>CM072511.1:8979835-9407335 GCA_036898135.1 Oncomelania hupensis | reverse complement strand
ATTTGGTTCATGCAATGGACAGGTTTTTATCAAATCTAATTAATTATAACAATAAGAAATGAACAAAGAGCATTTTATCAAGGGAAAAATATAAATATATAAAGGAAAAAGAGTACATAATTATAATGCTGTATTAAATGTATTACATTTTGTTTTTCAGGCCTTTCAGATAGATCTATTATAAATATATAAAGGAAAAAGAGTACATAATTATGATGCTGTATTAAAAGTATTACATTTTGTTTTTCAGGCTTTTCAGATAGATCTAGAAATAAATAAAAAGAAAAACAAATTAAGTAAAATTATTCAACACCATCACACCACCACCACTACTACTATCACCACTATCTCTTACCACTATCATTACCCTATATTACTGCCATTACTATCAATACTGTTATTATTCCCTATAGAAATAATCTCTCCATTTCTTTTTTCAAAGTAAAAATTTCTTGCGATATTCGGTTTCGAGGTCAAACATAATGTTAATGTCATAAGGGGCACCGTATCTAAATTTACTTATGGCCATTTTTGTAATAATAATGACATGGTTAATAAATCTAACATCTCTCCGGTTAATCTTGTCGGGTTTGTAGCCAAAAACCATCAGGTCTCCGACAGCGTCACAGACTGACCAATTTTTTCAAAAATATAATCAGAGCAATGCTTCCAAACTTTTTTTAATTATAGGACAGAGCCAAAAAAAAAGTTCTATGTAGTCTATATCATTACAAAACGAACACATCGTTGAATGTTTCATGCCCATTTTATTCAGTAGAATGTTAGGCTACGTTCATGCTAAGCCCGGCAAGTTGCCGTCAGCCATTTGCCGTCACCAATGTTCACGGTAGAGCCCGAAGTTGCTGTCCGGCGAATTGCTGCCACACTTTACTTTGTATACAAAAATGGCGCTTTGACCAGCCAGCCGTTTTTTTTTGTGACATGCGACAAAGCATTTTGCTGGCTGACGGCAACTGGCTGCAGCATGAACGTGCATCGCCGGTTTTCATGGTGGGAAAGAAGAAAAGGGCATTACCACAGATTCCAACCAGTGGCCGGCGGCAGCCGACGTCAAATTGCCGGGTTTAGCATGAACGTACCCTTAGTTGGGTAAATATTGTGTAGAATTTTCCAATGGAGGAGTCTGAGTCTTTCTTCTTTTGTGCTTTTAATTATAACTGACCAGTGTGACGCAGTCAGAGCAAGAATGTATTTGCGATGCCAAAACTTGATCGCACAAGGCTGAGTGTCTACAGACAGTTGTTGACGTAAACACCGGGCAGTCGGCACTGATCGTAGGATAGGAAAGTGTGGCCGCGCGGTATCCGTCACTGCATTAACAGTGGGGCCGGGTAGCTCAGTTGGGTAAGAGCGTCTTGCTAGTAACCGAAAGGTCGCTGGTTCGAATCCCGGATTGGTCAACGTGTGATCATATTATTTCCCCCTTTACCAACAACTGGCCCGCTGGTGTCAGTATAAATCGGTCCAGTAGTCACCTATATGCGAAAGTGTCGTGTGACTATAATCTACAAACAAACAAACAAACATCCGTCACTCTCTCTTTCAGGCCTCTTGCTTCGCGTGCGCCAAGACCTGAGCGCAGAGTATTGTATTCAAATAAGCGACGGGGCGCGTGGCCCGCTATCTCGCACAGGCCTTCGTAAGAAATTAGTTCGCCATTAACAATAACATCATTAACAAAATTTAAGTTTGCATTAATCCACTGTCGAAAAAATAAACATTTCTTTTTGTATGTAATTTTTGTGTTGTTCCATAGGCATACGTTATCATCCTCTGAAAGCGTACCATTATAAACATTGAGCTTTTCTTTGTTTGTAAGCCATGTACATAATACTTGTTTCCAGAACACAGATTTTAACAGATATATTCCGCAAAATTCATTAGGTGTCACATTAGCCATAAAGCATGACAAATTAGTTCCTAGTTTAGAGAACCAATAATTAGGTATAATTTTACGCTCCACGTTTGTCCAGTGGCTTGTTGCAGATTAACAGCCCAAGACAGCAAAAAAGATGCCTGCATTTCCCGGACATTGATCATGTTTAAGCCACCATTGTCTGGAGAACTGCAGAGTACGTCACGTTTTACTTTCTCAAAAGCCCTGGTGTTGGAATATTTCCTTTTCCAAAGAAAGCGAAATAATATTGTATTTATCGTATTAATCACTGTTTCTGGTATAGCCAAGGACTGCAATACATAAACAAATTGAGACAGCAAAAATGTTTTAATAATACAAAGTTTACCAGTTATACTTAAATTTCTCTTTGACCACATAGCTATAAGCGTCTGCATCTTCTGTATTCTGCCTAACCAGTTCTCATCAATAGTTGATGCAGCAAGTGTATTAGAAAAATATACACCCAGCACTTTTATTTTGTTTTTCCACACGATATCAAAATATGTTTCACCACAGTTTACTTTAGAACCTAACCACATGGCTTCAGTTTTAGTTTTGTTAATTTCTAGGTTTGAAATCAAAGCAAAACGCACAATTAAGTTTAAGACCATTTCCAAGTCATGTATGTCCTCGAAAAACAGGTTGATGTCATCGACGTACAAAATTATTTTTAGCAAAGTGGACGGACAAACAGCATTTGAGGCCAGTGGTAGAGTAACACCTTTAATATGATAGCACGAATTTTAATAGCCAGCACTTCCAGCGCTAGAATAAAGCCCAGTGGAGAAAAAGGACATCCTTGTCTCACTCCACACTCTACAGCAAAGCTTTTTGATATCCATCCCAAATAATTAATGCTGCTCTCTGTATTCGCCGTTAAAACATTGATCCATCTAATGAAGTTTTCACCAAACCCAAACTGCTTAAATGCCCAAATCATGAATTCCTTTGATAATGAATCAAAAGCACGGCGATAATCTACTGCCAGTAAAATGCCTGGTGTATTCACGGAAATCATGTATTCTATAGTGTCATCTACAAGCCGAATCACTGTGCTGATTTTCCTGCCTTTAATAAATCCAACTTGGTTCTCGTGAATGATGTCGCAGAGAACAGTTGATAAGCGGTTGGCCAGACATTTGGCTAGTAATTTGTAGTCTGTATTAGTGAGAGAAATAGGACGCCAATTGGATAGTTCGTCTCGGGGCAATTCTTTCCCTTTATGAATAAGTGTGATTATTGCTTGTCTTTGTGTGTGAGACATTTCGCTTGTTTGAAATGCTGCATTAAAAGATTCGATAATAAGCCCTCCAAGCCTACCCCAAACACCTTTAGAAAACTAGTTGTTAAACCATCAGGGCCTGGTGCAGTTATTTCTCATTGTCTTCAAGGTTTTAACAATTTCTTCCTTGCTTATATTAATTTCTAACTCGGTCTTTTGTTCCTCCGAAATCTGTGGGATGTTTGTTCCATGCATAAAGTCTCTAGCTTGCTGTTCATTAAATTCTGTGTTTTTTTTTGTTGTTGCTGTATACGTTACTATAGAAAGAGGCTTGCTCATTCAGTATTTCCTCCTGTGTTATAACTGAATTACCGTCTTGCGTTTTCAAGGAGTCCATTTGTTACACTCGATGTTGTTTTTGTATCACTTGATTCAGCCCCGATGCTTGAAACCTGATAAAGTGTAACTCTGATTCGTTTATCTACGCAGCCTGCTCACTCAGCAACAAGGCAAAGTCTTCGTATGTAGTTTTCCAACTTTATTCAGCATACACCAACACTGCATTCAATCGCTTTTTCTACTCTCAACTTTTTACTTTTAACTCTCTCTAAAAAAAACACCTTTTGAAACAGTGCGGAACTAACATTCAACGCTCGCCAAACGCCCAAGGATTGCAAGCAATAACGCACATAACAAATGATGGATAATTGGAGGTCATATTTATTAACGTTGGGCTAAGACAGAGGCAGTCACGCAATACGAATTCTATTTAGACGACTCAACTGTTTACGTTTTCTCAATATTAAGGGACTAGGTTAGGACTTCATCATCATAAGTGGGTGGGTATGTATGTGGTAAAAGACTACGACAAAAAGGAAAGAGAACAAAAACCATTATAAACAATATGCTAATTTATAATACAACAGTGCAACACAATAATCCAAAAAGCCCACAGTAGGTTGTCTCCCATGAACCGCACAGAAAACATAGAAACCGACAAATATATTTACCAGCTACAATGAAACCTTATGCAGAAAATGCGAACTTGGGCGCATAGTCTCCTAATGCAAAACAATTATAAATAATCAGACAACACACGCTGAAAGCTCAATCGCGAATTTCAGTGTAGCGAGACAAATCAAGTCGCGCTCGTTATCTTTAGACAATACTGAAAAATACTCCTCAAAATTCAGCATAACCTAATAACTCCAACTGAGTTGGTTGCCTTACAAACACGCGAGATATATTTATAATTGATGCTCCTTTCCATCACAATTATGAAAGTATAAGCCCACTTTAACTTGGCTGCAACTACGAACATGAAACGCATAGGCTAAACAATTAATAAAAGCTCAGGCTACATCAGCCAAATCCTCCCACAAAATGCTCACGACGAAAAGTATAATGCAAAACCTATCATCAAAAACTGAAAAAAACGTGAACAACAAATGTAAGAAAACAAGGCGAATGTTTCGTACCTTCTGATCCAAGCGGAAAACAAAGGATGTAGACGAAGTTCTTTAACCAATGACAAGGCACTTGATCCACGAACACTGTACTAAAGAAGACCGATTCAATTTTTCTTTTACAAAATTACTTTTCGTTCACCTAGACACAAAACGACTCGATTTTCCTTTCTCTAGCCTACAGACCAATACTAACTAGAAATGTGAACAGCGAGCCAGTTATATAGGCTTAGGGCAAGGAGTACTAAAGACATATCCGCGGAACTCCTACAAGCAGGAGGAGAAGCGATGATTGATGCCGTCACCATTACCTGTAGCAAGATCTGGCAGAGTGGGGAGTGGCCTACAGAAGACTTCTGGGCATTTCCTATACCCAGCACATTACCAACGCCGAAGTCCGACAGACCATCACACAAGCCATTGGACAACACGATGACTTGTTTACAGTGGTGAAGAAACGGAAACTTCGATGGTATGGCCACGTCACCAGATCATCAGGCCTTGCAAAGACCATTCTACAACTCACAGTGCAAGGAGGTAGAAGAAGGCGGAGACCGAAAAAGAGGTGGGAGGACAACATTCGAGAATGGACTGGTTTGACACTGAGCGAAGCCATCAGGGCTGCTGAAGACAGCTACCAGTGCAAAGGGGACGGTTTCTTGGAATCCAGAGATGTGACAGAATATGTAATAAATGTACTTTTAATGAGTTAGGAGATTAATTTCATTTTATTTTTATATGTCCACATTTCGACGATGATAGAAATGAGCTGCTTAAAAGGTTTTTCTATGTGCGACCCAATGCTATTAAATTTTCTAATTTATTTTCAACGAAAAATAAGACTATTCTGCTGACACTGGCTAGGTTTATGAAAATAATAATGGATAGCTTTAGAACGTAATATAATGATTTGTAATATTAATGATAGTAATAATAGAAATTTTTTTTCAATAATGACAATATGAACACTAAATACCAGTGTGTACCCCCCTCACTTCTCCCCTTCTTTATCACCCAATCTTGCGAGAGAGTGCGTGCGATTTGTGATCAGTCTGTGTGGACATAAGTTTTATGTAGTATGCTTGTGTTGTGTGATAATAATGAATGTGTATTTTGTAAATGTTTATTATGTCTCTTAGAACGCGAGTGTGAAAGATTAACTTTTATTTTTGTAATATATGTACATATGTATTTTATATTGTATTTTATGATTTTTATGGTTATTTTACATGTATGTTTATTTTTATTTATTTTCGTTGTATCCACGTGCCCCAAGGGGTTTTATGGAATAAAGCGCTTTTGACTTGACTTGACTTGAGAAAGATGGAGTATGCTGGTTAAACGATCATCTTTGGTGCCCCTACGACCTCCGGGTTACGAACAGGTTAGGATAGGATAGGCATATTTCATAGTGCGCTCTCCGACACCCCGACACTTCCGACATCCGACAAAGTCAAGTCCAACCGTAAAATGCAATGCCCCAAGGCACACACAGTCCAGAGTAACAGGTCCTTTTTAAATTAGCAATCACTATTGTTCTACAAGGATAAAACGCTATAACAAAAATAACCTTCTTTAATATAAATCGATCCATTCGTTGGCTTATGCACCTATTCATAACAACAATGTTGATTTTAATGATAGCTCCGCAGCAAAAGCTCCTCGGGCGGCTTGATTAATTTCCTGTATCAACCAGCGCCTTGAGCAGCTCTAGAGCTAAAAAAAAAAGCGCGATATAAGAACGATTTATTTACAAAGTTCAAAATAAATCGTCGCTGGAATAATTGTGTGGACACTTTTGCCCTAGTTATGATCTGTGAATGACGTAGTCTTGGGTGTTTTGTGGCTGCAGACGTGAAAGGTCTTTGCACTGGTTATGACCTCGCGGAGAACATGAACTCTTTGTCGTGGGTACGACCTCGTTAATGACGTAAGGTCTTGGACCTGAGTTCAAAATCTCGAAAAGAAATGCGAGATGACGTAAGGAGAAAAAAGAAGAAGAAGAAGAATGGGGAAGAGGGTGGGGAAGAAGAAGAAGAACAACAACAACAACAACAACGACAACAACAACAATGACGACAACAACAACTGTTACTACAATAATAGCAACAACAACAAATGTAATAAAATATTTTAGAATAATATAGTGAAGCCCCTGTTGGGCCAGGATGTGGGCAAGGCATTCTGGACTATAATGTACACATTTATAATTGTGTTGAAAAAGTGAGTTATAATCTGGTAGATAAAAAAAGGAATTAAAAAACAACTAAAAATGCTCATCGACGATGTTAGTCAAGCCTGTATTATATAATAATAAGTTTTGACACCTAGCACAGAAATTTTAGCCACGTAATTGAGTGGTCGTGTACCGCTTTATTACCAACGGATAATAAGTATATTGTAAAGTGCCGGTCGTCTCAAGTGAGACTCGAAAGCAAAATAAATAATTCGTGTTTGGTTCACACTCATCTGATCAAGAGTGAGAAAGAAAGCAATATACACACATACGCATTACATGACATGGTTAATGGTTTAGGTCCAGCGGAATCTACGCACACACATGAATGAACATTGAGATTTAGCGTCTACACCCACCATTGGCGATATGGCAGACAGGGGTAACCATCCCAGGATAGAGAGGGTAGGGACCTAAATCAACACAGAACCGCCAGAGCAATCATACTGCAAATATTGACAGTGAAATTGGCCACTTTTTCTCTTGTCCGGCACGGAATAGGAACCTGGGCCAACAGGTTTTCCAGGCGATCGCTCGCCCACTGAACCTACGTCTGATTCCGTTTCTTCCCCACTGTGAGCAGGTCTTCGTGTTGTCCAATGGCTTGTGTGATGGTATGTCGGACTTCGTCGTTGGTGATGTGTTGGGTATAGGAAATGCCCAGAAGTCTTCTGTAGCACGTCATCTCCATTCTTTGTATTCTTCGTTGTAGATCTGCTGTGAGGGTCCATGCTTCGCAAGCATATAGGAAGATGGAGATGACAAGGGAGCGCAGCAGTCTTACTTTGGAATGTAGACTGATGGTCCTGTCTTTCCAAATGGGCTTCAACCTTGTCAGGGCAGCAGTTGTTTGTGCGATCATGGAGAGGACTTCCTGTCGGGACCCATTGTCTGATACATTGGCTCCTAAATATTTGAAGCTATGCACTGTGTTGAGGGATTGGCCTTGTACTTTGATGTCCGTGTTGATGCCATTGGTGTTGTTGGTCATCATTTTGGTCTTCACTGCACTTATTTCCATTCCATAAGCTCTGGAGGTGGTGTCAAGCCTCTGTACCAGCTGTTCAAGTTCTTGTTCCTCTCCAGCCAATCCATCAATGTTATCCGCAAAACGAAGATTGGAGATTGCTCTACCCCCTATGCTGTATGTGTCTTCGTGATCTGCAAGAGCATCTGACATTATGCGCTCTAGGAAGATGTTGAAGAGTGTTGGAGAGAGTAGGCATCCTTGACGCACACCGATTGTTGTTCTGAACCAGTTCCCGATGACGCTGTTATGGAGGACTGCACTGGTAGCCTTGTCATACAGGCTTTTGATGACTTCAATAATTTCAGGGCTGATGTTGTACACTTTCATTGTTGCCCATAGAGCTGCATGCCAGACTCGGTCAAACGCCTTCTTGAAGTCTATGAACACATGATATAGATGTTGTTGGTGCTGTATGTATTTCTCACAGATTATTCTGAGGTTGAAAATCTGTTCAGTGGTTCTTCGCCCTGCCCTGAATCCTGCTTGTTCTTCAGCTATGATTTGTTCAGCCTGGGGTTTCAACCTGTTGAGTATTATTTTCAGGAGGACCTTGCTGGGATGGCTGATGAGGCTGATGGTGCGGTAATTTTCACACTCCTGAAGGTTATCTTTTTTGGGAAGAGTGATGACAAGCGACTGGGTCTATGGTGTAGGCCACTCTCCACTCTGCCAGATCTTGTTATAGATAATGGTGAGGGCATCAATCATCGCTTCTCCTCCTGCTTGTAGCAGTTCCATGGGTATGTTTTCTACTCCCGCTGACTTCCCTTTCTTCATCGATTGCACTGCTTCCTCAACTTCACAGAATTGGGAGGATTTCTTCTTCTTCTCTGTTCTCGGTACATGCTAGAACTGATGGGTCTCCATTTGGTGTATGGTTGTAAAGGTCAGAGCTGTACTCTGTCCATCTGTCCAAGACTTCTTGTTCTTCTGTAAGGCATCCCATGACCCACCTCCCAATGTCTACTGGACGGTCTTTTACCGTATTGATGTGCCGTTCAACTTAGAGGAAATCAACCCCTGTCAGAACAGACATGGAGAATTCAAACTTTGGTTCTTGGTTTGAGCAACGAAAGCCCACTTTATCATTGTTTAATGTAAAAACAAAAACGTCAAATCTTAGGAGAAATCTGTTTTGCCCAAAATACAAACATTCTTCAACTTGGGGCTTTTAAACTTTTATTTTTTGTTAACCAATCAGACTTTATGTTATGTTAATGTTTTTTGTACACACAATTATACCATAATGATGTCCATCCTAAGTATGGATTGATAGTAATAAGCTCACAAACACAGCTTTTTCACCAAGTTAGGACTGATTGAAGCGTGGTCTTCACCCAGGCTACAACCTCATAATAGGTTCAAACATTTGTCCTGCTTACGACCTCTCGGATGACGTGACGTAGTCTTGCGTCTTTTGCCCGGGTGATGACCTAAAGACTTAAACGAGATCATTACCTCGAAAATGTCAAGACTCCTTCACCCAGGTTTAATGTCACCTCGTGGTACGAACTCGCGAATGACGTGCGACCTGTGCCCAGGTTATGTGTCCTAGTAACTGGAGTGACAGGTTTTTGTCCAAGTCGCGAACATGAACCTTTGTTCCTTGGTTATGATCTTGTATATGGCACAATGCCTTTGCCTTGGTTTCAACCTCTCGAACAAAAGTGCAAGGTGATAATTATAATGAACCACACCAACAAACAAACAAAGAAGCAGCTAAGGTTAGGTGCGCAAGATAAAAGTGGCCAATGTTCACTGTCCATCTCAGCAATAGGATTGCTCATGTGGTTCAGTGATGATTTAGGTCCTTATCTCTTCTTTCCTGGAGGGTATATCCCCGTCTGCCATATCGTCAATGGATGGAATGGACGTTAAACATCAATGTTCAGTCTCATACAAAGGAGGGGGAGGAGAGAGAGGTGAGATAGAGAGAGGGAAAGAGAGACAGATGGGGAGTAAGAGACAGAGGGGGAGATAAGATAAGATAAAGTAAGATAAGATAAGATAACAATTTTACTTTGCAAGGGTAAAAGAGTAAGGGTTGGATGCGTTTTTTTTAACATCTTGCCTTTGGGGCTTTAACAATTACTATTAGGTTATTACATTCACACCATGGAACAATCAAATAAACAAAGTTGTCATTACATAAAATCATTTTCAAACAATTGATATCAAATTAATGTTGCTAATATCAATTAACGGGATTAACAATTAATGTGTATTTAATTTGTATTGTGTTTTAGGAGACGTGTTCTAAATGATGTAAATTTAGATGCTGGAGTGCGGGGGGAGGGGAGGGTGAGAGAGAGAGAGAGAGAGAGAGAGAGAGAGAGAGAGAGAGAGAGAGAGAGAGAGAGAGAGAGAGAGAGAGAGAGAGAGAGAGAGAGAGAGAGAGAGAGAGAGAGAGAGAGAGATTCACAGAATGCGAAGTGACAGAGGTATTTTTTTCTGGAGATAGTAACAGATGGGAGATTTTAGAACAATGACTGTGACGTCATTTGTTTCTTGTTAGGCTACGTCAGGTTTGTTCATCTTTCATGCAAATGCTTAGATCTACAAAGAGAGGGTGAAAATACCGAAATTCTGCTGGTGAAAATAGGTCTAGTCGAGGCCTACGATTACAGTTAAACCTAACACTAGCCATAACTGATTAACTATGAACAACACACTCTCTCCCTTATCTCCATCTCCATCTCTCGCTCTCCCTCTCTCGCTCTCCCTCTCTCCCTCCTCCTCCTCCTCATGATCCCATCCTCCCCTACCTCCCACGTTTTTCTGTTTCCACACTTATCATCATCATTATCACCCTCTTCTTCCTCCTCCTCCTCATCATCATCATAATCATTATCATCACCACCACCACAAACAACAACAACACAAAACCATCTTTCAAACCAAAATTTCAAAATCACAACAAATGTTAGGTTGGGTTTGGGCGCGCCACAGGCTGCGACTACGCTTTCCCAGGGGAGGCGGCCCAGAATTTACCTATAAAAAGGGACAATAAAGTAAATAAAAAAATAAATAAAATCTTGCAGGTTTCGCACCAGTGTTGACGACTTGATTGAATGATTGTCCGAACACACTGCGTAGGGACGAGGGCAGGGCGACCATCGTAAACCTTGGGTGTCCTCAGCTATGCTGTCCGCATGGACTGCAGCATACTGAGCAATTCAGTGCTGCAGCGGCCCCACACCACTCAGCCCCATCAGGGACTGGAATGACCTCTCCGCCGAAGAAGCCAGCGCTCCTGACCCCTCGGACAGCAACCTGCTGTCACGTGGCATTTAAACCACACCGCCACTCCGTCTCAACTCTCATCCGCCCCCCATCCCCAACCCCCACCTCTCCTTCCTTCAATGTCTTTGTCATCTGTTAGGTGACGTCATTTTTATGTCCCTTTCTGCTGCAGCCACTTGCACAGCATATGACTGTGGCCTCGGCATGCTGTGGCTGCCCATCAGCTCCACATATAGTTGTGCATACAGCAAGTAGCTTCATATTATTTATTCTAGAGTGTGCGGTGTGTTTTTATTTTGGTTTTGTTTTGTTTCTTTGTTGTTTTTTCACCACACCATGCAAAACACGGCCTCTCCCTAATAACAACCTACAGCAGCAAATGAATCAACGTATTGATTGTGGCTGCTCAACTCAAAAAGAAGAAGAAGAAGATGAAGAAAAAGAAGAAGCCCCTAGATAGATGGGTGAATGTTAGTTACAAAAACACTCCCCCCCTCCTCTCATGCGCCTCCACCTCTCCCCACAGGAAGCACTAGATCATATACCCTCTCGTTCGCCCAAGACTGCTCAGTAGTCTGGAACGTCCGACGATGCATATAAGGCAACAAGTTGGCACCCTGGGTTTGGGCAGCTTGAGTTATATCCTATATTGGCCAGCGCCTAATCATACGTTTTTGGTGTTGCCGTCAGAAACGTATGATTAGGCGCTGGTCCGGGGTTTCCGGAACCCCCCTCCCCCCCCCCGCCCCAAGAAAAAAAAACAAGGGGGAGAAAAAAGAAGAAGAAGAAGGAGGGAGAGAAAGACAGAGAGACAGAGAGAGATAAAACTTTAAAGGAAACAGATCAATCACTTGGAAACGGTAACCTCCATATCCCATATATGTATGTGTGTGTGTGTGTGTGTGTGTGTGTGTGTGTGTGTATTTATCTTTTCTTAATTATTAACAAAATCGTTTTCATTTACATTTACTTCTCTTTATAATGCCATCAAAGAATCCAAACTTATTATGCATGAATTACCAACGTTGACAAATAATTATCAAAGATAAATCATTACCTTGCATACAAAAGCATTAATATTTCCTTTCATTCAAAAATAATATGTAATATATTTGCTACCGAGGAAAATGGCCACTGCGAGATTGCCTGCAGGTACTTATGCTGCCTGTGCTTTGCTCGGACACGACGACACAACACGATACAAAGACGACACCGGTCCAAGCGGATCACAGATGTGCGCATTCAGCTCTCCTCTTCCAACAGGACATCAGCCCCAGGACGACTGAATGGCGTCGCAGGACCGTCGCAGCAGGACGATACACCGCTTGCTATATGCGGCAAATAGTACAAAACCACGGCCGGCACAATCCCTCGCCTCCTCTCATTCCCCAACCCTCCTTGAAAAACTACTGCTGGTACTAGAGTACTTTTCCTTTTTCAAAATTTCTCTCTGAGACTCCCCGATTTACCTACGTACCACAGTTTCATTTGCTCGCACTCTCAAATTTAGTGCGCATATCGCTCACTGTGAAAACTTGCACGACAATTCCAGAGTAAGGTAAAGGTAGGTAAAGGTAGTCCCATAGCCTTGTGGCCGTATGGGGAGCGTGATGTTGGAGATCACACTTATCTTGGGCCAGCGTAATGAGGGTGATTCCCATCTCTCTCCCTCGCTGCTTTACCTTCCCCACCCTTAAGAGAGTAGGTACTCAGTCACAGTTGAGTCAACTGGGGGCGTTGTTATTTGTCGCTTCACCTTTTTGCGGTCACCCATCCAAGTGCTAACCGCACTAGACGGTGCTTAACTTGCGACACAGTAGCTAGTGCTCCAACCACTGCGCTATCCGACACCCCAAAGTACCCATCGATTTTTAAGGCCATAACTTTCTTTCGAAATTCTTAAATATAATGTATCGGAGATTTTAAGAACAACTACTGGACTCGACTCGACTTTTGTGGAGTAGTGTGGTTTTGGAAAGAGCTTGTATGCAGTTGTTGATGCTGTGTCCTGAAGAAAAGTTGGAAAACCTCATAACGACAAGTCCTGCCCTGTTGATGAGCGGACGGGTTGCGTGGATAACGGATTGGAGTTGCACAAGAATCAAGCATCTGGGTTGAATCGGCCATTGCCGTAAAATTATGACTCATCGTTAACACCAATCCAAGAACTAAACAGAATTGGAAGAATGCGATTTCGGCAGCAGATTTACTACTACTATTACATCAACAACAACAACAACAACAACAACAACAACAACAACAACAACAACTACTACTACTACTACTACTACTACTACTACTACTACTACTACTACTACTACTACAACGACTTATGTATAGATGATTATTAAATGCTGTCCTCCGAGGAATGAGGGAACGATACGAAGATCTGTAACTTCACTCACGCCAATAGTTTGCGTTTGTGGATTTGTGTCATAGAAACTGGTGAACATTTCGCTGTGTTGTCAGCTAATCAGTGTTGTCGACTGCACTGGCTCAAAAATAATGTTACTTATTTTCCAAAGCATCAGAGGACGCCTGAAAGAAATCCTCAAGAAGAAAAGACAACAACAACATCTTCATGCGAGAATACAATATCTACAATTTAACTGGTTATTCTAACCAAAGAAAAACCAAACAACAAAAAAGGGTTTCGTGTAGTCTCAGCTACGCTGTGACTTTTGCTTGGAGTGTGTCCCATCTTTTTGCCATGTTCAATAAAGTCAAGACTGCCCTGTTAACAATCTCGTGCCTGTCAGGCTGCTGCAACATTCTATTTGTACACACTAGCACTCCTTGAACCACTTCAACAGGCGTTTGAAAATATTTTAGCCTTTTCGAAGCTATTATTTATTTTTTATTTTTTTTATATTTTAAACAAGCAATCTACAATCGTGACTGCAATTGCAACAGCAGCAATAAGAAACAGCAAAATATGTTTGTTATATACTTTGTCTTATGTCTTATTTTTGTGAATGATGTCTACTGTCAGCTGCCTTCGCTCATGCAGTGTCAGACGACGGGCCAATGTGGGCTGTTTCGTCACTGTGAGATGACATCGCAAGTTACATTCTACCGCAGTAAGGATCGTAATATAGTTTTTGGTTCATGGAAATGCAGTCCTATTTACAAAAACGATAAGCCATTTTCTATAGGGAGTTACTTTTCCACCGCCCTGTAGAACTGAGCGTGAAAGACTTCCTCAGGTTCAGACACCTATAATAGCTCAGTCTAAAAATACCCAATGCTCATCGCCTTAGGTCTCAATTTCAAGTGTCAAGGGAGTGCACTCGTGTTGTGTGTTTTGCACCGCATCGCAGTGACCTCCCGTTGCAATTAAGACATTCCTGATGCAACAAGATGCAGCGGCCATGGTTCAGGTAAGCAAGCCAAAGGTCACAGGCCAAAGGTGGCCTAGCTACGGTACGAACCTCTAGGCATAGTTGTTGACGTCGAACACTTGTAAAGCGCGCTGGTTTATAGCATGCGAAGTGCGCTTTGTATAAAAGTAAGAATACCTTTTTTTTTGTTACAGCTAGGTTAGATGTTTACTAGAAAGCTAACTATCTCTATATCTCATCCATCAGCCTGTTGGTCTGTTGGGGAGACATGAAGATGCTGGCGCGAAGAGTTTTCGCCACTTCAGTCTGTCTGTTGATGTTGTCAGGTGTGACGGTGAGTCTATTGTTGCTGGCTCTGCACAATGGAATGCTATTACCCACTCGTTATATTGTCGGTGGGGATCGCTATTAATCTCCCTGTGACTTAACTTACTACATTTATTTGTTTAGCTCGGTCTGTGTTTAGGCTGGAGGTACAGAGATAGAAAGAGAAATATAAAAGATCACTGTCACACTAGCTCTCACACGGCTTTGAAACATAGGTAGTCCAGCCACTTGATAACAGTAAATATCACACATTTATTTCATCTACTCTATACACGATCTGCGAAGTACGATACTAACTTAAAAGTTCACATGTCAATGCGAATGGTTCGCTTCTTGATAGTTCTAGGCAGCTACTTTATCATCATCGGGCACTGGATGATTTCTGCCTTAAGGGTCAGAGTTCTGATGAGTGGACTACTGTCCGTGTTGATACCATTGGTGCTGTTGGTCATTATTTTGGGCTTCTCGGCGCTGATTTCCATTCGATATTCCAAAGGCTCTGGAGGTGGTGTCAAGCCTCTGTACCAGCTGTTCAAGTTCTTGTTCCTCTCCAGCCAATCCATCAATGTCATCCGCAAAACGGAGGTTGGAGATTGCCCTACCTTCTATGCTGAATGTGCCTTCATGATCTGCAAGGGCATCTGACACGATGCGCTCCGGAGAGTATTGGGGAGAGTAGGCATCATTGACGCACGTCGATTGTTGTTCTGAACCAGTTCCCGATGGCGCTGTTGTGGATGACTGCACTGGTAGCACAAGCCATTGGACAACACGATGACCTGCTCACAGTGGTGAAGAAACGGAAACTCCGATGGTATGGCCACGTCACCAGACCATCAGGCCTTGCAAAGACCGTTCTGCAAGGCACAGTGCAAGGAGGTAGAAGAAGAGGGAGACCGAAAAAGAGGTGGGAGGACAACATTCGAGAATGGACTTGTTTGACACTGAGCGAAGCCATCAGGGCTGCTGAGGACAGAGAAAGTCCTGGTTAAACGATCATCTGTGGTGCCCCTACGACCTCCGGGTTACGGGACAGGATAGGATAGGATAGGCACTGGCAGCCTTGTCATACAGGTTTTTGGTGGCTTCAATAATGTTAGGGCTGATGTTGTACACTCTCATAGTAGCCCACAGAGCTGCATGCCAGACTCTGTCAAAATCTTTCTTGAATTCTACAAATGCCTGATATAAATATTTTCCGCAGATTATCATGAGGTTGAAAATCAATTCAGTGGTACTTCGCTCTGCCCTGAATCGTGCTTGTTCTTCAGCTTTGATTTGTTCAGCTTGGGGTTTCAACCTGTTGAGTATTATTTTCAGGACGACTTTTCAGGGATGGCTGATGAGGCTGATGGTGCGATAGTTTTGACACTCCTGAAGGTTACCTGTTTTGGGAAGAATGATGACAAGCGACTGGGTCCATGGTGTAGGCCACTCCCCACTCTGCCAGATCTGGTTACAAATAATGACGAGAGCGTCAATTATCGCTTCTCCTCCTGCTTTTACCAATTCTACGGGTATCTTGTCCACTCCCGCTGACTCGGAGAATTGGGAGGATTTCCTCTTCTTCTCTGTTCTGGGTACATACTAGAACGGATGGGTCTCCGTTTGGGGTGTGGTTGTTAGAGCTTTATTACAGCGAATAAACAATAATAAGAATTAACAATCCGCATTCTACACGTAAAGTTGTTTTTTTCTTTCTTTCCCCCTCCCAATCCCCTCCTCCTCGTTCAACTTCCATGAACCCAGCCGTATCCTCCGTGCCCTTCTCTGCCCCATCTCTCTTTCTCTTGCCCCGTCGCGTCCTGTGTGTCAAATGTCATGAGAGTTTGAATAATGTTCCGCCAGAAATGCGAAACTTGCCTCGACCTCTACGAAGACCGCTTCACACTGTATAGTTAGTGAACGTGACAAGGGAGACAAATACAAAATACTATTAAAACCGAGGTGCGGCATTTTACATTTGGTCCGCTCAGTTGTTGGATTGTTGTTATGTAGTGCTTTAGAACCGCTCAAGTTGTTGGCCGCTGCAGGATCTAGTTCAAACCCCCTTTGGTGTGCCGGGGGGTTTCAGTATAAATAGTATCCCCACTTTCTGGAAATTTAGTGCTTTAAATTCCCACTGTCGCTGTCTTTCTCTTTTGCTCTTTCTCATTCCTGCTCTGTTCTATCAATCTGCTATACTATCTTCTTCTTCGCGTGACCAGTCACCTACCTTTTTTTCTTGAAAACTCTTTCGGGACAAGACTCCTTATTTGTGTATGAGGTCTGTTGGATCAGCTTGGGAATATTGGACGCTTTCTGCCAGGTGGTCACTAGGGCTTCCTATGATGTTATTATTTAGCAATGTAGGCATTTTATATGTATGTGTTTTGTTGATAATTTATAATGATGTTTGTATTCTATTTTGTTTTTTGTAAACGGGGGTTCGATAAATTAGAGTACAGTCTCAGCGTCCCCTGCGTGGGATGTCTTTATTGTAAAGTGACTGGCTGGTGGAGAGCTTTCAGTTTTACCACTAGGGTTAATTGTTTCAGCAGATCTTTTATGCGGATCAGGGGTTGTCCGGTCCTGATTTGGCTCGGAAGAGTCCGCTGGACCTAAAGCAATAATCATGTAATGTAATGTAATAGCTCAAGCCGTTATTGTTATATTATCATGTTTTTTGTTATAAAGTTATTTTGTGATTCTAATGGCTATTGTTACAAGCCCCAAGGTCAGGATGTAAAAAAGCACACCCAGTGCTTACTCTTACCATTTTAAAATATAATGTTCATATCATCTCTTATCATTTTATCTTATGTTATTATCTCTTCATTAAAGTTTATTCAGTTAATGGAAGCGGTCATGTAGCGCTATTTCAGCTCAAGAGCTGCTCAAGGTGCTGTGCCATACTGGACGTAATCCATGCCGCCCGAAGCGCCCATTGGCAGTCTTTTAGGCGCATCGTCACACTAAGCTACCCATTCTACAGTGACAATTAATTAAAGGAATTGTAGATCTACAGTGAACTTCGGATATAGTAAAGTGCCCTGGGACCAAATAAATCTTTAGTATAACCGAATATTTAGTATAACCGAAAATCCGTTTACAGTAAAGTTTTTAAAGTTTACCTTACTATAACCGAAACTTCGTTTATAATACAGTTTTAGAGGTTTACTTGACTATAACCGACTTCGTTTATAATAACGATTTTAGAGGGTTAATTTAGCATAACCGAAACTTTGTTTTTGTTTTAATTTAACGTTTACTAATCCGACACTCTCATTATAAAGAGATAGAAAACGCTGGTCTAAAGTGTATGTGGGTGCACAGGGCCGGATCAATCCATTTTCGAGGGAGGGGGTGGGGTAAGGTGCTAGTCTAGTTCTTTTTAAAATGTATGGTACAGAGTGGTGAAACACCACAAGTAAAACTCGTGGGGCAGTGGATAAGTCGCCGGTTTCCTATGCCGAAGGTCGCGGGTTCGATTGCCGCAAGGGGCGAACGTATGTGACTTAGGTACGAGACTATTGAGGTCACCGAGGGTTTTCTCCGGGCACTCCGGTTTCCTCCCTCCCTTCAATAATGGTACAGGATGCAGTCAATATAAAAATTTCAAAAATAAAAATTCGATTTTCTTCCGTCTTCTAATAGCGATCTTCCTGCCTGTTCACCACCTGTTTGAGTGATGTATGCGTATTTGGTGTGTGTGAGGGTAAAACGAGACAGGTGAGCGTGTATGTTGGTATAGATCGCCGCGCTTTGAGCCTTGGGGAAATGCGCGTACATAGCATAGCATCCTGTCCTGTCCTGTAACTAACTGCCTTACATAACGTATTTCCAGTTGAACAAAAACTTCCATCTTCTACTTTCTTTATTTATTTATTTTATTTATTTATTTATTTATTTGTTGTTGCCAAGGGTGGGGGTGGGGGATGCTGCAGCACACCTAGCACCCCCCTCCCCCTACTCCCTGGATCCGGCCCTGGTGCAAGTAAAGAAGAAGAAAAGCAAAACAAATCAGTGAACAAAATAATGACTTCTCGAATTTCCATCTTTTACCAGGATTTCTGCAGACTGTAATCGTCTGTGTGTCTATTTGTCTGTGTGTTCACGCAACTCAACATCGTTCTAAATTGAGCTGACATTTGGCGCGTTATATACATGTACATTGGAATTGGATCCCTTTAACTGATTAGATTCACATAGTTGAACAGTTAAAATAAGACAGTGCAAATCGAACGAATCGCTTTCGTTATTACATATTTTAATTTAGATTAATATTTCTGTGTTGGTTTGTTGTCCCTTGCTGAATTCCACATGTAAACTATGTTTTCCCATTTTAAAAAACACCCCCACCCACCCCAGCTCCAGCCCCACACCCCCGGACAGCCGTCTATAAGTCGTAGTGGAGACGTTTGTCTTACCAGAGTTGCCAAGAACAAAATTCAAAGTATTTATTTGAGTGGTTGGACAAGCAAGCTCTCTCTCTCTCTCTCTCTCTCTCTCTCTCTCTCTCTCTCTCTCTCTCTCTCTCTCTCTCTCTCTCTCTCTCTCTGTCGAACATGGCCTTTTCAAAATTTAGATTTTCTTCTTCTTTGTGTTTCCCTTCCACCCCCCACCCCCCAATGGGTATTACCTATTGCTATCGTAATTACAGGTAAATAGCAATTACGTTACTTGAGTGAACATCTATATATATAAATTGCTTAGCCGGAAGTCCTTCTTCGACACTACTGTAAAGTTTGTCCGGTATGGACGCTGATCTGGGCAAGTGCTGGGTGCTGGGTTTCGGCCTGTTGTGCGCTCAAAACCTGCGAAATCGTTATAGCCGACATTTCCTTACCGAACGTTTAACCGTTTCTGAGATAAATAAATAAACAAAATGTCCACAAACTGCAATAGCCTCATTCCGCGCGCGGTTTCCATTCAACCCGTGTCAAGAACTTGCCGTTCCGTAATACCGCAAATTTTGTTTTATTTCCATTCAAAACACTTTTGCACTCATGTCACCAATCTTACAAAATTTTGTGTTTAACTAATTAAATTTGATTAATTAAAAATCGAATCGAGGTTTCAGCATGTTTTCTCATATAGACCAAAAAATTGATATTCTTTGCATGAAAGCTTGGTAGCTCAGTTGGTAAGACTTTTGCCTGCCGTGCAGGGGACCCGAGTTCAAATCTCCGGTGGTCCATAATTTTTGTTAATGTTTTTTTTTTTAACACTACAATATGGATATTTTGCTTTTTAATTTAGGCTTTTTGCCTTTAACTTTATTATTATTATTATTATTATTATTATTATTATTATTATTATTATTATTAGTAGTAGTAGTAGTAGTAGTAGTAGTATTATAATTATAATATCTTACATCAAATTTTATTCTAAAACCCTGGTGTTTTTTATGATTTCTATTTGCATTATTCTATATTCAATATTATTATTATTATTATTATTATTATTATTATTATTATTATTATTATTACCAAGGATTGGGATGGGGTGGTACGTGTAGGTAAAAGGGGGTTACGGGTAGGTTTAAAGGGGCATGGGTAGGCATAACGGGGATACGGGTATATATAAGGGGGTATGGTGATGGTCGATTCCTTTCATCCATACCTGCGAAACGATCAACGGGAAGTATCAAGGAGGGTACAGGTAGGTTACAAGGGGGGTACGGAAGGTATCAAGGGGGTATGGGGAGATATCATCGCCCAAATAAAACTCGCAGACAACAGTTGTCTCTGTCAACATTTTAAACAGCAACCTGTGTACCCTGGCTTGCCAGGGTACAAAAACCACTAGTTATGAATATGCACTCATCGTCAAGATCTATTGTTTCTGGACACAGCCACATGATAACAAGTGATATTTCACGAAAGTGAAAAGGTCCTTTTAGCTTTTCGTATGAAGCCACCAGAAATCCACGGGAAATAGCTGAAAAAGATACTTTTTTTAATGAACACTTGCAGTAGGTCCATTGTCCCTTATTGGATTCCATTACGCTCACATATGTTGATTGATTATTTTTGTTTATTAACTCGGGTATTATAAACTCTTCAAGAATACCTCTCTTATAACCCAGTTTGTGTATATTGCATATAAAGCAGGGCCGGGCCGGATCCGGGGGGGGGGGGGGTTCCTGGGTTCCGGACCCCCCCCCCTGGCCATTCGATGTACCTCACTCAGTCAGAAAAAAAAATATATGGAGTTTTTTTAAAGCTCTTAATTTAGTTGACACTGGTGGTAAGTAAAACGTTCCTCATTCTACTCAAGTTCCTCGAGCGGACACGTTTTTGTCACCCCTAACCCCTTAAAAAAAATTTGGAACCCCCCCCCCCCCTCCAAGAGTAAGTGATCCGGCCCTGGAGAGAGAGGGTAAGAGAAAGAGAGAGAGAGAGAGAGAGAGAGAGTCCATTACCGATAAGAGATAACATGTGAGCCTTCGTGTCCTAATTATTTCAAACCAACCCTTTAATCGGAGGATAAATCATAAAATTAGATCATGAATTGTACATGTTGTACTATCGTCATTGTGGAAAAACAAAAAGCTCACAAAATTAAAGCAAACAAAGACATGAACAAAACCTAAACAATATGGTGGATTTAAAAAAAAGATGGTTTGTCTTGCAAAGCCATGCAACAGCTTAGGAATAAATCTCTTCTTTACTTCTCATTTGAAAGTGCAGTCCAGTCAAAACGTTGGTTTCCCAGTTCTCCATTGATTCGGATTCATCTCAGTACAAAAGGTATAATTATAATGTGTTCAACTTATAACACCCTTATTTAGTCATAAACGCATTTCATCATGTATAGCGAAAGTGAAGTCTAATTTGCTTTGTAAGTTTCTAAGCTAGGTACTCTTTTTCTGCCAAACAGTTTTTCACTCTCCTTCATAATCACTGTTACTGTTGATCCGGAAATTCCAAATTGTTCAGCAATTTTTTTTTTTCATCTTTTCATTTTCAAGTGCGTGAATTAGATCTATTTTAGGCTTCAGGGTAAGCTTGACGTGACGATGTTGCGTCATTATGAACGTCAGTAACTCTCATCAAACTTTAATACAGTAATCTCCCTTGGAACTTTATTATAAGTGGCAGCAAAACTCGCCAGGGGCCTTAGAAAACACTTTATTATAAGCGGACTTTACTATATTTTTTTATTATATCCGATTTTTAAAAACAGAGACAAAGAAGAGTTTTGGTCAGGACCAAGACTTGACTTTACTAAAACCGAACATTTACTTTATCCGGCCTTTATTATATCCGGAGTTCACTGTATTTATTAAAAAATGTGACCTTTCTTCGTCCGGTAATAGAAAAAAGAATTTATATCAAAAACAATATTAATAATATAAAAACATAAAAAAGAGACAAACTAAAATAAATTAGAATGGAACATAACGATTATTTTTTTTTTTTTTTTTTTTTGGGGGGGAGAAAAACAATTTGAAAATAATGCACCCCCCGATAGAATCCGACCACTGAAACTTAAACTCTTTTTATTTTCGGAAGAAACGGAATATCAACTTCATCAAGAGGATGCTCTGCCTCTCGCTACGGGGGTACTTTCAACCAAAGAAATGGGATAGTCTAGTATGTTAGTTAGCCTTTGCTTTCAGTTCCAAGATTGGCAAGTCTTGAAGACCCCTGACTGCGTCTCTGTAAGCAGCAAGGGAAGTCAGTGTAAACAAAAGAAGGGCTTGGTGTAAAACGTCTGTCACAGCGTGAGATGAGCAGAGATTAACAAATTTTGTTAAACGAACAAGTATACCAGTCTGTCATATAACACCACGACGACGATTACACTGGTTTCCAGCTTAATAAAGAATTTAAGAAAGAAACTTTAAATCTTGTTCCTCAAGCCTCTCATACAGCTGAATCACAACATCGCTAATCCCCCACCTCCCCCTCCCCCCACTCCCCCCCCAAAAAAAAAACCAAAACAACAACAACTAAGCACTTTTTTAAATGAATGTTGATTTTGTGATTATGTGCGCTATAAAATGCATTTGAAAGACTTGCCATCTTTGCTTGCGAATGTGTAGTACTACTAATAGCGAAACGAAACAGCGCGCGCAACCAAAATCCTGTGGTCCATCCAACTGTGATTTTATGGATAACTTGCTTTAGAGCTATAATGAGAAGCAAAAGTGTACGTAGTGTATATAAACCAAAGGCACGCTAATTTCGACAAAGACAAGACTAAACGACATAATGCAAAGTTCCCAGCTAAGCTCTCTTCGTCAGGCGGACAAAACGCAAGAGACAACAAAACTCCAAGAAAGAAAGACATGAGGCAAAAAGAAGAAGAAGAAGCAATAACGAAAAAAACATCTCTTTAGAACTGGAGAAGGCGATGCATGGTCACAGCGCCCTCATGAAGCTGACCCAGAGAAAATACGTCATCATCATCATCATCATCATCATCATCATCATCATCATCATCATCATCATCATCATCATCATCATCATCATCACAAACAGTGAATTCAGCCGGTGCAATCTCGAATCTCTTCTCAAGGAGCTCCTTGCCATGACGTTGCAGTTTTGAAATTTTAAAACAAAAAATTAGATCGTCTCTTTTGGTGTCCCTTCAGCCGGCCGTGACCTGTGACCTTGTGGCATGGGGTCAAGGCTGAGAGGAGACGTCACGTTTGGCTGGCTGTTTATACCGTAGTACAGCGGTGTATACTGATTACTGTACAGTCTTTTTGACGTTGACACTGATTGAAGACTTAGTTCGACCAACGCCCGAGATAATAGAGGAAGTTTGGTTTTAGTTTCCACCTACTGTAATTTAGCTCACATTACGAAGAAGAATGTCAACAGAAGAAACGACCACACAACAAGAAATCCAGTTCTAGTCCAGCATTCCTTTTTTCCTTTCCATTTTTATATAGCGTTCTTTTATTTCAAACTCGAGAGCGGCTCAAGGCGCTGACCAATACATGATCCAACTCATACTGCCCAAAGCGCGCACTTGCTGCGTAGCCGCAGCGTCTCTGCTACTTCGTCCCACAGTTTGCCACTGATGTTTAAGGCAGTTTGATTTTCTCTTTAATTGGGACAACATAGTGGCATATTGTATTGCATTGTATTGTATTGTGTCAGATTTAATCCAGTTGTTTTAATGTATTTTTAAAAAAATCGAAATGATAAGATAATAAAGCTTTTGAAAAAACCACAACAACCGATCAAACACAGAACCAAATATTAAAGCACCACCAGGGCTATAGACAAGCGGTAGGCTACTGGATATATATATATATTCGCTGGGAGCTTCGGTTGTACTTCCTCATACATTTTGACTGTCACGTCACTTTCTACTTTACGCGATACGACTTTCGTTCCAAGAAGCGAAGCTACTTTTGTGAAAATCCAAGATTACAAGAGTGATGCATGAAAGCCGTGGAATTGAGAGACCCAAAATGGCGACGAGGTTAGTTAGTTAGTTAGTTAGTTAGTTAGTCATTGTTGACAGGGTCCAGCGGACTGCAAAGAGCCGAATCAGGACCATAGCTTGGTTGAAAGAGGACTCGCCCCTGATCTGCATAAAAGATCTGCTGAAACAACCCCAATGGTAACACTGAAGGCACTTCACCAGCCGGGCACTTTACAATAAAGGCATCCCATGCTCTATTGTATCGAACCCCCGTTTACAAAAGCAAAATATAATATAAGAATCATTATAAAATATTAACAAAATATATACATTTAAAATGCCTACATTGCTAAATAATAATACCATAGAAAGCCTTAGTGACCATTTGGCAGAAAGCGTCCAAGAGCCCCAAGCTGACCCAACGGCTAGACCCCATACCCAAATCAGGAGTGTTGGTAGAGTTTTCAAGAAAAAAGGTAGGTGTCAGGTCTAGCGAAGAACATAGCAGGAACGACAAAGAACAAATGAGGGTGACAGAAACAGTGGTCATTTAAAGCACTAACTTTCCACAAAAGTGGGGATACTGTTTATACAGAAAATCCGGCACGCCCAGGGGGTTATGGCGACATTTTATTCCGGCTTGTTTCCTTGAAGGTGGCATAACATTTACGTCTAAGTTGCTTTTATACAGCATCAGTATTGTAGGCCTAGTTGTAGGATACTGTTTGGCAGAGTACACACGAGTACTGTCCCTTGGAAACCCGATTTTTGGGGGGGTTTCACCACACGGGAGTTACTCCAAGGGAATCAATAAGCAAAGGGTTGCGAAGTTCGCAGACCCCTCTTTCTACATTGCTAAAGTTATACGAAAGTGATTGCGTTAGAACGGCTGCGCGCACATCCTTCACGCAACGAAAGGTTAACGAAACGAAACTTTAAGAAAATACGATCAATATTTCTCTATTGTATATCATTGTGTCAGTCATCGTTAAGAATCATCTGCCCTGGGCACCACGCTCCTCCCAACTTCAAATACTCCAAACCTCCCTTTCCACATGCTTAACCACCAACCCAAAAATGGCGATGCATGCGCAAGTTTGAAATCTGATCGCTTACCCCAAGTCCTCTTCTTCCCAATCTCCCTTCCTCCCTTCCTCCCCGCAATAACAGTAGACTATAATCATTTTGCAGTTCCGTGTTCGTTGCAAAATCAATTCGACGTGAAAATAATACTGTTGCCACGTACCATGCAAAAAGTCAGACTGTGTGGGGTTTGAAAAAAAAAAACAACTCAAAAAATCAATGATAACAAAACGATGCTGTTTTGTTATTGCAGTCCCAGGTGAAAATGAGCTTTAATCGGATTGCTTAGTATTAGTTACCTAGTGGTAGGTTTCGTCCGCGTGTTAAAAATCCTATTACCCACTACGGAGAAACGCGTGTCAGGAGAGACAGCGTGCGAGGGAAGCGTTGGCTCCGAGGCTGAGGCTGGCGGAGGGTTACGTTTGCCTCTTGCTGTGAGAGGTTTAAGCGTCAGCCTGGGTGAGTCTCAGCCAAGCAGTTGGCGTTTAGGTTTTATTGGAGAGGAAGAAAAGAAGAAGTAGTAAGTAGTAATTTTTTTATTTTCAACTGCCAAAGTCATGAACTATTTAGGTAGTAAAAGCCTGTAAAATGTACATGTGGGGCCGGGTAGCTCAGTTGGTAAGAGCGTCTTGCTAGTAACCGAAAGGTCGCTGGTTCGAATCCCGGATTGGTCAACGTGTGATCATATTATTTTCCCCTTTACCAACAACTGGCCCGCTGGTGTCAGTATAAATCGGTCCAGTAGTCACCTATATGCGAAAGTGTCGTGTGACTATAATCTACAAACAACAAAATGTACATAAGATAATAAGAGATTTAAAAAAAACTATAATTAAAAAGCAAGAAAATTTACAATACAGAAAAGTACATCAGCACTACTAAACAATAAATATGATAGACTTAAACACTAAAGGCTAGTTTACAACACATCCCAAATACATCCATTCTCCCATATCCACACAGAGTTGCGATGGAATCCATTAAAATGTATAAAGTAGAAAAAGGTTTTGACAATAATTTGAACCGTATGCAAGACTGAACAAAGTCTACTCCACTGCTATCGACCACGTTAAAAACACGACCCTCTGTTGTTGTT
Source organism: Oncomelania hupensis (assembly GCA_036898135.1). Lineage (NCBI taxonomy): Eukaryota > Metazoa > Mollusca > Gastropoda > Littorinimorpha > Pomatiopsidae > Oncomelania > Oncomelania hupensis. Next base: position 9,381,004 of record CM072511.1, on the reverse strand, counting down.
GTTGTTGTTGTTGTTGTTGGTATTGATGTTGGTATTGTTGTTGATGCTAATTCTTTTGCTGTTGTTGTTGATGACGATGATGATGATGACGATGATGATGATGTTGATGATGACGATGATGATGATGATGACGACGACGATGATGATGATGATGAGGAGGAGGAGGAGGAGGAGGATAGGAGGAGGCACATTTCGTCATGCTACAAAGTCAATGCCGAGTCACGTCGAGGGCACGATCGTCAGAATCTTTAAAGTCCATGCGGTGGAATGCGTGCGTTATACAAAACTCGACCTCGGTTTACACTCTCATCCGAAGGACTGGAGAGCGCTTGCCTGTACTTAAGGGTCATGATTGTTGTTTTTTAACGGCATTCCAGGCCGTCAGTCAGCTTGGTCAATTACTGCATTGCCTGAAATTCCCACTGTCGCTGTCTTTCTCCTTTGTTCTTTCTCATTCCTACTCTGTTCTATCAATCTACTATATTATCTTCTTCGCTAGACCAGTCACCTACATTTTTTCTTAAAAACTCTTCCGGGACAAAACTCCTCATTGGTGTGTAAGGTCTGTTGGGTCAGCTTGGAAATATTGGACGCTTTTTGCGAGATTGTCACTGGGGCTTCCTATGATGTTATTCTTTGGCAATGTAGGCATTTTATATGTATGTGTTTTGTTGATACTTATAATGATGTTTATATTCTATTTTGTTTTTGTAAACGGGGGATCGATAAGTTGGAGTATGGCCTCGGCGTCCCCTACGTGGGATGTCTTTGTTGTGAAGTGACCGGCTGGTGGAGTGCCTTCGGTGTTGCCGCTGGGGTTGTTTCGGCAGATCTTTTATGCGGATCAGGGGCGAGTCCTCTTTCAGCGAAATTGTGGTCTTGATTTTGTGGTCCTGATTTGGCTCGGAAGAGTCCGCTGGACCTAAAGCAATAATCATGTCATGTAATGTAATGTAATGATCAACCACTGCACTGCTTGCAGTGTTATAACTTACCAGTAAATGGCGTTGTATGGCCTTTGCTGAACTCACTGAGTCAAATGCGCCTTCGTTATCGCTTCCTTTACAAGAAGAAGAAGAAGAAGAAGAAGAAGAAGAAGAAGAAGAAGAAGAAGAAGAAGAAGAAGAAGAAGAAGAAGAAGAAGAGCGCAACATGTCCGATGCCCATTTAGATAATAAAGGCACAGTCAGCATAAGGACTAGAGCAATCTCCAACCTCCGTTTTGCGGATGACATGGATTGGCTGGAGAGGAGCAAGAACTTGAACAGTTGGTACAGAGGCTTGACACCATTTCCAGTGCCTTGGGAATGGAAATAAGCGCAAAAAAGACGAAAACGATGACCAGTAACACCAATGGCATAAACACGGTGCACAGCTTCAAATATTTAGTAGCAATTTATCAGACAATGGGTCCAGACAGGAAGTCCTCTCCAAGATAGCACAAACAACTGCTGCCCTGAAAAAGTTGAAGCCCTTTTGGAAAGACGGGACCATCAGTCTGCACTCCAAGGTAAGGTTGCTGAGCTCCCTTGTCATTTCCATCTTCCTATTCTATTGTCGGACACGGCGGTAACTCGATCTTTAGTATCTTCTGTGTTTAAGTCGTCTGCTTTCTCTGCCTCCACTCTCTCACCCCCCCCCCCTCCCACCTCCCCCTTATCTTTCTGCCGTCTCCGTCTCTCCTCCTCTTCTTTGCTCCTCCTCGTCCTCCGCCTCTTTCTTGTTGTTGTTGTTGTTGTTGTTGTTGTTGTTGTTGTTGTTGTTGTTGTTGTTGTTGTTGTTGTTCTTCTTCTTCTTCTTCTTCTTCTTCTTCATCCTCGTCTTCTTCCTCTTTTTTCTTCTTCTTCTTGATTCCCCTTCTGTCTTCTCTTCTTCGTCCTACTTGTCTTCTTTTTCGTGTTCTTTATCTTCTTCATCTTCCTCGTCTTCTTTATCTTCTTCGTCTTCCTCGTCTTCTTCTACGTTTTTTTATTACGGTATATATTAAGTCGTCTATAACAAAATTCCCCTTGCTGCATATTTGTTGCTTAACGTAAACAACATGAAAATAAGATCACCGCCAAATACAAGGACAGCAGGGCAAGTTATGCAAATCTAGAACATTTCTAACGTGAAGTGACAACATACGAAGTTTTATGCCAAATAATAACATTATTGTAACCCTCAGGAATTGAACAGAAAGGCTATCTTTGCAGAGAGAAAGCGGTCGAGCGACATTTCGAGGAGCGATACATTTCGTTAGCGGCCATTGGGACTTTTGAACAATTGAAGAACGGTTGGACAGCCGGAAATAATATTGGAAATATACCAGGATATATAGGAATACCTTAGTTTTAGACGAGAATCAGAAAAAAACAAATGTTGGTCGGTCGGGCAATTGCAAGGCGGGTCTCAAGACCCACTGAACAGATTTTGTCCAAATTTCATAGGAACATTTTTTTTATGGCCAGCTTCCCGTGTGCTCGCATTTACACTCTCTCCCTCTCTCTCTATTTTTTGTCTCTCTTTCTCTCTGTCTGTATATCCTATCCTATCCTGTAACTCGAAGGTCGTTAAGGCACCACAGATGATCGTTTAACCAACGTACTCCATCTTTAGCTGTCCTCAGCAACCCTCATGGCTACGCTCCATGTCAAGCCAGTCCATTCTCGAATGTTGTCCTCCCATCTCTCTTTATGTCTCCCTCTTCTTCTGCCTCCTTGCACCGTGCCTTGCAGGATGGGCCTGGTGCTCTGGTGACGGGGTCATACCATCGGAGTTTACGTTTCTTCACCACTGTGAGCATGTCATCGTGTTGTCCAATGGCTTGTGTGATGGTCTGTCGGACTTCGTTGTTGGTGATCTTGTTTTTTTTTTTAAGGTCGTCAAATTAATGGCATGGAACTGGGCGATATTACAAATGGACTTATTTAGTAGTAGTAGTAGTAGTAGTAGTAGTAGTAGTAGTAGTAGTAGTAGTAGTAGTAGTAGTAGTAGTAGTAGTAGTAGTAGTAGTAGCTGCAGCAAAATTAGCAACAGCATGAATGAATGAATAATTTTATAAAGCGCATAAATATGTTCCCGCCGACGGGCATATTAATCGCAGCGCTGGTAGGAGGGAGATGGACAGTGAGAGAGAGAGAAAGAGAGAGAGAGAGAGAGAGAGAGAGAGAGAGAGAGAGAGAGAGAGAGAGAGAGCAGTAGTAGTAGTAGTAGTAGTAGTAGTAGTAGTAGTAGTAGTAGTAGTAGTTGTTGTTGTTGTTGTTGTTGTTGTTGTTGTTGTTGTTGTTGTTAGCCTAATCCAAATTGTAGCATTTGGTGATTAAACCTCACGCTATCAACAGCATCCGGTTCTTGAAAATGTCCTACGATACTTTCAGCAAAAAAGCAAGAATATCCGCATTTCTTGTCTCTGTGTTCCAACCCATTGGCGTCCTTCTCCCTTTCCTCGCTGATGGCGTGCGGATAATGACGTGCAAATAAGCAAAGTGCATCCTCGCCATTCGTGCGTATAAAGCCAGGCCGTTACACTGCACCATGCCTATCAGCACGCGCCAAGCTTTAAAACGTTTTCTGATTGGATGAGATTGAAGGCAGGAACGGCACGCCGCATAAGTTGAATTTCACGCCTCAAAAGAAAAACAAAAAACCCACAAATGGTTCGCTTGATCTGTTTTTTTGTTGTTTCCTTTTTTTCACTTTCTTTCATTCTATATTTCTTCTCTTATTTCATTTTCTGCGTGTGTGTGTTTTCCCCCTCTCTCCTTCATATAAGATATTTATAGCTTTTGCGTCTTTTTTTTTCTTCTTCTTTTTTTTCTGTAATTCTTTCTTTCATCCCTTCCTTTGACACCTTCGTATGAGAGTACCGTCTGTGCGCGATGCATTCCCTCGCATGGGCTGTTAGAGATCCTGACGTTCATACATTCGACGCGTGAGGGTAAAAAAATTTTTTTTAAACACGCACACAGCAAGAACAAAATCTACATTTCTCCTGGGTAGCGCTGTTCTGCCGCTGCTGCGCTTTCGCTGAGAAGCCAACCCCGAGCTCAGCCAACAAAAGTAGGACATAAGCAGGCATATAACAATAATAATAATAATAATAATAATAATAATAATAATAATAATAATAATAATAATAATAATAATACAGTATTCCTCTTTTAACGTCACTACCGTTTAAGGTCACAACGCGGATAAGATCAATCAGGTTGTTGGTCCCGGCCAAACACCTTCTTTGTACCATTTAGAATTCCTCGCTAAGCGTCACCTCGCATATAGGAAAACCTCCGATAACGTCAACCCCGTTTTGGTTCCCAAATGGAGGAGACTACTGCTTAAGAGAAATTGATGTCACAGATGACATCATGTATGAGGTCACTTCCTGTTTTGAGATGATGTCATATATTCTTTATGATGTCATTTCCTGTTCACATAGCGTGGGACGCTGTGCTGGTAAGTCTGTCACGTGTGTGTGTGTGTGTGTGTGTGTGTGTAGGTGTGTGTAGGTGCACGTGTATTGATGTCAAAGTGGTAGCTCGACCTTGTTTGTTTTAGTCATAAATGGGGTCTTTTGCTCGGACCCCACTTTTTTCCAGGGCCCCACTTTTTTCAAAGTGCGCGGGAGTGCTCTTTTAGTGCATGGCAGTGCAGTTATAGTGCATGAGGGTGTTTTACGTACAAGGGAGTGCTCTATCCGGGACGGAGAAAATCCAGTTCCTTTTCGGAAATTTTGAAGAAAGTTCGACCTATTTCGTCGCCAAAAGGACACGAACTAGGTCAACTTCTTAGAGAAGGGTTCAGGTAAGGGTTAGTTGCAGATCTATCGCTAGCCCTTGCCCTAACCCTTTTCTCTACAAAAATGCTCTTTTTCCGTCACAAAATCACTTTCTGATTCCTACATTCTAAAGAAACCCTGGTTTTGATTGTATACAAGCGTGTGTGCGTGTGTGTGTGTGTGTGTGTGACAGCACGCGATGGAACTCTGCGCCTGTTAGAGTCCAGCACTTGTTTTTTCAGCGCCTTTATTAAGTGACAGTTCAACGAACTAACCCATGAGTCATCGTCATTATAACCGGAGATGCATGTTAAAATCAACTTTGACTTGATGACTGATTAAATTTCGCACCTTCATCCACTTGTGTTTAAATTGCATGGATTGCACTTATTAAGTGACAGATCAACGACCTAACCCATGAGTCATCGTCATTATAGCCGGACATGCAGGTTAAGATCAACTTTGACTTGATGACTGATTAAATTTCGCACCTTCACCCACTTGTGTTTAAATTGCATGCATTGCACTTATTAAGAGACAGATCAACGAACTAACCCATGAGTCATCGTCATTATACCCGGACATGCAGGTTAAGATCAACTTTGACTTGATGACTGATTAAATTTCGCACCAAAGAACGTATTATAAAAAGAGGGGGAACTTGGAACAGAACCGCGAGACGGAAGATACGAGTTACGCTCCCTTGTCGACATGCTAAAAATGGCTCGTGGCAGAAAGACAAAAGGCGACCGAGTAAAACAGGGTGGTGACTTTTGCACAGCCATCAATTGCTGTAATGCCAGATACAAGAAAATTGTGATGGCAAGTTCTTTTTGAAGTTTCCAAGAGACAAAGAAAGGTAAATTGCAATCCAAAAACTTCTTTTTTGTGTGTTTATATAGGCCTAAACCAAGACTGCTGCAGTGTTGTTAAAACAATCCGGGAGAGGCTTCAGTGATTCATGTTATATCTATTCTATGTGCTAAAACAAAAACTGTTTGCTTGCTGACAGTTTACGTTCAAAAGGTCGCTCACTGTTTACGTTGTTTCTAGGTTGTTTGACTATTATATTTGTACTTACATTTCAAACGTAGATGTTGTCAGATTGGCAGTTTGGCTTCGTCAAACTGCTTATGTTAACATGTTAAATTAGACTAAGTGTGTTTTCTCCTCGTGATCAAATACTGTGCAAGATAACCCCTTACCTAGGCACAAAAATAGTCCTTGATCTGTTGTAATCCCTTTTCGTTTGAGTGTAAACGGGAAAAAATGTAATGTGAAAACTCAGTCCTTGTTCTGATCTGTGAATTTCTGTGCATTAGATCTATATTGCGTGGAATGTTGTAGTCTAGGTTCTGATTGTTCTGTCTGATTAATTAATTATTTTCCATGAAGTGACTGATATTATTAAGCCAGTGATGTGGGAGGTGAGAGGGTTGGGAAGACACCTGATATAAATTAAATTCACACTATTAGTGAAACATTTTGTTATTTTGCTTTATTGTGATTAATTGATTGAATGACAGAGCTCTCTCTTCCCCCAACCCCCCCTCCCCTCTCTCTCTCTCTCTCTCTCTCTCACGATTACGGATTTACACAGTTTTGGATAAATGAAACAGTCTGTCATGCATTTTTTTATGTTAAAATATCTGTCATTGATTAAAAAATAATAAATTCCAGAGCAGAAAACGAACCTATGACATGCACACATAAGCAGCATAAAAGCACCTACTAAATGTCAATAAGTAAACATAAACAAAAACAAACAAACAAAAAAGACAGCAGTAGCGGAATGTTAATAATAATGATGGTTAAAAGTTTGGTTTTTGCAAACGTTGCCATAAAAATGTTCTTGTGCAATGGCATAGGCTCAATAAGTTACCACGCACAGATCATTCATATAGCAGATGATGAAATATAGCCAGCCCGAGCAAAGGGAAATAATCCGTGAGAGCGTCTCGCATTTTTGTAAAGGACATAATGGAAGTTCCCTCTCTTTCCGTAATAAGCTCTTTGTTCGCACCTTCACCCACTTGTGTTTAAATTGCATGGATTGCACTTAGATACTGTGAGCTAAACAAATACTGTCATAACACGTACACAGTCATGATTCATAACGTAATTATTAGGCCAATCTTTTCCGTAAACTTGAGAGCTATAGTACTTTTTCCTCTTATAATTATATATTGTATTATTTTGTGGACCGGTGAGTGACCCGTGCACTAGCAATATGAGGTGCGAAGTCCACGTCATTGCATTTTTTTAAAATTGAAAATGTTAATTAATTTTTTTTAAATGCCATTTATGTTGTGTGATGTTATCCTATCATATCCTATCCTATCCCGTAACTCAAAGGTCGTTGGGGCACCACAGATGACCGTTTAACCAGCGTACTCCATCTTTCTCTGTTCTCAGCAACCCTCATGGCTTCGCTCATTGTCAAGCCAGTCCATTCTCGAATGTCGTCCTCCCACATCTTTTTCTGTCTCCCTCTTCTTCTGCCGCCTTGCACCGTGCCTTGCAGGATAGTCTTTGCAGGGCCTGATGAACTGGTGACGTGGCCATAACATCGGAGTTTCCATTTCTTCACCACTGTGAGCATGTCATCGTGTTTTTCAATGGCTTGTGTAATGGTCTGTCGGCCTTCGATGTTGATGATGTGCTGCGTATAGGAAATGCCCAGAAGTCTTCTGTAGTACCCATGGCCTACTCTACTACAGGCCTTCTCAGCGCGCGACTGGGGTCTCAGACTGGGGGCCTATGGTTTCTTTGTTACTATATACATTTATGTGTTCTTTTCTCATGCTCAATTCACACACAAGCAAACTATATTGATTATTCTGCTAAAAAGAAGTATAGATATCAAACAAAACGTTGTATTTTGGTTTGAAAGAGTGTTTTATACGCTGTTTTGTATTTATAATAGAGTTAAATCCATGAGTTAAATATGAACAGCATAAGTATAGTTGTCAGTGTTTTTCTTTGTCACTGTTGAAAAACTACTAGATAAGAAGTTTTACTAAAGAATCAGTTTTGGACCTTTTTGTTTTCTTATACACTCTAAATAATTCATATTATCAACCTCCTTCAAACACCCATCACACTCCCCCTCACCCCCACCCCTCCTCTTTTGCAGCTAACTCACAATCAACGATTCTTTTTCAACCTCACTTGAGGTTGTAGGTGTGAATGGTTACTAAACATTAAAAAACATGTTGAAATGATACATAATTTTAATTGGCAAGTGGTCATTTGAGTAGCATCACACGCTGAGATTTAGAATCCAGACATTGACAGAAAATCAAATGGCAAGACTGACCTCAGCAGTGCAACTTCAGACCTCAGCTGTGCATACATACACCTCGTCCTGCATAATCACAAACATTTTCTGGCGTTCCTCGACTGACTTGAAAACTGCATTTGAAAATGCACCATCGTCGAGCTTTGCAACTTTTGATGTGATGCGAGTCAGTGTCAGTGTTGATGGCAATTGAAAATCTTGACTGAGTCTTTGATAGAGGCACCTGGACGTTGCAAAATACTGACAGGCCCTGATGATGATTTCTGGTGTGTACAGTGGTTTGCCGACACGTTGTGTTCCCATGGCCTGCAGTTGTTCCTGGATGATCTGTTTTTTATCAGTCATTTCTAGGCAGTTCAGAGATCTCATATTTTCCTCCACTGCTGACCAGGTAGTCAGTGTGGTGATGCGATTTTTGGACAGGGAGGGAGCTGTGCATCGCACAACCAGATTGAAGTTGTTGAATGTTTGATCACTACTAATCCTTATCACAAACCATGGAATTCCACGCGAAAGTTTCTTTGACTGTACAATCAAAACACTTTCATCCATGTAAGTAATCACAGATACAAGAAAATCTCGCTTGCTCTGCAATAGCGTGTCCTTCATTTCACAGAAAGAAACTGCGTCCTGCTCCAAGAAGGTTGCAAGTTGGTCTTCCTCTATGTTTCTCTGAGAGCCCAATGCACGCTTTGTTGTGCGAAGAGAAGGGCAGGGGTGGGGATTTGGCTTGATGGAACATTTGGCCAAACAGATGGAGGATCTAAAGGGCGGAGTTTCCCATGTTTGCTGATAGTTTCAAATTCTGAAGGTCAGTGCAGTTCACATATCACAGTGTCTTTGGAAACAGTCACGTTGGCGTTTGGAATCGCAGAAATCCATGCCTGTTTCGCATTCTCTTCCTTTGGAAATCTGAACACAGACACTTTTTTACCCGCTTCGCGTTCTTTTTCAGACGCATAGTTTGTTTTGCAGCCGTACACACAACATTTCTTGCCCATGATCAAACACAACTGCTGGAAACTATTGAAGATTGAAGATTATTTTATTAAGAACAGAGTGCAGTAGCATGCCACTTTGTAAAAGCGGATGTTGACACGAACTAACAACTTACCGCAAATAAGACAAAACTCAGACACAACAACATACGTATTCGATATAATTTTGCGGCTTAAATAACAGTTTTATCTCACACTAATCAAATACAGTGGTTTGGGAAGGAAAAAGGGTTATATAAAAATAAAAAAATGTCGAATTTCAAATCCTACGCAACTTCATTTTGTGTTGCGGTAATAAGTTTGATCGCTAGCCTTTTAGGTTTTTTAACGAGTTGCTTCCCTTCATTTCTTCGCGTAGGCCCCCAGTCAGAGATTCCAGTCGCGCGCTGAGAAGGCCTGGAGTAGAGTACGCTAGCGGCTTTGGTAGCACCTCATCTCCATGCTTTGTATTCTTCGTTGTAGATCTGCTGTGAGGGTCCATGTTTCTCAAGCGTAAAGGAAGAAGGAGATTACCAGGAAGGGCAGCAGCTTTACATTGGAATGTATATTAATGGTCATATCTTTCCAAATGGGCTTCAACCTTGTCAGGGTCGCAGTTGTTTGTGCAATCCTGGAGAGGACGTCCTGTCGGGACCCATTGTCTGATGCAATGGCTCATAAATATTTGAAGCTATGCACTGTGTTGAGGGATTAGCCTTAGACTTTGATGTCCGTGTTGATGCCATGAGTGTTATTGGTCATTATTTGTGGTCTTCTATGCACTTATTTCCATTCCATAGGCTCTGGAGGTGGTGTCAAGCCTCTGTATCAGCTGTTCAAGTTCTTGTTCCTCTCCAGCCAATCCATCAAAGTCATCCGGGAAACGGAGGTTGGAGATTGCTCTAACACCTATGCTAACTGTGCCTTCATGATCTGCAAGGGCATCTGACATGATGCGCTCTTGGAAAATGTTGAAGAGTGTTGGAGAGAGTAGGCATCCTAGGCGCACACCGTTTGTTGTTCTGAACCAGTTTCCGATGGCGCTGTTATGGAGGACTGGACTGGTAGCCTTGTCATACAGGCTTTTGATGACTTCAATAATTTTAGGGCTGATGTTGTACACTCTCATGGTTGCTCACAGAGCTTTCCTGAAGATGTTGTTGGTGCTGTGGGTATTTATTGCAGATTATTCTGAGGTTGAAAATTTGTTCAGTGGTACTTCACCCTGCCCTGAATCCTGCTTGTTCTTCAGCTATGATTTGTTCAGCTTGGGGTTTGAACCTGTTGAGTATTATTTTCAGGAGTACCTTGCTGGGATGGCTGATGAGGCTGATGGCGCGGTAATTTTCACACTCCTGAAGTCTTGTGATGCTATGTTGTGTTGTGTGTGTTTGTGAGAGAGTGTGTGTATGTGTATGCATGCTTGCATCCGTTCGTTTGAGTGTGTGCTTATTCATCATACACACGCACAAAAAATACATATACAGTAATGCATACATGCATACGCGCGCACCAACGTGCACACATGTACACACACACACACACTCGCACCCACACACACACACTGTCACACGACACAAAAATTTAGCACCTCGTATAAGATCAAGTTTTTTACTGGTAGTTGATCTTATCAGAGGACTGTTTAGGGTGCCCCTCGGATAAGATCAAACAAAAATTTGGTCCCGTGGGGGGTCACCTTAAGAGAGGAGTACTGTAGTAGTAGTAATAGAAATAGTAGTAGTAGTAATAATAATAGAAATAATAGCAGTAGTAGTAGTAGTAATAATAGAAGTAGTAGTATTAATAATAATAATAGAAATAATAGTAGTAGTAGTAATAGAAATAGTAGTAGTAGTAATAGAAATAGTAGTAGCAATAGTAGTAGTAGTAATAGAAATAGTAGTAGTAGTAATAGAAATAGTAGTAGTAGTAATAGAAATAGTAGTAGTAGAAATAGTAGTAGCAATAATAGTAGTAGTAGTAATAGAAATAGTAGTAGCAATAACAGTAGTAGTAGTAATAGAAATAGTAGTAGCAATAATAGTAGTAGTAGTAATAGAAATAGTAGTAGTAGTAATAGAAATAGTAGTAGCAATAGTAGTATTAGTAATAGAAATAGTAGTAGCAATAGTAGTAGTAGTAGTAGTAATGGAAATAGTAGTAGTTGTTTTTGTTATTGATGTGAATCTCTGTAATGTAAAAAGATGTGCTTATTAAAAATCAATGTAGTAGTCGTAGTACTAACAGTAGTAGTAGTAGTAGTAGTAGTAGTTGTAGTAGTAGTAGTAGTAGTAGTAGCAGGAACAGTAGTAGCAGTAGTAGTAGCAGGATAGTAGTAATAGTAGCAGTAGTAGGAGGAGGAGTATTTAGGAGGAGAAGGAGTAAATTTAATTTGGCCGTGTCGAGTTTATGCATGTGGACTGCAGAGCAAGCTCCATTATACAGTGTCATAGTTTGGCGCTACGATGGACCCACCTCTACCACAATAAGGAGCGCAATACCTGTCAGGGGCGGATCAGAGTAAATGCCCGGAGGGGGGCACTGCCATTTTAAAAATTTTTTATCCGGTATACAGATTCGTGCTTGCACTCAAACACAGTAAAAGAAATGTTGACATGAGTGCGGTTTGTGTGTGTGTGTGTGTGTGTGTGTGTGTGTGTGTGTATGTGTGTGTGTGTCTGTGTGTGTGTGAGAGAGAGAGAGAGAGAGAGGGAGAGAGATCAACACGTGCGTGTTTCGTGTGAAATTAGAAATTAATTGTGAGAAAATAAAGAAAAAAAACCGGTTGACACATTGGCCCAAAGCTAGAACAATTACTTTCTCAGGCGTTCAGCATATTGCGAGGTTGAAGAGCCATGATGGTGCCGTATCTTCCCGCAAACCGTTCTACGACATCGTCAATGTCCACTGTGATGTGTCGGTGAGCCCTCATTAGAGCGAGCCCGTTGAGCCTGGTCTCACCCATCGTTGATCTCAGATAGGATTTCAACGTCCTGATGCCGCTGATAGTTCTTTCACATTCAGCTGTTGTGATCGGAAGAGCGCACAAAAGGGTCAGTAGCACGTGAATGTTCGGGAAAAAATCCACATTGCATGCTCTGAGAGTCTTGGCCACAGTATCAGGAACGGCCCCTGCATCAGCGCTCTCCCACTTGTGCATCCATCGGATGTACTCGGTGTCCAGCTCATGAAAACTTGGCAGATCTGCTTGCCATAGACTGGCAAGTCGCTCGATACCCTCGGGTACCTTCCGAAAACCTGCCACTGGCGCGTTCCTGCCTTGCACGATGCACGATGGTACAAGACCACGCCCGTCAACAGCAATTTCAGAGCCGGTGGTGAAGCGAGAGCCCAGCTGGGCGATGAGGTGATCCAAAAACGGCGGAAGTAATCTTCAGTTGTCTCTGCTGGCGGGTTACTCCGACATGTCTGTCGGTTCTGCACCCCTTGGTCTGCGCAGATCAGAGTCGGCTGTTGCTGCCATCCGACTTGCTTCCTGAAACCAGCTGCTGAAGGTTGCAATGACGTCATCCCTGAATCCCTTAATTGTTGTCTTCAATTCGCTTATTTCTCCGTACGCAGCCACAGCATCCTTTGCTTTTTGCTGAAGTTTCAAAGTCAGTGGACGGAGAACTTGCAGGCATTTTCTGGTGACGACAAAAGCAACCAGAAAGTCACCCGACTGGAAAGCGTGCAAAACCCCTCCAGCTTTGGTGAGCGTTTCACTGTCCCAATCTGTGTTCTCCTGCACCACCTGGCCAAGGCAGTCATATACCACAGGGAAGAGTTCGGCGAAAGTTTCAAAGGCAGAGTGCCTCTCGACCCACCGTGTTTTACACAGGTCAACCAGTTTTCTCCTCTTGCTTTCTTGGGCTGACTCCACCACATGTTCAAACTTTCTCTGTCATTTTGGAGAAAGAGAGAAGAACAGGGAAACTTCTTTCAGGACTCCAAACATGTTCTTCACTTCTAGAATTTTGCAGGCATGAACAACACAAAGGTTCAAGCAATGAGATGCGCAGTGGAAGTACAGAGCTGCTTGTTAAGTTCTTGAATGCGTGCCCGAGGGCCAGTGAGGACCCTGAACAGGTGGATGGACTGGTGGGGAAGGGGGGCACGCTTTTCTTCTTTCCACCTTTTAAAATTTTTGTATTATTATTATTTGTGCGTGTGTGTGTGTGTGTGTGTGTGTGTGTGTGTGTGTGTGTGTGTGTGTGTACTTGTTTGTTTTTTACAAATACTTTTTATTAGTATTTCTGCGTTCACACATACGCCGCAGGAACAGTAAAAATCTAACATTTTATAGCACTTTAATTTTATGCCAAAGTGCAAACAGCTTTAAGGTCGAGACTTGTTCTTAGACAGACGTTAGAGGCGATTCCGTTGCGCTACTCACATCGCACAACTGGTGATCGTGATCTAAAATCAGGTTATTGGTGGGATAGTGATTTCCACCAAAAAAGATTTTATCAACGGTATATAATGCTCTTTACATTGCTCCTTGCTCGGTTGGTATTCAAATGTCGACTTCTTGCACACGTTCTGCAGACGTTTACAGTAACTGACGGTTTGAAAGATAAAGCTGCTGCTGCTGCTGCTATTCTCGTTCACGACGTTCACGATAACGGCGGTGGTCAATCCGATCATGTCTGCCGATGTTGATGTAAATGATGAAACTAAAACTAACGAAACTGTTAAAATCAAACGTGTACCAGTCGAAGTATCATTATTCCAACTATTTTGACAAAGACGACAACGATGATGATGATTATGATGATGATGATGATTACTCTTTCTCTTATTCTAATTACTATTATTTTAATTTTTTAAACTAATAATAATAATAATAATAATAATAATAATAATAATAATAATAATAATAATAATAATTATAATAATAATAATAATAATTATTATTATTATTATTATTATTATTATTATCATCGTTATTATTAATTAGTAGTAGTCTTGATTCTGGTAATATTCTCAATCGTTCAGCGTATTAAATACTTCCAGCACCCATTCCCCCCCCCCCCCATACACCACAAACGGGGACAGATAGTAATTTATTATTATTATTATTATTATTATTGGTAGTAGTAGTAGTAGTAGTAGTAGTAGTAGTAGTAGTAGTAGTAGTAGTAGTAGTAGTAGTAGTAGTAGTAGTATCCGGAAATACAAAAATGGGTCCGTGGTATCACATGATTTAATTGATGATGAACTGTTCTTCTGTTGTAGTACTGGTGTTTAGAGATGAATAAGCGCTGTGACCCACAGGGGCCAAAAAGATGTTGCCCCTACCCTTCTTCTCAGCAATGTCGTTTCGTCTATTTGGAAGTGGGATTTCGTTGTCAATTTAGAACTCTGCCAGTTGAGTAACACGTGTTACAAAATACTGATAGGAAAAAAACACCGGTTGTTACATAATACTGATTGGGAAGTAACACTTGCTACGTTATACTGTTAGTACAGTAGGAGACATACATGTTACATAATATTGTTCGGAAAGTAATACTTGTGACATAATGTTGTTCATAAAATAACTCTTGTTAACTAATACTGTTTGGAAAATGTCGTAAGCTAAGTTCAGTATAAGATAATTAAAAGTTGGAAAATGTTTAACTCAGTCGTGTCGTAAGTGTGCGATTACGCACACGCGCGCGCTTTTGTGTGTGTGTGTGTGTTTGTGTGGGCGCGTGAGTGAGTGGGTTCACCCACATAGTCCCGTGAATCCTAAAATGCACGCATTGGTTAGTTTACAACTAGTCTATTGAACTCCAGTCAAGGTACATTATTACCAACGGAATCAAATACACAGAATTTTTGTTTTGGCGATGCGACAAAAAATATAACAACGTTAATTGCTCTGTAAACCAGCCATAGTCCTTTCAATCAGCATTACGGTAGGCAATTACTTTAAAGGAACCAGAGTCAGGGAAGAGTAGACTTACCCAAGATAAATAAGAACAAACAACTTGCAATCATAATCTTCTTATACGAGGATGGTATAGGGATGTGGATGAATGTCAACGTTAGAAAACCTCCTTCCAAAAGCATCAAATGCGTCCAGCGATTATATTAACAAGACCTCAACAACTTTCAGCGACTATATAGAAACAAATACAGTGATGGAGATCACGTACAATCGTACGTGTTTCACGTACTGAGTTGAGAAATCACGTAACGAAAATGTAATGAAAGGGTATAAAAACGTAAAGCTAAGTTGCTGGGAGGTATCATCAGGTACAACTATTTCGGTCGTGCGTACAGCTTTCGCTCGATTTGGATCGTGTGCCTGTGCGTCCTGCGCGACCGCCTACCACCCTCTCTCCCCCTCCTATTCATTCTGTCGCTTCCGAGAAACAGCCAATTCATATGCACGATAATATTCACTATTTTGGCCGACAAGCAGCGATCTGAGGGGAAGCCGAAGAAAAGGAAAAATAAAGCAGACAAAACTAATTGCTCAAAAAAATTAAAACAAGATGAAGGAAAAGAAAAACAAACTTTTTTTGTCAGGCTTTGGCTTTGAGTGCTCGGTAAGAGAAGAAAAAGATGAGCCGCAACCGGGTCCGGCTGAAGAAACTCAAACTGATGAAAAGACTTTCCACGCAAAGTATTTATTACGTATGTTGGTGTACCCCCTAAAAAACTGAAAGGGGGTATAAAAACCCCCTTATGTTTGCAATGAGGGTATGAAAACCCCCACATGTTTTGGTTGAGGGTATAAATACCCCTAGCTTAAAAACTTTCGCCATCACTGAAATAGATCGCACTTTTCTCCAGAAAATAAGATGTCGGCTTTCATGTACTAAAGGTGAAGGCCCTTCCTATTCCCCAACTTTTAAATGTAAATTGTGAATTGCTGGAAAATTAAAATATTGTCACATTTTTAAATGCCAATATATGATGACAAAACTTAACTGGAAACATCACATTAAGAAGATCATTACGAAGGCGAGAAAGAGCATTAACTTGTTGAAAATTATTTCCTGGCAGGTATGTGAACAAGATACGACGTCATTATTGCATTTATCTATATGTTTTGTGCGTTCAAGAAAACTGTGTGCACAACAAGTGTTGTCTGTGTTCCAAAATTATTGCAAGGTTTAGATCTGAAAGGCACAGCTAGTCAGCTAATTCAACTTAAGGAGTGAAAGCAAAGAAACCTCTGTGCTTGCTTCAAAATTGTCACTGTTGTTTGAGTGCAATAAACACCAAACACGGACACACAAAACAGAAAGTCAGGAATTCAAACCTTGAGTTCATTGTTTATTGTGTAAAAAATAATACATCAACAAGCTTAGGCTATGAATGTCATTAAGTTTACAAACAACAGAATATTAAACTCAGTCGCGTTCATTCATATTCATCCAGAATGACAGTCTTGGTTCCACGGGCAAACCAATACTTAACAAACTCTCAGAAATCAAGAGATTTCACAGAACATGCCCCACTTGAATGCTAAATTGGCTTCTACTTTTAAAACATTATACAAAATCAAATCAATAATTAACACTCGTTCAAAGACAAAAAACATTTCACAAACAGCTTGAACATTCTAAACGTTCTCTGCATGCTGTCAACACAACACAAAAGTCTGCTGCCATAATACAATTCCACCATTAATAAACTCCATTCTTTCGTGAGTAAACTTCTTTGTTACTGCATACAAGCTAGCTGCATAATAGTCTTTTTAATCACACCATCATTCATTTGTTCTTTCTTTCCACATTACATTGGCCAGGCATACCGTCCAGCAAAATTCCTTCGTTCTTTCAACACAACTGTACTCCATCTCAATTCAAAGAATCAAGCTGCTTCTGTATAGCTTCCAACTGAAACAAAGTTTCATCCTTCAGTGCAACTCTAAGCTAATCTGGGTGGGCTTATATAAGGTCGCTTGTCATCAACCATGTAAAACATTGATCGTCATATGTGCTTTCATTAAATAAAACGTTTGTTTAAACCAGTCTGATCTATCAAATTTGATACAATACACATTTGGAAAGTATTCCATTTTATTTTATTGTTACGGATAATTAGTTTAACTGCTGGTTACAGTTTGTCATTAAAAAAACAACAGTGTTTAGTTTTTAATTATTTATGAAAATAACAAGAAACGGAAAAAAATGATCAAGGTAAGGCTCTTCCATTGTTCCACTTTCTGAATAACAACATGTGGTTAGACTTAAAAAAAACAATACGGCTGTCAAGCAAAAGCCTATAATGTGCTGTCACAAGGGCAGAACACCTATGGCTCAGGCAGGCCTGCCTACCCAAGATTTGAAACTTCGGGGACATTTTGCACGGCCGACAAGCAAGGGCGACCAATACGCGCCCAAGTAAGTAGTGGGGTCCAAAGGACCCAAAATCATGCAATCTGAGCAAGAATTTGAATTAAACAAATTTGATATAACAAGAAACTCTGTTAACAAATTATTTATTAAGCATAGCCGTACTAATTTTAGAAAACATACTTTTAGTAATGGAGTTGCACCTCTATGGAACAAACTTCCACAAAATATTAAACAGGCAAAAACTTTAAACAGTTTCAAAAATCTTATTGATGAACAAGAAATTTTAAAATCTATAAAATATGATTTTGATAGTTGAGCGTCTTGAGCCGGCTTAAATCAGACCTGAAATATATGTGCTAAAGATGGGACATTAAATAAGCCGTGAGGCTTAATGATCACCATGATCTAGTCCCTACACTACTACTAAGGAAATTGGCACTTAATCAACAGGATCCCAGTCACACTAAAAGTATCAAATGCATGCAAGCTTACCTTTTAGCTATATTTACACTATGTACACCACTCCACTACACCACTGAATTTACTTGGACTTGGGAAGAGACCTGCTTGAAACCTCTGTTAAATTTGTCCAATGACGCCATCGACAAATTTAGCTCGACCATGAGATCCACCATCATGGTTTCAGCTCTTATTACGTCCAAATCATGGTTAGAAACTTGACTTGGAAAATAACTAGTCAACTTTTGGTTTGTTTTGTCAATTTTTTTTAGACTTTCCAAGCTCGCTTCTTTTTTCAAACGCTTCTTTCCCTCGACATGCCGGTTCACGTCATCCATACCACCGTACATGCAGCCGAATTCACTGGCACATATTGAGCAAAACACCTTGTATTCCACACTTCCACGTTTGATACACGGATATCTTTCGGTGTATTTCTACCTCGGAAAATTCATCATCAGTCTCGTGCACCTTACGTTTCTATGCCCATGCGCAGTGCGGCTCAAACAGCTGTTCGGCAACACTCGGAAGGCCGCGTCATCATCGTGTGCTGTGACTTCGGCCACTGTCGGAACTGAAACCGCGCGTCATTTGTCTTTTTTTTTTCACCGACACGCACGCTTAAAAAGTGTGTTCCAGAATTTTTTTAAATTTCCGGAACGCGAAAAAAACTTCCGTATTTTCCGTAACCAATTGTAATATTTATTTATATCCGGGACAAATCCGGAAATTCCGGAACGGTAGGCAAGCCTGCTGGCTGTGTGTGTAGTAGATATGACATAAAAATTATGACATAACTATGCTATAACGAACTCAAATAATGACAAGTAATGACAAGTCAAATAGAAACATATTACCTGATTGTAAAAATCATACAGCTCTTCGTGGGTGAACTCCATTCGGATTTTCTCCTTCTCCTTCTCCTGTAAGAGAAAAGGAGCACAGCCTTATTTCAAGGTCAGTTTAAGAACAGGGTGGTTGAAAAGTAACTCCCTCTTCAAGTTTGCTGTTTACTGTTGTAAAATCGAACTATTTTTGAATGAAACCAAATGTACTGTGATCCTTACAGTGGTAGAATATCATTCCAGACCTCTGCTTGAAATCGCAGTGACAAGAACAGCCCGTAACGGCCTTTCCCCTCACTACATGAGCGAACTGTGCTAGCACATCCTATAAGACCTTGGTCTTAGGTCTTCTTAAGTGCAGTGTCAGTGCAGTTCGCTCATGTGGGGTCAGGTTGAAGGCCAGTACGGGCTGCTCTCGTCACCGTGAGATGAAATAATAGATCGGCAATTAAAGTCTACCACTGTAGTGATCACAATTACATTGTGTTTCATCCCATGCAGTACTATGTACTACTGTAGTGATCACAATTACATTGTGTTTCATCCCATGCAGTACTATGTACAATAAGTTATCAGCAATGGTCAATAGGGAGTTACTTTTCAGCAACCACTTCACAGCATCTTGACTTGAATAGATTAACGTCCCCGGACACATAGGGGACTGTCACAGCATCCAATGTGTTCACAATATATATATATCACACACGTTATTTTTGCAAGCATTTAAAATTTAACAGTTTGGGTGTTACATTTAAAAATCAACAAATCTATGTTAAGATAAAATCTGAAGCGCCTTGTGTAGCTCTCTGAGCTGGTTAGTGCGCTATAATATAAAAACATGTTAAATTTATTCATCGTCTTACTTGACAGAGAAAAAAAAAAAAAAGATTCATTTAAAGTGAACGACGCAAGGGAGAGAACCGTATAATCACTGGCAAATTAGTACGATAATGTCCCCTTCTTTTCTTTACCCCTTTAATGCCCCAAAATATAATATGTCTGTTTACAGTAAAATATAATATGTCTGTTTACAGTAACATAGGGAAAAAAAATATAAGACCGGTAGGTCGGCTTCCTTTTTTAAAATTTATTTTTATTTTTTATTTATTTATTTATTTTTTAACTTTATCACCTAGGGTGAGAATTTTTGGGGGAATTTTTCACATTTTTTTTGTACAATCCCCAAGTAAGTTTAGGGTCAGGCCAAAAAATTAGGGTCAGTTGGGATATCGTAAACAGACATTTTTTTAGGGGAAGGGGAAAGGGGTAGGGGGGCCTAATCACAACAACAACAAAAAAGATAATCTCATCCTAAATCCTAAACTAACGAATTCACAAACTCTACAATGAAAAGTGTACACATTCTTCCTAACACAACAAACTCCAATGCACTATTGAACTCAATTAAGCACCAGACTTACTCCTGAGTTCTCATCACGGACGCCAAGTTCAAATAGAGCGTTGGGTTCCTTCATCTTGGACTTGGTGGACTGTGCCATTTGTAAGTTCAAACGCCAGTTCACTTCTTCAAGCTGAAAAATGACACGCACACACACACAGTACAAAACAAACGACGGAACAGGCAAGTTTATCTGCCAACATCTTAGCGATTGACCAATGTCACCACAGTACCTGAGCTCTGTGACGATTAACCAATGTCACCACAGAACCTGAGCTCTGTGACAATGGACCAATGTCACCACAGAACCTGAGCTCTGTGACGATTGACCAATGTCACCACAGAACCTGAGCTCTGTGACGATTGACCAATGTCACCACAGAACCTGAGCTCTGTGACAATGACCAATGTCACCACAGAACCTGAGCTCTGTGACGATGGACCAATGTCACCACAGAACCTGAGCTCTGTGACGATTTCATTTTGATTTAATCGTTTTTATATAGCGCATTTTCAGCTCAAAAGAGGCTCAAGGTGCTAAATGATGCAGGATCTAACTCAAGCTCGAGGCGCCCACTTGCAGCCTTTGGATGCATACTCTGACGCCCAGATCACTGGGCACACGTCTGGGCAACTGGGGATAAGGGACCTAGTGCTTGCTGGCCAGGAGCGCAGTGTCTCAGGTTAACGTTTTCTTGTCTGTCGTTGTTGGTTCCTTAAACTCCAGGCCGTCAACGGGTTTTGAACCACTGCCTGTACTGATTGGATAGATAGGATAGGCCTGTACAGATTGGATAGGATAGGATAGGCCTGTACAGATTGGATAGGATAGGATAGGATAGGCCTGCACAGACTGCAATTTATCACTTGACACTCAAAGCTTCACTTGCTTTGAATTTTTGAGTACACAACTGAACCATCTGTTTCTCAGGGTCATGTCATTTTTTTGTTGGTTTTGTTTTGTTTTGTTTTCTTTCGTTTCGGCACTGTAGGCTGTCGACAGGCTCTGAAACGCTGCCTGTCTGGGCTGCAATGTTGCAGCTGTAACATTCAATCGTTGAGCCATTGTGCACACCACAGAGCCAACTGCATTTCCCGCAATTAGTAAACATAAAGCAAGTCCACTTTCATCAAACGTTAGGTGTGTACATTCTCAGAGAGGATGCAGCAGCGAGACTCATTTTCAGTGTGAATCGTGAACATCAGGCGTCCATAAACTGATGCCAGGTGTCCTTAGATTGCGAGATGTTTTGGCAAAGTGTTAAGCTACATTAGAATGCCCAAATTCTCCAAACCAAGCGTTGCTGGACTTGCTTCGTTTTATCCTGAGTTACTCACTGGACATTTTCCCTGGTTTTGTACATTTTCTTAAAGGACTTTGTTAGCACAGCTGGATAGTGGAGAATGGTATTTGAACTTTGAACTTATACCTTAGGGGGTGGCCTGCTAGCGCAGTGGGTTAACTGTCAGTTCTCTACTCATAACGGTCAAGCCGGGGAATGAACTTAACGAGACTTAGGTACAAGGCTTTTCAGGTCACTAAGGGTTCTCAGGGTACTCCGGTTTCCTCCCTCCCTCCCTTCATTATGATACTGGATGCAGTCAATCCTAACATTTCAAAATAAAAGTCTATTTCCTATTCATCTTCTAACACTAATAGCAATCTCCCTGCCTTTACATCACATGTTCCAGTGATAGATGTGATAGTCGGTGACATGATTATGTGAGAGTGTATTCTCGCACAGATCGCTGTGATTTGAGCCTAATCGTTGATTTGTGGGAAAACACGTACATAATAATAATAATAATAATCATAATAAAATTTGTTTTTAAAAAATTATAAAAATTAAGTCAAGGATGCCTACTCTCTCCAACACTCTTCAACATCTTTCTAGAGCGCATCATTTCAGATGCCCTTGCAGATCACGAAGGCACAGTCAGCATAGGGGATAGAGCAATCTCCAATCTTCGTTTTGCGGATGACATTGATGGATAGGCTGGAGAGGAACAAGAACTTGAACAGCTGGTACAGAGGCTTGACACCACCTCCAGAGCTTATGGAATGGAAATAAGTTCAGATAAGACCAAAATGATGACCAACAACACCAATGGCATCAACACGGACATCAAAGTCCAAGGCCAATCCCTCAACACAGTGCATAGCTTCAAATATTTAGGAACCATTGTATTAGACAATGGGTCCCGACAGGAAGTCCTCTCCAGGATCGCACAAACAACTGCTGCTCTGACAAGGTTGAAGCCCATTTGGAAAGACAGGACCATCAGTCTACATTCCAAAGTAATACTGCTGCGCTCCCTTGTCATCTCCATCTTCCTATATGCTTGCGAAACATGGACCCTCACAGCAGATCTACAACGAAGAATACAAAGCATGGAGATGAGGGCTACAGAAGACTTCGGGGCATTTCCTATACCCAACACATCACCAATGACGAAGTCCGACAGACCATCACACAAGCTAATGGACAACACGATGACCTGCTCACAGTGGTGAAGAAACGGAAACTCCGATGGTATGGCCACGTCACCAGATCATCAGGCCTTGCAAAGACCATTCTGCAAGGCACAGTGCAAGGAGGTAGAAGAAGAGGGAGACCGAAAAAGAGATGGGAGGACAACATTCGAGAATGGACTGGTTTGACACTGAGCGAAGCCATCATGGCTGCTGAGGACAGAGAAAGATGGAGTATGCTGGTTAAACGATCATCTGTGGTGCCCCTACGACCTCCGAGTTACGGGACAGGATAGGATAGATAGGATAGGATATAAAAATATAAAAAATATTAAAGCTTTAATATAGCATGATTTCCCAATAACACTGAGCTCGAAGCATTTAGTATTAGCATTATAATGCCGTAACTTTCTAATGGTAAAGGTACCTGTTTGGGATGCACGGTGCGCTGCCTCAATTTCCCAATGATATCTTTGGCACTGGAGGCCCAGGCTTCCACAATTGGTTTTACCTAAAAACCAAGACAACATCAATTATAGCAATCCAGCATTTATGTGGCAGAATAAGGGGCAACTCATCACGCTTGGGAGAAATTGTCCCCCTTTGAGGCTGCCTGAGGGAGTTAGTTCCCTTGTTGTCAGTGTGGCCTGGGGTGGCTCTGGCTGTGCACAATCCTTGTGTGTTTGAACCGTTGCATTACGCAGGACAAGGCGACACAACATATGTTCCCCCTGCCTGACCCCATCTTCTGCTTTTGGGGGTGAAGAGGGCAAAATTGTCGGCTGGCATTCTATTGAGGGTTGTGGCAGTGACCTACAGAGAGTGTGTTGGCCTAGTGCCAACCCATTTCCCAGGGCAAGTTAAAAAAAATGTTGCCGGGAGAGACAAATCATAAAAGTCACTTGCCCGGGGGCAAGTTGAAAGCTGTGAAAGTGAAACAACACAACTTGATCATTGTCACCGAATCATGTTTATTTGATTGACGTAATGGCCTGTGGAACATCTGTTCGGAATTTTGACTTCATTCTCTAATCTAACAATCTAACATATTACAGCGGATTTGATTAGTCAACTGTTCAACCTTCAGCCAATGACAGTGCTCCTTTTATCAATAGTGGGGCGATATCTCACAGCATATTTGATTGATCAATTGTTCAAAAGTCCGCCAATGACAGCGTGCCTTTTATCAAATTACACTGTACGATTACCTATTTTGTGGGTGTTTTTTTTTAAGTTTTTTTGCTTTCACTATGTGGGGAAGGATATTTTTGAGCGGGAAAGTAATTTTTTGAGCGGGAAAATAATTTTTTGAGCGGGAAAGTTAAAAATGACATGTTGCTCATCCTGGGCAAGCTCTTGTTGAAAAAAATTGGCAAATAAATTCTGCACTCTCTCTCTCTCTATATATATATATATCACTTTGATTATCTGGTCTGCTTGTGTAGTGAAATAGGTAAGAAGTGAAAGTGTTAAGTTAGGTTTTAGGTTCTTACCCCTCTTCTGTATTTGTGTGTGTTTGCGTGCATGTGTGTGTATAACTGCACAACTGGGGATTTTTTTCATATAAACATGGTAACAAATGTGGCAGTTTAAAAAAATGGGGAAGCAAAAACTCTTACCAATTTTTTAAAACATATTTTTCACTTGAAAACAGTATAGCACAACCGTAAATATTGAGAAATCGCATCTTTCCAATTTGTCGAAAAATAGGGTAGACAAGTGCGTAAATTATACACGCCATTATAGTAAGCTGCGCTACGAACAAAATCAAATTTAAATGGCAGATTACCCCTCAATCTTGTATGTCATTCATAAATCTACTTAATTTTATCAAATACAACTTTTGATTTGTAAATATCATTCAGAAAAAAGATCATTCCCCAATTGTACCCTGTTTTGGTAACATTCCCAATTGATCGGCTTATACACATATGTGTGTGTGTGTGTGTGAACCTCCCTCCTACCCGTGCAGCATTACATTACATGATTATTGCTTTAGGTCCAGCGGACTCTTCCGAGCCAAATCAGGACCGGACAACACCTGATCCACATAAAAGATCTGCTGAAACAACCCTAGTAGTAAAACTGAAGGCTCTCCACCAGCCAGTCACTTTACAATACTACAATAAAG
Organism: Oncomelania hupensis; assembly: GCA_036898135.1. NCBI lineage: Eukaryota > Metazoa > Mollusca > Gastropoda > Littorinimorpha > Pomatiopsidae > Oncomelania > Oncomelania hupensis. The sequence goes on along the minus strand of CM072511.1, from coordinate 9,356,363 downwards.
GCATCCCATTCAAGGGACGCTGAGGCTATACTCTAATTTATCGAACCCCCGTTTACAAAAACAAAATAGAATACAAACATCATTATAAAATATCAACAAAATACATACATATAAAATGCCTACACTGCTAAATAATAACATCATAGGAAGCCCTATTGACCACCTGGCAGAAAGCGTCCAATATTCCTAAGCTGATCCAACAGACCTCACACACAAATAAGGAGTTTTGTTCCGGAAGAGTTTTTGAAGAAAAAAGGTAGGTGACTGGTCTAGCGAAGAAGAAGATAGTATAGCAGATTGATAGAATAGAGCACAAATGATAAAGAACAATTCAACAAATGAGAAAGACAGCGACAGTGGGAATTTAAAGCACTAAATTTCCAGAAAGTGGGGATACTATTTATACTGAAACCCCAGGCACCCCAACGGGGGTTACCCGTGCTGCAATCATGCCCTTTGGGGTGGAGATATTAATGTGCTTTATAAATTATTGACTCCTTCATATACAGAATAACTGCTCATTAAAAGGAATATGCGATGCCTCAAAGGGGACAAACTTATGTAGGTACGAAACTTCTCAGCTCATCGAGGGTTTTCTCCAGGTACTCCGGTTTCCTCCCTCCCTTCAATATTGGTATTGGATGCAGTCTATCTGACATTTGACAAATAAAATTTCATTTCTTTTCCGTCTTCTGACTTGCCATTACACCCTGATTGAGTGATGAATGTGTGTTTTTTGTGTATGTAGGAGTGTCTGTAACATGTGACCATGTATCTCTTGGTTACAGATCGCCGCGCTTGGAGTCTGAATTTGGCAATAAGGGGCTATAGCATCCAGTATTATTATTATTATTATTATTATTATTATTATTATTATTATTATTATTATTATTATTATTAGTATTATTACTAAAGACTAAATCTAGTTCAATCTCACCTTCTCCTCATCCAGCTCCAGCTGCAGCAACTGCTGTGACAAAACTTGTGGCTTAGCTGCATGATAGGCTGCCTGAAACAAGTGCAGGCTATATTTAGACCCTGCACTGCAGACTATACTTATTCCCTGCACAACAGGCTATACTTGTTCCCTGCACTACAGCAGGGGTGAGATTTAACCCAGGAGACTAACTAGCCCGCCGGGCTAGCTAGTAAGTAAAGTGAGGTAGCCCGCATGGTTTTTGGGCAGCCCGACAATCGTTCACTTCAATACTGCTGCATGAGCTAGAGTCTGTTGATCACGTTGAGGGTTCTTGCCTCTCAGGATGATCGGGTGAGTCTTGTAGCTACGGGGTTCGGACGTGGTGAGGTAGATTCTAGAAATAAAGTTCCACATTTTCGGATCAACCACCGTCACCTTGACAATACACGTAATTTGTAGCGAGTATCTTTTTCACAAACAAAGCAGACAGCGCGCTTGGCGCGAAAGAGAAGTAGGCAAAGGGAAATAACGCTCGCGTATGCTTCATACTCGTAGCAGACGAACAGTGATTTAAAAACGCTTCGGACCGAGCTTTTAAAAGTCTGCAAGTAGTATCTTTTTTTTTTTAGGTCGCCAGGCGGGCTGGCTCCATTATAAAGTGAGGTCGCCCGAGCCGGTTTTAAGTCGCCTCAGGCGACCGGGCGACCGCTAAATCTCACTCCTGCTACAGGCTATACTTGTTCCCTGCATTACATGCTCTACTTATTGCCTGCACTACATGCAATACTTATTCCCTGCACTACAGGCTATACTTATTCCTTGCACTACAGGCTATACTTATTCCCTGCACTACAGGCTATACTTATTCCCTGCACTAAAGGCTATACTTATTCCCTGCACTGCCATCACTGACAAACATTGAACAACATGACATCACATTGTGGTGGCCTGCTAGCTCCATCAGTTAACAGTGAGCGGGTTTCCTTTCCCGAAGGTCACGGGATTAAACTCAGCGTGAGGCGAACTTACGTAACTGATGTACAAGACTTTTCAAGATGCCGAGGTTTCTTTGCGGTTTCCACCCTCCCTTCAATAATGGTATTTGATGCAATCAAAGTTAAAATTTCAAAAATAAAAATGGATTTCTTTTCAGACTTCTGTAATAGAGATCACTTCAGATAGCCGCACTTTTGAGTTCAATTGAAGAAAAAGTCCATAATAGAATCCTGCATTACTATTATTACACATATACACACCATATATTCAAGTGATATATACATGTACATACATGCATATATTTGCTTCACAATTAGTAGTAATATTATTATCATATAACACCTAACTCTGAGGGAAAGATTTTTTTTTTACAACACTGTTCTACTAACCTGATACAGTGTTTTCTAACCGGGTTGCAACTTACTGGAATCACATAATAGCTTCACTAAAAATAAAAATCATCCACCATAAATTCATTCAAAAACCAATTGGATGGTCTTCCAAAATATAACGACTATGGCTTTAATGACTAATTAACGCACCTTCTAGGAAACTGCATACAAACAGGCCCAAGAAAGAATAAACGGGCAAAAAAAGAACATATTTAAAGTCTTCATGGCCTGTTTTGTCATCATCACTACTACTACTACTACTATTACTATCACTACTAGTAAGATTGAGATTAATTACGTTTTTAAAAAAAATATGTACAGTAAACATGATATTGAAAAGACATGCTTAATAATAAGTTCAATAAGGCAAGATTCATGCACTCAGAAATGCAAGAAACACAATTCCGCTAAAATGATAAGTACTCTTCTATTCTCCTTCTAGTATGCATTGTTACATACATCCTATAATTACCTGTTGTAAGACAAATTCCAAAGTTTGTATAATCAGCTCAAGGTCAGCTCCTGCCACGCCTAAAGCGGTTTGCAATTTCTCCTCTTCCTCCTCTGTAAATGTGCGCTCCTCCTGAACAAACATCATCAATCAACAACAAAACTTTGAAAATAATAAATGTCATTTAAAACAATAATTTTGCTTTTCTACATACCCAAGAGTCGTTGAAGATTTAAAAGAAAGCAGAAATGTTTTAAAAGATTCTATTAGGAAGAAAATTTAGCAAAAAGGTTGAACAAGATAAAACACACCAGCTTAAGACATTAAAACTTGTATTTCGCCAAAAAAAGGTTAACAGTTTTTGTCAGACGTTACAGACCAATTTAGATCCAATCCAATTACCATTATTGTATCATTGTATTCCTTGTGTATGTTGTAAGAAGTTATTAGCTTGCTGTTCTCACTGGACAGTATTAAGAAAGTGGCGTTGAATGGGCCATGAGGCCTAAAAACACAAACCCTAACTACTTAATTGACCTAAATAAAGCTTGAACAAAGTTGAATGAACAGAAATGAAAAAATAACTGTTAAAAAAAAAGAGTCATGAAACAAATGTTTTGTAGTTGAACGTTATAATTACCAAGTATAACGCAGAAAAAGTATTTATTATTTTATTTTATAGTTCTTATATTATATATCATTTTTTCAGCTCAAGGCACTGGCTACTACAGGATCTAACTCAAGATGTATTAGGTGCTGCTCATGTAATAAATGCTATATTGTGATGAAAATCATAAAGGACAAACCTTGACATGAAGCTTCTGCACGATACGTGACAACAATAGGGGACATTTTGCTGTGTCCAAATTATTGATCAGTGCAACAGCCTTCTTGATACTGAAAATAAAGCACAAATTATTCAAACTTTACAGTCTGTGATATTTTCAAGTTTGGAAAATTATGTGACTGGCAGCTGAGTTATCATATTAACGTCTTAGTAAACAATGCATATTTCCATTTTTATTGAACTTCAAGTTTTCTTTATCACACGTAGTCACATTGCAATGTATGTATGCGAACAGGCACACACATACACATTAAGCACACATGTTCTCTCTTTCCATCTCTATCATATATGCACACACATAAGTAAACTAAGACCTCATGAATGTTAAAATAAACACGAGAGAACTGATTGATTGATTGATTTATTGGTGCTTTAGGTCCAGCGGACTCTTCCGAGCCAAATCAGGACCGGACAACCCCCGATCCGCATAAAAGATCTGCTGAAACAACCCCAGTGGGAAAATTGAATGCCCTCCACCGGCCAGTCACTTTACAATAAAGACATCCCACGCGGGGGACGGCTGAGGGTTGACCTCAACTACGCGAACACCCCGGTTACAAAAACAAAATAGAATACAAACATCATTATAAATCATCAATGAAACACATACATATAAAATGCCTATAGTGCTAAATAGTACAATCATAGGAAGCCCTAGTGACCACCCGGCAGAAAGCGTCCAACACTCCCAAGCTGATCCAACAGACCTCATACACAAACAAGGAGTCTTGTCCAGGAAGAGTTTTCAAGAAAAAAGGTAGGTCATTGATCTAGCGAAGAAGAAGATAGTATAGCAGAGTGAAGGACAGAGCAGGAATAGGAAAGAGTAAAGGAGGAAGACAGCGACAGTGGGAATTTAAAGCACTAAATTTCCATAAAGTGGGGATACTATTTATACTGAAAACCCCCGGCACTCCAACGGGGGTACTGTTGCCGCTGTGAATCTGTCTTGCCTATAAAGGAAAGACAGGTTTTCAACTGTGGCTTTCACTGTTCCCTTTATAGGTTTGAACAATCTACAGTGGCAAGATTGCTCATGACCCCAAGGGGTCACGAGAGAACTTCGAATTTTAAAAACAAATTATTTTGCTCATCCTAAAGTGATAATAAACAAAGTAATAATAAACAAAGTAAAAATACAATGGATATACAACACTACGTTTAATACTGATACCATAACATAAATTTTATGGGGGAAAAACACAATTACTTTACAATAACAAATTCTTAAAATGCAAAAAGTTACGCCCACTAACTGAGCGGTGGCTGTGAACATCGCCGCCATCTTGTTTACATGTGAAAGAATCGTCTCCCCTTTATTCAAAATGGCTGCGCCCTTATGCGGAGATACAGCAACAACAAAGTGAGTCTGAACCATGGATTCTTTAATAGTTTATACTTCGGAAATCGGAAGTCTCATCTTTCGTCTTTGTAACTTTCACTAACACTACTATCTATAGTTAGTGTTACTGTCTATCACTATGATCTATAGATAGTGCATAGGCTGGGAACTCTCGTCTTTCGTAGGCCTCAATTACAATACATACTCTACATACGATACTACCATGGATTCTTTAATAGTTTATAATTCGGAAATCGGAAGTCTCATCTTTCGTCTTTGTAACTTTCACTGTCTATCACTATGACTTACTAAAACTTGTAATAATACTCGCAAATTTAACAAGTATTTTACTAATAGAGTGGTAACCCCTTGGAATAACCTGACTGCCGAGGCTGTGGATGCTGGATCACTAATGTGTTCAAGAATAGTCTGGACAAATTATTTAGGGATAGCATCTACTCCACCAATTTGGAGTCAAACAAAAATCTAAATTGGTACTAGGCACTGATGCCAGGGGGTGGGTCTTGGGACCCTCATTAAGATCAATTATGAGGGCCAAGGGCTTTTTAGCCTGCATGCCGTATTTGCTATGCTATGCTATGCTATGATCTATAGATAGTGCATAGGCTGGGAAGTCTTGTCTTTCGCAGGCCTCAATTACATACTCTACATACGATACTACCAGAGATATCTAGAGAGATCCTACGTACGTATGTAGGAGACCCACGAGTTTACAAAGACGAAAGAAAAGACTTCATAGCCTGTGGATAGTGTTAGTACAAAACTATTCTCAGTAGTACTAGTAGTGATTGTGTTACAAAGATTAAAGAAGAGACTTCCGAGCCTGTGGTCTTTAAGAAAATCCAGACCACAGGCTGGATGGTCCCGTAACTCGGAGGTCGTTGGGGCACCACAGATGATCGTTTAACCAGCGTACTCCATCTTTCTCTGTCCTCAGCAATCCTGATGAAGTTCACTCAGTGTTAAACCAGTCCATTCTCGAATGTTGTTTTCCCACCTCTTTTTCGGTCTCCCTCTTCTTCTACCTCCTTCCACTGCACCTTGCAGGATGGTCTTTGCAGGGCCTGATAATCTGGTGACGTGGCCATACAATCGGAGTTTCCGTTTCTTCACAACTGTGAGCAGGTCATCGTGTTGTCCAATGGCTTGTGTGATGGTATGTCGGACTTCATCGTTGGTGATGTGCTGGGACCTGGGTATAGGAAATGCCCAGAAGTCGTCTGTAGCACCTCATCTCCATGCTTTGTATTCTTCATTGTAGATCTGCTGTGAGGGTCCATGTTTCACAAGCGTATAGCTATTGGAAGATGGAGATGGACAAAGGAGCGCAGCAGCCTTAACTTGAAATGCATACTGATGGTCTTGTCTTTCCAAATGGGTTTCAACCTTGCCAGGGCAGCAGTTGTTTGTGCGATCCTGGAGAGGACTTCTTGTCGGGACCTATTGTTTGATACAATAAATATTTGAAGCTATGCACTGTGTTCAGGGATTGGCCTTGGACTTTGATGTCTGTGTTGGTGCCATTAATAATGTTGGTCATCATTTTGGTCTTCTCTGCACTTATTTCCATTCCATAGGCTCTGGAGGTGGTGTCAAGCCTCTATACCAGCTGTTCAAGTTCTTGTTCCTCTCCAGCCAATCCATCAATGTCATCCGCAAAACGAACGAACGATTGCTCTACCCCTTAATGCTGACTGTGCCTTTGTGATCTTCAAGGGAATCTGACATGATGCGCTCTAGGAAGATGTTGAAGAGTGTTGAATAGAGTAGGCATCCTTGACGCACACTGATTGTTGTTCTGAACCAGTTTCTGATGGTGCTGTTATGGAGGACTGCACTGGCAGCCTTGACACACAGGCTTTTGATGACTTCAATAATTTTAGGGCTGATGTTGTACACTCTGCATGCCAGTCAAACACCTTCTTGAAGTCTACGAACACATGATATAGATGTTGTTGGTGCTGTAGGTATTTCTCGCAGATTATTCTAAGGTTGAAAATCTGTTCAGTGGTACTTTGCCCTGCACTGAATTCTGCTTGTTTTTCAGCTATGATTTGTTCAGCTTGGGGTTTCAACCTGTTCAGTGTTGAGTATTATTTTCAGGAGGACCTTGCTGGGATGGCTGATGAGGCTGATGGTGCGGTAATTTTAACACTCCTGAAGGTTACCTTTTTTGGAAGAGTAATAACAAGGGACTGGGTCCATGGCTACTCCCCACTCTGCCAGACCTTGTTACATATAATGGTGAGGGTGTCAATCATCGCTTCACCTCCTGCTTGATTAGTTCTGCGGGTATGTTGTCCACTCCCGCTGACTTCCCTTTCTTCAGCGATTGCACTGCTGCCTCAACTTCTTCTCGGAGAATTGGGAGGATTTCTTCTTCTTCAGTATTCTCAGGACATGCCCGAGAACAACTACTAATACTATCTATTAATAGTGGAGGCCTACAAAGTCAAGACAAGAGACTTCTGAGCCTGTGAATGGAGGCTGAAATTGAAGAGGGAAAGAAAACTAGAAACAGAAGTCTAAAGAAGAGACAGGATAATACAGCTTTTGCTGTAGTTTATTTGATAATACGTGAATGCATTTGGAACTGGAGGTCAAGGTCACCTCAAGGTCAAGAGCATAGAAAGATCAAAGTTGGTATTACTTGGCATTTCAAAGCCACCTTTTCATTTTGTTTTTTCTGGGTACTTATTTTCATGTTAAATATTGCGAGTTCCATAAGGAGCATGTGAGTCATATGGACTTTGCCCTTCTAGTTTTATTGTTATCATTGTTATTATCAGTGATGATGATGATGATTAACACACACAAAAAACGCAAACTCTTGCTGTTTTAGTCAATAGTTATGCAGTATTTGTGTGTGTGTATGTGAGTACATGCATGCATGTGTGTGTGTGTGTGTCTTTGCATGTGCTTTAGTTTTGCTAGTACTATTAGTTTTCATTTTATTTATTGTTTGCTGTTACAGATAATTCCAGCATAGAAAAAGGACACCATGCCGTTTGGGCAAGTGGTGATAGGACCACCAGGTTCAGGGAAGACAACTTACTGTAATGGCATGTCCCAGTTTCTGCAGACCTTTGGGCGCAAAGTGGCCGTTGTCAACTTAGACCCTGCCAACGACATTCTTCCATACCCGTAAGTTGCCAGAAGAGACAGGCATTAGGTAGACTTGAAGCTGTTTCTTCGTTTTACTCACTCAACATCTTCCTATCTCATAGTCATAATGTCTTAGTGACTCCTCCTCCCTCCCTCCCGCCCCCTTTGCCGTATCATAAGCTTTTATTCCTGCCTGCTTCCCTTCCATAACCCATTTCTCTGAAGAAAACTCTTTCCTGTTTCTCTATTTGCAATAAACATTATTCCCCCCCCCCTCACCCCCTTGCTGTATTTCCAGACAATACTTTCAAATAGTCGGAAATCAGAACAAACCAAATGTTGGTCAGTTGGTCTGTCAGTCGGTCCGTTGTACGTCATATCTTAAAAACCACTTAAATGTATTGTGACCAAACTTCATTAGCTTCCTGTGCCATTGTATTTTCTCTACTACAAAGGTCAAGGCTGTTCCTCCCAGACCCAGGTAATAATGAAAATGAAATAGCGATTACATTTTATATTCCACTGAGCAATGCTGTATTCCATATTCCAGATGTGAAGTGAACATCGCTGACCTGATCACAGTGAGCGATGTGATGACTCACCTCAACCTTGGCCCTAACGGTGGACTCGTTTATTGCATGGAGTACTTGGAGAAGAACCTGGACTGGCTGCGAGAGAAGCTGGCGCCTCTCAAAGACAGATATCTCATCTTTGACTTTCCTGGGCAGGTCTGTATTTTGGAGAGATACGTTTTGCATTAGGAAACTGGAAGGGAATAAACTACAGTCCATAGAATTTACTATACTTCTTCGGATGAGAGTATAAACTGATGTCTAGCCTGTGCACGCATGCATTCTATCGCACAGACTGTAAAGATCCTGACGCTCATGTCCTAGACCGATCAGTGCCTGCTGATGCACCAAGCAAGCGCTAGGCTTCTTCTTCCCTATCCCCAGTCACACCCCCGTTGGGGTGCCGGGAGGTTTCAGTATAAATAGTACCCCCACTTTCTGGAAATTTAGTGCTTTAAATTCCCACTGTCGCTGTCTTTCCCATTTGCTCTTTCTCATTTCTGCTCTTTTCTATCAATCTGCTATACTATCGTCTTCTTCGCTAGACCAGTCTCCTACCTTTTTTCTTGAAAACTCTTCCGGGACAAGACTCCTTGTTTGTGTATGAGGTCTGTTGGATCAGCTTGGGAGTATTGGACGCTTTCTGCCAGGTGGTCACTAGGGCTTCCTATGATGTTATTATTTAGCAATGTAGGCATTTTATATGTATGTGGTTTGTTGATAATTTATAATGATGTTTGTATTCTATTTTGTTTTTATAAACGGAGGTTCGATAAGTTGGGGTGAAGCCTCAGCCGTCCCCTGCGTGGGATGTCTTTATTGTAAAGTGACTGGCTGGTGGCATTCAGTTTTTCCACTAGGGTTGTTTCAGCAGATCTTTTATGCGGATTGGGGGTTGTCCGGTCCTGATTTGGCTCGGAAGAGTCCGCTGGACCTAAAGCAACAATTATGTAATGTAATGAGCGGAGAAAAACCCATTTACAACAGCATCTCTGGATAGGCCATGTTTGCCGTATGAATGACTCCAGGATGCCAAAAGCTGCGTTTGATGGCGAGCTGTGTCAGGGAAAGAAGAGACAGGAGAGCACCCCATGGAAATATGGACTATGATGCATATTTGAGGGTCTGTGTTAATGGTTAACATGTAGTGTAGCCACTAGTCTAAGGGATTTGGGCATCTGTTAGGATTGTTCTAGAATTAGCTTTTCAAATTGTCCATAGGTGGAGCTGTACACTCACCACAACTCGGTACGCAATGTTCTCCAGCATCTTCAGACGGATGATGACTATCGCCTCGTTGCTGTTCACCTGGTGGACTCCCACTACTGCACAGACCCTGGCAAGTTCATCTCTGTACTGCTTACCTCCCTTACCACCATGCTACAGGTGGAGCTGCCCCACATCAACGTTCTGTCCAAGGCAGACCTCATCGAGAAACACAGCAAGCTCAAGTACGGCCTAGACTTCTATACTGATGTGTTGGATCTGTCCTACCTGCTGGAACACCTTCAGGTAGGTCGGGTGCAACTTTATTTTCTTCTTCCTCTTCTATGTCTGATTTTTCTGGTGATGTACAATCTGCTAACATAAGTGCAAGCAGAGATGCCAACCCTCACGGTTTTGCCGTATTATTTTCCGGTGGCAAATCTGCCGTGAACTGACAAAACCGAGCAAGTCCACAAAACCTACTTTCGAGAAAATCGACGTTTTGTGTTGCGCTATATTACGCGATCGTTTCTGGAAGTTTAAGGGCATATTATAATGCAATTCCTTGATTTAAGAGTGCATACCTTGAATGTTAAAGAAATGTTTGATAGATTTGATGTTTTAAGACTATTTGTGGACTTGCTTTGTTTTGTCAGATTATTCTTGAGATAGATCTTTGTTGAGAACATGACAAAACCAAGCAAGTCACCCGCTTGGTTTTGTCAGTTTATTATTGAATTAAATCCTTGTTAAAAAAATTCACAAAACCAAGTAAGTCAAATCCGCTTGGTTTTGTCAGTTTATTATTAAGTAAATCCTTGTTTTCAAAATTCACCAAACCAAGTAAGTCCCATAGGCCGTTTCGTTTCTTTGTTAAAAAGTATAACGAGATGAGTCACATAAGTTGGGTTTTGTAAGATGTGGGTGCGGCAGTTACAGTGAGTGTATATGTGTGCCTGTTTATTGTTTTTAGCCATTCTTCACTTAATATTCCTGGGTTGGTATGCAGGAGTAATGGGTTTTTTTGCTCCCCCTTCAAAATAATATTAGATGCAGCCAATTTAATTTTAAAAATACAAAACTATTTTCCTTTCAGTTTCCTATTGTAGCGATCTTCCTGCCTTTACACCACGTGTATGTCTTGTATTTTGTTGCCCTTGTTGTGTGTCTGTAATATATTTGTTGCTGTTTGTTTGTGGGTTCGGGCACTGAATAGAATAGGCCCAACGTTTCCCGGCGTGTCGTAAGAGGCGACTAACAGGGGTAATGTTAGCACGGCATCACTGAGCGAAAGTCTTCTACACAGAAGTCACCGGCCAGGGCGAGGAACCTCACGTTGCTACATGTTCAACGACCACGTGCTCGGGGCCAAGGCGAGCCACACTGTATTCGTGGATTTCGGCTGTGCCCAACAGCCTGGAGAGGATTGGATTGGGCACCGCCAGGTCCTTTTTTGCCCAAGACACACTACATGCATAATGACACTATCCACTAATTCCATACCGGATAGGTCGTCGCCCGGCCACCAGGACGGAGGTGTTAAGTATGCTACTGATGGACAATTTAGCAAGATCCGCACGAGAAACAACATCGTCATAGGAACCTGGAATGTCAGGACCCTAACAGCGGAAGGAAAATTAGAAGAACTGGCCCACGAGTTGGACCACTATCGATGGAACGTTCTAGGCATTAGCGAACTGCGCTGGAAAGGCCTAGGTGAAACAACGACAGACAAAGGCCACAAGCTCTATTTCAGCGGTAGATATGACAGGCACGAACACGTCGTTGGATTCTTGGTCCACAAGAACATTCTAGCCACTGTCATGGGTTGCCGCCCAGTAGACTCATTACCATCCGCCTGAGAGCAGCCCCTTTCAACATCACCATCATCCAGACCTATGCCCCAACATCAGACTATGACGTGGAGGATTTTTATGAAAATCTACAGGCGGTCCTTGACCAAGTTCCGAAGAAGGACATAGTCATAGTGCAAGGCGACTGGAATGCCAAGGTTGGCCAAGATGCGCACCACAACTGGGGAGACACATGTGGACCTCACTGCAACAACGAGACAAATAACAGGGGTCTGAGATTCTTTGAGTTTGCCAGATACAACAATCTGGTACTGGCAAACACGCTTGGTCTCCACAAAAACTCCAGACGATGGACATGGCACAGTCCCAGGGGGGGAGCATCACAACCAAATAGACTACATCATGGTCAAGAAACGCTTCAGATCAAGCATCAACATTGGCAGGACACGCACTTTTCCAGGAGCAGACATCGGAAGTGACCACGATCTCTTGATGATGTCTTTCCGGCTCCACTTGAAGAGAGTAAATACTGCACTAGACTGAAGTTCGACCTGGACAAACTGCAAGACCCGGAGGTGGCAGAACTATTCAGGCCACAATTGAAGGGAAATTTGCACCACTGCTCATTTTGGGGGCTGGTGAAGTAGATGTCAACACCATGACCACCACCTTCAACTCAGCTGTGACAGATGCCGCCACTGAGATCCTTGGCAAGCACCGACCAAAGAAGAAGCCGTGGATCACACCTGAACTTTTGGATCTGTGTGATAAACGAAGAGAGATTTAAAAAAAGAAAGAAAAAGAACACCTCACAGGGAGCTGATGTCTACCGAAAAATCAACAATGACATCCGAAAAGGCATGCGCACAGCAAAGGAGAACTGGATAGAAGATCAATGCCAGGAAATAGAGAACAGTCTGAACAAAAACAACAGCAAGAAGACATACCAGACTGTAAAGCGGCTGACAAGTTTCAAACAGCCCAAAGTCTCCACGATCCAAAGCAAGTCTGGCATATGCCTTACAGAAGAACAAGAAGTCTTGGACAGATGAACAGAGTACTGCTCTGACCTTTACAACCATACACCAAATGGAGACCCATCAGTTCTAGCATGTCCCGAGAACAGAGAAGAAGAAATCCTCCCAATTCTCCGGGAAGAAGTTGAGGCAGCAGTGCAATCGCTAAAGAAAGGGAAGTCAGCGGGAGTGGACAACATACCCGCGGAACTGCTACAAGCAGGAGGAGAAGCGATGATTGATGCCCTCACCATTATCTGTAACAAGATCTGTAAAAGTGGAGAGTGGCCTATACCATGGGCCCAGTCGCTTGTCATCACTCTTCCCAAAAAAGGTAACCTTCAGGAGTGTGAAAATTACCGCACCATCAGCCTCATCAGCCATCCCAGCAAGGTCCTCCTGAAAATATTACTCAACAGGTTGAAACCCCAAGCTGAACAAATCATAGCTAAAGAACAAGCAGGATTCAGGGCAGTGCGAAGTACCACTGAACAGATTTTCAACCTCAGAATAATCTGTGAGAAATACCTACAGCACCAACATCATGTGTTCATAGACTTCAAGAAAACATTTGACCGAGTCTGGCATGCAGCTCTATGGGCAACAATGAAAGCGTACAACATCAGACCTAAAATTATTGAAGTCATCAAAAACCTGTATGACAAGGCTACCAGTGCAGTCCTCCACAACAGCGCCATCGGGAACTGGTTCAGAACAACAATCGGTGTGCGTCAAGGATGCCTACTCTCTCCAACACCCTTCAACATCTTCCTAGAGTGCATCATGTCAGATGCTCTTGCAGATCACGAAGGCACAGTCAGCATAGGGGGTAGAGCAATCTCCAATCTTCGTTTTGCGGATGACATTGATGGATTGGCTGGAGAGGAACAAGTACTTGAACAGCTGGTACAGAGGCTTGACACCACCTCCAAAGCTTGTGGAATTGAAATAAGTGCAGAGAAGACCGAAATGATGACCAACAACACCAATGGCATCAACACGGACATCAAAGTCCAAGGCCAATCCCTTAACACAGTGCATAGCTTCAAATATTTAGGAGCCATTGTATCAGCAATGGGTCCCGACAGGAAGTCCTCTCCAGGATCGCACAAACAACTGCTGCCCTGACAAGGTTGAAGCCATTTGGAAAGACAGGGACCATCATTCTACATTCCAAAGTAAGACTGCTGCGCTCCCTTGTCATCTCCATCTTCCTATATGCTTGCGAAGCATGGACCCTCACAGCAGATCTACAACGAAGAATACAAAGCATGGAGATGAGGTGCTACAGAAGACTTCGGGGCATTTCCTATACCCAACACATCACCAACGAAGAAGTCCGACAGACCATCACACAAGCCATTTGACAACACGATGACCTGCTCACAGTGGTGAAAAAACGGAAACTCCGATGGTATGGCCACGTCACCAGATCATCAGGCCTTGCAAAGACTATTCTGCAAGGCACAGTGCAAGGAGGTAGAAGAAGAGGGAGACCGAAAAAGAGGTGGGAGGACAACATTCGAGAATGGACTGGTTTGACACTGAGCGAAGCCATCAGGGCTGCTGAGGACAGAGAGAGATGGAGTATGCTGGTTAAACGATCATCTGTGGTGCCCCTACGACCTAAGGGTTACGGGACAGGATAGGATAGGATAGGATAGTTTGTTTGTTTATTTCCATACCTCGTGGAAGTTGCCGCGTAGGCGGAAGATCTACAGGATCCTTCATGGTGGGCAGGAAAGTACAAGAAGAAAACTCTTTTTCAAAAAGCCGAACACGTCCTTTGCTGACCGAAATTTCGTCATCATTTTCACAGGAAAATAATATTGCACAGCAGCAATAACATGGATTCTCACTGGTCCACTTCATCTTAAGGCGCTTTCTCATTGGTCGGGAGGACTTACTTTTCTTTGTCAGGTTATTGTAGAAAATGACGTCATCATGCCAACTCGAGCATCAGCCAGAGGATCGCCGAAACAAAATCGCAGGGGACTTGCTTGGTTTTATCAGTTTATTCCCCCACTTAAAATGTTTTTAACAAGGACTTACTCTATGATATCTCCAAATCTAAACATAGTTCGGATTTGATTTTTACAGGTAAGATGCGTCATTATCTTGCAAGTTTGATGGCGCAAAAAACTCATTTTCGACCTTAGGTGGACTTACTCGGTTTTGTCAAATCACGGCAGAAATATTTTTTTACGGATTTACGCTGAAGTCATTTTTCTTACGGCGAAAATAATTTTTATAAGAATATATATTTCCAGCTGATGATTATGGCAAAAGGACTGTTACATGTTTCAGACTGATTTCACTTAGGCACTGTCACAGTATAAAATAATGCAGCATATTATATAACGACCTTATAAGGTAATAAATCTATTTGATTAGATTAATTATTGCATATCGTAGTTCACAACCTTGTTAGCTGCACTGAAGCAGCAGCAGCAGACAAAACAATGCAAAGAAATCAATGAGATTTACCTTTTTTTAAAAATTGTATGCCGATACACAACCTCAAAGCGATTTATTTTAATTAACTCTAACATTTTGCTGTACATGATTCTGATTCGTAGCAGGTTGATGTTAAAAATGTTGCGAACTAACATCGCTTATCCTTCTGACTTCGGTCGGGGTCAAGTTTTACCACAGATTATTATAGAATTCATTTGCGGAGCTCCATCATCTTTGATTTTTCCGATATGATTTTTAATAAGAAATCTCAATCCTGGACCTTTGCTCCCTCTTGTCTACTGACAAAATTTTAAATCTACAGACAATTTATAAATTTATCACTGACAGATTTTTCTGCACGTTGGCATTTCTGTGCAAGATACAAGATAACTTTATTATCTTACTCTGAGAAAGATAACTTTATTATCTCACTCTGAGAAATTTAGATAGGCTTTGCAGGTAGTATTAAAGTAAGCGCGTCTTGGAAGCTAAATAATTACAGAGAAATGGAAATCTGATAAGTATTACTCACTTTTGCATGATTCATCAGATGTAGCAACCATCATCTTTACACATTCTTTGACCTAAAACAGGCTGTCCTGCACACACAGTCTGTTTTATAATCATAAAATCTTCCTCTTTTTTTTCCATTTTCAGGATGACCCCATCTTTTCCAAATACAAAAGATTGAACAAAGCGCTGGTAGGTCTGGTTGAGGACTACAGTCTTGTCAGCTTCACTGCCATGAGTGTACAGGTATGGTGTTCATTTAGTGGTCAAATAGTTACGCTGGATTTGTATTGTTATATAGCGCTTTTCCTGGCTCACAAACAGCTCAATGCCCTGGCCATGACAGGATTCAACACATGCTGGCCGAGGTGCTCACTTGCTGACTTAGGCGCATGGTCTGATGCTCTGGACAACTGAGCCCAATCCTGGGTAGTCAGGGATTGAGGAGAAGGGACCTATATCCCTGGCACTCACTTGTGTAGGACATTGTGGAAGTTATGCATTCAAACTGTAAAAGTCAGCAGCTTGAATGAACATTGAAGTTTAACGTCTACACCCACCATTTGCGATATGGCAGACGGGGATAACCATCCCAGAGAAAGAGGGGTAGGGACTTGAATCAACACTGAACCACCAGAGCAATCCTACGGCTAAAATGGACAGTAAAAATGGCCTTATTTTATATCGCCCACCACGGGATTCGAACCTGGGTCATCGGTGTGCCAGGTGAACGCTCTACCACTTGAGCTACGTTGGGACACAGCAGCTTGCTAGCTGATTCGTTTTTTATTCTTCCTCTTCTTTTTTCTGTTTACGTCACCTCTCATACCATGACGTAAAACAAACACCATGATGCACATGGAATACAAATGGAACACACACATACAGTTCCAAGTCCAGATCTGCTACAGACATGAGAGTCAGGATCTTTACATTCCCTGCAATGGGATGTTTGCGTGCTCATGGCAGACCTTGGTTTCCATTCGTTTGGGAAGGAGTATTGAAATTGATATGTCGAAGTGAGACCTCCAAACTCTGTTGTATTGGTACGACAGTTGGGTTGATTTTAACAGTGGGACTGTACTTGATTTCATGGCTCGTTTTTTTTTCTTTTAGTGTACAGCACAAGTGTTTATGTTTTACAAGCATGCAACTAGTTACATTTGTTCCTTAGGTACTTCTAACAAAACATTCTTGTACATTTTCTGCAAGCATGCAAGTCAATAAAAAAAAAATTTGAAGGAAAAACAATTGTAAAAAAAAAAGCACATTATTAAGATATTAAGTGATGTAACTTTTTTACATTTGCTTAAAACTCTCAGTTTAAAAAAAAATGTTTTTATCTGTTGGAAGATTTATATAATTTGTTAAAGTAGCCATGGTATGAAGAGTCCATGTGTATAAGTATAGGGGAGAGAGAGATAGATAGTTCTATTTTAATTTATTTTTTATTCGTTAATCAGTTATAGTTAATGATTTATTTTTATTTCATAGTTACATTTATTTAAACTTTTTTGTATTAATGTTAATTTCAAATGTCTTAATCACTTAGCTGAATATAGACAATATATGAATAACATACTGGGAATAAAGTTGTCCTTTAAAATTAAAAACAAAAAATTCTTTCTGGTTTTCAGAACAAGGAAACAATGCTGCGAGTGAAGAATGAAGCGGACAAGGCGAACGGCTATGTGTTTGGAGGGGAAGAAGAACGTACAATGGAATCTCTTATGTCTTGTGCCGTCGGTGCTGAATTTGAATACGAAAAAATCCACACCATCAGAGAGAAATACACCGATGTGGACACTACTGAAGGCGGCGAAGCAGATGTGCAAACGGCAGTGGATGATGCTGAGGATGTTCAGGACTTTTGATCTTCAGAAAATGAGGATAGCATGAGTAGATACGTGAAGGGATGGCCATGAATGAATCAATGGATGAGTATGATGATGGAAGGTGGAGAGAGAGAGGAAGCGAGAACGATCAAGAACGGCAGTGAAGGGTGAGGAAGCCAAGGATTCTTTGAAACTCGATCTACAGAAAATGAGGGTAGCATGAGTGAGTGAATGAATGAAAATGGATGATGATGAGGATGGAAGGTTGTACATACAGAGAGAGAGAGAGAGAGAGAGAGAGAGAGAGAGAGCGAGAGAGAGAGAGAGAGAGAGAGCGCAATCAAGAACAGGGGGGAAAAATGAACAGCCCCCTAAAGGAAATTAATTCTGTGTGGAATGTTGGGGGAGTTTTGGGTATATAAAGAGATTCAGTTTGTGTGATTGACAATGAGAGGTGCCAATTTGTGTTGTTATAGATGAAAGCAAGCAACTTGTGAAATATTTGACTTTTGTTAATTAAAAAATTTTGTTTTATTATTATTTATCACTCACACATTCAAAATTCGGGTTGGTTTTTCGGCGAAAGCACGGCAGTCGTGAGAGCAGCCCCACACAGGAAAGGAGAGGAACGGGACCTATAATGCCTCCTGGGCATTTTGGTGTTCCTGGCACTCACTCTAGGACATGAGTGCCAGAATGAATCTTTAAAGTCCGTGCAGTGGAGTGTATGCGTACACAAACTAAACCTTGGTTTATACTCTCATCCCAAGAGTACTGTAGTTCAATGTGTGAATGATGTTCTCATAAGTGTAAATATTTGCATGTGTACGTATGAAACTCCCATGCAGCATTGATACATATATAAAAGGAAAATTACAACAACCAATCTCTTTGTCTTGTGTTACTGTAATGTAGTATAGAGAGACAGAGGAAAACATAACATTAATAAACATTATATTTTACCAACGCAACATCCACCGTTATTTTTCCTAGAAAAATATTTATTTTATTGTCTGAAGAACAAAAACTCAGATCTACTTAATAAGAGCAATTGACAGAAATTTTTTTTTAAAAATCAATCCCAGGAATTCTGGAATCGAAACACACATTTTTACAGCATGGACGGAATTGTAAACGTTTGAGCTCATGTACTACTAATAATATACTACATCACAGTGTATTAAATTATATCATTAAAAAAAAAGAAGAGAAAGGCATTACAAAAAATTAAATCATCTGATATGTATGAAACACAATTGCTACCCATTGCAGAAGAAAAGAGATCTTAGATTGTCTAGTTTAATACAGTTTAGAAAAAAAATTGGGGAAACAAAAATGGACAATACATTGAAATGTAAAAAAACCCAAATATGTTGCTAATTGAATTTCCCTACTACACAATATGCAGACAATCAACGAAAGAGAAGGGCATATTACCACATTACCAAAGTGTAGAGCAAATGTTTTATATAATCATTGTTGTACAGCACTTTTCCTGTTCAAGGAGCTGGTCGATACAGGATCTAACTCAAGGCTCACACTTGCATCCTTTGGGCGCATTGTCTGATGCCCTGGACATGAGCATCAGGATCTTTAAAGTCCCATGCAACATTTCATTTGTATACAAAAATTTTTTAACACAATCTTTGTATTGTTCAATGTGTTATGCATAACATTTTAAAATAATTTTTTTTAAAACGATGCTGAGAAAACATTCCAAAAGTCCTAAGCCATTGTGGACACAGATGATATTTTGTGTTAAATTTGCATAAAATGACAACTTTGTACCTAAAAAAAACATTTTTTAAATACCCAAAACGACTAAGTATCTACAACATGATAAAGACTTCTAGAAAACCATGATTAAAACAATGATTACTTTCTACATGTATATGAACATACTGAACAGACAAGGGTGATATGCAGTCATGACCTGAAGATTATGGATTTTTGTTCCAAGAGAGCATGCCTTGGTCTAGTGTAAAGTACATGGTGCATTTCAAGTTCACATCTGAGGGGATTAAAAAAAAACATTACTGAGCAGTGAAAATTGTGCAGTTGACCCCAAAAAAAAAATAATACAAACTTAAAACAAACGTAACACAAACATAATATTTTGACGTAATTAATATCTAAACTACAATACTATGGCTGTGCATCTTTGAAAAAATAAAAAAACAACAGCAACAAAAAACAACAGCACACAAACAAACAAATTTAAACAAAACATTTATGGTCATAGACAAAAGTGTTTATCATATGTTGGCCTGCGAAATAAACTGTATGTGGAAGACTGGTATCAAATAGAAGTATTACATTTAAAGGCATTAAAAAATGCTGGCAAGAACGAAAGTACCTGTAATAGTCTAATATTAATAGATTTACAACAGTTTGCCCAAAACAAACTGCCACGGTCACACAGTGCATCTGCAACTTACCTAGGCTTACTCCCTCACAAATAGTTGAGACTCGCTGAAGCTTACCCATGGACTCTATATTATATAGTGTCCATGGCTTACCTCTTTCAAGTAGGTAAGTCTTAGTGAGTCTCAGCTATGAGGTGTGACCGAGTGTCATATACCTTTATTACTGTGGAAGATTTGTTTTCAATAAATTGTTTAAATGCCAAGTTTGTTTAAATTATTTTTTAGTTTTAATAACTTTGTTTTATTATATACATAATGGTATATTTGAGCCTGTTGGATGATTGTAACTAATTTTAACACCATCAAATTGAATTATAGGATTATTTTGCTCTTACAATGATAAATTTGTTTCAATGCTGACAAAAGATGAAAGTCATGTGGAAGATTTTTCTTGTAAAATATATATATTAATGCCATAATGCTTTATGAACAACAAAGTATTTTATTAAAGGAAGATGAAAAGTTGTGCGTAGAACACAAGTAGAAGCTGTTTCGCCTATAGAGCTGGGTACTGTTGGTCAAAGGTGTACCGGTATTGCCGCAGTATTTTTAGGTCGTATCGGTATTTCGTACCGGTATACCGCGATTTTAAGTGTTACTATCAAATGGGATATGGCACTGACAGTAGTGACCGACGCAAACGAAAGATTGTTAAACACTTCAAAACAGTTTCAAAGAACCACATTTCCATAGAAACTGAAGCTTTTTGTTTTTGGCTTGAACGCCTTCAAAACAAATTATGATAAATCACTGTTTAGAACATCAGCCAACTTTAAACCGCGCCGCGCTTTGAGTTTGAAATCATTCGAAGTAAAGCGCGTATTAGCATCCGGTATTATTATTATTATTAAACCACAAAATCAAAAATAAAACAAAAACATTCAACGGGAAAAGTCTTCGTTCAGAAGGATTGGTGACTGGTACCATGCTCAAACACGTGGATAAGCTGCTGTTCTTATAAGTTCTTCTTCAAGAACAGCTGCCTATCCACGTGTTTGGGCTTTAGACTCACTCTCTGGGCGGACAAGATGTCGCCCACTGTCGTGTTATGTGTTGTCGAGATTTCCCAGCAAACCGGACCTTGGACACCCACACCAGTATACCGTACTGTCGCCTTTCCGAACCTGAATACAGTTACGTATCGGTAAAACAGTCCAGCCCTACTCGCCTAAAGAAATGGGAGGAGAGTTCAGCTGACAGCATCTTGTATGCTGTCCTTCCTCTCTACTTTACCACTATGGTGGATATCTAGCCACAAGGCCTCAAAGCTTTATTGTAGGATCCATTCTTCCCATATACAAACATTTATTTTCATCAAAGAATATTTGTTTGATCACAAACAGTATACAAGACCAAACAAAAAGCAAAAAACACATGACGTTCCAATATTAAACACTGAGACACCATCATCAGCTTTACTGCAATTTTTTGTTTCTGAGGTGGAAATGTGAACATAGTCTCAAGTTATGCCACTGTACCCACAAACACAGACGGTAGTCTCAGAGGAAGAAAAGCTTCTCGCAATATTTTGAAAGATATTCACACTGTAATCGCCCCCCCCCCCCCCCCCAAAAAAAAAAAAATTGGTTAAAAATGTATCGCCTCAAACTGACCATCAAATAGCTCATAAAGTTATTATTATTTTATCCTTTTTAATATCGCGCTTTTCCAGCTCAAGAACTGCTCAAGGTGCTGGCCTAGTTCCAGGTTGAGTGACTGAAAAAAGAAATCTGTTCTTCAGGGAAAAACGAAGTCATCATTGTATGTAATTTTAGTTTTAGCCCTTAAGTTGGTTGTCATGACAAAAGTCATGCTATACAATTCATTTTGTTCTTTTTGATCGCAGTTATTTCCCTTTTACCATGTCTAAAGGATTGCTGAGGACAGAGAAATATGGAGTACGCTGGTTTAACGATAAACGACCCTCGAGTTACGGGATAGGATAGGACCATGTCTGAAACGAATGGCTTACTTTTCATCACCGCATTCAACGAAGACGAACATGAACGAAGATTGTAACTGCTTGAAGATCGTTATGCAATGTTTAAACAGAAAATAGAACCATTGCCTGCCTTAATGAATATTATGTAATTATACCAGGGTAACAGGTAAAGATCATGCAGGCACTGGCTGTATTATTATTATGCCAAATTTACTTTTGTAATACTTCAGTTTACTTACAGTTACACACACACACACTACATCATGGACTATTTTTTTCATATGTATAGCATATTCTGGATAAGTACATAGTTGAATTCACAAAGTACAAAGATAAAAATATTTAAAAAATAAAAAAAATTAATTATGACAACAGAAAATATATGAGACAAAGTAATGCTGTGGTTTGTTTTGTTTTTTCAAGGAAGCTAAAAGAGAACATTTATTTGGAAGCATTTACGTGAAACAGAACACAAGCATGCAGACTCTAAATACTACAGTATATTAACTGACTGCTGGTGAACAACTTATAAACGTTCTGGCAAAAATGCTATTCTCATTGATGCACAGTATCGAATAAAAGACAGTTGATAGCAGCATGTCCTACAGGAGGAAAAGTTCCGCCAGACCTGTGGGATTCCACATACACCAATGTGTAGTCTCTATATTGAATGGAATTGTACACAAATGTTCATCTTTGTAGGGTCTTATTACACTATAATATAATCTTACTTCAGCAAAAAGACCTGTATGACAACAAAGAGATAAAAAAATTAACTTGGCATTTTAAAGAAAATAAACTGTAAATACTTACACTGCACACTACATTTTGTGAGAAAATATTTTACATGAAATATAACGTCTCCAGCTCAGTCACTGCCAAACCTGATAAACGCTAACTTTAGTGAAACCACATGGAACAAGTGTTACCTTAGGGTGGAAATGTGAGATCAGCATGCACCACTTAATGGGCGCTTTTCCAGTTTTATAACAAATTTCCATTTATTTGGAAAATGGCAAACATGGAGACTCGTACATTTGGCTGCCGATGGTCATCGCCCACACAGTGGCACTCGCTACATTAGTATCCAAGCTTTCACAAGATTATATCTTCTGTCCAAAATATAGCTCAAGGTTGGTCGCCTTAGCTGTCGGTTAGGTCCCTCCTTTTGCACTTGTGTACGTCCCACACCAAGGCGCTTGCTACAATAGTGTACAACTTTTTCGGCATCACACATTGTTAACCAAGAGGAATGGCTGCACTGGACATGCTAGACTGTGCCTAGAATATTAGTAGCTTACATTCCCTCAAGCCAATCAGCAC
The DNA here is from genome assembly GCA_036898135.1 of Oncomelania hupensis. Lineage (NCBI taxonomy): Eukaryota > Metazoa > Mollusca > Gastropoda > Littorinimorpha > Pomatiopsidae > Oncomelania > Oncomelania hupensis. The sequence continues at coordinate 9,333,189 of CM072511.1, read as the reverse complement.
TGTAGATCTGCACATGACTTTTTGCAACAATTTGAACCCATGAGGGTGAACGTTACTGATGTATGCATTCTGCAATCATGCGAACATGAACAGTGTGGAGATACCGTTACAGGTACACACTGGAAAAACAGATCTGTTATAAAATGTATATGGAACAAAACATTGAAATATGGGTTATTTGCAAACAAAATGAAAGCATATACAATGAAAATAAAACAATAACAAAACCGTAATACTTTCACCAATACAGTATATTAGTTTTGAAAGAACTTGGATTTAGCAATCTGCTAGTTGCCTTGTTGAAACAACTAAATAACGTACATATATTATTTATATCCACTTGGAAAAGTATAATAGTTATAAATGTACTGGAATATCTTATGCTATTTTAGCACAATTTGTAAGTTAGAAGTTAATCACTTTTAAACCATAAATTTCCCTAACCCCTAAACAAAGCGTTTACCTCCAATTTTTCAAACCCACCAGCAACTTACCGCTTTTGTCCTATATTCGGCACTGTACGTACGCAGACAATTAACCAATTAGACCCTACTCTTCAAAACATCAACACCTTATTGTTTGGCAGTGACCATCTCTCCGCACAAAAAAACACCAAACTTTTTCAAAAGTTCACACATTCCTCACATCTAGTGACCGCTTCGTTTAGAAAATAGCTCAATTATGTAATATCACCTCTGATTGTCACCTTGATACCAATTAAACCAATTCCCGTTTGTTTTCCTCTCCCTAGTAGATACCCCCATCCTTTCGCACCACAAGTTTACTCTTGGGTGCATGTATCTGTTTCTCGTTAATTAGTTCATTCATTTATTTCTTTATTACTTTTTTTTCCCTTTTTGATGTTATTGTATTTTTTGTCTCTTATACTATAGTTATATGTATGTTTTCTTTTCATTGTTGAGAAGATAATTTAATGTACTTATGTTCTTATTGCTTTGCACTCGTTCCTGTTCGCCAGACATTTCATTGTTATCTTCTGTCAAAGGGTAGCACTTATTTAAGCTTTGCTTTTGTGTGCCCTTTTATTCTCCATGCTTTGTTTGCTTGTCTGGTGAAAAAAAAATTCTGTTTAAACCAACTTACGATTTCAGTTTACAACTTTTTATTCAAACTTTTTTCCAATCAAACTGAAAGCGCTGCAATCGGAAAAGATCACTATTATTAGAAGGCAGAACATAAATCAATGTTTATTTTTCAATATCAATTGATTGCTTCCAATACCATTATATAACAGAGGGAGAAAACCAGAGTACCCGGAGGAAACCCTTATAATGTCCTGAAAAGTCTGGTACCAAAGTCATGTTAGTTCCTCCCATGTGTCTCCCGTGTTTGGGAAACACAAAATCAAATGTCTCTAATTAAACCAGTACTACCATCTTGCGAATCTGGCCGATCTCTTTGCGCATCTGGTCCTCCATGAGCTTGCGTTTGCCTTCCATGACGGTCTTAACGTTGCTGATGCTTTCATGCACTGTGGCGAACCCTTCCCGACATTCTCGCTTCAGCTTGCCAATGTCCTCTGTATTCTTCCTGATGTTGCTGTCCATTTTGGCTAGCAGTTTAGACTCAATGTGCTGGGAAAATACAAAAATAACATTCCACGTTTAAGTCATATGTCTTAAGTTTGAAAAAGGGTTGAGAGCGTCAATAAATAATTAACCCATATATATGTATTTTAATTTCTCCTCTTGTGCGTACAGCTGTGTATTGAGCAAAGACTTGACACCAGCGACTATAAGCTTTGGGGTATTATAATATGATGGCATGACAGGTGGACCACTACCCCAGGGAATGTTTCTAAAAAGTTTGGTCAAACTCTATTAGTAGTCTTGTGACCCAATGTGACCCACTTGTGACCCACTGACAGACAGACATTTGACTTGTTCAAATTCCCGACTATTTGAAATAAGAATTTTAAAAAAATAGATACACTGTGAAATGAGTATACTTACTGTCTGTACATCAGAGATCTGACTTCTGTTTTCTGACAGAAGTTCTTCCAGTCTGATAATACGAGCTTCTAAGTTGTACTGTGTATCGTCAAGCTTCTTCTCCAGCTTTTCCTGAAAATACACAAAGAATTTGAATGGGAACTGGTTACTCTGCGACACAGCTAAATTCTTGATTACTCTGCGACACAACTACATTCTGCACACCAGTAAAGCCCCAGTCAGACCTACCGATTCTCATAAGATTTACCCAGTCACACACTGCAATAAGTTGTACAACCAGCTTATGATAAAATCTCATGCTAATCCATCATAGATTCAGAGGATAGAACATGTTGTAATTCCTGCGATTAAATCATAAGTCTGGGCCAATCAGAACGTGCTGTTGCGTCCTTGACGTTACGACTGAAGAAATGGCTGACACCATAACATGAAGGTTGTCATTGAATCAAAGAGCAGAATAAGCCCAGAGTGTCTCCCGCCTCCCGATCCATAGCTGTTCCCATCATCGACAAAAGCTTCTTCCTCATCTGCTACTAAAACTGCTAAATATGGCAAATAATCTTCTCTCGATCCCACTCGATCTCTGAACTGCACAAAGCAACCAGTCACACGCTAAAATTCTTTAATAACATTTACAACATTTAGCCTACGTAAAACAAATGAGAGCACTACAGGGTCAAGGTAATAAACCTCTTTCTGAATGAATATTGTCTCCTCTGTCAAATTTCCTCCTCATCTGCTACTAAAACAGGTAAATATGGCAAACAATCTTAGCTCTCTCGCTCACTATCCTCCGAACTGCTCAAACTTGAACTTTTAACTGTTGGCCACAGCTTTAACAACATGTACATAGCAACAAGGGAGAGCATTACAAGAACAAGCAAAAGAGGCCTATGAGCAAGCCACAGTGAAAAGCAACTTCCGTCTCTGTTGGATGGAATTCATTTTAGCATGTGACGTGACCAGTTGCTTCGTGCAATCAGTCCTGAGATTAAATCGCATGGAACAAATTGTAGGATTTAATCTGTAGGTCTGACTGGGCCTTAAGAGAGTGGCAACGTGATTGTTATGATTTTGAATGCTTGCATGTTGCTGCAGAACATCTTAATCTTTACATTACAGTCACCCTGCCCAAAACCTTATACGTTGGGACTATTGGGTGACATTTTTAAACATCCATTGTTCTCCTTTCACACTTTCTTCTTTTAAAAAAATCCTTCGGATGAGAGTATAAACCAAGGTCTAGTCAGTGTCGCATACATTCTATCATAACGGACTTTAAAGATCCTGACGCTCATGTCCTAGACGGGTGAGTGCCGGTGACAAGAACACACCCAGCATGCACCTAGGTCCTTCTCCCCCATCCCTGGCTGCCCAGGATTGTGCTCAGTCGTCCGGGCGTCAGACCATGCGCCCAAAGGCTGCGGTTGGGCGTCTCGGGGGGCTTGAGTTAGATCCTGTATAGGCCAGCGCCTTGAGCAGCTCTTGAGCTGGAAAAGCGCTATATAAGAACGATTAAATAAATAAATAAATAAAAAAACAAAAACAAAAACTTAATTCTCCATCAACCTTTTTGATTTATGAATTCTGAATGATCGGTTTTCTTTGTCAAACTTTATGAAAGCATTTCTTGTTTCAAACATTCCCACCGCCATGGCTCCGTGGAAGAGCCTTCAGCTGGCACATCAACCACCCAGGTTTGAATCCTGTGATGGGTAAGATAAAAGGGGCCATTTTTCACTGTCCACCTTAGCAGTATGATTGCTCTGGTGGTTCAGTATTGATTGGAGAGCCTACCCCCCTCTTTCCTGGGACGGTTATCCTCGTCAGTAGTATCACCGACGTTCAACTTCAGTGTTCGTTCATTCACTCACAATGATGAGATCCTTGTTAGAGCCGCTTTTGTCGATGATGGCGATGATGCGTGATTCCATGCGCTCTCTCTCTGCATCCATGGCGCCCTGCATGGAAACCACAGTGTTCTTGACCTCGTCTATCAGTTGTCGGGTCCTGGCATCCAGCATGGACATCTGTGTGCTGGTGTCCCCCTCAAGATGTGTCAGCTTCATGCGACTCTCACCTGTGTTGCGTTCCACATGGTTGTTGATGGCGATCAGCTGTACAGGAGAAATACATAAGTTACAGTGAGGACTAGGCCATTGCATTGGGTCTCGGTTCACTGTGAATGAAAAAAAAAATCGGATATTATTTATACTGAATAATACATACCCAAGATGGTTTACTCGCTTCATTTTTTAAACCAATATTAAAGCTCGAGTTAAATCCCTTAGTTTCCGCAGGTTAAAAATAGTGAAGGGAATAAGACGTGGCAAAAGAGGAGGTTATTTTTGTAGTGCTGTGGGATGTCACAATTCTCGCAGAAAAAGTAAATGCAGAGAACTGGCGTTTTTTCACTGTCCAAAAGACGAGGAAGAGATCTTTGAAACTGTGTTTCTAGCATGTTTTAGTGTGCATACATAATGTATTTATGTTGTAGGGAACAGCATGTGATGTGTGTGTGTATATGCGTGTGTGTGTGTGGGCGTGTATTCATGAGCATATGGGGTGCTAAACTGGCCTTTTTATGCACAAAATGGGGCATTTAGCTCGTGCCCCACTTTTTTCGAAGTACATGGGAGTGCTCTTTTAGTACATGGAAGTGCTCTTGTAGTGCATGAAACTGTTTTAAATACATGAGAGTGCTCTATCCGGGATGGGCTGTTTTCTGGACAAATTTGAAATAAAAGGGTTAGGGTAAGGCCTAGGGTTAGAAGATGAAATAGGTCAACTTTTTGATGAAAAGAGAAATTTTTTTAATTTAATTCTTACATTTTTAGATGAATTGTACGCTCTTTCTGTAAAAAAAAAAAGAAAGCTTTCTGATGACTACATTTTGTCCAAAACCCCAATTTGCCATTAATACAGATGTGCGTGTGTGTGTTTGTGTGTGTGTGTATGAGAGAGAATGAGAGTTTTGCAACATCGTTGCTGTTTTGGTTGATTTGCAGCAAAATGCAAGCTCTCCTGGTAAGAGAGTTGAGTGAGTTTGTGGATGATAGTGTTCTGATGTTTCCAGCAGGCACATGTCACCTCAAAAAACATATTGTCAGACTATTTTACAGTATAAAATTACCTTTTTTATTGAGAATCATGAGTGCACCATTCTCAAAGAGAAATCATAGGACAATAATCTTCTCTCACATGTAACTGTGTGTGTGTGTGTCTGTGTGTGTGTACACTTGTTTACACAGCGTTATTTGGACAAACTAGTGAACATCTACATAACTTGTTTTGACAGCCCTCGTTGTTTTGACGTCAAAGCAATGATCCGTTAGGGTTAGGGCTGTGTTAGGGTAAAGGTTAGGGTTAGCATTATAACAATTAAAAGTACTTTAAAAAAGGGACGAAATATGACCCATTGTCAACACAACGTATGTGGCATTTCAGGAAAATCATAATAACGTCATGAAAACAGTTTTTGTGTGTGTGTGGTGTGTGTGTATGTGTGCGAAAGAAAGGCAGAGAGAATTTAGATAGCTATATTGTAATTTTATGGAGTAGTGTAAGGACATAATGTGTACATGAATCTGTAAGTAGAATAAACCCTTCACTGGCTTCCTGTGCAAGCACGCATAGAGTACAAACTCTCTGTTCTCTGTCACAACTTCTTCACAGATTCTTGTCCCTCCTACCTTGCTGATCTACTGTCTGTCTACTCCCCTTCACGCACTTTAAGATCTTCTGCTGACAATCGCACACTCAAGGTTCCCGTCACCCGCACTAAGACATACGGCCAACGTGCATTCGCTTACTCCGCACCTAAGCAGTGGAACTCCCTTCCCTCCCATATCCGCAACATACAATCAACACAAGCATTCAAAAAAGCCCTCAAAACCCACCTCTTCAAACTTCACTATTCAGAATGATCTGTATCCCGCTGCCATTCTCTCCTCTTTGTCTCTGTCTGATCCGTAAGTGTATACACGGCTGTACATATTTATATTGTTTTTCCTCCTGGGCCTAACCGGGCATATAAATAGCTGTGAATATGTTTTTGCTATTCTATTTGTCTTTTATGTCATTTGTGTACATAGTTGTAAATTGTAATTTGTGTACATAAGTGTAAATAATTTGTACCCTTACTGTTCTGTCTTTTGGTGTATTGTAGCGAAAGCGAGGTTTATCGAGTGCATGTACTTATATGTAATGACTATGTAAAGCGTGGTGATTCTGGTCATAGGCTGGAGTATCCGCTATATAAAAATCCGTTATTATTATTATTATTATTATAAACCCACTGGCCAGCATAACAACCAATCACTCTCTACTACATTTACAAAATGTTAGTTGGCCATGCAATGCAGGAATGAAAGAAATTTAGCTCAGTCCTGACCTGCTGCTCAATGCCGTTCATTCTGTCCATCATGCGGTTGGCCACCTCTTGCTGTTGGTTGTTGAGCTGACGGATCGAGTCAAAGCATGATCGGACATCAGTGCTCAGTTTGCCGATGGCAGAGTCACAACGCACAATGCGACCTTTCAGGTCAGTGAGGGTGGCCACGTGATGGACTTCCAAGTTTTTCACTGCATTGTTTGTCCCCACATGAGCTGTGTCGCGAGCTTTGATGGATTCTTCCAGAGTCTGTGGTTGTAAAAATTATAAATAAATAAATAATTTATTATTATTAGCTTGACAAATTCTATATAAATTTAAAAAACAAAATAAAATAATTGTAAAAAAATGACATAAATAAAATAAATAAATAATTAAAAAATTAATAAAATAAAATTAAAATTACATAAATTAAATATTACATAAATGAAAACAACGTATCTGAATATACTCCATTGGTTGTATTCCATTAGACATAATTTAAAATCATGTACATAATATTTAATCTGCTTGCAACATTTTTCATCCAAATAAAGTACATGTAAATTCTCTAGCTCTCATCCTGACAATATTTGCCTAGTTAATTGCAGTCTTTTCTTAACAAAATGTTAAAACCAAACATTCATAATATTTTGTTCTTCTCCCAGTTCTGATCATAAAGTGAGGTATAATACCTTATGCTGTATTTTACATATGACTATAGATAATTGTTATCACTTACACAAAGCCAAAACCACAAGAACGGCTGTCATCATACTTAAAAATATTCATCCTAAAACGATAATGTAAACTACTACAAAGAAATACACACTCTGTGCTTACCGTAATGTCGCCATTGAGGCGGTTAACCACAGCGGTGATTGTGCGGATGTGCTCCTGTAACAATGCTCTGGCCGCCTTTTCTTCGTTCCACGTGCCATGAGTGAAGTTTAGACTTTCGATCACGTCCTCCTTGATTTTGAACGCTCTATCAATTAGACCCGAAGTCGTCCGCTCTTGTGCCTGGCAACATGTGGGTATAGAAAAAGATCATGAGTGTGTTCAGTTTTGATCAGTTCATGGATTTCTCTTTTCAAGAGGCAATATAGCCTTTAGACTCTTGGAGATTCTGCAATATTGTTGTGTAAACTGTAAAACATGCATGTCTAAATGTATAAGTCCATCACCATGACAACCCTGATCGAAGATGCGTATAACCTAGACTGCGGGAACCAACACTTAATATTTTAGTTAGCGTATTTTTTAAACACATAAACACATTCACGCACACAAGCTGCACAAACACACACATATGACTTCACATACACACACACAGACATGCACACACACACATAAATACACACACACACACACACACAATCTCTCCAAGAACTATATTTACATTTCTAATATCACAAACTAGGGTCGTAAATGACAAATTTTAATCACTGTAAATATCAACTTCAATACTTATTTTCGTTCATTTTTTTTAGGTTGCTATAATAATTTAATTTGACTGTTTTGGATTTTTATATGCGGATGGACACTGCACAGAAAATCTCCTTTGCAATGTTCATGGGGATAATAAAAGGTTCGGTATTCTGTAGTGTAGACAGAATATAAAATAAGTAGCTTACATGGAGCCTCTCCTCAAGAGCATCAATGCGATAGGGGATGTCAGAGTTGACCACAGGTACTAACTCCTGTACTGCCTCCACTCTGTGCGAAACAGGGGGCAGTGTTCGGGGGCTACCAACAGCTATGGCATTGTAGTCATGGGTAGTGTCCCATGGAGCAGTCAAGGTGTAGCCTTGATTACGATTGCGGCGTGCCAGACTCATTTATTTCTGTGGACAGCCTTTATAGTTGACTCGACCAGGTTACAGCAGTGGCAGGCAGATGCAGGATGTAAGAGGTTTCAACGCCTTCAATCAGTTATATTGATCCCCGTGTGTGATAGGACCTTGATGTACAGAAAGGGAAAGAAATAACTACAAAAATACACCAGAATTAATTTCATCTAAAATAATTGATACATCTCAACTAGGACACTGTTTAATATCACACGCACAAACAATAATACATGAAAGATTGATTTCAATTAGGGCACATGTAAATCATGAAAAATTAATGTTCTATTCTAATAAGGAAGGCTATACCACATACTGCAATTCATCAAAGAAAAAGAATCAATACAAAATTAGTGAAGAAAACCTATTTATGCACATGCACACATTGCACACTTTGACAGAGTGACCACTGACTCTCATTCAAAGGGCTAAAGGTGGTTTCTAGCCTACTTGCCATATATTGCTATGCCATTCTATAGATCAATATCAACTTCAAGGCAAAATGTAAATACCACTGGAAGAAAGCTTCAAGATGGAAAAAGAAATGCTGTCCTCTCACCTACAAATAACAGTGTTAAACTCACACCAAAAAAATCAAACAAGTTCACAGTCACACACACACACACACACGCACACACACACACACACACACACACACACACACACACACACACACACACATATGAAGGCAGCTAATTGTTTTTCGGACAATTTCAACTATCACACAACATTACATTATATGGTTATTGCTTTAGGTCCAGCGAACTCTTCCGAACCAAATCAGGACCAAAAAATCAAGACCACAACTTCGCTAAAAAAGGACTCACCCCTGATCCGCATAAAAAAATCTGCCAAAACAACCCTAGTGGTAACACTGAAAGCACTCCACCAGCCGGACACTTTACAATAAAGGCATCCCACGCAGGGGATGTTGATGTTATACTCTAATTTATCAAACCCCCGTTTACAAAAACAAAATAGAATACAAACATCGTTATAAAATATCAACAAAACACATACATAGAAAATGCCTACATTGCTAAATAATAGGAAGCCCCAGTGACCATTTGGCAGAAAGCGTCCAATATTCCCAAGCTGATCCAACAGACCTCACATACAAATGAGGAGTTTTGTTCCCGAAGAGTTTAAAAAAAAAGGGTAGGTGACTGGTCTGGTGAAAAAGAAGATAGTATAGTAGATTGATAGAACATAGTAAGAATGAGAAAGAACAAAGGAGAAAGACAGCAACAGTGGGAATTTAAAGCACTTAGTTTCCAGAAAGTGGGGATACTATTTATACTGAAACCCCTGGCATCCCCACGGGGAAGTAACTAACACACAAGAATGTACTCTCTAATAACACTGTAAGAAAAACACAATAAAGCCTGAGTCATCCAACATGTCCGCACACTTCACTATAACAAACAACCGTATCAATTTCTCAAAGGCACAACGCAAAAGAGCACTCAGCCAGTACCAAAGCTTGTGAGTTACAGCTCTATAGATACACTCGCGCATGATGAAATGGTGAAGAACCCAAAATGTTCAACTATTTCGCTAACGCTCGTTACTTTCTGTGAAAAGTAAAATGCTCAGAATGCCAGACAGTACAATAAAGAGTGGTGTAAAGCAATCACAACAAAATATCCTAACTACTCGACTCATGCACTGTGTCCTGCACAGAGTAAAACATAAAGAAAATCATTTGAACTCTGCAGCCCAAAGGTTAGATCACCAGCATTCAGCAAAGAGAGAAAGACCCAAAATATCCTATTAATTGGGTTAGGCCCAAAAAACAAAAAAATGTCTTTATGTTGTTCTGACCAACCCTAATTTTTTGGCTCGACCCTAACCTTTTGTGGAGATCGTCTGGAAAAAAATTTAAAAAGCCAAAAAAATTCGCACCCAAGGTGGAAAAGGTTTAGGAAAAAAAAAAGAAAGCCGACCTACCGACCGTATTTTTTTCCCTATGTTACTGTAAACAGACTTTTTTTTCTTATGCAAAAATGCTTATAGTCTATATGCCATGTTATGCTATGTTATGCTACTCTAAGCATGTTATATGTCCTATAAAACAGTGAAACACACAGAATACCGCAAGAGTCATGCAGCCCAAAGTGAAACTGGGTGGTACATTATTGACCAAATGGCCAGCAAACGTTGCCAGGCGTGCTACAATGCCTTGAATACTAAAACAGTTTGATTCTTTCCCTAACTGTTCTACTTTCCTTAAGAAACATGGGGTATGGCTGTGGTGACATCAGCCTATTGTGATCCAGCTGCCCCAACAAAGTAAAGGCCCTTAAATAACACAATGAATGCCCTCAAGAAATGTAAGGTATTACTGTATAATTATGACTGTCTAATGAAATCAGTTGGTCATTTTTGGTCCAACGTTTGTGTAGGCTTTACAATGTGGCATAAAATAAAACAATTTGTTTTTAAGATATATATATCGCTTTGCTGACATCCACCTATTTTGGTCATAGCTTTGCACAGGCCTTCCCAAGAAATATAAAACCAGTTTCAGTTATCAGTAGTGACTAACCATAAATCTAATTCCAAATGAAGCAAATTTATACTTCGCTAATGTTCAAACAACAAACAAAACTAAAACACAGATATATCATAAGTTGTGGGGGAGATTAACCCTGCCCCTCAGCTGCAATCTCCAATATCCTGCCCTTGAAGACCTCCCGCTGTTATTGCAAACTAATGACCAGAGCTGCTGATAAGGCTGTGGATATTATTCTGTCAATACAGCTCAGGGTTTATTTATGCTGCTCCGCTTCTTTCAACTGTGCAGTAGTCTGAGAGAAATTGATTGTTGTTCTGCCTATGATTGTGAGTAGTGCTATCTGAACTTAGGTAAGTCTGGCAAAGTAATGGTAAATTTACTTTAATATGAACAGTTCCCAAAACCAACTGATCAAGATCAAGATTAATTGTTACTGTGGCCTACAGACATATCAAATATTTGATTTAAAAAAAAAAGCTGAGCCCTTAATTATTTAATATAAGAATTGAACTCACTTTACCATGTATTTCTTGTAGGTTTTTTATCTCTCAGAAAATATGGTCCTCTAGAATAGGATTACAACTTCACATGGAATGAAAATGAAAGACCTACTACTACGGCAAATATGATAAATTTATCATTTATCAATTCACATAAATTGATAACATAAACGCTTGTAAAGATACACTGCTGAATTCTGCAAGAGAGGCTCTTTACCATGTATTTCTTGTAGGTTTTTTCTCTCTCAGAAAATATGGTCCTCTAGAATAGGATTACAACTTCACATGTAATGAAAATGAAAGACCTACTACTACGGCAAATATGATAAATTTATCATTTATCAATTCACATAAATTGATAACATACACGCTTATAAAGATACACTGCTGAATTCTGCAAGAGAGGCTGCTAGAAGAAGAAGAAGAAGAAAAAGAAGATGATGATGATGATGATGATGATGATGATGATGATGATGATGATGATGATGATGATGACACATCAACATACCAGCAACAACAATTTTACAAGTGCACAACAATGGCAAGAAAACATAATGCCCTCTAACTCACTCAACCACCCCATGCGCCTTCTTTGGTTAGCTACCAGTCATTTGACAGATATTTCCCTTTCTATCACAGTGAGATGACAATGCATCTGTTCCATGCAAATGCAGTATTATTATGTTATGTTAGAAGCGAGTTTCAATGGGGACTTACTTTTCAACCACTATGTAGCAACTTACGATTTGTTTAGTTTAGTTTAGTTTAGTTGAGACGGACTTGTATAGGCCTCGCGGCTTTTTGAATGTCCCTTTTGTTTTGGGCATTTATACTTGTCCAGCTCCATTTGCGGTTGTTCGGGAAATACTAAAGATAGTATGCTAATTAGCCGTCATACTCAAATTTGGATTCCTGTATGGAAGTTACCTTTTCCAGAAGATTTTTAAAGGTGTTCAGGTTGTTAGCTCTTTAAATGTGTAACTGTAGATTATAGTCACACGACACCGAAGCGTATAGGCGGCTACTGGTCACATTATTCTGACACCAGCGAACCAGTTGAAGGTGATGGAAAAATAATATGGTCACACATTGGCCAATCCGGGATTCGAACCAGGTACCTTTTGGTTACTAGTAAGACGCTCTACCAACTAAGCTACCCGGCCCCACACTTAGCTCTTTTAGTATCAACTGGCAATTTATTCAACATGAGCGCAACTCGGTAGGAGAATTAATATTTTCTGTTGTTTGTGCGGCAATGTCTTATAAGAATATTGTCCTGTGCATTTCTTGTTCTAGAGTTAGTATTCAACTAAAACAAAGTGTTAAAATGGATGTTGTCAACCCCATTAAAAATCTTGTAAGTTTGGATCATGTCTCTTCTCAATCTTCTAAATTTCAGAGAAGGCAAATCCAAAACTCTCAATCTCTCTGAGTATGGTAAATGTCTCAGCGATTTAATCATCCGAATCACTCTTCTTTGTACTCTCTCCAAGGCAGACGACTGCTTCTTAAGATAAGGAAACCAAATCGCATTCGCATACTCAAGATGTGGCCTTACATGCGATTTGGATAGACTACTCTGTTCTGAACTGCTTTGATAAGTTAACGGAGCACAGCAATACAAATGCAAAAAAAAGAGGATCTATTTCAACTTGATATCTTATTAACAGCACAACAACAATGCAGTGGTCTTTGAAGTAAGCCTCTCAGTACATTTGTTGTGCGTGAGTGCACTCATTCTCCAAGGTAGCAAAACACTCCTCAAACACTGCTTTCTACCCCCTTTTAAAAAAAATTAAAATGTTATATACCTATAGTTCAATGCAGGAGAAAGAAATGATTCACACCAGAACAATATCAATATATGTTAGTTGAGTTTGCACAGCAATAACTTCAATCACAATCAGTCCCACCACTGTGAAAGCCCTACCGAGTACTATAGTCTAATGCACAAAACAAAATCAATATAGTCGATGAATGCTAGTAACCGCCAAAATAGCTGTAATGTCAATATATACTGACCAATGAAGAGCTAAAATAGCTGTAGGTATACATTAATACTGCTATTTAACAAACCCTTTTTAAAGGAAACAAATGCAGTAATAGGTACCAATGCTATTTCAAGCAAAATTTATTCTGCCTATTTCAGCCACTCAACAGGTTACTCTCCAGTCTTACTGATTGCACATATTGTACCTAATCTACAAGTATCTGCATGGATGCATATTACTATAAATATACTTAAACTAGATCAATCATAATTAGAGCCACCTGGCAATACTCATCAACAGTAATTATTATTTGCCAAAGAGTGAAAACAGCCCCTTTTGATCCAATTCTAAGGCATGAATACATTTTCTGGAACGAGGCCAATGTATGACAGTGCCAAAAGAAAATTGATGGCACAAACAGAATGTTTTTGGTCCTTATATAATTTTAATCCAACGTTTCACGCTACAAAATCCCATCTAAACAAGCAATTTCTTCTAAGTTTCTGATTCAAAATCATCACACACACACACACACACACCCGCACACCCACACACACCTACTTGCAATACATCAGAAATGGGTTAATTTAAGAATGTAGGAATCGGAAAGTCATTTTTTGATGGAAAAGGGTTAGGGCAAGGGTTAGTTGCAGCGCTGCAACTAGCCCTTACCCTAACCCTTCTCTAGAAAGTTGACCTAAATCGTCTCTTATAGGCGACGAAATAGGTCGAATTTTGCTTCAAACTTTTCCAAAAATTCACTGTATTTTCTCCGTCCCGGATAGTGCACTCCTATGTACTTAAAACACTCTTATGCACTACAACTGCACTCCCATGCACTAAAAGAGCACTCCCGCGCACTTAGAAAAAAGTGGGTTCCTGGAAAAAAGTGGGTTCCAAGCAAATAAACCCATTTGTTACTAGAAAAGACAAGGTCTGCTACCCATTTGTGCGCTTTTGTGCGTTCCCCCCCACACACACATACTTGCACAGACACTGTTATTTGGACTTTCCTCAAACGCCACATACGTTGTGTGGACAATGGGTCATGCTACGACCCCCTTTTTAAGTACTGTTAAGTGTTCTAACCCTAACCCTAACCCTAACCCTAACGGATCATTAAATGGACGTCCAAACAAGGAGGTCTGTCCAAACAACGTATATGTAGATGTGCACTAGTTTGTCCAAATAACGCCGTGTAAACATGCGCACACGTACATAACCAAGTACTTTGAACAAATGAAAAACATCTATTGATGAATTTAATTCAATCTGTAAATGTGCAAATTGCCAAATGAAACGCATTCCAAATTCAGTCGAACTAATCTTCTTCTTCTTCCTATTATATAACTCGAGGACTGGGTTCTGATAAACTTTACAAGTCCTGTATGACGACCATCCCGCCACCAGTTGCCAAAAGTGCCAGCCAAGTTAAGGTGGGGGAGGGGGTTAGTTAAAACTATATACAAGTCATTGCGTCTCAGAGGTTGATCGTGAGTGGCTTCAGAAGGCTGCTACCACTGAGTTGTGAAGTGAATGACTCAAGGGAGGGGGCTGATGTGGTTGAAATAGGGAGTTTGTTCCACTCCCTTGGTACGAGGGAAAAATGTATGGAATGGCAATGGGTGGTAGCTCTGGTCTTGATGTATCCTATAGGCACCCCTTGTTCTTAGATCAGATCGTCATTAGAGGACTGTTGGTTCTATGCCTACCATGCCGGTATTGAATTATCTTGTACAGCATGACCAGTCGTTGTTCCTCCGTCTCTCTTCCAAGCTTATCCATCATAGCTTTCGCGAGCATGGTGGTGAGGGCATGTTTGCTTACATACCTAACTGCTCGTCGCTGTATTGCTTTCAGGTGGGGGTCTTCTCCTTTTGTTCGTGCGGGTCCCAGACTGTGGATGCATACTATAGGACGGGACGGACCACTGTGTTGTAGGTCGCCGATTTGACACTTAAAGTTTCTTCTGAGGAAGCAGACTGTCACACTCACTGTCCTGTTCCCTCTGCCAGATACATTCTTGTCGTGGTTGGACCCTGTGAAGTTGACGGATATTGTTACACCTAGGTACTTGCTCGATCTCTTTTGTTTTTTCCAGTGTCTGACCAATCGATAAGAACAAGTTATAAAAGTTATTTTCTATAAGTTTGACCACGATTCACACAACATCCTAAGCTATAGAAATCTATTTTCTCTAAATCGCTTTCAAAAATGTATGCCAGATACTCACTGAATGTCGTAAACGTCTAGTTGAAAACTTTCTTTTTAAGTTGCTACCAAATCTCCGCCGCCATTTGTAAACAACCGAACAAATCTCGTGTTTCCTCACGCGCACTTGTGAGAATTAAAAGGTTACTTGAAAGGTCAATGAGCCCTGTTTACCCAGAGTTCCCGCGAAATCGTTCAAAACATCTCCATCCCATCCGCAGCAACGGCGCTCATTCAAGCGAGGAGAGAGAGAGAGCGAGTTGTACGAAGAAATTATTGTAACAAGTGACCGCGCTAACGTTGCGCTTCACTTGAAATGGCAGTGACGTGACTGAGTTAGACTGCCAGTTGTATAGTTTGGTATTTGTCATCAACTAGTTTTGCGTCAGGATATTTAGTGGGGGAATACTGTACAGTATACTGTTTTATCATCTGCTGGTGTGTAGTGTTGACAAATCATCGGCAGTAGTTTGTGAAGTTGTGTTTTGTGGTGGTGTTTACCACATCGTTGTGACCTTTTGGAGTACCGGGGATAGGCCTACTTTGTTTGGATAACTCGTCGATGGTGTATTATAACTGATTCTTGAGGATTTTATCTGTGTTTTGCGTGGTTCCTGCCTTCAGGATGGATATTAGCGCAGAAAACAAACCTCACTACAGATGTATGTACAATTTGGAAATGTTCTTTTTAGTCCGAATTAGCTATGTAATATGAAGTAACGAAACATTGACTGACACACTGACAGACTCCACAGAGGTGTAAAGAGTACTGGAGTATCCTCGTTCATCTCATAAATTTACAGTATTCCTAACTAAATAAAATACCGCTTTTAGTTTTAGTTTTACAGTCACATGCTAATCTTGTTCAAAAACTAAACTCATACTAGTAAGGAACTTTTAAAAAAAAAAAGTATGCAACTATTTGTTATGCAAAGTTAAACCAAATAATATATTGCAAGTTCTTCTGGCTGATGCCATTATGGCTGGTAAACGAATGTTATTATTATTTATATGTTGGCAATATTGATCAAATTGATAACATTTGTTTCATGAAGAAAAGTAGGGAGGGACTAAAATCGTGAACAATAATGTTAGTTTATTATCTTTATTTTCCCATTACATGTAGCTATAATAAGACAATTTAGCCTGTATACCGGTTACTACAAGTATTCGGGAAAATATGTCAGAATCACTCAGTGCAATTCATAGTTTGATGGATGATAGTTAGATGGATGAAGATTATGTTCTATGTTACTGTTAGTATGTAGCTGTGTGGAGTATGTATACATATTGCTTTAGGAAGGTAGTTTTTATTTAGTCAAAAGTGCAACTTTTGTTACACTGTTTAGTGAAGTTCATTGTTATTTGGCTATTGGTTATTTCTTGTTGAAAAACAACTACTGCACTTAAATTTAAAAGCCTTATGTGTGTTTTGAAGAGGGAAGAGAATAAGGTGAAAGTTAGGGTTTGAAGATGTGTTATGTGTGCAAAATACATTGCTTCCAGATGAGTCATTACATCCTATGGTATTTAATTTATCTGATAGTGACACATAATATGAAAGCAGACAGAATTAAATGAACAACAGGAGTACTATCGCCTACAACAAATCTATTAATTCCTCTGCTAACTCTTGAGTATGGACACACACATGTATACAAATAACATCACAACACACATTTTGACAATTTATTTAGAAATTATGACAAAGTTTTATATAATATAATGCAACACATCATCTTCAACACACATACACATAGTGGTCAAACAACACACACACACACACACACACATCAGTGCACACCCACTTTGTGCCATACAGTACATGCTACACTACACACACTTAGGATCACTCTCACTCTGTTTGTCATAAGGATAAGCTTTCTTTCAGATTGTTTTCACTTGTAGAAATGTGCTCACACAGTAATGCCACACACAATGTCACAACACACACACACTAACACACACACAGTCAATCAGTGTTCCCGATTACGCACAGTAGTGCGTCAATTACGCACAAAATATGAAAAATGACGCAGAAATTTGTTTTCTAATCGCTGAAGTCAAAAATACGACCAACGAGTGGCGAACTAATTCACGGCATAATCAGAACCCGACTGAGACTGCCATTGCAGACGATTAAAGATTGTGTCGGGAGTTGTCGCCCTTAAAAATCGCATGCGCGCGCATTGTAAACTTCCTCCAAGCAATCCATTCACTGAACAGAAAAAATCTTCGTGAATCCATTCATGTTTTAATTTTTTGGTTTTATAATTATATGATTATGATAACTAATGTGACGCTTTAACAAAGTAAAAAAAAAGAAAAAGAAAAAAGTGAGGCTTGGACTTGTTTCTTAATTTCTTTTTCCGATTTGGGGACTCTCAAAATGTGCACAAGGGTAAAGGACTCTTAAAATTTTATACCTGGGAGTCCCAAGGACTCTCATTTTTTTTGTGTGGAGGGAACACTGGTGTCAATACACACGAGTTGAATGATATTGATACACATGGTTAGAGAACAATCCCTTTTCAGTACTAGCTTCGGATGGGAGTATAAACCAAGGTCTAGCCTATGCGCGCACACTTTAAAGATCCTGACACTCATGTCCTAGATAGGTGAGTGCCGGCTACACAAATACACCCAGCACGCACAAGTTCACTTCCCTCCCCTCCCAACCCTCTCACTCCAGTCGCACAGGATAGTGCTCAGCCGTCGTGTCTGGGCGTCGGACTTTGTGCCCAAAAACTGCATGTGTGCACTCAGGCAGCTTGAGATAGTTCTCCTTTATCGGTCCGCGCATTCGATCCACAATGGATGGAGACATGTGCATTATAAATGGACATCATCATCATCATTATCATCATAGCACACACACACACACACATGGGATTTTATTTTTCTTCCACATACGCATGGTGACATGTGTGCACAAACTCCCACATGTGCACACTTTAAGTGTAGTATTGTAAGAATGTTTCGTTGTTATTTAGTGTTAAGTGGTAATAAGGTCATGATTAAGTGTTACAAGTGTTATTTTTAGAAACCAAGCACAGGCATAACAGTTCGTCATGCTCACAAACTTGTGGATATTCTATTCTTTGTCGAAAACATTAATCTGTGCGCTCACACCTGTATATTTTTGAAATTATATACACACACATACCAGACCGACACACATACATACTGGACTGACACACATACCTACTGGACTGACACACACACACAAATACCAGACCGAAACACTTATACTAGACTGACACACATACCGTACTGACACACACACATGCACATGCAATACTGATGTATAGACAATGGCGTGAACAACACATGCATGCACACAAACATACATACACATGTAGTCTATTACAAGCACAACTATATATTCACACACACATGTATACATAAAGACACACTATAACATTCACACACACTGACACAGAGACATACAGGTTATACCATTTAAACACACACACTCCTACACAGACACACACACGACACAGTGACAATACCATTCACACACATGTAGGCTATGGCATGCACAAGGCACAACATGAACACGCATGTACTCTTAATCTTGTACACCCACACCATGAACGTGCACACTCTAACAGCTATACACTATACAGACTCATATAGGATTATCTGCATGACATGACATGAATGTGAACATACACACATGACATAATTTTTTTTAATACATTTTGTTTGTGTTGCAAGTATTATTTCCAATAAAGGACTTGCTTCAACACTATTGATTTTTTTTCTCACCTGGCTGTAGGATCGTGGCTAGTTTAAGCTTGCATTATGCAGTGAGTCATACTAGTGCTAGTTGCCTAATGTGGATGCTTAAATCAATATTGACATGTGGGCAACAGATGTTGCATCTTGTATAGATCTGTACATTTTTATGTCTGATTATTATTTACAGTACATCGCATTTTTCCTTGTAAATGTGCATTAAATTGTGTACTGTGTATGCAAGTTTACATTAAACAGATTAAATTATATACTGTGTTGTGTATGTAAGTTTACATTAAACTTTTTATGTATACATACTTTGTTATAATGTAATCAATCAGAGCATTACTTGTGTTATTGTTTTTGTTGTGGTTGTTACTTTGTTGTTGTTGGTTTTTTTTTTTCTTCTAAAGATAAGTCTCAAAACAATCTCATTGGAAACACAGATTTAAGCAGATGTTAAAATATTCCAAACATTAAAACATGTTTTTTAAGTGTTGTTTTTTTACAATATGATTAATTATTAATTTTTAAAAATGTCTATACTATACGGTATACCATACCAATTGTCAAAGTGAGTTTTACAATACAACACATTACAACTTACTATATTATTGAGTTTAGGGATGCATTGCTTAATGATGATGATAATTATAATGGTGATGATGTTACTACTGGCTGCTGTTGTTAACACATTGATTTGACAAAGATTTAGAGGAATTGGCAAATTTCTCTTTTGTCAGATAATAATAACATTCCTTTTATGCAGTTTTCATTTTTTGTTTATTATTATGTTTTAAAAACCCAAAACCTAGTGTTTGGTATGCTCCCTAATAATATTAATACTTGTAATGAAACTGAAGCAATTTTTCCAAACTCGCGATACCTGCCCGAGATACTGAAATAGAGGTCAGACAAACTGGATGGGCCTTGGAAACAGGCTGATGGAAAGAGGTCGCAAGTTAACAGTTGTGGGCATGTTCTGTCAATTTGCCATCCACAAATACTAGTTCTGACATTGTTTTGGTACCCTCTGTTATTTCTAGGGCAGTTTACACGCTGGTCAATAAAACCAGTAGTTCCCACACCGCACAGCCCGCCCCCATAACTCCCCCACCCCCACCTTCACGCACGCACACACAGAGCGGAATCCTGTTGTTTCTCCTTCTTTTTGACTTCATCCGCAACAGTGTTTGTCGTCCCATATTCCCACCTTCCGCTATGGACACTATAGTTTTCCCTTGGTAATTAGTTGTTGTTTTGTCTTCTTCTTCTTCTGGAAAGTTCTTCTGCTGTATTGTTGTTGTTGTTGTTGTTGTTGTTATTATTATTATTGCTGTTTAAATATAATGTGTATTTTTTCTTTATGCTGAGTTGCGTCTTGTTTATCATTTTATGTTGTTGTTTTTTTAATAATTCTTTTGTGGTGATGGTTGAGGTGGTGGTGATGTTTTGTTGCATGTGAAAAATATAACATTTGGTGATCTGAACACAAAAAAAGAAAGAAACTATGTATTCTTTTTTTTTCCAAGGACGAATAATTATAGGATCTAGACTTTATTCGTGCCAGTACCACTGTGCTTGCATGCCCAGTGATTAAAAGCCTGTATGAATTTTTTAATTGAATTTGTAGCTCATTGCTGGATGAAATTGGCAAATGGTGCACATTAATTGTTGTTACTGTGGCATTGTCCAGCCCTTGAGGATCATGGACGCCTCACAGCAGATGAAATGGACGAGCAGAGGAAGCGCAACATCGCCTATGAATACCTCTGTCACTTGGAAGAAGCCAAAGTGTGAGTATTGACTGGGGTACATTTTGGGGGGGTGGGGGGGGGGAGATGGGGGATACTATATTATCTAAACCTTTAATGTCTAACTGTTTATATATTTCTTGGGATGTCTACATTTGCCGTATCTTGATTCCTTTCATGTCTAAAATAAAATATATTATATGTACTTTACATGCACACACGTGTCCTGAACTGTTTCTTTCTTCTTTTGATTCTCTCTCTCCTTCACTCCCCCCCACCCTCCATCCCTCCTCTCTCTCTCTCTCTTTCTCTCACTCTCTCTGACCAGGGTTCATACAAGCATGGGAAGTCATGGAAATTCCAGGGAAGTCATGGAAGTTTTAATAAAGTGGAACAACTTTTTTCGATAGTTTGTTTTCTGTTTGTGTGAGCATAGGTCCCATGACACAGGGCGTATGGGGTGTAACATTATAGTCCGTCCTACCATTAGGTTGCCACCCACGCCAAAGTTGCCGCGGTAACCAAGCAGCGTCCGGGAAGTGTGTGGAGGTTGGCGGTAGAAACGTAATGTTATTACTAACCCTAATCCAAACCCTAACCCTGACAGTTTACCGTGCGGGCAGAGTGTTATAAACAAAGGCAGACATGAACGATAACTCCTAAGGTAGTACTTTTATTACTTCCCTTGCGCGCGCGGACGGAGTATAATGCGATCCAATCCGTAATGTCACATGGGGGACGAGTGTTTGAGATGTAGCCTAGATTGTTTAAAAAGCGATCTCTGGTTGGTCAGTTCGTCCTTGGTATCACTTTCCTAGCTTTTGATTGGTTTTGCAGTCAGCCATCTTGTTTGTGGCGATTGATTTCCTGATGAAAGGGATGAAAGGAAAAGTGCTTGTTTAGTAAAATGCGAATGAAACACAAAGAATACAAGGGCTAGCAGCATACACTAAGTTATATGGCTTACTGCACGATTTGTGAGAAGAGGCCCAAAACCTTAGTGTCACTAAGAGCTGTTAGTGACCATCTGAAACATAGTCTAGTGGAGTGGAGTCTGAGATCGCAGAACTTTCCAAAAATCTGCTTCTTGGTGCCTCAAATTCACCAAAGGCTTATGACAGTTATCTGCAGCAACAGGAGGAGGAGAAACTAAGGAAGAAAAGGCTGTGCAATCCTAAAAACGCAAGTCCATAATGGAGGAACTAGATGAGCTTAAGAAGAAAAGACGAACAGAAGACACAACTGTTTCAGTTTGAAACATATTGTTGATGACTTAGGTCAAGCACAGGCTGTGAAGTCCGTAGGCCTCGCCTCAATTACATACTATACATAGTATGTATAGTATGTAATTGAGGCAAGGCCTACGGACTTCACAGCCTGTGGGTCAAGAAGAAGAAAAAGGAGCTAACGAAAACTTTCATGAGCGAAACTTTCATGAACTTCCTGACAAAATCAAATGCTATGAGAAAGAGACTATTCTTATATAGCGCACTTACAAGCTCAGAGAGCTTCTCAAAGCGCTGACCACTACTATCCAGCAATCAAAAAATAGTTTGCTGAAGTCAGGATTTGAACCCACGTCAGCAAAGGAGAAGGAAGGCCTTAGAACTCAAAAGAACATCGATGCCAAACTCAAAAGAAATTAACATGTGAAACTAGAAGGCAAAAATTAAATGTACGGCCTTGAGGTATTTGTTGAAAAATATGATTTGGGCATGGAAAAAGTCGTGGAAAATCTACTTGTAAAAATGTATGCTCTCTCTCTCTCTCTCTCTCTCTCTCTCTCTCTCTCTCTCTCTCTCTCTCTCTCTCTCTCTCTCTCTCTCTCTCTCTCTCTCTCTCTCTCTCTCTCTCTCTCTCAATTGGGTAGCTAAGTACTGTAATGGCTCTCCTTAGACAATCCCCCACAAATGGTTTAGATAATAAGGTTTTACATTTCTTTAGACCTGATAAAGGTACAGAAGGCAGTAGAGATTGCGTCATAGGGCGGACGGAATCAAAGGTTAGACACTCAGGGATTTGACTTTATGGAACCCACCCATTTCCCCCCTCACTCCCACCCCACCCCCTTCCCTCTGATTCATTGATTGCTTTCTTACTTTTTTTGTCTGCACAAAGTTTGTTTTTTTTATTATTAAACAAAAAAAAAAACAACTTCGGGTGTCGTTGGTAATTGAATTTTTGTTTGTTAATCTGTCTCTCATTGGCATTTTATTTTTTTTTGAGTTGAGTTGTCTTGTTTGTACTCGGTAATCAGTTTGCCACTTGTGTGTGTTTGTCAGCATGTATTTTGTGTATCGGTAACACTGTACGTGTGGCTGATTATGATACATTTATGAGAAATATGTAAATATACACGTTTTTCTCGGTCTCCCCATCCCATAACCCCTACTCTTTTGTGTAAAAATGTAGCTGTCCCTCTCAGTTGTAATTGATTGCTATTGTTTCGGACTGCATGTAGCCGAATCAGGACCACCCACGCTTGGGTGTAGACGTTAATAGTTTACAGAATCTTCACAGAGATGAAGGCAGTAGTCTACTGCAAGAGAGCAAAGTTTCCACAAGTAGTTTTTGTGGTGTGTGTGTGTGTATGTTGCATTAACTTCTACAAACTTGAAGATCGGTTTAAAACGAGGCGCAAAGAGCGCACCATGAACAAGGGAAAGACACGATGACTCGCAATGCTCATTCAAACGTTGTCGCTGCATTCGTTTAAAGGCGCATACGGCCGCCAAATGTGCCCGCTTAAGAGGAAGGAAACGGTGGCATTGAAGCAACAAAAGCCGGTCCCAGCTGTCAAGCCTAACCAGCCCAGTAGCTGCGGCCGCCAGCATTGCATTGTTATGTTTTGTATGTCTTTATGTGAACGTTGCAAGTTTTAAGTTAACACCTGGATTTAGTCATTCCATTATCACTCAACACTGATTCACTGTATTGCACTGCTCGTTCTTTGTGTGGCGATTTCTCGATCGCTTTAGCCACCTTTACGATTTGCTTACCATGTGGACCAAGTTTTACGTCTCTAGATTACGTAATCTTATATTAAGATTTATTGTTGTTAGAATTTCCTTTCCTCGTTCCTTTTTTTTTCGGGGTTGACTTTGTTTGTCCTTGTTTGTCTTTTGTTTGTCTAACTACAATACGAGCGTTTAATTTTTTCCGCCCTGTTTTGCACAGATAGAGGAGCATGCTTATTGTATTTATATTCATAAACGTGGCATAACAGTATGATAAAGCAACATCAGGGTTAGTAAAATTATAAACATTCAAGAGAGCGCTGTTGCTGAGGTCAAAGAAAAAAATCATCTTTATTACATTTGGAAAAAGATCTGTATGTTGTTATTGTTTTATGTCCTGGTTTGGTTATTTTAGCTCCTTTCTTTTTCCAGGTTAAACAAACAGGATAATGATCACTGCTAGCAAAGACTGGTACACAACTTCTACAACATGTGTCTTGTTATTGTATAGATGTGATCAATGAGTGTGCTAGAAGTCGCAACTACTCTGGTTGGTCCTGATACTAGTTGTTCAAAGTTGCACAGTGTAATTTTAGGTTTTTAGGTTTAAACAGGTCAATATTAAAATCCCTTAAAATAAAGAAATATTTAGAATCTATGAATTAACAGAGCATCGATCATACAATCCAGTCCACGTGTACATCAGGATGCCTGTATAAGAATCCGACGATTATTGGGGCTGAATGTTTTATATTTATTTCAAGCCAAATAGACTCGACTTGATGCTGCTGAAGGCAATGCAGACGCTTGAAATTAAGTATTTCACTAATGTATATATTAATAAACCAGTTTCGTTCTTTCATTCTTCGCTCTATCTCCCACCGTACCTTCTCCTCTCCCTCCCCCTCTTTCCCCTCTTCCCCTCCTCACCCCATCCTTCCCCCCCTTCGTTTTTGTGTGCAGCTACAGGCGGTCAAAGAACGATGGATACAGAAGAACTGAAAGGAGACAGAATACGAGAAGCGTTTGGCAGATACATGTAGATTATACGAGTGTTCGTAGCGTACGGATGCATGGGCATTGAGCTCGACGTTTGACAATTGTCAAGTTGAAACTGCCTTCACCCGGCTATATGAACAAGATTTAAGAAAGTGGCCGGATGTTATTCATTACTTTAGATGAAAATTCACCTTTTCTATACATAGAGTTTGCAATGCTCAAGCGTTATTGCTTTCGGAAAATAGATAGAAATATATTTTTGTCTTTTTTAAAATTGAATTTGTTTGTTTGTTTGCATCCGCTTAAAAAAAAAAAATTTTACACCCCCCCTCTCACCGCCTCTACTTGCTCCACCCCCCTTCCACTTAGCATCCCCACTTTTGTTGTTTCTGCCAGTCTATCTTGACAATGTATCAATGATGTTGTAGTCTAGTACATTCATTTAAGGCTGAATGCGTTATGTCATGTTCGTTGAAAGGACGGAGGGATATAAAATTATAATCCCTTTTTTTTATCGTCTCCCGCACAACGAAGGTCTTGAATCGCCTGAACCTGGGGAGTGGTTGGTGTGGTCTGTGAATCATACACTGTCGTTATACTATTGTGTAACCCACGTTGAATCATTATTTCACGCCCGTAGCTCCAGGAAGGATTCTCAAAGAGACCCGATTCGACCTGACTGATTGATTGATTGGATAAATTAACGTCCCCGGACACATAAAGCGTATAGGGGACTTGTTGACCTGACTCCAGTTTTCCTACAATATATACTGTTACACACGAGTGTCTGAGAGTGCTGGAGCGCACGCTAAAATTATATAAACTAAAGCATTGGTAGACGACGAGAGAGGGGCCGGGTAGCTCAGTTGGTAAGAGCGTCTTGCTAGTAACCGAAAGGTCGCTGGTTCGAATCCCGGATTGGTCAACGTGCGATCATATTATTTTCCCCTTTACCAACAACTGGCCTGCTGGTGTCAGTATAAATCGGTCCAGTAGTCACCTATATGCGAAAGTGTCGTGTGATTATAATCTACAAACAACAACAACGACGACGAGAGAAAGCAGTGACAACTGGTACTGTGACCTAGTTACTCGAACACACTTTAAAGTGTACAATTATTGTTTTACTTTCTGTGGAAACATGTGTGTAGAAAGAAGACCGTTTGAGCTATTACGTCACTTGCCCCTATTAATGGCAGTTCGGGTTGGCTGCACATGGATCTGTGCTGACTCATCTGTGCAATCTACACCCCAGAGAGATGCTGTCGTTGATGCTCTTTGTCGCGTTAGCTTGGACACTATTACATCAAGCTCTCGAGCTATAGATCGTGTTCGTTTGGAAAGATATACTAGCAACCCTAAAGGTTGTGAAGTTTTTCCTTCGTTCACACTGCGGTATTGAAGCTTACCAAGGCGTAGAGAGATAGTAGATTTTATAGTTGGTAAAGAGCACGTACCATTAGCCTGAGTAGTATGATACTGTATCGGTGGTTAATATCAAGTCGTAAAGCTACTCTCACGTAACACTAACTTCGATCAGTCCGGTGATCCTGAGTGTCAACTGGAAGAAGAAGAAGAGGAAGATACACGACGACGACGACGAAGAAGAAGAACAAGAAGAAGAAAAACAATAACAACAACAAGAGCATTTAAACTGTTATTCTTGTTGGTTTTGGAATGTTACAGCGAGCAGTAAAATGCTTTGTAATTTCACTGGTTTCATTGGAATTAAATTGTCGCACTCTGTGTTGGTTCCCCTTTTCGCTCTTTTCACTGTCCTTTTCGCTCTTTTCGTACTTTTTGTACACCGTCTCTCTCTCTCTCTCTCTCTCTCTCTCTCTCTCTCTCTCTCTCTCTCTCTCTCTCTCTCTCTCTCTCTCTCTCTCTCTCTCTCTCTCTCTCTCTTTCCGCGTACAACATGACGCGCACACACACACACACACACACACACACACACACACCACCCACACCTGTCTGAAAACACAAACAAAAACAGTTTTAAAAAATCTCCCTATTTTATTATGTTACGTTTGAATCTTACCTCTAACTTCTGTCAGAATATGCCGCCAGCTTTTAAATAGTACTGTAACCATTAAACGTTTTTAGTTTAAATAAACAAATAAATAACAAAATCATAGGATTTTTACAAAATAATTTAGAGGCTCTGTCATTTTAGTTTTTTTTTTTTTTTTTATTAGGCTTATCTCCATATTTGATTGTATTACGTTTGAATCTTCTGACTGAATGGGACGCCAGCTTTTACTGTAGTTAAACGGCGTGCGCTGTACTTTTAAAAGCCACGTATTATTTTTAGACTGTTGGATCAGAATGTTAGGTTCTCTTGTGTTCCTTTGGCGGTAAACAGCGTTGTAATAGTTTCTTGTAACCGGTAGCGTCACCACCTCGTAAGCAAACATCCAATTATACAACTTAATCTTGGCGTTTAACAATGGCTGTTTTACCATACCAAGGCAAACCAAATAGAATATGAAATCTTGGAGACGTATGACCTTTAACAGCGAGTTAATGGTGGTGGAAAGCGCGCGCTTGTGACTTCACAGCACTGACTCGGATTATTATATTATTCAGTATTTTATGCATGGAAGTTCAGTTCAGTTCAGTGGGTAGATTAACGTCCCCGGACACATTAGCGTATAGGGGACTTGAATGGAAGCCACTATCAGTCGTCTTAAATATGTCAGTCACGCCCCATTTTATGCACAGCGGGTTCCCAACGTAGGTCGCAGTCATCACCTTCATGGCTTTTAGTATTAGTATTACGCCTGGCAAAGTGTTAGCAGTCTCAACGCCAGTTATGCTCATGAATTCAGGTCAGGTGTTGCTCTCTTTCCATTATGTACCACTTGTGTGCCTTCCACTATACTCTATATAACACTTCGAAAACGACAGTATGTTATCCCACTGATCTAAAAGAAATGGATATACCCTGGCTAGCTCTGTATGAAGCCAAAGTGCCGCCATATTGGTACTCGTAGTCTAGTTTACTTTCGCTATTGTCGCTAGCAGGCATGAGGCAGTCTATGCTCTGTAATTCTTGACCAATTACTGAATTATTCTTGCACTTTGAAAGAATTACGATAAAATATCATGCTACAACATAGGTTTAGAGTAGACTGTCAAGAACTAAATGATTTACGGATTTTGAGATCGTCACATTGGCACTACGATTTCATTTTCGATAAAAGTGGCTAGTACTAGTAGGGCACAGCTGTTAAAAATTTTGTGTGGCTGTTTTTATCTAAACGTCATTTATAAAAGTATCCCTTGTACTATCCCAGTCAGCTCATTTGCATGCTATATCAACTGCTGTTATCTTTATAAAATACTGGGGTTAATTGTAGTGGATGCTTGTTATTGTTAATTTTATGTTTTGTTATTTTCTTTTAATTTTAGAACATGGGAGCTTTTTTCAAGATTTCTTATGTGCTATTTATCTTAAGTCATTGTTTCTAATACACAGCTAATAATGATACATTTTTAGTTGAATATGTATGCAAAGTCAAGTGCTAAGGAAAAAAAAGCTTGTTTTGAGGAGCAAGTTTCAAAATAAGATCATCCAAACAACTATAGAACAATCAAGCCACATAGAGACGATAGAAGGAGTAGAGAATGAGGACAGCAAAGAGGAGATCGCCCAATTTAGGTTAGTTGTAATGTCATTGCTAATTGAAAATTGTATAGAGAAACACAATACCATGTGAACAAAGACACTATACTTAAAACAAGTCTGAACAAAAATGAATGTGTACAAGGTTAGAAAATTTTATTCATTGTAAAAACCCTGTACTCAAAAAATTCACCCCGCCAGCAAAGGTGTTCACAATAATTACATCTGTGTGCATGTCCCTATCTCCAAAACTGTTGCCTTTTTAACCAAGATAGCAAAATTCAACACAATTGTACAAAATACACAACAGCAGTACCTATTACAAATATTTATTTAACATCATTAACATGTCATTAATTATAAATGCTGTTTAAAGAACAAATACTTTCTGTTTATAGGTATATAAGCTAAAAGGGCCACACTTTGAAGGCTTTGTTTATTTTGGGCGAAAACGGGGTTATTAAAAAATTTGAGCTGTCATTAAACAATGATAAAGCGAACCAACTGCTAAAAGTCTGAATTTTCTATTTCTGTTCTGACATGGAGTTATTTTCCATACGCTCTTACAAGATACAAAGTGACAAGTGATCACACATGGAGTTATTTTCCCTATACCATATGCTCTTACAAGATACAAAGTGACAAGTGATCACAAGAAATGTATTTAATGTTGCAGCATCATAAAAGGAGTACAAATAAAACAGGGTGACAGTACATGCAATATAAGATTAAAAGATTAACCATTACATATTATCTGTACAAGGCAATACAACATTAAACAATTAAAATTATATCTTTTTTTTGCAACAAGTTTTTATTTCAGCCTTTTTTATTCTTCCATTCCAGAGTTTCTTCAGACTCGACGTAAAAAAAAATCAACTATCTCATCCCTCAACATATCATACATTACAATAAAGCGATATCACTATGGCAGTATGATTATATTATGATAATGATTAACTGAGGATGATAATAAAATAAAATATGATATAAGAGGCTGTTGTTTTATATATTATTAGTGAACTTTCACAATACTACACTCACACAAATACAAAGTGGACACAACTGAAGTACTCCAAATGAAGATAAATTCACACATTTGTAACAACCGATAACTCCCAACTAACATAAACAAGAACAGGCAAATCATAATTGGATAGAAAAGGTGAAAGATCCCAACAGGGACTTTACAACAAATAACTGGTGTTGCCATAATAAGTATATGACACAAATACAAAGAAATATTCAGCTATGACAATATCTCATTCAGTAAAGGGATAGAAAATAACAAATATGATGAAATTAATAATAATAATAAAACAATAATAAATAATAACATAACAAGGAAAATATAATAATTAGCATTATTACCAACACTGGTTCACTTAAATATTCTCAGATACAAATATTTAATTGAGATTTTAAAAAAAAATTACAAAACATAATAAAATAAAATTGACAAAAAGAAAAAATAAAATAAATTAATTAAATAAATAAATAAATAAATAAATAAATAAATAAATAAAATAAAATCTAATAATAAATCTAGTAAGGGGAACACTTGAAAAAAAAAACATGACATGCTTAAAAGTAAATTCAACAGCAAAAATACACAAATGATCATGTCAGTTATGATTCCTACTTTTCAATTCATCCTCTGCAACTACCTAGCCATGCAATGGAAACAAAATTGTCAGGAAAGTGTAAAAATAATTATAAGAAGTTAAAGCATTCATGTTTTTTTACATTTGCTCCCACATCATGAAAGTTATTATTTATTAAAAAAAATCAGGTATCATGACACAATGAAAACCTGTGCTGAGTTGCAGGAAATATAAACTATTAATATTCTAGTAGTGGACATACTTGCTTAAAAACAGTGATATCAGCAAATAAAAAACTATCTTTATTTGTGTTCACTTTTGCTAGTGGCCTATTTACTTACTATTCTTGAAACTAATGAGTTGATGGCATATATAATGTATAATGTACAAAACTAGTGTATATATTATTGTAAAAATATGCAACACTAAACCCACTGGACCAAAAATATTGTTTACGCTAGTTTTATTCAAATTAACAATATGAAATGTGCACATAATAAGCTCTAACATGAGTATAGCATTAAATGTTGCTTCTATTGATCTTTTTCAAACAATTGTTTGATATCACACCAATTTTGATGTTCATTTGATTTTGATAAATCCATGTATAACTAACTTTACTAAGGAAAAATCAAAATAAATTATAAGAAAATATCAAAATAAAGTAACATGTGTACTGAACCTAGCATGCCACCTTATGCATAGAGAAAAGTACACAAACCAAACACTTACCTTTAGATAATCAATGTTGGGATGGCTCCATCTTTCAGATGAATACACTGCCCAGTTGCATCAAAGCAACTCTTTTCAAAGTGTTGTGAACAGATCATAGACTTTGAATTGGCCTTAAAACCTGAACGAAAACAATTTCTTTCCCATGCATTCCAGAGCCCAGGGTACTTGAAGGAAAACTGAAGAGAAAAAAAAATTAAAAAATAAAGTTTGTCAAGAACATTGTTATCTAAGAACAATGAGCACATCTACCAGAAACCTCCCTTACCCCACCCCAATCTCTGACCCACCCAAACAATTTCACTCTCCCCCTTTTTTTTTTTTTTTTTTTTTACTAATAGGTATTAGTGCACATCTGCACAGCAGAACTCAGGCTGTGAAGTCTCTTCTTTCGTAGGCCTCAATTACATACTATACTACGAGTTTACAAAAACGAAAGTAGAGACTTCACAGCTGTGAACAGAACCCCCACAAAATAACAGAATAATCGACACGACGATTGCAGAAACACACGTTTGAAAGACCTTCAATCATTACGATAAAATTCATTACTTATTCTAAACTCATCATTGCAAGAGTTTACAACCTAGTCGTGACAAATCTAAAACGCTGAAAATGTTACCAAGTGTAGGCCTACGTGACATTAATTAAATTTAAAAAAAAAAAAAAGCTACTTACCGATGAAAGGTGATTCCTTTTTTTGCGTTCATCAGGGCAGTCTTGCCTTGAACAATTAATAACAGCGCACATAGGCATTGTTTATGCTTAAAAAGAGTTTGTCAAACACTGGACAATCCAGAGATAAAACATCGCAGCATACCACATAATACGAGTACCAATATGGCGTCTTTGAAACTTCCGCCGGCTTCACTATTGGCTAGCGCTTTCTCATTTAGAGGGTACTTCCAGTTTATTTAGTTCAGTGATGTTATCCACTCAATTTGACTTGCCAAATTTTCGGTTTTTAATAATCTTCTTCAGGGCATTACAATGTCAGTATACGTACGTATATGTGCACAAGCGTGTTTTACCTAATTCTAGAATTAGTGACTATATATATTTATAACAGCAATAGCTACTTTATAAGATGCAATGGTAAGAAAAAGAACAAAAATCGTTGCCTTTTGAAGTTTTTTAACAACAGTAAAGAGGCTTTTAGATTCACATTTCGCAAATTTGTGTCGGCCAAAAGGTATTTTAATAATATAAGCACACCGTCATCTCTTAGGGTATCTTATCCTATCCCGTAACTCTGAGGTCGTTGGGGCACCACACATGATCGTTTAACCAGCATACTCCATCTTTCTCTGTCCTCAGCAACCCTGATGTCCGTATTGCTCTGCTGTCCACTACTTTTGTTTTGAGGACAGTTAGCAGCTCTGTGGTCTGTGGCGTTGCAGGTGAAACAACCTCTTGATTGCCTTTCCCTAGAAAGTGGCGTGGAGTCCGTTTGTCCATGGCTCATCTGACTCCCCTGGATCTGGTTCCCTTTGTTTCCAGTCTTCTGAAAATGTTTCGTCGCCTTGGGTGGCCCCAGGGTCTTCCAGCGAGCGATAAAATACCTTTCAGCAGAATCAGTAACATCTTTCAGCGTCTGAATTGGATCGCCAGATCCTTAGGGCAGGCGTTAAGTAATTACTTTTTCACGATCAGGTCACGCAACGATCGTAAGTCTCCCCTTTGCCTGATAATTGCCAAGGAAGGGAGGGTGCAGGTAATAGCCCGCAGCCAGCAAAATGTGGAGGCACTAAACAGTGCTGCTCACATAGACATTGAGCTGGTGTGTTCCTTGTAAAAATATGAAACATAGTTCATTACTAAATAAACTTTTAAAAAACGCGCAACACGTGCGATGCTTGTTGCTTGGGCCTGCCAAATGTTAAGGTTGTGACTCTGCGTTGAATGGGTTGCTGACGTGAGCTTTCTCTGCAACAGCAAACGCAAGGCGCTGCAAATCCCGCATTCTGAGTCCATGTAGTCGTCTCTGTGTGTCCACAACATGAGCCTTCAGCTGCCACTCTATCTTGGGACAAAGGGTATTGTGGTATCTGCCGAAATTTAAAACACCAGGTTCAGCCACTACCTTGTCTCGCTGTTGCCGAAGTGTATGTGTCGGAACACCAAACTCTGCTGACTCGAATGAGTGGAACTCCATCGCTGACAGCTTTTAGTGCTGCCGACAAGTTGTCTTGGTCATATTTCCCTTTGTAAGTTCTCGTCATGTCTGTAGGCAATTTTAAAACGCTTCTGTCATTCTTTGTTTCAAAGAAAACATGCAAAATAAATGTTAAAAAAGTACAAATATACACACATATATATTAAAGCAGTGTTCTATGTGAACGCCTAGTCAGTTCTTCATTCAAAACAATAAGGGGGCGTCTTACCCCGATCGCACTATGGGCGTTTAGCCCCAGTCTGACTTACTGCTTATCTATAGAATGTAGTGGAAAAACTTGTAAGAATATTTTAGATATAACAGCTCTGTCTGAAGGCTGGCAGGTCCCTCTAACAACGAAACAGAGAGACATTTTGTTTTATTTGTTATCTAGACGATGGCATCGAATTTGAAGGAAGTATGAAATTACTATAAACAAGGCGAAAACAAACAAGTCAAACTGAAAAACTTCCCTCTTCGCCTACTTCAATCCTTTTTGCGGCGTGAAAGTGCTGGTAGTGGGAGGAATCTTATAAAATCGTTGCATCACATGATCTAATAAATATTGGGGATGGGCGTTTGACCCCCAGCAGGCCTTTTGCCCTGTGCTACTCTATGCTTGCTATTCATAATTTCTAAATTACTTACTTACTTAATTCCTTGAATTCCGCGTGGAACAAAGGGCCTCTCTAAATTAATAGTGAGATAATAACATTTTCTTTTATCTTGGAGCACAGCGATGCACTACAGTAGTCTGTGTCTGCCGTATGTTTTCCTTCTAGTTCACTTTCGTCGTCCCCTCGACATTTGTTTTAGCAGTTAAAGTTTGATTGCCGTTAAGTTTAAAACTTTCCCCGTCCTCTGCACTGCCATGCCAAACTCCCTGGCTTGTATGTGCTTCCGGAGTGCGACTATTTGCTTGTTTGTTAACCTCTGAGCTGTTGCTCAACTTGTTGCACACGCAGGAACGTGTCCCTTTTCCCATTCTGTTCTGTTTTCTGTTTTAAAATGTTAGCCTGATGATTTCGGACTTTCTCAAACCTGCGTTCGCCTTTCTACTTCCGAAGAGCATAAAGAACATCGCTCTGATAGCCTCAGCTTTTGTGCTTTTGTTGATCCAGCGATGCGGAATGAGGGGGGGGGGGGGAGGGGAGATTGGAAGCCTTATCCTAACACCACTACGGGGCTAACGTGCCTTCGCGCGTCCTCACAAAACCTCTTGGTCAGTCCTGTTGCAAGGCTGTGCTAATTGCCTTTTTTGCTGGACAAGCAGGTAGAAGGAAGACGCTGGCCACTTCGTTTGATCAAACCTGTTTGAGTGATGGATGTGTGTTTGGTATGTGTGAGGGTGGATGAGACAGGTGAGCGTGTATGTTGGTATAGGTCGCCGCGCTTTGAGCCTGAATGATTTGGGGTAAGGCGCGTATAGCATCCTGTATTATTATTATTATTATTATTATTAAACTGGAGAATATGAAACGCTCATGGTGACTCTCTCTCTCTCTCTCTCTCTCTCTCTCTCTCTCTCTCTCTCTCTCTCTCTCTCTCTCTCTCTCTCTCTCTCTCTCTCTCTCCCACTCCCTCTCTCTCCCTCTCTCTCCCTCTCTCTCTCTCTCTCTCTCTCTCTGCCCGACACGACTTATTGAAACAGACTATTACAGTACATTAGATATACAATAAAAGAAAACGTTATTGGCTCACTCGGAGAAATTAAAACATGTTTAATAAAACAATTACAAGAGTGTATATAAATAATTAAATTATAATGGATTCATCAAGCCAGACTTGCTCCATTTTATATTTTATTTTAGCAATAAGGCACACTGTATTACAGCTTTATTTTTTAAATGGCCTACTATTTAGTTAGGCAGGTAGCTGTATAACTAACTGACCCCCATACTCGTAACGATAGTAAAGTACTCTTCTTTCGTATGACAGCCGTCACTACAATGTCGTTGTTTGTAGATTATAGTCACACGACACTTTCGCATATAGGTGACTACTGGACCGATTTATACTGACACCAACGGGCCAGTTGTTGGTAAAGGGGAAAATAATATGATCACACTTTGACCAATCCGGGATTCGAACCAGCGACCTTTCGGTTACTAGCAAGACGCTCTTACCAACTGAGCTACCCGGCCCCCTACAATGTCTCTTTAGTTGTGACCTTTTATTTAGGTTCAGATGTTTTAATAATAATAATAATAATAATAATAATAATAATAATAATAATAATAATAATAATAATAATAATGCTTACGCATCTAAAAAAGCACTGTCATTGAAGGCGTAGCTGATTGGATTTTGTTCCATCGCCGCGTGTCGTATGCATCTTCCACCGTTTGTTTTCTAGTAGCTCGCCAGGTGGACTGGAGATTAAGAAATAAGGCGTTGTTGAGAAATATGACCTCCTATATAAAGTGCCGTGTAAGTTAATTACAAGGGGAGGTCCCCTATATGCTCCACGTGTCCGGGGACGTTAATCTACTCAATCAATCAATTACAGGGTGTCTGGAATGATCATCGTCGGGGTGCAGACTAAGCCACAATGTATTCACGGTTCCTAAAGAAACGCTACGCCCCCCCCCTCTCCCTCCCCTCTGCTCCACAACCAAGGGATTACAGTAAACTACAATAGGAGAGAACAACAAATTCGTTGAACAATGATACAATTCACATCATGGGAAACAACAGGTGTCGTCGCTATTGCATGGCAGTGGTGTTTGGGGGTGGGGGGTTACGGGGTAAGAAGCTCTGGATTGAGTGACTGTTGTATTGGAAAAATAGATGCAGGAAAAGAAACAGTGTAGGACTCTTTAAATTTTAAATGTCCAGTTGACCTTGACCTTACTAGGTTAAGCCACTTTTGTTAGTTTAACGCCATATTTGGTTTAAACAGAATTTTATTATTCACGAGACAAGCAAACAAAGCATGGAGAACATAAAGGGCACACAAAAGCAAAGCTAAGTTAAATAAGTGCTACCCTTTGACAAATAATAACAATGAAATATCTGGCGAACAGGAACAAGTACAAAGTAATAAAAACAGAAGTACATTAATTAATCTTCTCAACAATGAAAAGAAAACAAACATATGACTATAGTATAAGAGACAAGAAATACAATAACATCGAAAAGGAGAAGAACAAAAAGTAATAAAGAAATAAATGAATGAACTAATTAACGAGAGAAACAGATACATGCACCCAAGAGTAAGCTTTACACAATATAGTAGCTGTCAATTAAATGGGGAAAAAAATCAGTTTGGAGAAGGGGATTCGCACTGATAGGCTCTGATTCGCTGATTCTTCGTTATATGAATGAATGAACAATGAAGTTTAAGTCCACACCCAACATTGCCGATATGGCAGACGGGGATAACCATCCCAGGGAAGATGGAGTTGGGAGGTTGGGACCGAAATCAACACTGAACTACCAGAGCTATCATACTGTTAAAATGGACTGTGCAAAATTGTCTTTTTTTTTTCTTGCCTGCCACGGGATTCGAACCTGGGTTATAGTTTGCAAGACGAACGCTCTGACGCTGAGTTACGGCGGTGGAACTTGTGTCAAACCTTCAGTGCTATCACTGATATTGTGATAATAATAAATATAATACAGTACAAAGTAAAGTTTTTACAGTTTTGGGTAATTTATTTTCCCAAGCCCAGTTACACTTACTACGATCACACGTTTGTTTCCACAGTACTATCAAACCTTCACCGTGGTCAAGGCAGATTCGTCGAGTCAGTGTTTGTGTTAGCACCTCTCTACCACCCCCAACCTGCCTCTCTGTCCACCCCTGCCTTTCTCCCTGATATGTAGTATGTGTGCGTGGGTGGAAGTCCTGTTACCTTTAATCCCCCACATTCCAGCATTTGCATGTCCGTCTCTAACTCTTAATATTACTTTTAGAACGTTAGGCACTTAAATCTTAGACACACACACACACAACAGACACACACCCAAACGCGCGTTAGCGCGCGTGCAACACCCTCATTCCCCGCTAATTTCTCTATGACCTAGTTGTGTCGGCCGTTGAGAAGGCCGTTTTATTCCCACACGTTTTCAAATGGGATTACTCCCACAAGTCACATACAAACACTTTTACAGCACGACCGCCAGTCCGTGGAGGCCTTAAAACTGATTAGTCCCACCACCACCACCATCACTAATAGATGATTCATGAGGGGTGACTTTGGCTTTTGTGCGTGGTGTGCTAACTAAACCGGTGACGTCGAACGGGAACAAGATCTATTAGGAGAAGTTTGGGGTGGCCTCGTGGCGCAGTGGATAAGTCGCCGGTTTCCTATGCCGAAGGTCGCGGGTTCGATCCCCGCGAGGGGCGAACGTATGTGACTTAGGTACGAGACTATTGAGGTCACCGAGGGTTTTCTCCGGGCACTCCGGTTTCCTCCCTCCCTTCAATAATGGTACAGGACGCAGTCAATATAAACATTTCAAAAATAAAACTTCGATTTTCTTCCGTTTTCTAATAGCGATCTCCCTGCCTTTACACCACCTGTTTGAGTGATGGATGTGTATTTGGTGTGTGTAAGGGTGGATGAGACAGGTGAGCGTGTATGTTGGTATAGATCGCTGCGCTTTGAGCCTCATTGATTTGGGGAAAGGCGCGTATATAGCATCCTGTATTATTATTATTATTATTATTATTATTATTATTATTATTATTATTATTATTTTTATTATTATTTTTATTATTATTAAGTTTCGTAATGTGTGTAGTAATTTCGTAATGTGTGTACCGATGTCGCTTGCTTGAGGCGTGTTATTGCTATAGGAAAAATACTATCGCAGTGTGCTGGAAAGTGATATCCACATATCGGTACACATTGTTGTGCTTTTTGAGAAAGCCAAG
Source organism: Oncomelania hupensis (assembly GCA_036898135.1). NCBI lineage: Eukaryota > Metazoa > Mollusca > Gastropoda > Littorinimorpha > Pomatiopsidae > Oncomelania > Oncomelania hupensis. The sequence continues at coordinate 9,295,322 of CM072511.1, read as the reverse complement.
TAAACAGCTTCCCCTTTCCAGCACCACTTTCCACGCGTGATTGGTTATGCGTAAAACATTAATGTTGTTTTGCCGCTATCGGCTAGGAATAGTGCGAGGATAATGTCGCACAGGCTGTCGTCGACACGGACGAATGGTCGCACGATTGCAATAACTTAGTAACGATTGCCGTACAATGATTGTAAGCAGAATAATACTTTGTACCAAGAAAATTAAGACACTTTGTTGTAGATACATTAGTTAAAGGGGTCAGAGGATCGAGGATGGGTGCGTGTGTGTGTGTGTGTGTGTGTGTGTGTGTGTGTGTGTGGGTGTGTACGCGCGCGTGCGTGTATTCATTCATTTATTCATTTCAATCTGTGAACTCTTGTAAAATGGGGTGGGAAAAAAATGGGGTGCCATTTTTAACCCCTTTTTTTCACTTGGAAATTGTTAAGATAATGATGCAGGATACCATATTTTCACTTTTAACAAAAATCCTCAGTTTGACAAATTTTCGAACTCCGAGCGTTTCAAACACACACAGGAGTGTCCGCTGGCAATCTCTCTGAAACTACCAAGAGGTCTTGGAGAGAGCTAGAAGAGAGATTTAGCATGCGCATAACAGAGTGTGAGTTTATCATAGTTTGAAAGGGGCAACAACCCTTCCATTCATCATCAGCTAACGAACAAGCGTTTTCCAGAACCCATTGTGCTATCTGAACAACCCATTTTGTCCAAGTACCCATTTTGCCATGAATACACGCCTGTTCGCGCGCGTGCGTGTGTGTTTTATGGTCGATTGTACACTAGTACTGCAACGTTTTGTAGTATGCCAATAAGGCTTAGCGTTTTGCAAGATTACAATTCTATTGATCGCAGAAAATGCAAGTTCTGTATATGTGCGCGCGCACGCACACAAACACACGCACTTAACAACTACACAGGTCACGCACACACACACGCGCGCACTTAACAACTACACAGGTCACACACACATCGCACACACACGTATGCATACACGCACACACTTGTCTTTCTTTATTACTCTGACCGTCACTCACGCAATCGTTAACTCATTACTGTAAAGCTTTTCATCAATACATATAAAAAGAACCGCATGAAGGGGTTATCAAAAAGAAACTTCACAATGTCGGCGATGTAGTCGAATATGGGATCAATGCTATCACTCTGACCTTTTCATAAGCTGGAGGGGCAATGTTTCCAATTCAGGTGTGCCATGAGGTTTCTGTCGCATGACAAACATGCTGGAGAAAGATGGTGTACACACAGGAGACTTCATAAATATCAGTGAATGAATGACTTCACTTCAAGGTCAAAGTCACAGGGTCATCAAATATTAGTCCCCAAAATTACATTTTTTTAAACCTAGAATTTAATTTTTCCCCGTTAGGTTCTTAATATTGAACTTATGATTCATTGATGCATGGTAGATATCAAAGAGTCACACATACTATGCAAATTGGGCAAACCTCAATCCAAGGTCAAGGCCACTGGAGCTGTCCAAAGTCGGTTTGTACATATGTACTTTGAAGTGCCTTTGACTCTAAACTATGAAAAATATGAAGTCCAAACTAGTTGTTTTTAGAGATGATAGATTGATCTTTCATAAGTATGTTCCGTTTTTGCCTTTACCTTGAAGGTCAAGGTCATTTTAGGCCGTCCAAAAACATACAAAACACAGGTCATCGTACAGTGGAATGGCTGTTTATTTAACCCATAGTATGCAACAACATTGGATTTTGATTAGACATGAGCGATCACGTGAGGTCAAGGTCATTGAAGTTCAAGGTCATCACAGTGTGATCCCAAGGTCACCTTTTTTGTGTGTGCATAATACAACTTTTGCTATAGTTTATTTGGTATTGGAGACAAAGGTCAATGTCATATCAAGGTCAAGAGCAAAGAAATATCAAAGTCAGCATTACTTTGCATTTTAATGACACCATTTCATTTAGTTTACTTTATTTTATTTTATTTATGTTTTGTTAGGGGGGGAGGGAGGGAGAGGGGGTGGAATTAATTTTCATGTGAAATATTGGAAGTTCTATAAGGAGCATGTGAGCCATGTGGGCTTTGCCATTTGTTTATTTTTTATTTTTATTTTGTTTGTTTGTTTTATTGTATCTTTGTTCTCACTAAGCCACTGAAGTACTTGTGAAAACATATCACCGCGCATGATGAATGAATAACCCACAATTTCTCCCCCCAATGCAGCTGTCCAGTTCACTGTTCAGGTGTATTTTATTGGAACCTAGAACCGTGGCCTGAATTAACTAGTGAGGGCGAGGATGCCCATTGACGAACATCAGAAACAAGTGCAAACACTGGCCGTGATGCTACAAACGGATGAATAAATTGACAATCCCAAATCGTTTGCTGTTTGGACGCACACACAATACACACACATCACACGCACACACACACACACACACGCGCGCGCACGCAAGATCGTGACACATTCATTTCCCACACTGAGTATCATAGCCCGGAGATGTTTTCGCGATAAGTCTAGGCGTAGTTTGTACAGGCACAGCTGCTCTGAACTGTTCGCTCCATCAATTAAATGGGAGCGAGAGATAAGGAGAGAGAGAGTGAGAGAGAGAGAGAGAGAGAGAGAGAGAGAGAGAGAGAGAGAGAGAGAGAGAGAGAGAGAGAGCATGCCCTCACAAATTACATTGGAATATAATGTGAATTGATTGTTCGGAGGCTCGATAGTGTGTTAATGGAAGGACTTAACGTCTAGTTCTAATGTATTAAGAGCGTCCTTCCCTTTTTCCAGATCATAGGTTTAAGTCCACCGCTAAGAGTGACTAGGAGGAGTTAATTAAGGTTACTGACGGATACTAATATCCCCCCCCCCCCTTCCCAGTCCCCTATTCGCTCATGTGACGCGGGACTTTAATCTACCTACCTAGCCTAAGGTTACTGACCAAAGCGATGAAGATGGTTTAAGTTTTGTCTTTTGTCGGTGTTCGTTGTGAGTTCAAGAAACGGATTATTTCCCCCTTTACCATCCCCACCACCCCTTTTACACACTTACCCCAAGCACAGGCCTTACACAACACACAGAGCCTTATGACTAATCTTGAACATGTATACATTTATGAAAACTAAACAATACAAATAACAATATTCGCGGGGATCTAAATTAAACCCGATTTTCAGTGATTCAGTTACACAATGGAGTGAAACAGGTCTTAATTAAATGTTTAGAGTAGATTGTTTAATCGCTTAGTTTGCGTTGCTCATCATGTAGTGTTATTGTAATTAACCGATGAAACGTTAAACGCGTCCTCTGTGTGAACTCGTCTGGTTCCTTCACTGTAGGTCATCAACATTTGAAACTCAAACAAACAGAAATTGTTTTCAACGGTATTATTTTGTTTATTGATTTGTATTTAAATGCTAAGGCATATTGCAAGGCTTAATTAAAGCGGTATTCCGAGTTTGAATTAGATGACACAATTTGATAGATTTAACTGCTTTCGTTGCGCAATTTGATAGATTTAACTGCTTTCGTTGCAATCACACAATATGTATGTGATACGCATACAATATCTGTTCTGTTGTTGCTGAATATTGTTTAGCATAGGGGGTCGCTGCTGTAGTATTTACTTCGATAATAGCTGAATATTAAAACCTCTATCCATGCATTGTACACATCTGTTTTGAATGAAGGGGCGCGGTGGCTCAGTGGTGAAAGCGAAAGCGACGGCAACACAATGGAAGCATTGAATGTTAAGCGGTAACATTTCAGGCAGCTTTGGCTCCAAAATTGTCAAGGTTGACGGCCTGAAGTGCCCGAAAAAATAGCATGACCCTGATGCACTTGTGGGCAAGTGCCCCCATGTCCCACCCCACCCCACCCCACCCCAGCTCCAACCCCTAACCCCTACTCCTTCGAAGGTCCGAGACTGTGCCCGCGCGAAGTCCACCGCACGGATTTAAAGATCATGATGCTCGTGTTAGATGGCTAGCACTGGGTCCATTCTCCCCCATCCACGGTCAGTTGTCTGGGGTGTCAGGCCTAATGGTCTGTCTTCATTGGAGGGTTTGGGGAGATTTAAAGTTAGGTTACTGTACCTTTTGGGTGGGTGGGGGGGGGGGACCCCCAAAAACAAATGTTCGGGAATCTAGGTTCGGGATCTGAGAACCTCGAAAAAGTGTTCGAACCTTCCCGAACCTTCCAATTAAGGCAGGTCATGTGGCAGCCAATAGGAAACTCTGGCAGCTTGAGTTAAATCCTGTATAAGTCAGCACCTTGAGCAGCCGTTGAGCTATATTATATAAGAATAGAATAAGAATGCGGCTGCAATTGTGTGTGGGTGTGGGTGTGTGAATACGAATACCAGAGGTGCCTACCATACGCGCTGGCGCGTATTTTTACGAATTTTCAACATAAAATATGACAATACGAGCAATTCCTTTAAAATACGCATTTCCGTGGTGTACCAAAAAAAAAATATTTTTTTTCGCACCGATTTTACAGTGGAGTCCGGGTATAACGAATCTCAAGGGGGGGAATTTCAGGTTCGTTACAAGCGGGATTCGCTGTAGAGATTTGTACTGTAAACGGAAGTACACACCGGTGATGAGTACACATCACAACATACAGTACGTAGATCGATCTAGGCCTACGAAGTTTATCAACAATGACTTCATTCAAGGCTATTTATAGCAGCCAATGACAGTTACAACTTCAATGCCTGGTTGACTTATGTACGAACTGGCATGCTTCTGCTGCTGTTCGCTATTGGCGATGAGCCAATTGAGGCAAAGTATTCCAAGGGAATACACAAAGGGTTCGTTACAAGCGAAGATTCGTTATTTGCCTAGCTGGATTTGTTCGCTATAGGAAGGGATTAAATAGTAAGACAAAGAAGGGAGTGTGTCGGGAAATGGATGGTAGTACGCTAATCGCGGGTGTTCGTTATTCCAAGGTTCGTTATAGGTGGACTCCACTGTATATATATTCCGATCTGCTATTTTCTTTACTTGCTGACCCTAGAGCGCATGCACAAAAGTGAAATCTCATGCGTGAGAGGTAGTCACCCGTAGTGCGAGACTTTGTATCGGCCATTGTGCTAAACATGGTGTCGCGAAAGCGTTTACACGAGAGTGACGATTAAGAAAAGCGAGATAAGGTTGCAAGTAAGCAAAAAGCGTGACAACATTTACGCAAATACCATGAACGTTTTTGAGGAATAAATCGAATTTTCAAAAGGAGTTCATTATGCTCACTTCAACAAAGAGTTTAGCATTGCTCTGCATACCATACGACATTCAGCGACACTTAGATTAGGTATTACGGACGAACATTTTATTTTGGTTCAGGAGGTTTTATTTTATTTTTATTATATGGTACAAACCTTTAGAAGATTAAAAAAATTTAAATTGTTAAAATCAGTCAATATTAAGGCACTCATTTAACTGTTCAAAGCGGGTAACTGTCACGTAAAAATAAAACGCGTTTTTCCCAAAAGTGTCTTAGGTGTCTAACAAAGTGGATAAAAAGGCACTGTATTTACACAACAAAATGCAGAACACTCTAGTATGCTCAGAAAACAAAAAGTTTTGCCAGTTTTAGCAGAATATACAAAAAAAAGATGCATTTATATATATTCATAATTCATATTAATTGTTGGACAATATGAAGATCTTTTGGGGGGTTATGGGGTAAAATACAACACAAAAAATAATATATTAGTGTACATTTGTGACCATAACTTGTTGAGTTCTATATTATTTTGTTTTATGAGAGGATTAAAATGGTGAGCTGGAGTTTGTATGAATTGATGTTTTGTGAATGTGTCAGTTTTCATGACATGTTGTTGTATCAAATTTTATTCATCAGATTAACATAAGTTTTCATGACAATAATTCTTTGATCAAATGTTGCGAGTTGCGCGAAATCTGACATTACACAAAATACACATTTTTCATGCAGCAGTACACAAATGGTCAGACGGGGGTAGGCACCTCTGCGAATACGAACATTTTATTGTCATAAAACCAAAACAAGGTTTACAAGACACAATATATGGTACATTGACGCTTGCAATTCGTGTCATTGTGTCAAGAGAAAAGTATTGACATTTATAGTGCAGAAAGTCTTATTTTGAAGCAACGAAAACTGCAGGATGAAAAATAGTTTGAACATATTCCCGTTTGAAAAATCATGCTCGGTTTCAATATTGTGTGTGGGTGTGGGTGTGTGTGTGTGTGTATGTGTGTGTGTGTGAAGTTAGTGTAGAACACAATGAATGGATGTGTCATGTTTTTATGCACTTATCTATGGACGGATGGAAGTATATTTTATGCCCTTACCTCTGTGTGTGTGTGGGTGTGTGTGCGTGGGTGGGTGTGGGTGTGTGTGTGCCTTCAGATTTATATAACTCCTGTCAATGCTTTGGTACAATATAACTAGGATACAATTATTAAATCCGCTGTATACAATACATTCAACTAATAATAATCCACGCCGTACGGTCCAAGCATTACGGTACCACACCCAGCTTTTTTTTTTCTTTTTTTTTTTTAAAGTTGAAAGTTGAACGTTGGCCAGATCCTGTTTGTTTGAATGTTTTATTAATTCCTTGAATTATTACTGTGTATGCAACAGCATAAGCCGTTAACATTGGTGGCTGAAAGAGAGATCAGCCCGGAGTTTGATACTGCTTTTGCGCAAGCATTCTCGCTAAAAAAAAATTTTCTTTTTTTTCTTATGTTTTTTTGAACGTATTAAAAAGTACACGTACAGTTATCGACTCGTGGTAAACAAGCCTTGTCCAGGGTCATGTAATCGTTTGTGTGGGACATGCACTGGAACTTTGTAGCATCCGAAGCTTAAGAGTAGGTTAGGTGCTTGGATCCCTCAAATAGCTTTGACGCACTCTGCTGTTGACTGTCGTGGGAGTCTTGTGTCATCCTAGCAAACACCGCATGGACACTTCGCAGCTTCGAAACTAGCTACTTTGTTCAAATAAATTGTCAGATGGGCGAGTCGTAGGTTTTAGCCAAAAGGAATTTTTTACTTTTTTTTTTTTTTTTTTTTTTGGGGGGGGGGGGGGGGGAGGCCGTTGTCCGTAGTTCAATAACCTTGCATGTAGTAGGACCAAATATTGAAATTACGGACACACTGCGACGTTAGTGTAACTGCTGCGGCTACAGATGTTTATCACATTCTTGTGTGTGTCTCCCATTCTCCAATCGAATGGCCAATATTGGCAGATGAACGGTCTGGAGTATTTTATATAGTAGATGATCTTTACATCTACGCTTTAAAATTTTGTGCTTGTGGAATAATAGCAGTTTATTTTTTATATATTTAATTTTCTTTTTTTTTTTTGGTATCGTGTAGCTATGTTTATTTATTCATGAATACCTAGAAAAATGGAATTATGTGGAAAAGAACATAAGAGTTGTTAATTATGAATGGCTGTTGCATGATCTGTTTTCACCTAGAGATATCATAGCTCATGCAGGCTTTTTAAGTTAAGGCCAAGGAGTACTCCTTGGTTAAGGCTAATGCTGAGGCCCAGGCACTGTAGGACTGAGCCAGGGCTAAAGCACTGTTACCTTTAAGGCTAAGTCAGGATTAATGCACTGTTACATGTAGGGCTAAGTCCGGGCTACTGCACTGTTAATCTGGGGATAAATCAGGGCTAATATACAACGTCATGTACTATTTCCTCTAAGACTAAGTCAGGACCAACGCTCTGTTTCCTTTAGGACAAAGTCAGGGCTAATGCACTGTTACCTCTAGGGCTAAATCAGGCATTGCTACCTCTAGGGCTAAATCAGGGGTAATTGTGAGTGGGAAGACTTTACACAGTACCGAAGTTTGATCTGAAAGCAAGAAGAAGTAGCTGCGAATCTTCTAGGTCAAGCTAGGTTTTCCTTTGATGTGTTTTGCTATGACGCTGCATGCACTGATTCAGTAGATGTTGGTAGGCTAGGCTACTATGTGAATACACTATACTTACCTTACTTACCTTTTACATTACAGGCTGTACAGCAAAGAGAGTTTGTTGATTTACTAATCCGTTTAAACAAAAAGCTTTGTGGGTGGTCAAGTCCGTCAGAATAACAAGTGACACACAGTCTATGAATGAATCTATTCCGTCACTTCCGTCACTATTGTATTGTGTTAGATGGAGATTTTAACAAGATTAATTAGAATTAGGAACAAATATGGATGTATAATGGTTAATTCTCTGTATATATGTGTGTGAGTGAGTGAGAGTTCATGTGTGTGTGTGTGTGTGTGTGTGTGCGTGTGTGTGTGTGTGTGTTACTAATTTAATTTAGGCACGGTGGCCTAATGGTAGAGCTTTGGCTTGCGGATCTGAAGGTCCCGGGTTCGAGCCCAGGCCGGGGCATTGTGTTGTGTCCTTGGGAAAGACACTTTACTCCCGTTTCCTACTCCTTCGGATGAGAGTATAAACCGAGGTCTAGTCTGTGTCGCATACATTCTATCATAACGGACTTTAAAGATCCTGACGCTCATGTCCTAGACGGGTGAGTGCCGTTGACAAGAACACACCCAGCATGCACCTAGGCCCTTCTCCCCATCCCTGGCTGCCCAGGATTGTGCTCAGTTGTCTGGAGCGTTATTACGATGCGCCCAAAGTCTGCAAGTTGGCGCCTCAGGCGGATTGAGTTAGATCCTGTATCGGCCAGCGCCTTGAGCAGCTCTTGAGCTGGAAAAGCGCTTTATAAAAACGATTTAATAATAATAATAATAATAATTCCAAATGTATTGACATGTATACATTATTGTACAGTTCGTATAATGAATATCGTAATTTGAACAGACTTCATTTTAAAATTGCGCTAAAAAAAAAAAGAAATTCAGAAATTATTATTAATTAAATTATAAACAGATCCACCTAGTGTCAAAGGTAACGAACTCATTTGTGTTACATTCATAAACTTAGTAATTCAGTTGTGAATTTGAGCTGCTCTTTGACTGTCTTGTCATGTAACATGATACAGCGTCGACGAGACTTGACGAGGCTTTCCCTCTTTCCCATGTGGGAAAGGGAAAAGGCCTCGATTGCAGTCCATGCCACGCTTTCTGGAAATGTAAGTGAGCTGCTTTATTACTGGTCAATCAAATAACTACGACTACAGAGGCAAAGAGTTTGTGTAGCTTGATTGCAAGTAATGATTATGCGCATAACCTTAATTACTGGCTGTGGGCACGGTGGGTCAAATCTTGGCCTTTGGTTGGAATCCACTGCAATCACTTCAGTACCACTTTTGTATACTTTTCCTTAGTACTTTCTTACGCCTATATGGTTTGGAAGGGTTGTTCTTCACATTCAAATTGCAAGGTGTTTTTTTTTCATTGCTTAGTCCTTGACATAGACATAGAATTACTAGTATTGGATCAATGAGTAATTAATTAAGGAGATTTTGTTTGTGTTTTTTAAGAGCGTGGGTTGCCCTTTCATCCGTATGTTCTTGGTCTGCGGCTGCAGAAAATCTAGAATTGTACACTACAGCTGCCTTCCTTAAACCTTATTATACTATTGGTTTGGATATAATATTATTAGGTGACATTTTAACATCTCCTTACAACGCACACACAACTTGGCGTCATTCACAATTCGGCTCCTTGTAGTCCGCCGGACCCTATAAACTATAACGGTTAAAGAACTAACTTGACCTCGTGTTGCTGTCAGCCATTCTGACCACTTTTTTTTTTGTCTTCTCGTAAACATGCCTTGTAAAATTCAAATAAATTAAAACGCTGTCTTCTCCATTGTCGGTAAAACTTCCTTGTCACGTCCTTCATTCATGGAACAAAGAGTTTTAATGTTCACAGTGAAGGCAAATTTATTGTGAACGATGACAAATAAAACACAAGCTTGCAATCAATGAATGACATTTTTTATAGGTTACTCATTTTGTTTTGATTTTAACGTTAGATCCCCCACCCAACCACCGCCACCATCCCCACCCACCCCCCATCCTCTCCACCCATTACCCTTCCGCTCCCGCCTTAAAAAAATATAAAAAGGTCGCTTGTAGAAGACCAAGTTATTATCAAATTCTAAATTATACTAGTCCACATAAACGAAGAGCAGATTTGTTATAGTTTTCCTCTGAAGCCGGTCTCTTATGTTGTGTTGTCCTGTTGCGGTGACCGTCACCTATCGATCTTTGTTCCCAATCAATCGCGATCGGCGTGAAGAAATAAGCCGATAAGGCGATTACGTGGCTCCAGTGTTTTTTTCCGCCTCCAAAACAGCAGCAGCAGCAGCTGTTATCGGACTGCGTTGTCCAGACGGCCAGCTGCTATTTTTATTTTTTCCCGTTTTGTCTTCTTGTCTTTGTGTAATAAAAAAATATCGTTAAAAAACCTCGATGCCCAGCGCGCTCTCTCCCCATCTCCCTCTCTCTCCCTCTTTCTCTTTCTATCATCACCCTTTGCCTACAGTTATTATATATTTATGTTATTTATTGTCTATGTTTCGTTGATCGCAAAACAATATTCATACATATACCAGGCCCAATACAGATTCAAGAGATGTGCTGTTCAGATTTATACCATTGTTTTAATGTTGTGTGATGTTGACAAGAGCAACAGTTTTGAAAGTTAATCCGTTAGAGTAGTATTTATCACTACCACTGCAACTACAACAGCAACAATTATTATTATTATTATTAATATTATTATTATTATTATTATTATTATTATTATTATTATTATTATTATTATTATTATTTATGCGCCTAATCTAGACTTCGCTCTAGGCGCTTAAATGAGTACAAGTATAAAAAAAAGAGGTACTACTACTACTACTACTACTGCTGCTGCTGCTGCCTCTCCTCCTCCTCCTCCTCCTCCTCCTCCTCCTACTACTACTACTACCATTACTACTAGAACGACCCATCGTAGCCATATTACGCTAACACTAAATAATTTAAATCTCTCTCTCTCTCTCTCTCTCTCTCTCTCTCTCTCTCTCTCTCTCTATATATATATATATATGTATATATCTCTATATATATATATATATATATATATATATATATATATATATATATATATATATATATATATATATATATATATATATGGATATATAAAATCATATATAAAAATTAACATACAAAATCGACGTTGAACTAGAAGCAGTGAAGGGTGGACATCTAGTGTGAAGCAGCTCTGTATATGTGTCGCCGCATGACAAAACCCGGCTAAAGACGCCAGGATTGATTCGCTGCTACAGCCGTAGAACACTAAAAATAGGCTACCCCATCAATTTTAAGATTGTTGCCTCTTTGTCTTTATTTAAGACTTTTCTTTAATATCCCAAACGGATTTTGTTCAAAAATTACTAAAACATTGTTTATTTTGTTGATTTTGATAAGGGTGTTGATCACACCTTGCTAAAACAATGGCACTAATTGACCTCCGATACCCCAACTTTTCTTGTCCGACTATGAAGGGAAATCCCCAATGTGGATTGATATATAACGTCTGGGGAGTTAAAAGTCCCTATTGGTACTACTTTTGAGTACATAAAAGTGTGTGGCATATGAATTTTTCATGAAATTCCTTGTTCTGAAGCTTGCTTGTGACACAAGTTGTGTTCGAATGCGTCTCTTGCCGGGTCATGAAAAACGGAAGTGTTTCCTATAGATTTTCGACGATTTTTAGTTCACAGTGAATTTTTTAATGTAGATAAACTCATCTACATCTATTTCAAGTGTTTTCTTGCAATATTTGTGTTGCATTTGTTAGAAACAATTTGTCAAAGTAAGTGACCGATTCTTTTTGGAAACCGGAAGTGATGGCTTCGTCTCCAGGGTCAGTAGATGTGTCGTCTGCTAGAGTAGCTAGGGCCTTGAATCGACCCGGTTTTGCTTCTGAAGAGCTCCAAGACCTGCTTTCGGACTATTTTTATGATGGTGCCGGTGGGAACTGTGATGAGGATTATGATTCTGACGAGCAGAAGCTTGATCCCGTTATTAAACGATACCGTTTGTTTTCATTCAATGATTCATGTTTCGTAGGCCTTTTCGCTATAGGCGTGTCTTTAATAATCCGTCATTCTACTTGCATAGATTTAGGTAAAGGTTGAAAAGGCGATATCAGTGAAAGAATTACAGTAGGAGTGTGGAAAATATTTCAGTAGTATATTTTGTTGGGTGGGGGTGGGGTGGGGAGGGTTGAAAAGGTAAGTAGTCTGGCCTGCATTCAATATTACTAGCATGACAAGTTGACTATGTTCTCAGTATTTATTATTGTTGGTTTGTCTGTTTTAGGAAATGAACATGAGGACTATTTACCAAATTACTAGTAATTAGTATTTGCTTTGATATTTGTGTTTATTTAAACTTTATAGAGCAAAATTACATGTTATTTTGATTTACACCTGTGACGCGACAGATTTATTCGACGTGCGGAAGGGAGTGGAGAATCGGGGAATTATTAAAGCTTGATTATTAGGACTGAAAACTACCTAATGAAACTTTTGTTTTAGGTTTGTAATCTTTGTTTGACTATTTGAACTGAGCTGATGTAGCTGCTTGCAATTAAACAAAAGATTACTTGACGGACGAGGGATTTAAGAGGGGGAGGGGGGGGGGGGGGGCATTATGATAGGGTTTATTTTAGAAAAATGATTGATTCAGGCCATGTTCTTGATATATTATTATGTGTTTGAGTTATTATAGACTTGCTAAACACTTGTTTTATTTCTAATATGTTTAAAAACACTATGCATTATGGATGGGTACAGAATAAAATTGTGCGTACTGTTTTAATTTGTTTATGTTCAGTATTGTGTGGATGGTGTATAATGTGAATTTTCTCATCTTATCTCAACTCACTACCATATTGCTGCCATCTTCTTGATTGTTTTGATACCAAATACATGCATGGGAAAATTCTGATTGTGAAGTAATGATCATTTTACAATTTAAAACTTTGAAGGCAATTTCTGGAAATTAGCCCCCGAGAAAATAAAATATTAAAAAAAATCATAAAACATCAACCAATAAAGATAAAACAATTTGTTTTTTGCATTTTGAAGATTATTTTTAGTACTTTGTTAATAAATAAATAAGTAATTTTTCATATTTTGACACTTTAGCCTGGTTTTCTCATGCTGCAACACATATCATTGTCTCCAAATTTCTGTATTCATTGTACGTTGTTTATCAGACTGTCCTTATTTCATCATCGTTAAGTGTCCTGCAGGAAGTCGCTGAACCACTTCAGGAAACGCGAGCTGCATAGCTTGGCCTCGGTTTACAACTACAAGTCAACGTTCTAGATATGTAATAGCTTTAAACACTAGGCCTAGTCAACGGTTTTAATAGCTGTAAATACCAGGCCCGTGTAACTGTTTTAATTCCGGAGGTATGTGTACACTTGTTAGCAGCTGTTAAGACTAGAGGAATTAAAACTTGGCCGCTCAGTCGGGTCAAAGTTTTAACATGTATGAAAATGCACTATATCAAACGCGCCGAGGACTTGTCTTTGTATAAAATATCATTACATTACACGATTATTGCTTTAGGTCCAGCAGACTCTTCCGAGCCAAATCAGGACCAGTATAGCCGAATCAGGACCACAAAATCAAGAGCACATCTTCGCGGGACGTATAAAATATCACTATATAGTTCACATACTAATTAATCACAATGTACAGCGTTGAAAGCATGTTTCATTAATTCAAGTCTTATTGTGTAGTGTAGTCTGATTGTAGTTGTATATATATGTGTGTGTGTGTATGTGTGAGTATGTGTGTGTGTGTGTGTTCAGACGCGTACAAATTAATTTAAATTGTGGTACACTACTAGCTTTCTAACTTTGCCAGACAGTGAACTTAATGAACTATGGTAGGCGTTTTTCGAATTCCAATTACGCTTGTGCAAGCAATCGATCGACCAAACCCTGCATTTATACAGCATTATGTTCGGTGTGTCTGGGCTCATTAAAGTAAGGGTTATTTGTGCACGGCTGCTTATCACACAGTTCGTGCCTTTGCCGTGACTGTCCGACTCTAGGCCCAGAATAGAACAAGAGATTGTTGTTGACAAAGACTGTTGGATACGCCTCTAATTAAGACATTACTCCAAAGGTGATAATGTGTTTTGTTTGTGTAATTATGTTTTTGTTGTGTGCGCATCGCTTATAAAATGTTTTTATATGATAACCGTACAAGAAAAGGATTTTATTTTGATGGAATGCACACAAAACATGGTTCAAATAATGCCAACTGGTTTGCCATTATTGGCAGTACCTTAATGTGAAAGCTTTTTCACAGTGTTCTATCATTCTTGCCTTATTGATGAAATAATTTCCAGAGCGTTGTGGCCGAGTGGTCTGAGGCGGTAATAATAACTTGCCTTGTCCACAGACAAGAAACCAATGGCGCCTGACAGGTGTTGGATCGATCCAGCATCTGGACGTTATGTTTCTCCGAATATTATTTACTTTCGACTCGGGCAACGTCTCGGGTGTTTTCTCCGGGTACTTCGGTTTGCTCCCCCAGCAAATTTCAAAAATACAACTAATATTAGATAGGTTGGGTTTGGGCGCGCCACAGGCTGCGACTACGACTTCCCTAGGGGACTCGGAGGCGGCCCAGAATTTCCAGATCCTATCCTATCCCGTAACTCAGAGGCCACAGATGATCGTTTAACCAGCGTACTCCATCTTTCCCTGTCTTCAGCAACCCTGATTGTTTTGCTCAGTGTCAAACCAGTCCATTCTCGAATGTTGTTCTCCCACCTCTTTTCCGGTCTCCCTCTTCTTCTACCTCTTTGCGTTGTGCCCCGCAGGATGGTCTCCGCAAGACCTGAAGATTTGGTGACGTGGCCATACCATCGGAGTTTCCGCCTCTTCACCACCGCGAGCAAGCCATTGTGTTGTCCAATGGCCCGCGCGATGGCCCGTCGGACCCCGCGCCGGCGATGCACCGGGCATAGGAAATGCCTAGAAGTCCTCTGTAGCACCCTATCTCCATGCCCTGCACTCTTCGCTGCAGATCCGCCGCGAGGATTTCCAGATAAATGGAACAATAAAATGTCAAAAATTAAAAAAAAAAATCACCAAGGAAAAATTAATATGATTCATAAACTAGCTATCTTGTCATCGGCGTCTTAAATAGCTTCAAACATGCATAATAATCGTAGGCTAGCCTTGAAAATACTGAAATGAGTCGACACTGTAGACCTACTGTAGAATAATAAATTATTATTCATGACTGTGCTGGTGACCAATCGCCATCGTAACACTTAAACTACCCCCACTTACCCTTTCCTACTTCTAAGGTATCAGGCTTTGCAATGATCAGTTAGTATAAATATGTGTTGAGTTATTTCCCTGCTTCTATTAAAAGGATGCAACCCCCACCTGCCCACCTCCCCCTCCCCCTGTAAGTCTGCCGCTTAGATCCGCCCAGTAGGGAACCCGCCTCCCCGACCCCATCATCCCTCTATTTTTCCGATTTGTGTCTGTTTTCAAATTGTTATTCAGAATAGCAGTTGAACAACAAAGCCGCATGTCGCCAACCTAGTGCAAAGGGGTCGCCCGCGCTTGCAAGGAAATGTTAACGTAGTGTGCCTTAATAGCTTGTTATTGAAAATTCAAACGTGTTTCGAAAAAGGAGGATCTAGACTATAGATCAGATTTTTAAAGGAAAATAGGTGCTTTTAGGTAGTGTTTATGTATTGCACCCTCCGTGTGCGTGTGTGTGTGTGTGTGATAGTTTGTGTGTGTGTGTGCAAGCGCGCGCTGCGTGCGTGCGTGTGTGTGTGTGCGTGTGTATTTTGGTTTGGTTTGGTGGTGTGTGTGTTTGTGTGTGGGTTCGAACAATGGTATGTAATTAAAATCAAATGATATCTTTCATTTGTATTATATATATATTTGTTGTAAAGTTACTTGTTCCCCACATTTGTGCAGTTGGTTAGTGTCCGACATATTTATATTACATATGCTTCGTGCGGAGTGGGAACTTTAAGAAGTGAGGAACTGTTGCCTGTATGAAATGATTAGCGTTTAGAATAATTATACTTCCCGTGTTCGATCAGAATGCCGTGATACTGGTTGTTTTCATTATTGTCTCCAAAATGGGGTGATGCCTCATTGTATTTATAATATGCTTACGAAAATAAATTAGCAAAATGTGTTTGTGTGTGTACGTGTATAACCGCACAACTGGGGATATTTTTTCATATAAATTTGGTAACAAATTGGATATTTGAAAAAAAATTGGGAAGCAAACATCTTTACCATAAAAAAAACAACAACATATTTTTCACTGGAAAACAGTATAGCACAACCCTTAAAAAAAAACACGAGAAATCGCATTTTTTGATAAATGGGGAAGACAAGTTTTTTTTATTTTAAAATTATACACACCTTTGTAGTATAAGCTGCCCTACGAACAAAATCAAGTTTGCAGGGCAGATTACCCATCATTGCTGTACGTCATTCATAAATCTACATAATTTTATCAAATACAACATTTGATTTGTAAATATCAATGAGAAAAAGATAATTTCACAATTGTACCCTGTATTGGTAAAATTCACGATTGATGTATGTGTGCGTTTGCGTGTGTGTGTGTGTGTGTGTGTGTGTGTGTGTGTTGCCTTTGTCCAATACTAGTGATGCTTGCTTCTTGTCCTATGTATTCGTATAATACATCTAAATTCTCTAAATAGTACCTAGTACATACTAAATATTATGTTCATGCGATGTTGTGGAGAATAACATCTGGAAGTGTGTTTGTGCGCATGTGTGTGTGTGTGTGTCTTGGCCAACCCCAAATCAGTTTCCTGTCTTTTGACTATTATTAGAAGATGAGATCGGAGACAGAAAGGAGATAAAACGCAAGGGACTAAAGAAAAATGTCAACACATGTATTCTGCTAAAACCTTCCTCAGTAGCTAAAAATCATTTGAGTCTAGTATTAGAGTAGGCGTTTTGTTTTCTACAGTAGAATACCTCTTGCCGCCTTGAACTGCATGACCATGTTTTTTTTCCTACAGTAGAATACCTCTTGCACCTTGTTCTGCATTACCTGGCTTCTGTATCCACCGCGGTTTCTTCGTGCTCGCCTTCTGTTTTATTTTTTGTGTTGATCACCCTCAGGCTAGCCACCTGTCATTAGCCTAACGGGGCGTTGTGGCTGACTGACAACGGTGACAGGTGGCTTTGTTGGTATGTGATGTCTGATCGAGTCTGATGGAGATCACCAGTGGCCTAAGACCCTTGTTGTGGATGTGCTGCTGTCTGATCAAGTCAGATGGCCATGTCTGCGGTAGGTCCCCTATGTGACGAATGCCCGTCGTTTATACTGCTGCGCTTCTTCTGATGTTCACCTTCTAAAGACATCTTTTGTTCTATTTGGTTGGGCCGATTTTCTTCCTTTTCGGAATTTTGTTGAAGACAGTTTGTTGTGTCGAGTTGCTTTGTGTTAAATATACAGTAATTATGTATTTTGGTGTGTTTTTGTGTGTCTTTATATGTTGCACGTGATGAAGCATTTAGTGGTAGTAGTAGTATGTATGTATGTATGTATGCATGTATGTATGTATGTATGTATGTATGTATTTTAGTGTGTTTGTGTGTATGTGATGAAGCAGTAGTAGTAGTAGTAATAGTAGTAGTAATAGTAGTAGTAATAGTAATAGTAGTATGGGGCATCAAGAGCTGCTCAATGTGCTATATGAAGCAAACGTCGTTCAGAGTACATTAGTAATTAAGTTGATTCTAATTAACCAATGTGATATAAACGCCTCAAATGTAACATTTTAATAGTACTCTCTTGTGCTTAGACTCGTCACCGAGTCAAAAGACTAAGTTCCTGCCTGACTTACACGTAATTTGCCATATATATCGATAGTGGCTTGAACTCTGGGGTAGATGAGGAGTTCAGTATTTTAATTTTACGTCTGTTCATTCTATGTGCTATTAGACAAAAATAAAAATAAAATAAAATTATAACGTTCTACCAACTGGTGATTTTAAAATAACATATTAACCATATCTAGATGATATAAAATGCCTCCCTTTAATTGTCAATATTTCTTGGTATTAATACCATGTTCTTCTAATTTTGACGTAATTATTGGGCATTCAAACAAAATATGTTCTACAAAATATGTTTTATTGCTGGGAAGAAAAAGTAGGGTGTATTTCGATACGCCTCAGTTGCAATATCGACCAGTTGCAGCGAGGAACGGCTAGCTAACAAAGACTATATAACTAACATAGTCTTTGTAGCTAATCGAATCTATCCCTATGTTAGATGAGTCCGCGATTAGATTTAGTTCTTGGCTATTCAGCGGAAAACTTTCACCCAAACATGACGATATTATAATATAATGAAGGTGATCGGGAAAGGGATTTCACTGTAACGTGTATTCTTCACATTCTTTGACAAAGATTACGGAATAGACTAGCATACGTTTCACTTTGGGAATAGGAATATAGAAATGTGAACTTCTTGTCTAAATGAAGTTATTGGACAAAGTGCGTTTCAAACGCCGCTCCTGGTTATGCCACCCGGCCTAGTGGGTAAGAGGCTTGACTTGAGAGAGGAAAAGGGCTTTCTCTGTTCTCAACCGCGCTGTATTCGTGACGTATATCGAGACAAGAAATTTATTCCAGATGCATAGGAAGGTAGAGGGGCTGGGGGCGAAGTTGGGCAAGAACAGAAAGTACTATGCGGCATGTTGTACAGTGAAGGAATGACCACATGACAAATAGCTTCTTTTTTTACAAATTCTTTTCTTGCTCTTGGTTTGTTGCTAATATTAAATAAAATTAACAGCCATACACAGTGTCTTGCCGCTGGCCGCCAGCAGCCGTTATAATCGCCTAAAGCTTGGTTTGTGTGGTAATAACAGTTGTACAACGCGATTGCTTGCTTGCATATTTTCTAATGAACACAAGCAGGACTAAACTGGTTTATTGTCCTTTAACATTGCGCCACATAGATTTTGGTATCAGCGCTCTATTCTTTCTTTTTTTAACTAGATTAAAGTCCCCAGACACATATCATATAGGGGACTAGGGAGAGGAGGGGGATGGGGGGAGGGAGAATTTTACGTCTCATACAAGAGACAATTTTACACAGCGTGAGCTGACGAAGTTAAAACCACCAGATAAAACAGCTCAAACATGCCAAATGGAAAAAGGCCAGTAGGGCCAAAGGCAAGAGTAAAAAGTTACGATAGTGTCGCATGGTCAAAGTGTACGGACCCCCCACAAAAAGGAGTATTAATATAATATCAAAAGTAGCAAATTAAAAAAGCAGCGAAGAATGCAGGCCGAACCGTATCAAACTTAAATTTAAACTTAAAATAAACGATATACAATTTGTATTAAAATCGAAGCAAAATTACCCCCAATATAATTTAAAAACCCGACTAATATACATTAAGACACACCACCATCAAATCAACTATCGATTCGACATTACTAATATAGATAACGAGGCAGGCGCCCGCGGCGCTCTATGAAAAGGCAATCCACTTTTGTACAGGACTTGTGCAGGCGTCATGCATTGGGCCACATAGGTTTTGGTTCCAGCGTTCTACTTGACTTGAGTAGATTAACGTCTCCGGACACATAGCGGAAACTATGCTCTCTACCTTTATTAAATTTACGTCCCCGCACACCAGAGCGTATACGAAAAGGCAATGCACTTTTGTACAGGGCTTGTGCAGGCGTCATGCAAAAAGTGTTGACCCCGACCAACCAGCTCTCGTGAATTACGGAGACTTGGAAACTGTTGGTAACTAAGGTGGAGATTATTCAAGTCGCCAGGATTGAAGTAAGCGCAGTTTACAGGACACATAGAGTGTATATGACTTAACTCACACAGCCATTCTAGCATACAGCGTAGATGATATTAGATGAGGGTTTCCCCTTCTCTCAAATGAGACCCAGGCTCGACTCTAATCTCGGCCATGCTGTATACTATTCGGGTTTTTACCTTTGCACATTTGGATCCTGGGACACTCGATAGGTCATTGATTGTCAGCGCCCTACAACGGTAGCTGACAGCACGGACCGACACTCGCCCTTTCCTTGTGACAGATGATCCATTGGCTGGTAGTGGGAAAGGCATGTCAGCCTTGAGCTGAACCTGGAGGTTAGGTGCAACTCTGTAGCGTGACGAATGACCGTGTGAAGTGTTGCCACTGTAGCTAGCTGCGGGTCTAACACTCGGAAGTGTATGGCTACAAACAAAAACGTCTAATGTGTAAGAAGTTTATGTAGCCTTAGGGAATCATTCAAATGGGATGGGACGTTGTGAAAGTGTTTGGGTTTAACTCATTATTATTATTATTATTATTATTATTATTATTATTATTATTATTATTATTATTATTATTATTATTATTATTATTATTATTATTATTATTATTGCAACTTTAGCGATATTAGTCTGATGCTTCAGCTAAATTTGTCAGATTGCGCGCTTTGACATTTGCTACGACGATTTGTACTAACCTGTGTGTTTGAATCAAGCTGTGCTTGGTGCAGTAGTATGTGCAATAAAATAAGACGAATGTGACAAAGTGACACCCACGCACCCCACAAACCTGCCATTCTGCTGTTATTTAATGAAAGTTTAATATTGTCACGACGTTGTGTGTGTGTGTGTGTAGTTGTAGGGGTGTGCGTGTGTGTGTGTGTGTGTGTCCTTGTTTACACAGTATTATTTGGATAAATCAGTGAACATCTACATAACTTGTATTGACATGCCTACTTGTTTTGACGTCAGAACAATGATCCGTTAGGGTTAGGGCTGGGTTAGGGTTAAGGTTAGGGTTCGAACACTGCAAAGTACTTAAAACTGGGGACGAAATATGACCCATTGTCAGCACAACGTAGGTGGCGTTTCGGGAAAGTCATGATAATACTGCGTAACCTCGGCTGAAGGTGTGTGCGAGAGTGTGGCTAGGTAGAAACGCCTTTATTCTGACATACACTTGAACCTCTACGTACTTTCTTTTGACGAACCCCGTTATTTTGACGTCAAAACAGTGTTCCGTTAGGGTTAGGGCTGTGTTGGGTAAGGGTTTGAGTTAGATTTAGGGTTAGGGTTAGCTTCAAAAATTGGACAAATTTGTAAAAATGTCAAAGTAACGTATGTAGAGTATCATGAAAGTCATCACAACGTCACATCTACACGGTTGTGTGCGTGCGTGTGTGTGCGAGAGAGAAAGAGAGAGAGAGTTATAAAAAAAGATTTTTAGGTTTTAAGCTAACCTTCACGAGATTCATGTTAATGTTTTTGGTGGGTTTTTTTTTACATTTTTTTAAAATTATTGCAACATTAGCAGAGAAAGCCAAAGTGTGCGACGAAGGTTATCATGAATAGAAAGAGCTGTCATAACATTGAACTCGGGTTCTCCAATACAGAAATGAAAGAGAACATTCTAGAAACAATCTTCAGGGTATAAACCCAGAATAAAAGCATCTACAAACAATCTCAAGGATTGGCTGACGCTACCCATCCTCTACACGGCTAGTTCGAGATGGTGCCATCACAATCCAGGTATCGTGTCCCTAGATGCTCCAAAGTGAGGTTCAGGAACCGCTTCATCCTCACCGCTATCAGATGCTTGAACTCCCACAATGGTCGGCTAAAAATGGTTGCTGCAAATGCAAAAAAAGCCGATTCTTCTGGGGAGGGGGGCGGGAAGAGAGAGGGGGAGAGATTCATTTCAATTCAATTCAGTTCAATTTATTGCGCCAAAATAAGGCCACCGGTCTGTAGACACGGGGTTAATCACGTGCCACCAATACTAAAACAAAACAAAATTAGAGAGAGAGCGAGAGCGAGAGAGAGAGCATGTAATTATTGCATAATACATGTATAAGCGACAGGCCAAATTGTCACTGCCATTTTTGTTAACGCAGCGACATGTGTGTGGAAGGTGGTGGATGGGGGGGGGGGGGGGGGGGGTGTGTGAATGTGTTGATGTAAGACATTTCCTTTCTATTAAGTTATACATGTCAATTTATTCCTTGATCACTTTAATTTATCTTATTAATTTTATTTTTCATATGTAAATTTTAAGTCTTTGTTTTGTAAACGGAAACGTGTATTTTAGTATGTGTATAGTATGTTCTGTGTCGCATGTAGTTGCACTGCTCTTGTGTGTACGTGTGTAATGGTTGTTTAGCTTTGAGTCTGACCGTTGCGTGCGTGTGTGTGTGTGTGTGTGTGTGTGTGAGAGAGAGAGAGAGAGAGAGAGAGAGAGAGAGAATGTGATTATTGCACATTATAAGCGACAAGTCAATTTTTCACTGCATTTTATTTTGGTGAATAAAGATTTCTTGAGTTGACCTGACTTGATAAATCATCTAGAAACCATCATGTCAGAATATAAACACTGAATATGTCTAATATCACCTAAATGTGTGAACAGACAATAAATTAAAGCTTAATTGATTGATTGATAAACACCGAATAAAAGCATCTGGAAACAATGGGCAGGATATAAACACTTCATACAAGTGTCGGAGGATGTAAAACACGATTTTACTAGTATGGAAACTTACAGTTCCTGTTAATTGTTTTCTTGAATTCTGTCTTTTTTTTCCCCAATAATATGTGCATTTCAAAGTTTATATATATCTGATACCAACGTTTTGTACTTCAGCTGTATGTAGTTTTGAAAATTATTTTATTCACTACTACAGAAATGTCGAGTTAGCTGCTCCTTACAGTAAGGTCGAACTGATTGATTGATTGATTGATTTATTGTTGCTTTAGGTCCAGCGGACTCTTCCGAGCCAAATCAGGACCGGAAGGTCGAACTGACAGGACCGGATTATCTCCCATTCAAATATTGCTCGATTGGTCGACAATTGCAGTTATGCCCCTTCGCCCTTGTTTATATCCCACAGTTACCTTAGATCGAATTTTGACTGGAATTATCTCCATCCAGATGTCGCTCATTGTTGTCATTGGTTGGTGTGACGGGGGTTCTATGGTTGCTGGGCTCTGCACAATGGAATGCTATTACCCACTCGTCTTAGTCGACGGGGATCGCTAGTAATCTCCCTATGACTTCACTTAATACATTTTTTTGTTTAGCTCGGTCTGTGTTTAGGCTGGGGTACAGAGATAGATAGAAAAATGGTAAAAGATCACGGTCACACTAGCTTTGACACGGCTATGAATCATATGTAGTCCAGCCACTTGATAACAGTAAAAATCACACATTTATTTCTTCTACTCTACAGTGGTGTTCCTAGGATTAGAGGGCAATGGGACAAAATGTCCTAAATCATAAAACTAATCAGACATCATGTCCTGACTACATAAAAGCAATAGGACATTCAGATTGTGAAGCGAACCGATTAATGGTGCTTCTTTAGAAGACAGTGACTGAGAATAAATATGAATAAAGTAAAACAAAAACTCTGTTGTGTAAACAGTTTAAAAATGTATTATTTTTTTAAATGCAATGTTTGGCCAGATTATTTTTACGTATACACACACAGACTGACTCGATATTTGACACACAACAATAGCTACACTAGGCAGCTCAGTCTTATGGTCGAGACCAAAGCTTTTGCATTATTATCTACTGGTCCATTATTTCAAGCATTTTTTCTTGAACTGTTTCTCCCTCATCCCACTCTGACTGTTTGGCCTCATTTTCAGTTTTCTCCATCTGGTCTGTGCAGATAGTCTTAGAAGATGAAGAAATGCTCTGTTTCAGAATGTCACAAGTAATTTTTTTTAATAGCTTAAACAGCTTTCTTTCCCTCTTTGCCTTCCATCTGCAAACAATGTGTCACGAATATAGGGGGTTGGGGGGATGAGGATTAGCAATTATTCCCCCGCGCTGTGTTGCCTCCCTTGACTAGGCCAACTTGCAGTGACGTTCAGGGAAATAATGCTGGGAGTACTATAGAATGATAGAGAGTTAAAAGGCCAGACGAGAAGAATACAAACTAAACTAGTGGAGAATTTGAACAAGGGGAAGTCGGGTGTTATAATACAATATTAGACAATTTATTAAATTGATGCAGGTCAGGCGTAGGTGGTAGGCTTACGGCTGAGTCACTAGTAAGAGTCTGTTAACGTCCAGGGTATCTTGGAGCTATTCTGGTTTAGATATCTGAGGGTCACTGGGGCGATTGTGGACTGATATCATCATATGGCAAAGGGGTATCTGGCTGCTTTAGCGTGGTTAGCCAGATGTCCCGAGAATTGTGGTGTGCGCTGGGTGCGCACTTATCTGCTATGGCGTGTAGGCGGTGGTTGCCTCAGGAATCTGGATGGCGATTGCGCAAGTGTCCAGCGTGGCGTCAGTCTTCCAATCCAGGTCACTGGGTCGAATTCTTGAGTAATAGGAGTTGGGGTACAACCGGTCTACGGTGCTGGCCGGTTGCTGTATTTCTGCTTTCACGCTTCACGGTGTCAACCAGGGGATCTGGGTTGCACGCAGCGGGTCTGAGTCTCGTAGTAGCCCGGTATAAGGGCCCGTTCTGGAATGGAGTATTGACTCAGTATCAGAGGTGCATCCATACTCTGGATGCCGCGCCAGTTAGCGCGCATGCCAGTCAGATTTTCGAATTTGGAAGCACCGGCCAAGACTTGACCGGTTCGTTCCAACTGTCCAACAATTTCAGCAATGGCTATTGGGGTTCGGTGGAATTTACTGGCGGCCGCTAATGGTTAATAGTTTCGGCGCCTAAGATGGGGTTATGGACAGCAGGGGTGGATATTTACACAATAGGATCAGGGGAGAAGCAAAGGGGATAAATACAGGACAATGGCTACTATATGCAAGGGTGCTTTACTGGGGGACTTTAATCTGAGTAACAGGGCAACATGGCATGGGGGATTTATACAAGAGTCTAGGCAGGGGGATATACATGTATAAATACAAGCATGGCATGAACAGCAATCAAACTGCAGATAGTGGATACAAGAAATAAAATGCATATCACGAGCAATACATCAAGACAAACCACAGACACGGACGTAAATATTTACAAGACATACGAACATGTTGGGAAATCGACGGGTGAGGGGAATGCTATATGATATGAAATAAGTCACCACTCTTACCTTGACCAAGGAACGGGTAGAAACACAAGAATATTGTCGAAGCTCAGCGGTCGCAACGTGGGTGCAGACGTGTCTTCGGCAACCGGTGTGTTTGCTCGGGCTAGCGGAATTGGACTGACGCCTGGGTCTAACTGTTTCGGGGTTCCAAGGGCTATCCCGAGGGGCGGGGCTTGGGTCGATTGGCCAGCGGGCAAGTAAGTGGAAACTTGATGCGAGCAGAGCCAGGGCTGAATCGTACGCTTGTGACACAATGTCAAAAATATATTGGTCATCCCTCTCCTTTCTCCCTTCTATCTTCTGCTTCAACAGCATGTTCTGTGTCTCAGTGAGCAGGCGGTTTCTCTTCGTGGTCAAGATGTTGTTCTGGGCACTGAACTGAAGCCTCTTTCCACATCAGCTGTGTGAACTGGCAAGACGATTGCAATTTCTGCAAGCTTCATGAGGTGTGGGAAGGAGCTCTGTGGAACTTTGCAATCAGCTGCCACAGAGAAACAAAGCTGTCCCTAGGATACCCCTGAGATATGACAGTTTGTTTGGATAGGTGTGAGCAAGGCGTTTTTGTGATCCTCTGTTCGTGCATAATCTAAAAGAGCGGATTTTCTAAAGTTACTGCAACCATTAGTAAATGAATTTCTGGCAACTCCATCTTCTAGGCAGATACTGCAGAACATGAGCTCCTTTTCTCTGTCAAAACGAAGCCAAGGGAACATGGTAAACCAGCTCTGAACTAACTTTCTACTACTAGTACTACTACTAGCCCCTACTTTCGTTTCATCGCCTTCTTTCGTTTCTTTCTCACCTTCGCCTTCAGCCTGATTCCCTGACGAAGCCGAGGGCCCTGCAAGCTGAATATCAGCAGACTTGTAACAGACAGTTGTCTCTTCCTTTTTCTTCAAAAACGAGCTCAAAACAGACTGCCCTTTAGCAACACAAAGCTTTTTCTTCGACTGCATTTTGAGCGTAGTAAGATCGTTGCAGAGGAAGTATGGTGTCGGTTATTTCCCTTTCAAACGTGTCGAGAGTTGCGGCCCTTTTGTTGTTCGACGGAATGTACTAAAGAGTGATAATAGTCTAGCATTGCCCACTATTCAAACTCGTTTTAACGGCTTTGACACTCCAGTTTGTACAGATGTTTTTTGCAGTGAGCGCTCTAGTCATAATACTATCGGACAATGACCGCTAATTTCGCAATAGAATCGGACATTTGACGGGACACAGGTGTTTGCATTCGGTCATTTTCCAAACGAATCGGACCATGACCGATGTCCGAGGCCTCGGGACATCACTGACTCTATACACGATATTCGAAATACGGAACTAACTTAAAAGTTCAATTGTCAATGCGAATGGTTCGCTCGCTGATAATCTAGGCAGATACTTTTTCTTCATCTGGCACTGGATGATTTCTGCCTTAATGGTCAGAGTTCTTGAAGAGTGGACTACTGTGGTCCTGTTTATACAGAGTTTTAGTGCACTGTTTCTTGTGGCACTTAACTGTGTGGTTGAAGCGCTGCGTTGAGGTCGCTTCGGTGACAGGCTGTGTTGTTGGGGCGTCTGCTCCTTGTGGTGGCTAGATGGGTGGGCGGCTGGGCTATCTTAGCGCAGTGCGTTTGATGCCTCGACAGCCAACGTTCGGCGACGTCTGGTTCATGTCTTGTGCCGAGTTGGGCTCACGATATAACGCCTGCTCGTCTGTTTGACAATGTCAGGCCGTGGCTACTTGATTGAATTCGAATATTCAACAAGTACTGCTGTCTAAACTTCTCAGGAGAGAGATTTCTGCTTGAGTGTACTGTGTACTGCTCAGCGTTTTAACGAAGACTGACCCTCTACCTGGCTTCTGACTGTCCAGGTAGAACTGGTTCTACCTAACCTAGCTGTGTCCCGATTGGCTGATTCAACTCTGAGTGGATGTCGTCTAACAGTAACCTACTAAGTTTATACTGACTAAACAAGCAAAATCTCAAAGGCAGTGGAAACGGGGCTCTTGTGACAGTTGGGTCCAACATTAGTGATCGTCAATTGTCAAATAAGGTCAGATTGTCCTTGGGAGTACCTTGGTCAGTGAAATCGTCAAGCCACTTTCGATAATGTGATAAGCATAATTCTATCCTTATGGGTATACACAAATTAGTAAGTTGATGTTCACACCCTGCCTTTGTCAATGGAATCGTCAAGGGACTTTTCGTAATATGATTAATTATCATAATTATATTTGTATGTTTACAAAGTAGCAAGTTGATGTTCACAAACCTTCCTGCCTTTCTTACTTTTAATAGTAATACTCGACCAATCCTCTTGGGTGTTGTACGTGAGTGTGTGTGCGTGTGTGTGCGTGTGTGTGTGTGTATGTGTGTGAATACGCGAGCGCGTGTCCAGTTGTCAAAACATCTCTCCATCTATCTATTCCGTTCACAAACTGGGTAATAATAAAGAAAATTTAAAGGAATGTGATCGAGAGAAGAGCGAATAATGGTTTATTAAAAAAAAAAACGTTTTTCTTAAATTTATAATACTCTCCGTTTCGCCGCTCTGACTCATTTGAATTGCAAACACATCCTGCTTAGACCGTAATTCAAGCCTGGTGTAAAATGACATGTCATATATAGATCTACGCAAACCCTATTCCCTTTATTCAATTATTTTCATGGATTTTTTTTCTCCCGAACTTCCGTCCTGGGATTGAGCGTGAGAAGCTACGATCAATTTAAGTCGAATAGTAATGTTATGACTAACTTTTGAAACATTGCAAATTTGTTATGGTCTTTATATGTTGATTATTGCGTGTAGGAAGCCTTAAATGGTTTGTATTCATCCATGTTCCAGTGATGGAGAAAGTTTTTAAGCTAGGGGTATTTATACCCGCAACCAAAACATGTAAGGGTTTTCATACCCTCATTGCAAACATAAGGTTTTTTTTATATACCCCCTTTCAGTTTTTACGTACGTAACAAACACTTTGCGTGGAAAGTCTTTTCATCAGTTTGAGTTTCTTCAGCCGGGCCCGGAACGAAGTATAGAGGTTAGATTTCTGAAGATTAAAACTTGAGATTATGTTGTAAACTGATCAAGAGTCGAAATATACGTAACTTGTGGATAGTACAGCAACAAAGTACAGCAACTGTGTATAATATTATCCAATCCTATCCCGTAACTCAAAGGTCGTTGGGGCACCACAAATGATCGTTTAACCAGCGTACGCCATCTTTCTCTGTTCTCAGCAACCCCCATGGCTTCGTTCAGTGTCAAACCAGTCCATTCTCGAATGTTGTCCTCCCACCTTTTTTCTGTCTCCCTCTTCTGCCTCCTTGCACCGTGCCTTGCAGGATGACCTTTGCAAGGCCTGATGCTCTGGTAACGTGGTCACCTTTAGAACCTTCACACTTAACTTAATTACTGTCCCGTGTGGCTGGAGGGTCTGTACTGGTTCCCACTTTCTTCATCCAGTGTGGTGAAGCCCGCGGAAAGAATGATAGATCGTGTTTGGCTTGCCATTAGGCAGTAAGCATGATAAATGTACATAAGGCGTATGTCGTGCGTGAAACCATCCCATATATGCACTGCATGCCTGGATACACAGGCACACACACGTGTGCGCGCACACAGCATGCGTTTATGCTCTCGTACACGCACGCATACAATAGTTCACAGGCGTACGCACATATCAAATATGCACATATCATCTCTCTCTCTCTCTCTCCCTCTCTCTCTCTCTCTCTCTCTCTCTCTCTCTCTCTCTTTCTCTCTCTCTCTCTCTCTCTCTCTCTCTCTCTCTCTCTCTCTCTCGTGTGAGTCAAGCAACTGTCTTTCACCTCTTCTTCTTCATCATTATTAGCACAATCATTATCATCATCATCACCGCAACCACCACCATCAACACTCCCAACTACCACAACCACTGTTTTCTCTGTTCTGACAGGCATCGAAGGGGATGTATCAAGGAAAATGGCAATGTTCATTTTTTATACCTTGAAAAAAAGAGACGAGTCACTCCAGTAGGGGAAGGAATCGGCGTACATGCAAATCTAACTTGTTATATATGTGTTGAATAGTTTTTTTATATTTATTTTATACTTATTTTATTTAATTTTCAAATTTAGTGCGTGCGAAAGAGTATGTAAAATGTGATGGGTCGCTGGCTTAAACACATTAAAATTTTGTCAATTGTCAATTGTCAATTGTCTCTCTCTTTCTCGCAAATAAATTATTAAAAAACGGACGGATGAAAGGATTATTCAATAAAAATTAATTAACTACACAACTTCAATAGTAATAATAATAATAATAATAATAATAATAATAATAATAATAATAATAATAATAATAATAATAATAATAATAATAAAATACATTATTATTATTATTATTATTATTATTATTATTATTATTATTATTATTATTATTATTATTAATAGAATCACCCAAGCCACACAGTTAAACTAAAGATGTTATTATTATTATTATTATTATTATTATTATTATTATTATTATTATTATTATTATTATTAAACGAATCACCCAAGCCACACAGTTAAACTAAAGATGTGTAGTGTGCACGGTTTTCCAACTTTGCTGCGGAACATATAACAAAATACGAAGAGTTTGCTTGTTTTGTTAGGAAGACACATTCCTAACCCGGATTCCTGGTAATTCAGAGTACTTGTTAACACATATTGTGTAATGGATCGCTCCAAAGCCATCTGACTAGATTCAACCATCGTGCTGCACAGTAATGAGTAATGTATCTAGTGAAAAGCATCTTGAGATAACGTTTTCGGGTTAGTCATCAGAAGGACTCAAATGATATGAATGATTGCTATTTACACCTACCTTCTTGTTTTTATGTTAGCAATTCTGATATGTTTAACTGGTGACAATTTTGTGCAGATGCCGATTCTCTGTGAAATTATTTGTTTGTAAGTCTTAAATAGCCTTTTGTCGATGGTTTCACACCATCGTGTCATCAGCTTACAAGTGGTGAGCGGAGCGGACCACGACTGGTCGTGGGGGTATTTTCCCCTAGCAGGTAGTACACACTGGACATGGGCTTGTAATTTTCTTACAACATCTATAGGGCAAGCTTTTAAGGTTCTTCGAATGGTTTTAGCTGCGATAACCTTCACACGGCTTTTGGTCTTCCTGTTATAGTTGTAAGGATATTGGTTTGGCTAGGCAGAACATCTTAAAATTGATCAAGACCTTTTTCTGGTCTCCCTCCCCGTAAGGAGAAGGTGATCCCGTCATTGGGGGAGGGAAGCGTTTTGGACCTCCCTTTTTCTCTAGGCCAGCTTATTGAGCTAGGCAGTGCTTAGCTCCTCGCTGCTTTACCTTCCCCGGGTCCCAACAGATCCAGATACCCATTCACAGCTGAGCGGACTTGGATGTGTCGTGCGGTTTTCTCCGTCTTTTTTGTGTCGTTTGGTGGTTGCCCTGCGAGCTTGGTCACCCATCCAAGTACCAACCCCTCCCGACGTTGACCCCCGTTGGGGTGCCGGGGGTTTCAGTATAAATAGTATCCTCACTTTCTGGAAATTTAGTGCTTTAAATTCCCACTGTCGCTGTCTTTCTCATTTGCTCTTTCTCATTCCTGCTCTGTTTTATCAATCTGCTATAGTATCGTCTTCTTCGCTAGACCTTTTTTCTTGAAAATTTTTCCGGGACAAGACTCCTTATTTGTGTATGATCAGTGTTGTGTTGGATCAGCTTGGGAATATTGGACGCTTTCTGCCAGGTGGTCACTAGGGCTTCCTATGATGTTATTATTTAGCAGTGTAGGCATTTTATATGTATGTGTTTTGTTGATAATTTATAATGATGTTTGTATTCTATTTTGTTTTTGTAAACGGGGGTTCGATAAGTTGGTGAAGCCTCAGCCGTTCCCTGCGTGGGATGTCTTTATTGTAAAGTGACTGGCTGGTGGAGAGCTTTCGGTTTTACCACTAGGGTTGTTTCAGCAGATCTTTTATGCGGATCAGGGGTTGTCCGGTCCTGATTTGGCTCGGAAGAGTCCGCTGTACCTAAAGCAATAATAATGTAATGTTATTTTCCCGACGTTGCTTAACATGAAGCATTGCTTTGCATATGCCCGAACGTCGATCCACTACACCACTGCGTGCCTGGTACTGTGTTGTATTGCTCTGTTCATTATTGAAAACAACGTTCGTGTCATTGAGCGTAGCTGAGACTCGACGGTGCCTTCTCCCTCTCTCAAGTCTCGGTGGACGTTGAGAGGGCCTACCTACTGCAGATTACAGGTTTCCTGGAAGTATTCCGAAGTCGCCATCCCTTTTCAGCTTTGAAAAACAAGGGAAACGTTTAGCTAGCTGCAGCACCTCGTTTCGCCACCCAGCATAGTCGCTAAGTCCTTCGCAAATTTCGCTGAGATTTAAGAGAAGGGAGAAGATCTGGCCTAGTCTCGATCACGCTGGGTTATTCGTGTAACACGTTTTTGCAACCAAATCTTTAAGACAAACGTGTATACATTACAATTTGTGGTGTTATTGTATACATTAAAATGTGTGGTGTTAACGTATACATTGTATACATTACAATGTATGTTGTTATCGTATACATTACAATGTGTGGTGTTATTGTATACATTACAATGTGTGTTGTTATTGCTGGTGTTCTTGCTGACGCTAGGTAAACACGTTGTTTGCATACCTACCTTGACTAGGAAGGCAGGATGTAATCAATGCACAAACATGCACATGCAGCGTAAGTGGGATGTATATTAACGCACACATGCACTTGATAAGATCGATAGCACAACCCTCCAGATGACAGCTATGTGACACCGCGAAATGCGGAGTCTCCACAACAGCTGTTGCAGCCCTTGATAAATTGCGTGCTGTAAATTTAATGTTTAATAGTGTTTGTTAAACGCACAGCGCAACGTTTTAACTTAGTAGCGTGGCACTTCGTAGTGGAAACCAAGAATTGTGTCTTGTGTCTTTTTCTTTTGTGACTGCTTGCGTACTTCGACAGCTTATCCAATGGTTGTTCTGATTGTTGACATCTGTCTAATGCTCTGCCTCTGTCTTTCTGACTGTATGTCTCTGTCTTTCTAACTGTCTGTCTCTGTCTGTCTGTCTGTCTGTCTGTCTGTCTGTCTCTCTCTCTCTCTCTCTCTCTCTCTCTCTCTCTCTCTGTTTACATGTGTATGTGTTTTGTAGCCAGTATTACTGTTTATTCTATCCTATCCTATCCTGCCCTATCCTATCCCGTAACTCGAAGGTCATTGGGGTACCACAGATGATCGTTTAACCAGCGTATTCCATCTTTTTTTGTCCTCAGCAACCCTGATGGCTTCGCTCAGTGTCAAGCCAGTCGATTCTCGAATGTTGTGCACCCACCTCTTTTTCTGTCTCCATCTTTTGCCTCATTGCACCGCGCCTTGCAGGATGGTCTTTGCTCTGGTGATGTAGCCATACCATCGGAGTTTCCTTTTCTTCACTACTGTGAGCATGTCATCATGTTATCCAATAGCTTGGGTAATGGTCTGTCGGACTTCGTCATTGGTGATGTACTGAGTATAGGAAATGCTCAGAAATCTTCTCTAGCACCTCATCTCCATGCTTTTGTTTTCTTCGTTTAGTCTAGGGAGATGACAAGGGAGCGCAGCAGCCTTACCTTGGAATGTAGGCTGATGGTCCTGTCTTTCCAAATGGGCCTCACCCTTGTCAGGGCAACAATTTGTGCGATCCTTTAGAGGACTTCCTGTAGAGACCCATTGTTTGATACAATGGCTCCTAAATATTTGAAGCTATGCACTGTGTTGAGGTATAGGCCTTGGGCTTTGATGTCCTTGTTGTTGCCATTGATGTTTTTTGTCATCATTTTTAGTCTTCTCTGCACTTATTTCCATTCCATAGGCTCTGGAGGTGGTGTCAAGCCTCTGTACCAGCTGTTCAAGTTTTTGTTTCTCTCAAGCCAATCCATCAATGTCATCCGCAAAAAAGGAGGTTGGAGATTTCTCTATCCCCTATACGGACTGTGCCTTCGTGATCTGCAAGGGCTTGTGACATGATGCGCTCTAGGAAGATGTTGAAGAGTTGTTGAAGAGTTATGGGAAGAGTAGGCATCCTTGACGCACACCGATTGTTGTTCTGAACCAGTTCCCGATGGCGCTGTTGTGGACGACTGCACAGGTAGCCTTGTCGCACAGGTTTTTGATGACTTCAATAATGTTAGGGCTAATAATGTTCGCTCTCCTAGTTGCCCACAGAGCTACATGCCAGATTCGCTCAAACGCTTTCTTGAAGTCTACGAACGCATGGTATAGGTGTTGTTGGTGTGGTAGGTATTTCTCGCAGATTATTCTGAGGTTGAAAATCTGTTTAATGGCACTTCGTCCTGCCCTGAATTCTGCTTGTTCTTCAGCTATGATTGGTTCAGCTTGGGTTTCAACCTGTTGAGTATTATTTTCAAGAGGACCTTGCTGGAATAGCTGATGAGACTGATGGTGCGGTAATGTTCACACTCCTTTTTGAGAAGAGTGATGACAAGCGACTGGGTCCATAATGTAGGCCACTCCCCACTGTGCCAGATCTTGTTACAAATGATGGTGAGGGCGTCAGTCATCGATTCTCCTCCTGCTTGTTGCAATTCCGCGGGTATTTGTCCACTCCCGCTGACTTCCCCTTCTGCAGCGATTGCGCTGCTGTCTCAACTTCTTCACGGAGAATTGGGAGGCTTTCTTCTTCTGTGTTCTGGGAACATGCTATACCTGATAGGTCTCCGTTTGGTGTGTGGTTAAAGGTCAGTTCTGTACTCTACTCTGTCCATCTGTCCAAGACTTCTTGTTCTTCTGTAAGACATATGCCAGACTTGCTTTGGATCGTGGAGACCTTAAGCTGTTTAATAGTTGTCAGCCGCTGAACAGTCTGGTAGGCCTTCTTGTTGTTGTTCTTGTTCAGACTGTTCCCTATTTCCTGGCATTGATCTTCTATCCAGTTCTCCTTTGCTGTGCGCATACCTTTTCGGAAGTCAGTGTTGATTTTTCGGTGAGTTGTTCTTTTTCTTTTTCATCTCTCTTCGTTTATCACACAGGTCCAAAAATTAAGGTGGATTACTGTTTACCTGGAGTTTTATATAACCTCAGTTCAATTGTACAGGTGAAAAAGAACGTATGATACTGGGTACTCTTCAGATAATTGTGTAGGTCATTTCCCGGTCAGTCGGGAGCACTTCCTTTATCCTGTCACTGAAATCCTTAACCTCATTGTCTTAGGCCGACAGTGAAGTTCTCGCTTTGTCGATTATATTCCCGAACTGTTTCGGATGATTATATAATGTTAGTTCAATCCTAATGTTACAAGAAACGTATATCCTGGGAAAATCTGTTCGGTAGATACTGGTCCATCAATCAGTCTTTCATTTAATATTTAGTCACACATTTAGTTGATATTACTTAGACACTTTCAATTAAACATTTTAAACATGTTAATTTTGAAAACAAAATTACAGTCATATTATTAGTCTACCAACAGGAGATCTTGTATAACTTTTCACAACTGTTGTCAAATTGTAGTAGTCTACAGAATGTCCATATTCACTGTTATACATGTCCATAGATAGAATATACTGGTTATTTTATGCACTCCTTCAGTAACTTAAAATGATTGTAACCGAGAGACTTCGAGATTTCATTTTCATGGAAATGTGGGGGTGCCGGGGGTTTCTGTATAAATAGTATCCCCACTTTCTGGAAATTTGGTGCTTTAAATTCCCACTGTCGCTGTCTTTCTCCTTGGTTCTTTTCCTACTCTGTTATATTAGTGTACTATTCTATCTTCTTCGCTGGACCATTCACCTAGGCTACCTTTTTTCTTGAAAACTCTTCCAAAACTCTTCATTTGTGTATGGTGTCTTTTGGGTCAGCTTGGGAATATTGGATGCTTTCTGCCAAATGGTCACTAGGGCTTCCTATAATACTATTATTTAGCAATGTAGGCATTTTATATGTATGTGTTTTGTTATTTTATAATGATGTTTATATTCTATTTTGTTTTGTTTTTTTATAAACGGGGGTTCGATAAATCGGAGTATAGCGTCAGCGTCCCCTGCGTGGGATGCCTTTATTGTACAGTGACCGGCTGGTGGAGTGCCCTCAATGTTACCACTAGGGTTGTTTTAGCAGATCTTTTATACAGATCAGGAGTGAGTCCTCTTTCAACCAAGTTGTGGTCCTGATTCGGCTTTTTGCAGTCCGCTGGACCCTGTAAGCAATGAATAACTAACTAACCAATTAACTAACTGTTTTGATGTTATGTATTATAATCTTAGTTAATGTATTGTGAAATGGAATGTATTAGTTGTAAGCCTTTGCGAAAGCTGAGGAGAGTGTTCGTCACTCTTTGGTGCAATTTTGACTCGCCTGCAGAGCAGTATGAGTCTATGTACTCACGCCCCCTCTCTTCACCGTTCCATCCCCCCCCCCCTTTCCCCTCCCCTACACCTCCCCCCACCCCCCCAAAAAAAATCCTGATTTTGCAAATCTCTGCGAGATGAGTCCTAAATATTCCAAATATGGCATTTAAAAAAAAATCCGTCCCTCCGTCTGTCTGGCCGCTGTCCGCCTTCTGTTTGTGCAAAACTTACAAGTGAATTAATATCTCAGATTCCTATTTCAACTATCGCAGCCAAAATTGGTAAGATGGTGTATACCCATGAGACCTCGCATATGATAAGTGCATGAATGATTTCACAAGGTCACAGGGATAACAAAAGTTAGTCCAATAATTACCATTGTTCACAAATTTCACTTTTTTCCCTATATTATTAACATTGAACTTATGATTCTTTAATAGATGATAGATATCAAGGAGACACACGTACTATACACATTTTGTCAACCTCATTCCAAGGTCAAGGTCACTGGGGCTGTCCAAAGTCGGTTAGTATAGGTACTTTGAAGTGACCTTGACCCTAAGCTATGAGGAGAGGTATAAAGTCCAAGTTGTTGTATTTAGAGATTGTCACGAAGAAAGGGATTTGGGGGAAGGGGGTAAAGCTCTTAATCTCTAGCGCTGTGTTATCTCCTTTGATAGATCAACGTGCGATGACATTCCAGAGACTAAAGCAAGGCCAAATTAATAAGTGATAAACAGAGTAAAGACGAGATGGAAAGTAAATGTACTAGTTAAGAAATACACAGTCAAAGGCCAGTCAAGGAAATTGCGATTTCTGTAACTATCTACTTTTAATAATTTGAGAAGGGAGAGTCCCGGTCAAATTGTTCTGGGGTGATTCATCGGCGTGGCGTCTCTAATACTGAGTAGTCTGGTGATATTGGGGAAAGTCAATCTTATGGGTACTAGAGCTATCGTAGACTGATCACATCATCGGGTGAGAGAGTATCTGTATGGGGGCCAGAGTTTCTGTGATAATCTGGCGGGTGGGGGGTCTCTCAGGCTTAGGCACTTAGCTGGGGACTGCAGTGCGGCGGGTTGTCCAGGGTCCTCTGGATGGCTTGCCAGTGGTGGTGCAAGATGCTGTTCAGTGGTCACGCGAAGATGACTCACTGACCACGAGTGCAAGTAGTGTTGTCTTTGTTGTGGCACAGGCGTTGAACTTGGCTTACGTTGCTAGTCAGTTCAGAAATAGCGAAGTCCCAAATCACGCGTCTCATTGAGACCTCCCGGGTTGTCGGGGGCCTGCAGCGGGTCAGAGATTGGGAGATGATTCCAGTCCGGGGCGATGCGTCCGGCACAGGAACCCGTCTGCAACGTGTACAGACGCTGTATCAGCTGGGGATAGGGATAATGCGAATTCTGGGCCTGTGGTTATAGTCACCCTTATCAGAATTCAAATTGGCTTGACCGGTCATGAGTGGAGCCGGTGCAAATACCAACAGTCAAACAATGCTACTAGATTTACGGGGGCAAAGTGGTGGTTATTGGCAGCCACTAGTAAAAAGATACATTCGGCGCATTGGATGGGTTTGGCAACAGGGCAAATCTTTATACATTGGGGAAGCATGGTGGAAGGCAATAATAAGGGTACAGGACAAATGGGATGTAGGTCTGGGCTGTACTTGGGATTCTAATCTATATGGAGGGGTTGGCATGGCATGGAATATCATACATGGGGTAACGGAGTATACAAGCATAAATTCAAACATGACATGAGATAATACAAGGTAGAAAGTATGTGCAAGGGAGAAAATACAAGTCATAGCAATACATCAAGGCAAAATTATAAACATGAACATACATACTGACAGGACGCATGAACATGATGGTGGACGATAGGTGATGGGGGTGCTATATGACAAGGAGTAAATTCCCTCTCTTACCTTGGTTTAAGACGGGTGGAAGCACAAGGATACTGACGAAACTCAGGGGTCGCTCGGTGATGGCGGCGTGGATTCGCAGGTTGTGGCTTCGAGGTAGGGAAGTTAGCATCTGACCCTAAGTCTTGGTCAGTAGCAGACTTTAAGCAGGGCGCCCTCGGGGGCGGGGCTTAAGAGACTGTGCGAGCTTGCTAGGTAGAGATGGCTGGTCAAGAGGAATGACGGCAGGTCTGAGGCTATCGTCGCTGGCTGTGCGGGGTTGGTCGAATGGTTGCGGCCAGGCCTCAGGGATGCCATTGTCCGCCTCGTCACAGAGGCCCCCCCAAGGAAAAAGGCGAGGGACGTAGGACTCGACGAAGGCGCGGCCAATCAGCTCTGAGGTCGGCTGCCGGGTGCGACGATGGGTTGCGATGATCCGGGTGATGCGGGCGATGCAGGGTTCCGGGTACGATGGCGGGTGCCCAAGGCTGGGGTCCGCGGAGCTGCCGGGTTTCGGCTACGGTTAGTGGGCGGCGGCAGGAGTGAAGACTGGGGCGTCGGCCCTCAGGGGCGACTCGATGGAGTCGGTTGCGGGGTGACGGCTGAGGAAGTCTGCGCCGTGGTTGTCTTTCCCAGGGATGTGTTCCAGCTGGAAAGAATATGCCTGGAGCAGCAGAGCCCACCTCATTAGCCGGGCGTTGAGCGATTTGGAGGTCGCCAAGAAGGAAAGTGGTTGGTGATCCACTTGGACTGTAAAGTGCGAACCGTAGAGATACAGTTGGAACTTCTGGACTGCCCAGGCGAGGGCGAGACACTCCTTCTCCGAGGTGGCGTAGTTTTGTTCGGCCGGCTTGAGTTTCCCGGCTGGCGTACGCGACGGGGAAGAGCGTCGGGGCGTCCGGGGAGTCCCGTTGGAGCAGAACGGCTCCGAGGCCTACGTCGCTGGCGTCTGTGCGCAGGACGAAGGGCTGTCCGTGGTTGGGGAGTCGGAGGACTGGCTGGGACGTCAGCTTGTCCTTGAGCTCCTGGAAGGCAGCTTCGCATTGCGGGGTCCAGATGACTCGGTCCGGTGCGGCTTTCCGGGTCAGGCTTGATAGTGGCGCGGCGATTCCGTTGTAGCCGGGTACAAACTTCTGATAGAAGCCACTCAGTCCCAGGAAGGACTGAACATCTTTCTTGGTCTTGGGGCGTGGCGCGTCTCGAAGGCGCTGGACGGTCTTTTCCAGAGGCCGGAGCTGTCCACGGCTGATGGTGTGGCCAAGAAATTCCAGCTCTTGGTAGCCGAACTGGCATTTGGTCGGCCGGGCAGTAAGGCCAGCTTCTCTGAGGCGGCGCAAGAGTTGGCGCACCACTCGCAGGTGCTCCTCCCATGTCTCCGTTGCGACGAGTATGTCGTCCATAAAAGAGTGTATGAACGGACAGTGGAGGGGGTCCAACAGCTTCCGCATCATCGTGCTGAAAATACTTGGGGCATTGTGCAGACCGAACGGCAGAACATTAAATTCATAGTGGCCGTCCATCGTGCTGAAGGCTAGGTACTGGCGGGATGAAGGGTGCACGGGAATCTGATAAAAGCCTTTGCTCAGGTCCACCCTGGAGAAGTATCGGGCGGATTGTAGCTTTGCGAACAAGTCCGTGGGGTCGGATAGGGGTCCGGGCACGAACTGGGTTACAAGGTTCAACTGCCGGAAGTCGATACAGAGGCGATGTTCTCCGCTGGGCTTCCGTGACAGAACTATTCCTGCGCTGTAGGGGGAACGGGAGGGAGCGATGACTCCGGCTTGTAGCAGAGCCTCTACTTCCGTTCTTACCACTTGCTGCTGGGAGAGTGGGACGGGGTACGGTTTCTGGCGGACGGGAGTGGGGTCCGTTAGGGTCAGTCGAACTTCTTCCAGGTCCGTCCTCCCAGGAATGTCGGTGAGGACTTCCCTGTACTCTGCTACGATGGCGCGTAGCTGGCGTTGCTGGCCGGCGGGGAGTGAGGGGTCCAGAGAGACGTCCCGGAAGGATTCCTTCCCTTTGAGCGGAAATTCGGCGACGCCGGTCTCTGTGCCATCCACTTCGACGGCCAGCGCGACCGTGAGTAGTGAGTGGGAGTCTGGGGCGGGTGCAGGTTGCTCCAGGTACCGCTTGAGCAGATTGATGTGGTGGGTCCTGGGTTTTCCGCCTACCTCGATGCGATAGGTGGTGCGCGAGAGTTTCTCGAGCACCGGGTAGGGTCCTTGCCAAGCTATGTCTAGCTTGTTTGTGCCGCTGGGGAGAAGCAGTAGGACTTGGTCTCCTACCTGTAGCTCTCGGTCCCGGGCGCGGCGGTTGTGGTAGCGGGCTTGTCGCTCTCTCGCCTTCTTCAGGTTGGCGGAGGCGGCTTTCCATGTTGCCTTGAGGGTTTCTTGTAGCTTCGTGACGTATTTTGTGGCGTCGACCGGTGCCTCGTCCAGTTTGGCGTCGGTCCAGCTACGTCGTAAGGCGGCTAGAGGTCCGGAAAGGGGTCTTCCAAAAAGCAGCGTGGAAGGCGTGTATCCGGTGGAGGTGTGCGGGGTCTCTCGATACGCGAAGAGCGCTGACGCGACGTATGTGTCCCACGCTTCCGGCTGTTCGTCGGCGATCTTGCGGATGATCGAGATAAGTGTCCCGTTCAGGCGCTCGACCTGTCCGTTGCTAGCGGGGTGGTAGGGTGGGGTCCGGATATGGCGGATGCGGAGTAATTGGAAAACCTCCTGCATAAGTTTTCCGGTGAACTGGGACCCGTTGTCGGTCAGGATGTTGTCCGGGAATCCGACTCGAGTGAATATGGTGACGAGCGCGTCGGCGACCCGGGCGGCGTCGATCTTCGGGAGGGGAACGGCTTCGCACCACATCGAGCAGGCGTCGACGAGGGTTAGTAGGTACTGGTTCCGCTTCTTGGTCCGCGGGAGGGGTCCTACGATGTCAACAGCCACTCG
Organism: Oncomelania hupensis; assembly: GCA_036898135.1. Taxonomy (NCBI): domain Eukaryota; kingdom Metazoa; phylum Mollusca; class Gastropoda; order Littorinimorpha; family Pomatiopsidae; genus Oncomelania; species Oncomelania hupensis. The sequence continues at coordinate 9,255,018 of CM072511.1, read as the reverse complement.
CTGGAAGGGCGTTCCGACAACGACGGTGGGGCTGATAGTGACTGGTACGGTGTGGTGGCGGGGCGAGTATCGTTGGCACTGGCTACAGGACTTGACGTAGCGCTTCACGTCATCGGTCATCCCGGGCCAGTGGTATTGAGCGCTGATTCGTAGAGTGGTCGCTCCTATGTCAATATGTCCGCTTAGGGGCATGCTATGGCCAAGCTCCAGGATTTGGGGGCGAAGTGTCGCAGGTACGACCAGTTGTGTATGGTCGTCCTTCTGGCGGAAGAGGAGTCCGTCTTCGACGAAAAAGTCCCCGGACCTGGGTGGAGTGCGTGCGGCGGGAAGTTTTCCGTAGCACTTGCGGAGGGTGGCGTCGCTTTCTTGGGCCTTCCGGATCTGTTCCGGCATCTGGTTGGGAATCGGGGGTGGAGTCGCGGCTGTCTTCGCCTGTGCGCGCGTCTGGACGGCGGCCATCGATTCCACAGGCTGGGGCGGCATCCCCAAGAAAACGTATCGGCATCCTAAAATTAAGTCGTACAGGGGCTGGTCCATTACTGCAGCTTGAATGGTCCCCGTTACGTACCGGCTGGTTACTTGGATCCGGGCTATAGGGAGCGTGGTGCTGGGTTGGGACGCGTCGGCCAACTTCAGGGTGATAGTCTCGCCGGTCAGGTCTTGTTCCCTGATGAGCGAGCGGCGGACGACGGCGTCGAAGGTAAGTCCAGTGTCGTAGAGACAGTGGGCTGGGCGATCGTTGACTGTCACTTGCTCGGTGACGGCAGGTCGATCGGCGGGAGTAGCGACGGGGGTGACAGGGGTCCCGTCGGGGGTAACTTGGCGTAGGGCTAGTACGGTACCTTGTTTGCGACGCTGGTCGCTGATGCGTCGAAAACATTTCTCCCGGGTGTGTCCTCTGCGTTGGCAGTAGCCGCAGAAGAGCTCTGTGCTCCGCTTCCCTGGCTCTGCGGTGAGGGTTGGGCGTCCTTTGGGCGGCGGTGGACGGTGGTTCGCCGGCGGGGCAGGCCGGCGAGGCTGGTGGCGGGTATCTGGCGACGAGGGTGCTGGGGGATCACGGCGAGGCTGTCTGTCGTCGGGATGGGCGGTGAGGTATCGATCCGCGACGATGATCAAGTCTTCAAGGCGAGCGGCGCCTTGTTCGGCGGCGAATGTCCGGAGTTCCGCCGGCATGGTGCCTCGAAGTTGCTCGGCGAGCATCAACTCTAGTAATCCGTCGTAGGTCCTGGGTTCGTCAGTTTGCTCAATCCATTTATCCCGTAGCGTAGCTAGACGGTCGGCAAACTGCGTGAACTTCTCCCCTCTCTCTCTCCGGGAGTTCCGGAAACTCTTGCGATAGTGCTCACCTGAGAGCTCAAAACCATGTAGTAGGGCTCTCTTGAGGGCGGGATAGTCTCCCTCCTCGGAAGTCGGTGTCTTGGCTAGAATCTCATAGGCCTTTCCCTTGAGGCCATGACTGAGCTTGCGATACCAGTGCTGGGAGTCAAGACCGTTTTCCCTCGCGACTCGCTCGAATCGGGCGAGGTAGACTTCAATTGTTTCGTCCCGATCGACGAATGGGTCCAGGGGGAAGTTCATCCCCGGAATCGGCGGGGGGGGTGCGGGTATTCCGGTGCTGGTGGCGAAACTGGGGGCGAGGAGCGAATAGTCTTCGCTAGCGGGCGAAGCGATCCCTAACTCGCGGCGGTCGCGCTCAAGTTGGAGGAGTGCTTGGCGCCGTTCGAGCTCCCTGTCTTTTCTCTTCTCTTCGAGCGCCGCGACCCTCTCGTCCTCCTCCTTCTTCCTTGCGGCGGCTCTCTCCTCCTCTGCTATTCTATCCTTCGCCTCCTCTCTTCTCCGCTCGGCGGCTTTTTCCTCCTCTGCAAGCTTCCGGGCGGCGGCCCGTTCCTCCGCGGCGAGGCGCTCCTTCTCCTCCTCTCTTCTCCGCTCGGCGGCTTTTTCCTCCTCTGCTAGCTTCCGGGCGGCGGCCCGTTCCTCCGCGGCGAGGCGCTCTTTCTCTTCCTCCTTCTTCGCCTCTCGCTCTTTGGCCCTCTCCTCCCTCTTCAACTTTTCCTCTGCCACGTCAGCCTCCACGTTCGCCAAGACGTAGTCTTTAAGTTCGGTGCCGGCGAGCCCTAAGCTCTCGCCAATACTCTTGTACTTAAGAGCAAGCTCTCCCCGGTCGGCCATGGTAAGAGAGGTAACTTACCCTGCAAAAGGTCCTAACCGGGATGAGGGGCACACACAAGGGGTACACTGACGGAAAACAGGGGGGTGGGCTGGATGAGCTACGATGAAAACTGCAAAGGGGCGAATACAACACAACCACAAAGACAAAATGCAATCAATCAAAAAATCACAAAAATGAATGCAAGAAAAAAGCCTGTTGAGAGATCACCACTCGGGAAAACCAGTAAGGGACCTATGGGCTATGCTAACTACTACTAAGCTTGGAGGGCTGGGGTGGAAATCTAGCTAAGTCCTAAGTCTAGTCGAGTTGGGATGGGAGCCTAAGTCTTTTGTCTTGTCGGGTTGGAGGGGGGAACCTAAGTCTTCTAGTCTCGTCGGGTTGGAGGGGGGAAACCTAAGTCTTCTGGTCTCGTCGGGGTCGCCAAAATTAATGTCACGAAGAAAGGGATTTGGGGGAAGGGGGTAAAGCTCTTAATCTCTAGCGCTGTGTTATCTCCTTTGATAGATCAACGTGCGATGACATTCCAGAGACTAAAGCAAGGCCAAATTAATAAGTGATAAACAGAGTAAAGACGAGATGGAAAGTAAATGTACTAGTTAAGAAATACACAGTCAAAGGCCAGTCAAGGAAATTGCGATTTCTGTAACTATCTACTTTTAATAATTTGAGAAGGGAGAGTCCCGGTCAAATTGTTCTGGGGTGATTCATCGGCGTGGCGTCTCTAATACTGAGTAGTCTGGTGATATTGGGGAAAGTCAATCTTATGGGTACTAGAGCTATCGTAGACTGATCACATCATCGGGTGAGAGAGTATCTGTATGGGGGCCAGAGTTTCTGTGATAATCTGGCGGGTGGGGGGTCTCTCAGGCTTAGGCACTTAGCTGGGGACTGCAGTGCGGCGGGTTGTCCAGGGTCCTCTGGATGGCTTGCCAGTGGTGGTGCAAGATGCTGTTCAGTGGTCACGCGAAGATGACTCACTGACCACGAGTGCAAGTAGTGTTGTCTTTGTTGTGGCACAGGCGTTGAACTTGGCTTACGTTGCTAGTCAGTTCAGAAATAGCGAAGTCCCAAATCACGCGTCTCATTGACCTCCCGGGTTGTCGGGGGCCTGCAGCGGGTCAGAGATTGGGAGATGATTCCAGTCCGGGGCGATGCGTCCGGCACAGGAACCCGTCTGCAACGTGTACAGACGCTGTATCAGCTGGGGATAGGGATAATGCGAATTCTGGGCCTGTGGTTATAGTCACCCTTATCAGAATTCAAATTGGCTTGACCGGTCATGAGTGGAGCCGGTGCAAATACCAACAGTCAAACAATGCTACTAGATTTACGGGGGCAAAGTGGTGGTTATTGGCAGCCACTAGTAAAAAGATACATTCGGCGCATTGGATGGGTTTGGCAACAGGGCAAATCTTTATACATTGGGGAAGCATGGTGGAAGGCAATAATAAGGGTACAGGACAAATGGGATGTAGGTCTGGGCTGTACTTGGGATTCTAATCTATATGGAGGGGTTGGCATGGCATGGAATATCATACATGGGGTAACGGAGTATACAAGCATAAATTCAAACATGACATGAGATATATACAAGGTAGAAAGTATGTGCAAGGGAGAAAATACAAGTCATAGCAATACATCAAGGCAAAATTATAAACATGAACATACATACTGACAGGACGCATGAACATGATGGTGGACGATAGGTGATGGGGGTGCTATATGACAAGGAGTAAATTCCCTCTCTTACCTTGGTTTAAGACGGGTGGAAGCACAAGGATACTGACGAAACTCAGGGGTCGCTCGGTGATGGCGGCGTGGATTCGCAGGTTGTGGCTTCGAGGTAGGGAAGTTAGCATCTGACCCTAAGTCTTGGTCAGTAGCAGACTTTAAGCAGGGCGCCCTCGGGGGCGGGGCTTAAGAGACTGTGCGAGCTTGCTAGGTAGAGATGGCTGGTCAAGAGGAATGACGGCAGGTCTGAGGCTATCGTCGCTGGCTGTGCGGGGTTGGTCGAATGGTTGCGGCCAGGCCTCAGGGATGCCATTGTCCGCCTCGTCACAGAGATAATAGACTGATCTTTCATTTATGTTACGTGTTTGCGTTGATCTTAAAGATCAAGGCCATTTTTGGCTTTGCAAAACATTCAAAAAATAGGTCATCGTACAGTGGAGTGGCTGTTTAGTTAACCCACATAGTATGCAACAGCATTGGATTATTTGGTCAAACATGCATGAGAAGTATGTGAGAGTCAAGGTCATCCCAAGGTCAAGGTCACTAGAGGCCAAGAGGGGAGGCGTAATACAACTTTTACTGTACTTTATTTGAGAGTACATGAGTGTATTTGAATCTGGATGTCAAGGTCATCTCAAGGTCAGGAGCATAGAAAGATCAAAGTTGGTATTATTTTGCATTTTAATACCACCGTTTCATTTTTTTTTTTTTCTGGGCACTCATTTTCATGGTAAATATTGCGAGTTCCATAAGGTACATGTGAGTCATATGTACATTCCATAAGGTACATGTGAGTCATATGTACATTACCCTTGTAGTTTAGTTTAACCTCTTCTGTACTGAAAGACTGTACAGACCGCGTTTTGTTACACTATCCCGGTACTGTGTCTCACGGTTATATAATTATTTTTTTAGTTCAGTTAGGGAAAGGCATGTATGGCCTTATCCAGTCCTTCGGGGTTTATAGGTCACCTTATAAAATCCTTTCTGGATGTATAGGTCAGTTTGAAACAGAGGTAACCGCAGTTGTCGTTCTGTCGGTCCTTCACGGAACAGGGTCTGATGTCACAAATAATCTTCGTTTGAGTTCTACGGTGAAAAAGACTACTCGCGTGAACAGGTGAAATCCTCAGGGGAATTTAGGTCAGTCTGAAACTGAAATTACTCACAGACAGCTAGTTAAGTTTCGTTTATTACACCACTTAACTCATTGAAGTTTCTAGTAGTAGTAGTAGTAGTAGTAGTAGTAGTAGTAGTAGTAGTAGTAGTAGTAGTAGTAGTAGTAGTTTTTTTAGTAGTAGTAATAGTAGTAAAACATGGGGACAATGAATCACTGTTTCACAGACGGCTCTTTAGTTTCCAGGAAATTCTTGCTTTCAGTTAAATTGGAAACACGTCATCGAAAATGCAGGTCAGTGTGTAGACTACTTCCAACGTCTGTTTTCAAGGATCTATTAAACAACGATGGTCACACTCACGGTGTCACATCCTTCAAGTTCCGGGTCTCCTAGTTTATCCGAGCGCCTTTGCGCATGCGCCAGGTCATGTCGGGCCGGCTTTTTCACGAAGTTCTTAGGCGTCATAACCCTAACCCTAACCCTAACCCTAAACTCTTAACTCTAACCCAAACCCTAACCATAACCCTTACGAAGACTATGATAGCACTGTGCGCATGCGTCGAATTTTGTAACGCGTCGACCAATCAAAATGCTCCCATTCGCTCCCAGCCCAGCTAAGATACTAGGAACTGTGACGATGTCACAACGGTACTGTAGTGAAAGGCCAGATGTATACAGCATAACATAGCTGACACTAGTCGAGAACTTCTCCCTCCGCTACGCTGTGGGGTCAGCTTACAAAACTTACACAACATCAAGTGATAATAACGATTGGTTGGACTAATGACCGAGAGAGCGATAAAGTATAGACTTAGGAATTATCTTAGTGGCAGTGTGCGTTAGACTTTGGATAGTTCAGTTTAAGAATAAGAAGGATAATTCATAAAACATCCACTTCGTAGTATCCGCTATAGCCGAAATGTCAAAACCATGCATTCACGATAGCAGGAAAATGTTGGATGCACGTTATAACAAACCAAACCAAAACGTTCACCGTATTAGGAAGTTGAGGCCGGAAAGAGGTGCTATATGCAGGAACAGAGAGACAGAGACAGACAGGGGGTGAGGGGGGGGGGGAGAAAGAAAGAGACAGAGGTGGGGCACGGGATAGCTAGTACAGTGGGGAAAGGAAAGGACCACTGCAGCCTAATGACAACGGCAAAGACAGTAGGGGACAAGGTCATGGTAAAGCAAGGAGAAAGCCATTTGGAAACACAAAAGACGGTTTATCTCGCCGCTTCTCGTCTGGCTCTCTTTAAAAGGCCTTTTCCACTCACTGACGCAAAGACACGCTGAGTCACCCTGCCCCCAAAATAACTTTGTCAGCATCCGTCTCGCATATTCGCAATAACATATGCTGCAAGCGTCTTTCCGTCCCGTTACCTTTACCAAGAATGAGGAATTAATTGCGCCTCGTTTTTTAGGGCCTCTGCTACGTTGTTTATATGATGGCAACACTACTGCATATCATTTGTAATGTTTAATATGGCTTGTTTTGCACACACCGTGTTCTTCCGTGGGTTTCGTCATGTGTTTAACGGTACACTTAATCACCCTGAGAGAGAGGGGGAGAGAGAGCCTCATGCTCAGCGTGCATTTTAGACTGTATGGCATGCAGAGACCTCTAGATCTATAGATACGGTCACCATCAGGGCGGGGTAGTTTGACCTTACTGACCACGCGTTGTTGTTCGTAGATTATAGTCACACGACACTTTCGCATATAGGTGACTACTGGACCGATTTATACTGACACCAGCGGGCCAGTTGTTGGTAAAGGGGAAAATAATATGATCACACGTCGACCAATCCGGGATTCGAACCAGCGACCTTTCGGTTACTAGCAAGACGCTCTTACCAACTGAGCTACCCGGCCCCTCCCTGACCACGCGCTTGTCAGATTAACCTATATAGACAGCTATAACTTCATTCCATTCTAGACATAAAGGGTGTGTCACACTCATTGCCTCAACAGTGGGTACAGTACCCACTGTTGAGGCAATGAGTGTGACACACCCTTTAACACAAATGTGTGTGTGCTTATCACACGAAAAACAACCACCTAAAAAAACTAACACATAAAACACCACAGGCAACAATTACAACATTTTTATTCACACACACACACACACACACACACACACACACACACACACACACACACACAATAAAACCCACGCTAATCTCTCTCTCTCTCTCTCTCTCTCTCTCTCTCTCTCTCTTTGTGTGATACACACACACACACAGATAAAAAGATGGGGTACGCTGGTTTCTCATATGTGGTGCCCCAACGACCTTCGAGTTACGAGATTATAATATGTATTGTTACGGTCAAGGCTCACGCCACGTTACACATGGCATGGACGATACAGTGGTGGTGGTGATGCCAGTAACAGTACATGAAGACATACACAAGAGTAAATTATAGCATTATTAACCAACATGTTCTATCCATTACGAAGTTCATTCACAAATTACCTCCATTTATCATAGTTGAAATGAACGAACTTTCCCAAAGTATTCCCTTTTATTATAATTGGAAACATTTTAATTGTAATTTATGAATTATTTCCCTTTACAGCAAAGTAAGCCCGCACAATCCTGCCTCTAGAGAACTTATCTATACCAGTACCTCTCCGTGACTGACCAATGGGCTCTATGCACAAGTCGGCGGCATGGTCACGTGGCGCGGGAATAACAAAGCGGTCATGGCAATATTTCATCTTTCAGTGGAAATCGATGAAAGGAAATGTTCTTTTCTTTGCATAAAGGTTTACGTCGAAGTTATAGCATCCAAACGCAGCACAGTACTTCACCATTTTCAAACTCGAGCACGCCGTGTTATTCCCGCAGCACGTGGCCGCCACGCCTTTGTGCATAGAGCCCATTCGGCTCAGCGCAACAGTTTTATTTACTGGCGCCCTCTAATTGAGTGCGCACATTGCTAACTGCAAAACTTGCACGGCACGTGAAAATACACGCCTGCCCTCAAACCCATATAGCGGCCATCTTGACCAATTTAGGATGACGAATCAACACTAACAAAACATTGCACGGGCTGTAGATATTTCTCGCAGATTATTCTGAGATTGAAAATCTGTTTAATGGCACTTTGCCCTGCCCTGAATCCTGCTTGTTCTTCAGCTATGATTTGTTCCGCTTGGGTTTCAACCTGGTGAATATTATTTTCAGGAGAACTTTGCTGGGATGGCTTATGAAGCTGATGGTGAGGTAGACACTACACAGTAAACGCAAGGACTGTCCTTAAAAGTGAAAGAGAAAGAGACTGGTTGTAACAGTCTTTAGTATAATTTAACTCGTAAAGCACTCTTCAGAATACACCAACATTACACTCCAAGCATGTGCAGGTTACACCATTATATTTTACAGTCTGTTTTACTAGGCACTATACGAACTTAACCAAGTTTCGAAAAACTTTTCAGTGGCTGTTTTTCGCTTTATTACAGTGTGGTCAAGTCACTGGCTACAGCAGCAGAACAGGCAGCCATTGGCATGGGCAGGGAAAGGCAAAGGGACTGACACAGTTACATTACATTACATTATTATTGCTTTAGGTCCAGCGGACTCTTCCGAGCCAAATCAGGACCGGACAACCCCCGATCCGCATAAAAGATCTGCTGAAACAACCCTAGTGGTAAAACCGAAAGCTCTCCACCAGCTAGTCACTTTACAATAAAGACATCCCACGCAGGGGACGGCTGAGGCTTCACCCCAACTTATCGAACCCCCGTTTACAAAAACAAAATAGAATACAAACATCATTATAAATTATCAACAAAACACATACATATAAAATGCCTACATTGCTAAATAGTAATATCATAGGAAGCCCTAGTGACCACCTGGCAAAAAGCGTCCAATATTCCCAAGCTGATCCAACAGACCTCATACACAAACAAGGAGTCTTGTCCCGGAAGAGTTTTCAAGAAAAAAGGTAGGAGACTGGTCTAGCGAAGAAGACGATAGTATAGCAGATTGATAGAACAGAGCAGGAATGAGAAAGAGCAAATGAGAAAGACAGCGACAGTGGGAATTTATAGCACTAAATTTCCAGAAAGTGGGGATACTATTTATACTGAAACCCCCGGCACCCCAACGGGGGGGGTACTGACACAGTTATGTTTGACGGTACAATGCAAAAGAACACAATAATGAATGAGAAAAGAGAAGTTTTCAAAGAGAGGGAGAGAGAGACAGAGAGAGGTACAGTTAAACCAACGTTTAACGTTTGTTGCATATTTATATTTGTAAAGTGAAGCCTTCTTCTACAGCGTGTGACCCTATGACAGAAGGACAGACTGGGAAAAGCGATCGCGCATTTCAACTTGTAAGTAGAATGTGGAGGTTATACCGTATATATTTATTTTTGTAGGCTGTTTAGTTTAGTAAAAATAGAATGGTGGGAGGATACAGTTGGCATCTGTGCACTGACTAGCTGCAATTGATTCTTCAAAATTTTATTGTCTTCCAGTGATGGAGATCACGTACAATCGTACGTGTTTCACGTACTGAGTTGGGAAATCACGTAACGACAATGTAATGAAAGGGTATAAACACGCACAAAGTCAGTGCCAAAGAGGTATGAAAACGTAAACTAAGTTGCTGGGAGGTATCATCAGGTACAACTATACTACTCAAAATAATTGAAGGGCCACTCTCATATTTCATTTAGTTTAATTATTTTTTGCTGCTGTCAATAATATCGCTTATATTGCTTATTTCAAAACTTATCCTGTACAGTAACATTCAAGACAATCTTATTCTGACAAGTAATTACATGTGTGAGTTTTGAACTTTCTGCACCGAGTTGAAAAACAAACCCAATTTTTACAACAACAAAAAATGACCCTGATTTACTGTTGTCTTGCTAATAAAGCAAAATTGTCAACATTAAAAAGTGATTTGCACGCGAAAGGCTTGCATTATCTGAGTTCAGTTCAACAATCGGCGCTTTTTTCTGGGTATAAATGGCAGCGCTTTTGCTTCTTTTCTAACCATGCATCTGATTTAAAGAGAGACCCATATGTCCAAGTGGCCCTTGTATTATTTTGAGTAGTATATTTCGGTCGTGCGTACAGCTTTCGCTCGATTTGGACCGCCTACCACCCTCTCTCCTCCTCCTATTCATTCTGTCGCTTCCGAGAAACAGCCAATCATATGCACGATAATATTCACTATTTTTTCTCGACGCTTTTGATTGGCTATATAAGACTGACAACAATTTTCAGGGTGGAGAACTTTCCGCGGATCCGCGGATTTCCGCGGAAGGCATTTGCATTTCCGAGAAAAAAATATTGAGTTCCGAGTGTCAGAAGCTGAGAGGCTACCCTTTACTGGGCATAGCGGCCAAAAGCGGCCGAAGTTCTAAAGAGGCAAAACGTCCAAAAGCGTCCGTATCACCCATGTGGTTATATTCTCGCGTTGTTTGAAAGATTGCGAGACTTCCGGCAATCGACTTCCGGTTTATTCTGTTGTGAAATGCGTTCGTTTTTTTTTATTTCAAATTTTCTAGTGTGTGTGTCTAAAATGGATGGTTTGGATTCTTCGACTGATGAAGGGGAGTTTACAGGCTTCCATTTATTAGACATTAAAGTGAGAGAAATGGACTTGGAGTCGGAGGAAGAGATCGGTACTGACATTAGACAATTAGTGTCAGTAGTGTGCATGCATATGATCTTTCAGACTAGCATGAAAGTGAAGAAGAGGAGGGGGCTTGTTTGGACTTTTTAAAACTTTTTTTTGTATACACATGGAGTAATAAAAAACAAGACATGACAAGAGAAGTATAAAAAGGTAGATAATCAAAATAAAATTTATTTCTGTTCATTTTGCATTTTATTTCATTTAAATCTGTACACTAGTCACTAATACCTAAGATGTGGTGTTTTTACTAACGTACCCCTAAATATTTCTAAAATTATAAAAATTCTTGCCTGTTTACAGCTAAAAAATAGACTAACGTGTGCCCAGTAAAATTGGAAATGTGGAGTTTGTGTTTAACAGTGGTGGACCTCAAACTTTGTTAGGCCTGCAAATCAAGATTCTTAACTTTTTTGAAAGACGTGTGCATAAAACATTCTTTTTTTTGGTTGTTGTTTCTATTGATGTTTTCTTTGTGCTTTTTGAATTCAGGAGAGGCCCTAAATAAAATTACTTTCAAAATTGCCTAAATTCATTTTCTTCCAGGGAGCGAATACCGGACTGGGCCCCTGGGCCCCGGTCGGATTTAAGAGATTTCTTGATTCAGTTGTTCTCCACCCGGAATTTTGATTGGCTATATATTATAAGACTGACAACAACCCAACATTAAACATGGCTGACAAGCAGCGATCTGAGGGGAAGCCGAAGAAAAGGAAAAATAAAGCACACAAAACTAATTGCTCAAAAAAATTAAAACAAGATGAAGGAAAAGAAAAACAAACTTTTTTGTCAGCCTTTGGCTTTGAGTGCTCGGTAAGAGAAGAAAAAGGTGAGCCGCAACCGGGCCCGCCTGAAGAAACTCAAACTGATGAAAAGACTTTCCACGGAAAGTGTTTATTACGTATGTTGGTGTACCCCCTAAAAAACTGAAAGGGGGTATAAAAACCCCTTTATGTTTGCAATGAGGGTATGAAAACCCCCACATGTTTTGGTTGAGGGTATAAATACCCCTAGCTTAAAAACTTTCTCCATCACTGGTCTTCACCATAGTGATATTAGACACACACACACACACACCCCGCCCCCCATTTATCATTATCTATATATCACACCTAACTTGCATTCACAACACTACTTGACACATTTGCTAGTTTCATAATAAAGTCGCTATCGGTGATGTTAACAGACATTTTGCCACAGCAACAACAAACAAATGATCTTCAAAAAACGTCTTCATATTTTTCTCTTTTACATTTTGAGGCAGTATAGGTACTATTATTGTACAGACAAATAATAGATCATAAAGATTAATGTATTCACCACATACACACTTAACGTCAGTTAAAATGTGGTTGTAAAAGCATTTAACTTCATTCTAAAAATTACACTTAAAACATTTTTATTACTTGTTGAATAATTGTAGTTGGATATTGCCTCACTAAATTTTTTGCGCCATTTGAACTCTAATTGATTCCTATACCTATCCTATATAACAAACTCCATCATTCCGTAACACTCCTGTAATGATAATAATATATTAATTTTGATCATAGATGAATCTAGATTTTTTATTCCCACTTTAGCAGCTCTCTCTCTCTCTCTCTCTCTCTCTCTCTCTCTCTCTCTCTCTCTCTCTCTCTCTCTCTCTCTCTCTCTCTCTCTCTTACATCTGTTGTACATCTGTTGTGTATTATTCTATATTTGATTTGATCATTCTGTTTCTACTATATTCCATTCAGTATTATTCCTAGTCTTGTATGAGTGTGTCAGCAAGTGGATGGTTGCGCGTAGGTGTGGTTGGCTTTGTTATTGTGTTTTGTATAAATATGTGTGCCAACATCAAAGTGTATTCCTCGTGCTTGTCACCTGGCGAAATAAAGTTCTGTTATCTGTTATCTGTTACCTGTGTAAAAACAAGTACAAAAATCTTTTAAATTACAAAGGCAGTGTAACAGTAACTGCCCCCCTCCCTCCCCCCCCCCCCCCAATAAAAAAATAAAAATAAATTAAATTAAATAAAAAATAACAACACACACAAAGCAAAACAAAACCTTTTTCGCTATTATACTGACATCAAAGTGATTCCCGGTAACAATTTCAGAGGAAGTGCAGCACGAGAGAGAGAGAGAGAGAGAGAGAGAGAGAGGGGGGGGGCAAGAGGGAAACCGTACACAAAGTAGATTGCAACTACCGAGGAAGTGCAACACTGTGCACAATATAGAGTGAGAGCAGCGAGAGAGAGGGAGAGTCACAAGGCACGCAATGACACTCATTGTCAACACAAAAAGGGATGATGTATTAGTAACCACTACTGCATAATGAAAGAGGAAGAAACTGCCGCAATGCCCTACCACTACTTCAGTGCTTGCTCTGTTGTTATTAGGTGCAGATGCTCCCCACTCACCCTATTTCCTGTCTCCTGTGGCTCCCTCTCTCTCTCCTTTCAACTCCCCACCCAACCCCCACCCCGCACTACACTTCCCTACCTCCTGCTCCTCGGCCTCCCTTCCATGGTTGTGCAGGTATTTGCCAGTAATTAGAACACTGTACAATAAAATAGGCAGGGAGAGGACGGAGGGAGAGAGGAGGTGGGTGGGGCCGTGTCACAGAAGGCTAGTTGGACCCAGCACTAAGGCTTCACGCCTCAAATAGTTCATCCTGCTGTAGCCTTTGTAACTTAAAGTCGATGCATAGCAGACGACAGAAGTTAAGGTTTGTGCTAAGCATGTGTAGGCTAGATAAGGTAGGCAGTGACCTCATCCCGCCGACCTAGATCCACCACTAAAAGGCGCTCAGGTATCACAAGATTTCGCGGGTTTAAGCTGACCACACGGTTAGGGAGTCATTCTTTGTCTGACTCTCACACGAGAAGGAAGCCCACGTTGAAAGAGCTCTCTCAAAGAAGACTAAGCAGGTGACGGGTGAAAATCATTTCATCGCAGTATAGCCACAGCCTGACATAGTCAAAGAGGTAAATGGTCAATCCTTTGTTTCATCGCGATTTATTTATAATATTATTGGGTTATGTTTGTGAAGTCTTGTCATGTTTTATCATTGTGAATGTTAGTCAAACTTTGCTTGACCACGTGGCTGACCCGCGACCAGTTTTCGAAACCACGAGGTAGCCTCTACTGTCCAACTGTTGTGTCTCCTATGTGTATTATTGCAGACCAGTGGCTGTACCAGAGAATGTGTATATTGTTAATTACTTCTCCATGTGATTGTGTTTAGTTTAGCCACGATGTATGTATATGTATAAGAAGTATGTTGGAGGTTCCAGTGGACCACGGACTTAGAAGAATGTTCGTCCCTTGTTTGTATAAGTGGACTCTATCACTGAGGGCTGTTTCTGCCATCCGTGAGACGCTTTGCATACCCGTTATAAACAAGGCGTTGCAGAAACTCGTCTTATGTTTTGCAGACGAGCAGGCTTGTTGGTCCGAGGCAGGATATAGACCACTGAGAGTCAACCCTGACATTCGGCCTGCAGTGGAACATCGAGGACTGAGCTCCAATAGCCCAATAGTCAATAACCAAGGAGGAGACACCATCATCACACCTCAACGAATCAGCTAAGTGCTTGCTAAGAAATGCACTAACACTGGTCTAGAAGGACTGTGCGGTAGTCCACTCTCCTGAAACGAACATTAGGCAAACCAGAACAAATAGCCCAATGATGAGACAGTAGCAAATATTAAGAACAGTAGCAGCATAGACCATCAAGGAGCGAACTATTCGAAGTGAATTTGGACATTTAAGTTAATAGAGTGTTTAGAGAATTATGTATAGAGTAGAGGAAATAAATGTGTGATATTTACTGTTAACAAGTGGCTGGACTACCTATGTTTCATAGCCTTGCAAGAGCTAGTGTGTCAGTGAATCTTTTACCATTTTATCCTTACCTCTATAATCCTATCCGCACACAGACCGGGCTAAACATATAAATGTATTAAGATTAGTCACATGGTGATTATACTAGCCGATCCCCGCAGACGAAAGACGAGTGGGTAATAGCATTCCATTGTGCAGGGCCCAGCAACAATAGACCAACCGTCACAGAGCGTATATGTGCTCCATGGATTCTTTAAAATGTGCACGTACCTGCTATCAACTTAAATTATTGATCTAGTATTCATAGAGAAATTCGCCTAAAAATCTTCTCTGCTGAGCGAAACCCACCTCTTAATAATAATGAAAATGAACACATTACGATCATGTGCAGATTATCATCATCATCATCATCATTATCATCATCATCATCATCATCATCATCATCACCACCACCAGTACAACTTATTTATGAGTGCAACTTATGTAATAAAAATGGATACAACCTCAACATAATAATAATAATAATAATAATAATAATAATAATAATAATAATAATAATAATAATAATAATAATAATAATAATAATAGGAAAGGCCGAGCCTAGCAGCAAAAAGCTAATCTTGATCAAGATGTCAATGTGGGCGCTCAATGAAATCATCATCGTCATGGTCGTCGTCGTCATCATTATCGTCGTCGTCCTCTTCGTTGTCCTCTTCGTTGTCGTCATTATCACAGTCGTCCTCGTCATCATTATCATCATCTTCTTCTTGTCGTTGTCATTAACAACGTCGTCGTAAGCATCATCATCGGTATTATTATTATTATTATTATTATTATTATTATTATTATTATTATTATCAGCAGGGTGGAGAATTCTCCGCGGATCCGCGGATTTCCGCGAAAGGCATTTGCATTTCCGCGAAAAAAATATTGAGTTCCGAGTGTGAGAAGCTGAGGGGCTACACTTTACTGGGCATAGCGGCCAAAAGCGGCCGAAGGTCTAAACAGGCAAAACGTCCAAAAGCGTCCGTTTCAACCATGTGGTTATATTCTCACGTTGTTTGAAAGATTGCGAGACTTCCGGCAATTGACTTCCGTTTTATTCTGTTGTGAAAACATTCGACTGCATTTCCACAAGTTTTCTCTGTGATGCATTCGTTTTTTCGATTTTCTTTTCTTCAAATTTTATTGTGTGTGTGTCTAAAATGGATGGTTTGGATTCTTCAACTGATGAAGGGGAGTTTACAGGCTTCCATTTATCAGACATTAAAGTGAGAGAAATGGACTTGGAGTCGGTGAAAGAGATCGGTACTGACATTAGACAATTAGTGTCAGAAGTGTGCATGCATACGATCTTTCAGACTGGCATGGAAGTGAAGAAGAGAAGGGGGCTTGTTTGGACTTTTTAAAACTTTTTTTTTTATACACATGGAGTAATAAAAAACAAGACATGACAAGAGAAGTAGAAAAAGGTAGATAATCAAAAGAGAATTTATTTCTGTTCATTTTGCATTTTATTTCATTTAAATCTATACACTAGTCACTAATACCTAAGATGTGATGTTTTTACTAACGTACCCCTAAATATCTAAAATTATACAAATTCTTGCCTGTTTACAGCTAAAAAATAGACAACCGTGTGCCCAGTAAAATTGGAAATGTGGAGTTTGTGTGTAACAGTTGTGGACCTCAAACTTTGTTAGGCCTACAAATCAAGATTCTAAACTTTTTTGAAAGACATGTGCATAAAACATTCTTTTTTTTTTGTTGTTGTTTTTATTCATGTTTACTTTGTGCTTTTTGCTTTCAGGAGAGGCCCTAAATTACTTTCAAAATTGCATACATTCATTTTCTTCCAGGGGGCGAATACCGGGGCTTGGCCCCTGGGCCCCGGCCGGATTTCAGAGATTTCTTGATTCAGTTGTTCTCCACCCTGTATCAGTGATGTCCCGAGGCCTCGGACATCGGTCATGGTCCGATTCGATTGGAAAATGACCGAATGCAAACACATGTGTCCCGTCAAATGTCCGATTCTATTGCGAAATTAGCGGTCATTGTCCGATAGTATTATGACTAGAGCGGTCACTGCAAGAAACATCTGTACAAACTGGAGTGTCAAAGCCGTTAAAACGAGTTTGAATAGTGGACAATGCTAGACTATTCACTTTTTAGTACATTCCGTCGAACAACAAAAGGGCCGCAACTCTCGACACTTTTGAAAGGGAAATAACCGACACCATACTTCCTCTGCAACGATCTTAAAGAAGCACCCATTAATCTGTTCGCTTCACAATCTGATTGTCCTATTGCTTTTATGTAGTCAGGACATGATGTCCGATTAGTTTTATGATTTAGGACATTTTGTCCTATTGCCCTCTAATCCTAGGAACACCACTGTATTATTATTATTATTATTATTACTATTATACATTGCCGTCTGTAATGGCAAAAAAACCAAACCTTGCCTGAAGCCACAATCATTAAAAACTGCGACAGCCACTATCAATCAGCTATAGGACTCCCCCATATCATGGCCATGAGAAGTCGTCAAAATTAATTATTGGTAAACAGTCCACGCGTAATTATTAGTTTTGTTTCCCATCTAATTTGTGTTTTATAGATATATTTATTATCGTTCGATCGATCTAGACCTTCGTTTAAAAATGTTTTTCCCGTGTATGTTTACTCTGCTTAAAAAAAAAAGTATATATTTTATATTACTGTTTTTATTTTTTTAAATTTTTTTATTAACATATTTTTACGGTGGTTTTGATTGACTGTGCAGTTCCTCGCAACACCTGTCAGTAGTAGCTAGAGGCGTTCGCTTTGTGAAAGGGTATAGTTATCACCTCTACCTTGCTGCTTTACTTTCCCCATACCCTCCCCAAAACAGAGAGACAGAGACAGAGAGAGAGAGAGAGACAGAGACAGAGACAGAGAAAAGATAGGAAGACAAGCAAAAATGTGTTCCTTTGACAGATTTACTGCGTGACAATTACAAAAATGAGAGAGAGAGAGAGAGAGAGAGAGAGAGAGAGAGAGAGAGAGAGAGAGAGAGAGAGAGAAAGAGAGAGAGAGATTGTTGATACTATTTAAATGTACAGTTAAATTTCTTTGAACGTCAAATTATTTGTTGCAAATGTACAACCCGTCCTCATTTCACCTCATCCCACCTCATCCCGCAACTCCAGTCTGGATCTTTGTTTTCTCTATATATTTTGATGGAGACTGTCTGGTGTGGCCCTATAACCTCCGAGTTACGGGATAGGATATGATAGGATTGGCATTTGGTGTGACCATTCTTGGACGACTTTTTGTTTTGACGGTTTTAATAACCAAAACATTTACCATTTTACTAGCCTTTTATTTGGGAGGCATTTTCTATTCACATATAATATACGAAACGAAAGAACGATTAAATAGCTGCCCACGCATATTTTCTCTTTTGTCTTTGACATGACTCACATTGCCATCAGCTTCTGACTACAACAGTAGCCAATGGGAAACAAATAAGAGTGTTGAAAGTTGCAGGTAGAAAGTTAATGTTTTCTGTAGTCTTATCAGTGAAAACAAATGGGGTTGTTTCTCGTGTTGATTTGTTTGACCCAATGGGCTCGATCCTTTTTGCAATGAACAGTCTTGATCAGATAAGAGAGAGGGAGAGCAATGTAACAAATTAGCGTGTTTGCCGCACCGGTGGGTGGGTGTTTCTATCGAGAATACCGGTGTGAAGGGTTGGGTTTTGCCAATAATCAAAGAAGTACCGGTTTTGTGTATGTGTGTTTCAGTAATTAATAGGGTAGGAAATCTTTGAAGTGTACAATTGCTTAGTTTCTTTGCTTTACTCACTACAGAGGGGGCCGGAGGTGGGGTGAAGGGAGAGAGATCTTAAGTGTCACCTTAGTTGCATTATTAAGTTTAAAACATAAAATGTCTGTTAAGGCAGGTCCGCACAGTTGAGATTTATGCAGACTTGAATTCCTTCGAATTAAATCGTCGCATGTATTTATAAACTAAAGCCGAAAGTTGTGGAAACTTCTTGAGTCAATTTATGTTAATATTATTAGCTTAACGTGATAATCAGAGTTAAGACAACCATGTGCAGATAGTTAAATTGTATGGAGACGTGATGTTTGTGCGTTAGGCAGACGTGCATTACGTTTGTAGACTTGTCTGGTTATGGGCTGCACTCGCGTACAAGTTTTAAATAAAACAAATCTGACCTATCCTGTAGAATAGACACTCAATCACAATAACCTCCAAATAGTTGCCAATTTCTCCTTTGGAAGGACCAGTTTTATTTTTAAACAATGAATCATTCAGCGTGATGTCAACATTTTCAGCTTGTTTTTATAGCTGTGGGTTAGGTGGAGAGGGGGGGGGGAGGAAAGTGATACTGGATGAATTGTGTACTGAATAACGCCGCGTCACCGTACATTTTGTACATGTGCATCAGCCTTTTGTTTGCACAGAGCTATCGTAACTTTTTACAGTCGTCTTCTTTTTATCTGACAAACCTGCATAACAGCAAACTTCAACTTGAAAAACAAACTTTAACTCTTTTTTTCCCCCCCGTGTGTGTCTCTCTCAGTGTGTGTGTTTGTGCGTGTGTGCGCTGTAAAACTTTAGACTACCTTCGTCCACCTTGTTATACAATGCAAGGAAACTTTTTGTTGTCCTTATCCAACTTTAATATTTGTATTTGAAATTCTTATAGGCCTGTCTTACTCTCCGTTTCCGCCCCCGCCCCCGCCCCTCACACCTTCTCCCCCTCCCCTCCATCTCTCTCTCTCTCTCTCTCTCTCTCTCTCTCTCACCAAATTGTTTTCATTAATGTATTTCTATGTATTTCCTAACAACATTATTCATCTTGTGATTATAGTTTCTTCTCAGTTGAAACTGCTCCCCCGTTGGGGTGCCGGGGGTTTCAGTATAAATAGTATCCCTACTTTCTAGAAATTTAGTGCTTTAAATTCCCACTGTCGCTGTCTTTCTCATTTGCTCTTTCTCATTCCTGCTCTGTTCTATCAATCTGCTATACTATCTTCTTCTTCGCTAGACCAGTCAGCTACCTTTTTTCTTGAAAACTCTTCCGGGACAAGACTCCTTATTTGTGTGTGAGGTCTGTTGGATCAGCTTGGGAATATTGGACGCTTTCTGCCAGGTGGTCACTAGGGCTTCCTATGATGTTATTATTTAGCAATGTAGGCATTTTATATGTATGTGTTTTGTTGATAATTTATAATGATGTTTGTATTCTATTTTGTTTTTATAAACGGGGGTTCGATAAATTAGAGTACAACCTCAGCGTCCCCTGCGTGGGATGTCTTTATTGTAAAGTGACTGGCTGGTGGAGAGTATTCAGTTTTACCATTAGGATTGTTTCAGCAGATCTTTTATGCGGATCAGAGGTTGTCCGGTCCTGATTTGACTCAGAAGAGTCCGCTGGACCTAAAGCAATAATCATGTAATGTAATTGAAACTGCAACATGTTTGCCAACGTTGAAATATGCGTGTGAGAGTGAGAATGAGTGTGAGTGTGTATGCCCTGGGCCAGGTGCCGTTTATGCATTAAATTGTCAAAGTGAAAGTCTACCTTACCAAATAATATTACGTCATGTAGCTGACTGCACTAAGTATTTAGGAGTGTTACGTTGAAACGCGAACGAAAGTATGTCGGAAGCGTGTACGATAGATCTAATCGTTTCGATTTGCAAAGTATTCAATAATGGAGTTTATTTACCTTTGATTTGAGTTTGCATTGTTGTTAGGAGAGGCTTTGTATAACGTTGATAATTTTCGTTGGTCGATATTGTCGGAGAATACTCTGGATTTCCTTGTTTACCATCGATCGAAGGTTCGGGACGATTGTCGAAGTAAGAGAAGGTTCGGGGTATGTGTGGAGAGATGAATGACGTAAGTCAGTGATGACGATCTTTTATTCGATTGGTGGCAGTGCGTCATTTCTACTGTATTCGAAATCTTTCCGGAAGAGAGAGAGGTTATTTAATCGTGTGCCGAGTTGCTGTTGAGAGATAGTAAAGTTGTTGATAGTGATTTGGAGAGTTGCTGTGAAAGTTGTTGAGTTGAGTTGAGAATTGTATGCAGTTGTTGGTGTGTGCTGAATAAAAGTGGAAAACTTCATACGTCGACTTTGTGACTTGTATGCTGTTTGGACGGGTTGCGTGAATAAACGAATCTGAGTTACACCCTATCAGGAATTCAAGCATCGGGGCTGAATCAGATACTGATAGAAAACACCAACATCAAACGGAGTGTAACATTTTGGGGGTCAAGCCGCGATTCACGCCATAGCCAAGGGTTCAACTGCTACAAGCGAGTCAACGTTACGAGAGGCAGTCATCGAGGGTAGCCGCCAACAAGTTGCGTCGAGAGGGGCCAACATACTGGGACTACATCCGATAGGTTCGGGTTGACTGCAAGGGCGTGTAGTCGCCGAAGAGTTGCTTCGTGAGCGAACAACAGAGCGGGACTACGTGGCTGCCGCAGGACTACGTCGAGGGACAGTCTCGGAGCTACATCGCCAGTATTAGAGAGAGCGACGTACGGACGTCGAGTCTACTTCAGCACAGGAGCGTATACATCAACACCAGCGTGGTGCAGCGTCGCATACGACGAGGACAGCGGGGCCTGCGTCAACGAAGGCGACTAGTGACAAGCATCAGCGCTACTGCAGAAAGCGTGCTGTTCTAGAACAGTCTAGAAAGGTACAGCACAGTCAAGAACTTTCCAGAAAAAAAAAGAACTCTACAGTCAAGAACTTTCTAGAAGAAGAACCTTCCAGAAAAGAACTTTCTTTAAAAGAACTTTCCAGAAGCATCAAGATGGCTGACTTCTGGCAGAAAGGGGTTGAACTGAATCTAAAAGGCAAGCAGCTGACGGAGTACGTCAAGTCTCAGGAGAGAATACGAGAAAGAGAATTGGAAGGGAAGCGTCTAGAAAAAGAAATAGAACTAGAACAGAAGCGTCTAGAAGTAGAAGAGCAGCGTCGCCGTGAAGAACGAGAATTAGAAGAGCGGCGTCAAGAAAGAGAAGAGCAGCGACAAGAAAAAGACAGAGAATTCGAGCTGAAGCATCTTGAGTTCCAGCTAGAAATGGCGCGTATCCAGCAACAGCAGAATGCGCCACAAGTTATCAGTGACAACAAAGCTCCAAAATTGCCAGCTTTCGTCGACGGGAAGGACCAGATTGACAGTTATCTGGCGAGATTCGAAAGGTTCGCTGAAAGCTCTAACTGGCAACCTCGAGACTGGGCGATTCGACTAAGTGCACTTCTGACGGGGCAAGCTCTCGAAGTTTACACCAGACTGTCGAACGATGACGCCAAAAACTACGACGTCTTGAAAGAGGCCCTATTGCAGTGCTACAACTTTACAGAGAAGGGCTACCGTAAACGCTTCCGTGAATGCCGGCCTAAGTCAGACGAGACGCCAAAGCAGTTTGTGGAGCGCCTGTCGTCATATCTACACAAGTGGGTGGAGTTATCAGGCGAAAGCAAGTCTTACGACAGTCTCCATGACCTGATTGTGAAAGAACAATTTCTCAATGCCTGTCACAAGGACCTAGCGACCCACTTAGAAGAACAAAAGCTGCAGACGCTTAAAGATGTGACTGAGGCTGCTGAAAGATATCTCATCGCTCATGGGAAAACCCTGGGGCCACCCAGCGCGACGAAACATTTTCAGAAGACTGCAAACCATGGGAACCAGATCCAAGGGAGCCAGACGAGCCAGAGACAGACGGACTCCACGCCACCTCCCAGGGAAGGGCATTCAAGAGGCTGTTTCACCTGCAACGCTATAGACCACAGGGCGGCTAATTGTCCTCAAAACAAAAGTAGCGGACAGCGGAGCAGTACGGACAATGCAGCGGTGGGCAACCGACAGAGACGTTTCTCCAATCTACGGCAAACCAGTAGATCTGACCATCAAGTGTGCGGCGGGAGCGTCATTCTTCCGAGTGAGACCGAGCGCACAGCTACCCCTGCGGATGTGCAAGAGTGCATGACTAATGGCCAACTCCTCCTTGCCAACGGGAAATCCATCCCCGTCGTCGCCAGCGCAGCTGTGACCGTACAGAACATGCCTGTTTCCAAGGGACGCGTCGGAAATCATGAAGTGACTGTTTTAAGAGACTCTGGCTGCAGTGGGGTCATCGTCAGAGAAGACCTAATCGCTAAAGAACAGTTCACTGGCGATTCAAAAGGACACTTATGGCCGACAGCAAATGTGTGAGAGCGCCAGTTGCGAAGATTCATGTCAACACCCCTTTCTACATAGGCGAAGTCGAAGCGGTTTGCCTGAAGAAGCCGCTATACGATTTGATGATCGGGAATATCGACGGCGCGAGGCGACCCGACGACCCCGATTCAGAATGGAGTCCTGCCTCAACCCAACATGTCGAAGTTGCGGAGGAGGATCCATTGCCATTTCCCGATGGAGACCTTTCAGAGCTGCTACGGGACAATGTGGTTACTCCGGCTCAGCCCTGCCGACCAGAGATCGTCGGTGCTGTTACTACCAGGGCCCAGGCCAAGAGAGACAAGACGTCTACGCCACTGAAGGTCGCCGACAACTCTAAAGCTGCCATCGTGGACAGAGATAAGCTGATCCAGCTCCAGGAAGCTGATAGTACTTTAAACAAGTACAGGAACCGCCAAGACCACGTGACCAAAGGCAGTGGTACGGTCTATTTCGAGGTGAAGGCCAAGATCCTGTACAGAATCTTCCAGCACCCGAGGGTCAACGGAGGGAAACCACTACGTCAAGTCTTGGTACCGTTACCCCTAAGGCGCCAGGTGATGGAAGTAGCGCATGACTCAATCATGGGAGGTCACCTGGGTATCAAGAAAACGTCGGATAGAATCCAGGCGGTGTTCTACTGGCCAGGACTTCATGCGGACGTCAGCCGATTCTGCCGATCATGTGACATTTGCCAGAAGACCATACCTCGAGGAAGGGTCCCGAAAGTGCCTATGCAGAGGATGCCTCTGATCGACCGACCTTTCAAGAGGGTGGCCTTAGACTTAATCGGCGAAATAAGACCTCCGAGTGAAGAAGGTCATCGATGGGTACTGACTTTAGTGGACTATGCGACTCGGTACCCAGAAGCAGTGCCACTGAAGAAGATTGACACTGAAACTGTAGCAGAGGCACTGGTGGACATGTTCAGTAGACTTGGAGTGCCTGAAGAAATTCTGACAGACCTCGGGACACAGTTCGTCTCTGACTGTATGAAGGAGGTCAACAGACTGCTGAGCATCCGGCATTTGACTACGACACCTTACCATCCGATGTGCAACGGGCTTGTCGAAAAGTTCAATGCTACGTTGAAGTCCACCTTGAAGAAACTGTGCAGCGAGCAGCCCAGACAATGGCATCGCTACATCAACGCCTTACTTTTCGCCTACAGAGAAGTACCGCAGGAGTCCACCGGCTTTTCTCCGTTCGAGCTGCTGTACGGAAGAACCATCCGAGGGCCGATGCACATCCTAAAAGAACTGTGGACGAAAGAAGTAGACACCCCAGAGGTGAAGAACAGCTACCAGTACGTGTTTGAGCTACGGGAGAAGCTGGAGCAGACTCTCGAGATAGCCAGAGAAAACCTGAAGAAGTCCCAAGACTGTGGAAAGCACTACTATGATCGTAGGGCTGTGAACAGGAAGTTTAAACCTGGCAACAAAGTGCTGGTGCTGCTACCTACTGATCATAATAAGTTGCTGATGCAGTGGAAAGGCCCGTACGAAGTGGAGACCGTGGTGGGGATCAACGACTACAAGGTGAAGGTCGGCCAGCATTCCAAGATATACCACGCCAACCTCCTTAAGCTGTACGTGGAAAGGCCATCAGAGACTGTGCATGTGGCAACAGCAGCTGAGATCGACAACAGCTTTGACAGCGAGGAACTGTTGGAACTGGGAGACTTCCACAATAAAGAAGGCATCAATGATGTTAAGCTAGGACCAGGCTTGACGGAAGGTCAAAAGTTGGAGCTCAAGGACCTTATGGGCGAATTTCCCCATAGCTTCAGCGATGTCCCAGGCTCTACGACTTTGGTCGAACATGAAGTCCACACCCAGACCTGGAAGGAGCATCTGCAGACCTTGAGGGAGCCGTTCCACCGTCCCGCAGAAGCCAACCTGACTGTGAGACCCAGCGAATGCATTCTGGGAGCTGACAACGTCGACTGCGTCGGACATCCGACGGGAGAGGAAGACAACGGAGGATGCACTGACTCCAGGGAAGCCCACGTGATCATCGTCTTTGACCCTGGGCCGATGACGACCGCAACTGACGAGGGCGTCGATTCCTTGCGAACGAAAGAACATTGACTGTGTGGATGAACTAAGAATATTGGTAATGACAGACTTGAAAATGAAAAACGTTGACTGGGTAAATGATCTGTGAACATTGACAGTATCCAGAAAGATTTGCAGATGAGAAACATTGACTCTGTGTGAATGAACTGTGAACATTGACAGTATCCAGAAAGACTTGCGGATGAAAAACATGGACTCTGTGTATATAAACTGAGAACATTGACAGTAAATGAGACAGTCTGAAGTAAGTTTTAATTCTGTACATTGTTTGTGCATTACGTTTCAACGTTGTTGAAAGAAATTGGGTAAATTTCTTCTTGAGTGGGGGGTTATGTTACGTTGAAACGCGAACGAAAGTATGTCGGAAGCGTGTACGATAGATCTAATCGTTTCGATTTGCAAAGTATTCAATAATGGAGTTTATTTACCTTTGATTTGAGTTTGCATTGTTGTTAGGAGAGGCTTTGTATAACGTTGATAATTTTCGTTGGTCGATATTGTCGGAGAATACTCTGGATTTCCTTGTTTACCATCGATCGAAGGTTCGGGACGATTGTCGAAGTAAGAGAAGGTTCGGGGTATGTGTGGAGAGATGAATGACGTAAGTCAGTGATGACGATCTTTTATTCGATTGGTGGCAGTGCGTCATTTCTACTGTATTCGAAATCTTTCCGGAAGAGAGAGAGGTTATTTAATCGTGTGCCGAGTTGCTGTTGAGAGATAGTAAAGTTGTTGATAGTGATTTGGAGAGTTGCTGTGAAAGTTGTTGAGTTGAGTTGAGAATTGTATGCAGTTGTTGGTGTGTGCTGAATAAAAGTGGAAAACTTCATACGTCGACTTTGTGACTTGTATGCTGTTTGGACGGGTTGCGTGAATAAACGAATCTGAGTTACACCCTATCAGGAATTCAAGCATCGGGGCTGAATCAGATACTGATAGAAAACACCAACATCAAACGGAGTGTAACAAGGAGCCAATGTATCAGACAATGGGTCCAGACAGGAAGTCCTTTCCAGGATCGCACAAACAACTGCTGCTCCGACAAGGTTGAAGCCCATTTGGAAAGACAGGACCATCATTTTACACTCCAAGGTAAGGCTGCTGCGCTCCCTTGTCATCTCCATTTTCCTATACGCTTGCGAAACATGGACCCTCACAGCAGACCTACCACGAAGAATATAAAGCATAGAGATGATGTGCTACAGATTTTTTTTTTGGGGTGCTACAGAAGACTTCTGGGCATTTTCTATACCCATCACATCACCAACAACGAAATGCGACAGACCACCACACAAGCCAGCCAATTTGACCTCACGATGACATGCTCACAATGGTGAAGAAACTGAAACTCCGATGGTATGGCCACGCCATCAGGCTTTGCAAAGACCATTCTACAAGGCACGGTGCAGGGAGGCAGAAGAAGGAGACAGAAAAAGAGATGGGAGGTCAACATTCCAGAATGGATTGGCTTAACACTGAGCGAAGCCATGAGGTTTGCTGATGACAGAGAAAGATGAAGTACGCTGGTTAAACGATCATCTGTGGTGCTCCAACGACTTTCGAGTTACGGGATAGGATAGGATTACTGAATATTAAATTCCCCGTCCTCCAAGGACGGTAGTGTTGTAGCAGTGAGAGTAACAATCGCACACTTTAATTACTAATAATCACCGTTTTGTCTGTCCGTGTCTTTGAGTGTTATGTGTTCACTAGTTCAGTACATTACTTCTTAGGTGGTTGAGTCAGATTAAATTCAGATCATAAGCTACACTCGACAGTCTTGGTGTGACTGAGAAACTACTGTCTGAAAAATTTACAGGGCCCGTTGTTTATGTCGCGCTGCGCAGCCGAGACTGGCCGAGTACCTCTCCACTTAAGCCTCGCCGACTCTCGGCTACGCTGTGAGTGTTCATGTTTAGCCTACATGCAGTGCAAATCTATTATGTAATGAATCAATTAGACATGCAGAGATTTTATAACTTTAATATTATGAGAAACATCTTCGAAACTATAATGAATCAATTTGGTAGGGAAACACTTTAAATGTTTTTGCACAATATTCTCACCCTTGCACGTCAACTAAATAGTGTGTGTGAGAGAGAGAGAGAGAGAGAGAGAGAGAGAGAGAGAGCGTGAGTGAGTGAGTGCGCGTGTCACTGCGTGTGTGTGTCTGGCTGTGTTTGTGACTGTATAAAACAATTCAATTCATTTCGACGGCCTGTTGTTTGTTGTTGACGACTCGACCACCTGGTGAGAAATCCGCCGAAAGTACCGTGAATTGCTTTAGAAATTGTTAAGTCGACTTGGCAGTGTGTTGTCACTGTTAAAGCTTGTTGGAAAAATAGTCCAGCCCGACCATAGGCTTAGTGATTTATTCACACATTTTGCATTAATTATAATTTATGGGTCTGCCTTTTTGGTGGCATGGGCATAGCATGTTGCTAGAAAGCGGTGACCATATATGGACATGTGTTTCTCGTACAGCTTTGGCCCATTTCGAATAAATCAGAATCAGGATTTGATTGGAATGAGACGGACTCAAGTGACATTTTAATACTATAGCTTCTAATAAATAAATCAAAAGCGTTATAGGGTTGAGGTTTGGAGCACGACTTCAATATTATTTAACCTGCGGGATTGTTTTCAGTATTGAGGGATGAGATCACGGTTGCTATGATGGTTTGATGTTATTTGTTTTTATATAATCGGTTTTATATCTAGCGTTTTTCCAGCTCAAGAGTTGCTGAAGGCCCTGGCGGACAGGATCTAAATCTTCTTTTCTTTTTTCTTTTTTTTTCCCTTTTTTTTTTTTTGGTGGTGATCTTTTACACATTCGTGCATCGCTGGGTCTCCTAGAAATTCTTCCAACATGATTTGTAAATAAATAAAAATATATATTGCATGCGTTTAGGAGCTATTTACTCTTTTGGCCTTGATAATGAGAAAGAAATTGATAAATAAAGTATAAATAATTCAGTAAAGTCAGAGAATGGTAGTGGAGGGGGTGGGAAGTGTTATTTGGTATCTGCTCTGTTGTGTGTTTATCTGCCTGAAGAAGAGCCTAACCCCAAACTTTCCAATGTATTGTTTCGTCTTGTTTTTGCCTATATGAGCATTTTCTTCGTTTATATAAATGTATCCATTTGTTTGTCATTATTGAATAATTTGAATGCAATAAGTTTTCTGTTTTATTTCAACTGGTGGCCATAGAGTGAAACTGAAGCATTCTACGAAACATGATTAAATATCACAAAGAATTAGTGTGTGCCTTGGTCAGTAAGAAACTGAGTGACCAAATACGAGTCTTGAGTATCATACGCACAGGTCCACCCATGCACGATTCAGATATATATTAGTACAACCACGACACCATATACAGATTAGTTATGGTTTTGACCGCTGCTGTGCTTGCTGCTACAGAAAATCTTCAACTTTACACTACAGTTGCTCTGCCCACAACCTTATTCAACATTGGGATGTGTCCGGTGATGTTTAAACACTAGTGGTTTTTACTTCACACTTTTTTCTTAACATCCTCTCTAGCGAAGGGAACCAAGGCTGCTGTCACCAGATAATTTGCGTGCGACCCGTGTATTCTTTCAAACCGAGAATCAGAGCTTGCCTGTCCTAGTACACTTGTTTCAAGAATAGAGCGAGCTAGCTACGCCACGGCTGACAGTCTCTGACACGCTGTGCATGACCTATCTAGAGTTTCCGCCTGTTCCGTGCTTATGGCAGTGAGACGTCAGAAGAGCGAATTAGAATAATTGATTGAATGCGTTACGCGTGCTACAGTTGTTATTGCTGTTGATAGGCTATCGTCATGTACGGCTCGGGACATGGAATTATAAAGTAGTCAGCAACCTTTGTTATGAATAATAAATTCCGTACACTTAGGAGTTTTGTTAATACATTATTCTGTATAAATAATTTATTTTGTTTATATAGATATGTATAAGGTCAGACAGTATAGATGACAGAATATTACTGTCGAAGTATTCTGTCATCTATAATGTCTGACTTTTATCATTTTGTCATTGTGTCCCACCCTGTCTTATTCATTTGAGAACATCTACAGCAGACAGTATGCCATGCCCATTTATTGTGGTTTCAACTCTCTCTCTCTCTCTCTCTCTCTCTCTCTCTCTCTCTCTCTCTCTCTCTCTCTCACTCAAACACACGCACACACACACACACACACAGTGCTAGAAATTAACTTTTTTCTTTGGGGGCCACCAGGCCCCTTAATTGAAAAATTTGAGGGCCCACAAGCAACTTTCGGGGCCCAACTTGAAAAATAATGCAAACAAAAAACAAAAGAATTATTGACAATATAATAAGTAGAAAGTACAATTTGTCTGATAATCTAAAAAAAAAAAACAATTGAATTTCCAATTTTGCTGAGTGATGCCATTTTTATTTGCCTTTTCTTTCACTTTCAAACATTACCAACAAAAAAGGGGAAAAACACACACACACACACATTCAGTGACACACGTATTCCAGTGACTAGTGAGCCTGAAATGGCCATTAAACAAAATAGAAAATAATCAAGTGAGTCTCTTGTATAATACTTTTCAGTTTTGTGACTGAGTATTGCACAATACACATCATTAAATTAATATGAGTAACCTAACAAAAAATCTGACCTCAATGCACAAAAGTTCAAAACAAAACCATGAAAGGGAACTAAACTTAACAGTACTCTTCCGCGTTCACTTCAAGGCCATGCCATGGAAATCTTTTTTTCCACCCTTCATTGTAGTTCCTTGATCTTTTTTCCTCTTCATACTTCTTTTTTATCTCTTTTTCTTGTTCTTTCCTTTCGTCGACGTTTTCTTCTGGCGTCTTTCGCTTCCCAAAAATTGGAAAATACGCCATCGCCGATTGTTTTAGCAACTGTATGGCGACGATATGTAGCCATACTTTCGTACTTGCAAAGATGGACATTTTGCGCTTATGTTGTGCCATAGCCTTTTGTTTATTATATTAAAAAGATACTGAAGTGTATATTAAACTTTTGAGTGCAAAATTAAAGGGGTTTCGCTTCTTTTCTCTGTTTTTTTTTTCTGTCCAAATTTAGGGCACCAGTGTGGGTTGCTTCCCTTGGCCCAAATACGAAACTGCCGAGTAGAGCTAGCTGTAGCAGACGAATTATTTTGCGGGCCAAGCGGGCCCTTCGTTTTTCAACTTTCAGAGCCCGAAATCAACTTTGCGGGTTTTTGGCCCCCATGCCCCCGCTAATTTTGAGCCCTGCACACAAATACAACTCGTGCACAAGCACACCATATGTATACTTATTAATGTGGCTATTTTCGCCATTGGTCTGGCAAACTTGCAAAAAGTCCCAATCGGTACTCGTATATAGGTAGGTATATATAACCACAGCGCAGTCCCGTAGTCCTTTCCTCATTTCTCTCTTATCGTATGAGCAGTTATTTGATTGTCCGGCTAGCTTCATCCTGTTAAGGTGTATCAGCGATGTTACGGTGTACCAGCGATGTCAAGGTGTATCAGCAATGTTAAGGTGTATCAGTGATGATGCTCATGAAAAGCCTTACACTTTCTGTTTTATCTTTATTTAGTAAGTGTACTAGTAGGACCAATAAAGTACAATTATCATGGGTTTAGTAGTATTAGATATTCTGTCTGTCTGTCTCTCTCCTCCACACACACACAAACACACACACACAGTGTTTGCATGTCCCTCTAAGTTTTAGATGTAAATAAAAGGAGTGTGGTCATGCGAACAAAATATATTATAAATGTGCATTAGTATATACATGTATTAGTATAATATTTATTTTGAATTTGATATCAATAATCATAATGACTTGGTAACTACTTCTTAACAGCTGGCACTAGCCTATCAACAGATTGTTTGTTTTTTGTGTCTGGTGGATTTATTATCAACTTTTGTTTTGATCAGACAGTATATTTTTGATGTATCCTGCAAGGCTCTCAAGGTGCAAGGGGGCAGAAGAAGAGGGAGACAGAAAAAGAGATGGGAGGACAACATTCGAGAATGGACTGGCTTGGCACTGAGCGAAGCCATGAGGGTTGCTGAGGACAGAGAAAGATGGAGTATGCTGGTTAAACAATCATCTGTGGTGCCCCAACGATCTTGGAGTTACAGGATAGGATAAGATAGAATTTTTGATTGAAAACTAATGTACCACGATTTCATAACCTCCAGGTTATTTACCACTGCAAAATGTCTTATCAGTAATCATTATTTCTGTTATCTGTGTTTAACAGATGGATCCAGGCTTGTATCAATGAGGACCTGCCGACCACCACAGAGCTTGAGGAGGGTCTGCGCAATGGCGTCTACCTGGCCAAGTTGGGCCATTTCTTCGCACCCAGCGTTGCGCCCCTCAAGAAAATCTATGACAAAGACCAGACCCGATATACTGTAAGTGACTATAAAACTGCACAAGGGGGTAGATATTAGGCTTGGTAGATCTGGCATTGTAGGCAAATACATCACAGGAACCATGATTGACTATAATCCGCAAAAGCTGTTGTAAAATTTCTTAAACTTGGTGCGACCTT
Organism: Oncomelania hupensis; assembly: GCA_036898135.1. Classification (NCBI taxonomy): domain Eukaryota; kingdom Metazoa; phylum Mollusca; class Gastropoda; order Littorinimorpha; family Pomatiopsidae; genus Oncomelania; species Oncomelania hupensis. The sequence goes on along the minus strand of CM072511.1, from coordinate 9,223,614 downwards.
TACTTTCACATATGCGTTTGAGTTCTCCTTTCACTTTTAATATAAAAAAAGAATACATATATTTTTTTATGACTTACTATATTTTGTGTCTGTGATGGATGCAGTGATCCTGGGGAACCATAAAACTAGTGAATGAATGAATCTGTGCACAACTGTAACACAAGTTCATCCAGTTGTGAATGATTGTACCCCGCTCTCTTTGATACTCAGGAAAGAAAAGCGATGAAAGAGACAAGGATAGGGAGGGGGAGGGGGCGGACCACCCTAACTAAACTGGCTTTGAGAAAACTAGGCTCTCTCCTGTGACTGAAATTTGACTGGAAACCCTGTACAAGTCATTCCTTCCACACATCATGAATGTTTGTTGGTCGTTCATTTTGTACAACCTTAGCAACAGTCTCTGCAAGTTGTTTTATTTTCTATTGTTGTTGGCGTAATATGGGGAGTTGTTTTCTTTTTAACTTAATATTTGAACTTAACATAGTGGTGGCTGTTTTTATACAAATGTTACATACTATCATTCTCTTCTTCTCTTGCAGAGTCGTGGCCTTCACTTCAGACACACAGACAACATCGTGCACTGGTTACGAGCAATGGAGGATGTTGGTTTACCAAAAGTATGCCTGTTTATTCTCTATACACTGTAGAGCCCTTTTTAATTTGTTCCATTTTAATAAATACAATTTTTTTAAAAAGAAATGCAGAATAACTTTGCCTTGTTCTTTTACTAGGTAGAGGTTCATGTTACAATAAAGACATAAAATATATATTAAATAAGATACTTTATAATTATTGTCCAAAACATGGACATTTGCTTTCAGACATTGCACAATATTGAAATATATATATTCAAGTACATTGTAATTGTGACAACAATTCTTTCCAAATGAAACAATTCCTGTGACGTTTTGATACATATCTTTATTTGCTGAGCTTTTGGGTTTGATTGGGTGTTGTTTTTGTTTTCCAGATCTTTTATCCAGAAACGACAGACATTTACGACAAGAAGAACATGCCCAGAGCAGTATATTGTGTTCATGCGCTTAGGTAATAATAATAATAATAATAATAATAATAATAATAATAATAATAATAATAATAATAATAATAATAATGCAAGAATTTATAAGGTGCCCACATCTTACAGATACAGTGATTTGAGGTGCGGAGGGACAAACATTCACTTCTCCCTGTCAAAGAATTTCACAGTTAAAAGACTTTGAGGAGCAAGTTCCATGACTTATTGAACCAAATAATTCCAATGTACATGTAGTTTGTGGTACTTTGAGGAGCAAGTCCTGTGGTTTATTGAATCAAATAATTCTGCCAATGTAGTTTGTGGTCATTTGAGGAACAAGTTCCATGGCTTATTGAACCAAATAAGTATTGCCAAGGCAGTTTGTGGTACTTTAAGGAGCAAGTCCCATGGCTTATTGAACCAAAAAGTGCTGCCAAAGCACAATGACTGCCATCCTCGGTCACAGCCTTTCAATCTTTGCATTGTCATTAGATGTCACTTTGCTTGTGCTGCTTAAGCATGCTATAGTGAGCCTGACCTCAAAGTTTGACACTTTTGCACTAGATTAACAGCCCAAATTATTGCTGTGAAAGCTCTCCAGTGGGCATGTAAGCAGCTATGAAAGACCCTGGGCTTCCTGAAAAAGTCACAGCATGAATCTTACAAAGAAAGGGGCCCTTGTAACAGTTATCAAGCGTCACCCAATACCATAGGCACTACAAAACCCTCACTTGATTAAAGTTTTGTCATTGTGTTTTGTTTGTTTGCATTTTGATCTTGGGTCCAGAGACATTTTGTCCTGTATGTGTGTGTGTGTGTCTTGTCATAATAATGATTATGTGTTGTTCTTTGTTTTAGTTTGTACCTCTTCAAGCTGGGCTTGGCACCACAGATTCAAGACCTGTATGGCAAAATCAACTTCACAGGTTGGTAGATTTGACTAGATGTTAACTTCCGTCTGCTTTATCACTTGGCCTTTCACTACCATAGTGTATATATATATATATATATATAACTTGGAAGCACAAATTAAAGGTGAAGGTGTTCCTGCAACCTTTTAGTCACTGGGGAGAGAGATGTTTGGTACCTCTCTTTTCTCTGGACGAGCTTAGTGAGGACGTTACACAGCGCCCTTTACCCCTCCCTCACTACCTTACCTTACCTGAATTCCCCCTGAGTTTCTAAACAGATCCAGGTGCCTATTCACAGCTGGGTGGACTGGGATATGCTGTGACCGTTTTCCATTGTTGAAGGCGAGGCATGAAAGAAGAAGAGGAGATGAAAGGGCAGCAGACTAAAGAGTGTTGTCAACACGCGTATTTTGCAGACTAAGAGAGTGTTGTCAACAGGTGTATTTTGCAGACTAAAGAGTGTTGTCAACACGCGTATTTTGCAGACTAAGAGAGTGTTGTCAACAGGTGTATTTTGCAGACTAAAGAGTGTTGTCAACAGGTGTATTTCGCAGACTAAAGAGTGTTGTCAACACGCGTATTTCGCAGACTAAAGAGTGTTGTCAACACGTGTATTTCACAGACTAAAGAGTGTTGTCAACACGTGTATTTCGCAGACTAGAGATTGTTGTCAACACGTGTATTTCGTAGACTAAAGAGTGTTGTCAACAGGTGTATTTCGCAGACTAAAGAGTGTTGTCAACACGTGTATTTTGCAGACTAAAGAGTGTTGTCAACACGTGTATTTCGCAGACTAAAGAGTGTTGTCAACACGTGTATTTCGCAGACTAAACAAAATGCTTCTTCAGGGCTGAAAAACCCAACTTCATTCTTTGGTGTCGTTTGGTGGTTTGTCTTCCAATTACACTAGTCTATACAAGTACTAGTACATTGACTTTGCAAAACAAAACATTGGTAGCGTGTATAGGCATTGGTAGCGTGTTCCTAAACTGCTACTGTACTGCACCACAGTTGTGAACTTAACTCTACCAGACCGAGTTACCACATTTCAGGTAATAGCGGTAATTCCTAAATACCGAGTTACCGAATTTCAGGTAATTGGGACAACGCGTCATGTATTGCTAAAAATAGCAGCCAATCAGGGGATAATCTCGCATCTAGTGTGAGGTTTGTCATTGCAAATGGCTGCTCCCTTGAAGCACGCTGTGTTTCTGTGAATAAACTGGATATTTTTTAGAAAATTCGCCATGAAAAGATCTACAAATGAACCGAGCACTTCCACAGGAAAAAGAGCAAGGCCTGCACGCTTAATAATGCAGCAGGTACTGGAAGCTTTGGACGATTCAGACGACAATGAAGTAGATTTTCTTCAGCAGTATGATTATTCTAGTTCGAGTGACCACTGGTTTGCATAATACTAACAGTTTTCTAACCCATATAGATTTTCCTTATTTTTTGCCAGGGAAGCCAGGTATAGAGGCGAATTAGCCTGGGGGGGGTGAAGGTCTGGTAGGGTTAATAGTCTTTTCGCTGCAGCGGGGCTGTTACTAAGGCTATGCAGGCAAGTGGGCCTGACAGTGAGGCTGACCACAACCTGGGTGTGGGAGGCCGTTAATCGCCTATGCCTATACACAGCCTGTGCTTGGTTGATCTCTGACACTCAAGGTCACCTGTTTAGGGTAAGCCAGCCTATTGTAATCCCTCAATGTTTGTGGTTGTTTTCAGAGGAAGAAATCAGTGCCATGAGGTCAGAGTTAGACAAGTACGGAATACAGATGCCTGCCTTCAGTAAGATTGGTGGAATTCTGGCCAATGAGGTAAGGGCTGAGGCGCTAATGTAATAATAATAATAATAATAATAATAATAATAATAATAATAATAATAATTGATGATGTATGTGCCTTATTCTCAGAACTCTATTCAGACTCAAGGCGAGGCGGTCTGTAACAAACATACATGTTACAGGCACCCCTGCATACACAACAAACACACATTCATCACTCAAGCATGTGGTACAAAGGCTCACCGCTATTAGAAGACAGGAAATCACATTTTTAATTTCTATAGAAATAAAAGCTCTTATCTCCTCATTTACATGATGACATGAAATAGAAATTTGTATTTAATTAATGAACTAAAATAACCATTTATAAAGATGATATTATGTATTCTAGCGAAGTGCTTACGCAGGTCATTTTGTCATTTTATTTTATTTTTATTGTTCCTCTATAGAGTTTTTTCTTCTCAAGGTGCTGGCTGAAACAGGATCTAAATCAAGCAGCCTGATTTTAGAGGAAGAAATATAAATAATTTCAAAGAAATAGTATTGTAAAAATGTACCGTTTAAAAGGAAATTGAATTATATAATAAATTGCATTTTAACTAAAACTTTTCTTGGTGTGTTTCAGATGACTGTTGATGATGCTGCATGTAAGTGTTTTATCTCGGTGTTGAAAATTTTCATTAATTTTTTTAAAAACGTTTTTGTTTTTTATGGGATTGAGCATTAGCAGTCTGTCTGACGACTATTTCAAGGCATAGTAGGTTGGGCTGAGTGTTGAGGCAGATGATACGGAGGGTGGGTATGTGTCCTATTTCCCTTGTTTTAGGTGGAGCTGCATTGCAAGTGCTATGCTTTGCAAGAGAAACCAACCTTACTTTTGCTTGCATGGCTGTTGCAAAAAATGTTCCAACATTCAAATATAAATAACTGTTTTCATTGCAAGTCAAGATTTGTATATCATGTTAATAAATGTATATATGTACATCTCCTCTGGACCTAAAGCAATAACCATGTAATGTAATGTAATATGTACGCCACATTCAGGGATAGAAATGACACCCAGCTCTTTCTGTTTCAGTGTTAAGGGACTTGTATTAAATATAACACATAAATTAAAAAAGAAGGTGAGGGTAGAGTGAAATAAAGAAAGTGGTGTGTGTAAGTATATTCAAACGGCAAAATTCAAATGAAATTATTATAACTGATATTTGGTAATACACGTTTCTGCTCAGTGCACGCGGCCATCATCGCCATCAATGAGGCAGTGGAGAACAAGGTAGCAACAGAAACGATGGCTGCGTTGAAGAACCCGTCAGCCATGTTGGTCAACCTTGACCCCGAGGTTTCACAGCACTATCAGGACCAGCTCCTGTCAGCCAAGCACGTCAAGGCTGAGAATGCTAGGAACAAGGTTAGTGTCTTGATGACTACAATACAATGACTTGAGGATACTGTACAGATAGTATACTTTGCATTGATGCTGTTGTTGTTGTTGTTTTTTTCTTTTCTGTTTGGTATGTTTCAGAAGACTATAATTATGAAACGGTGATTGAGTAGGCTTAGGTTGTGTTGTTTCTACCTGTCTGGTACATTTCAGCAGTATGCAGCATTTCTGCCTTCTAAGGAACATTATATTCCACCATGGATAAAATGATGGTTTTTGGTGGTATGGCTTTTTGACCTTAGGGTTACATAATATAATACCTTTTTAAAAAAATCTTATATTATGTACATAATTTACTTAACATAAGTTTTGTTTAAACAATGCACATGTATCACAGTGACCAGGCCTATTCCCAGTAATATTTTATGCACCTACAGTGCGTTCTAAGTATATTACATTTTATTGTTAAATGGGTTCAAGACTATAAATCGGTACAGCACTTGAGAACTGGAGTTAGGCATCAGTTGCAGCGACATCGGATATGTATGCAAAGTTTACCTTATGTCATATACATTTGTATATATTTTATAAACATGCTTTATCTGCAACTGAGAACAAACTGCAAAGCTCAAAGAGACATCCTTTTACTGTGTGTAATAGCAAAGAGAACACCTAAAAGAGAGAATAAGAAACAGATCAGAGAGAGATTCTTAAACATCACATTCTGTATCATTTCTTTCCAGACCGTCTTACAGACATGTTATTTTTTGTATTCCATGTGAAGTGCAAAGGGGAAAAATTACAGAAATATTGATCAGAGTTTTGTGGAGCGCTCAAGTAGGCTTAGGTAAGTTTGTTCGGTAGCCTGAGTTAAGTTTGTTTGGTGGGCTGCGTTAAGTTTGTTTGATAGGATTGGTTAAGTGTGCTAGCCTAAGTTAAGTTTGATAGCTTACCTGTGTTAGGTAGGTTTAGGTAAGTGTGTTGGCCTAAGTAAATTTGAAAGCTTAAGTTTGTTTGGTAGGCTTAGTTAAGTTTTCTAGCCAAAGTTAAGTAGGCCTAATTAAGTTTGTTTAATGGCTTAAGTTAGGTAAATTTGTTTGTTGGGCAGTGTTAAATTTGTTTTATAGCTTTAATTACATTTGTTTCAGAGCTGCTTTCAGTTGTTTTTATCTTCGTGCACATTTGTAGTAACAACCCATAGCTGCTTCAGACTTTGGTAGTTTTGGAGCACTGTTGGACAAAAGACCAATTTGCTTTATAACGTAAAACTTTTGTTTTGCTAGGAATTGGAGGAAGAAGCCGAGGTGAAATGCCTGTTGCAGTGTTTGATCATTTGTTTTTCCACTACAATTGCTTTGGGAACGTGCAGTAGACTGTTTTGCACTGTTTAATACACCACTCTCTTATAGTGTTTTTTGACTTTCCTCTTTCTCCCTCCCTCCCCCTCCCCCTACCCCTTCTCTCCCCATTATTTATTTATTTATATTCATTCAGGGACCAGACAAGCATTCAACTTTGCTTCCCTATATATATGCAAGTAAACATTTCATTGACTAGCATAAAACCATTGCATCCATGGTCATGGGGTGATATTATTGTATGCGCCATGCGAAGTTTGCAGTTAGTTTGACCTGGTTTTTGTTTTTGGGTTTTGTACTGTGTTATTTTATCAAAGGAGCTTTATTAATAATACTAATACTGTAGTGATTTAAAATTTCCTGTGGAATGTTTACTTTTTTAAAAATTATGTGACAGTTTTTTTGGGATTTTGATAATCCCTTTTGGAATTATTGGTGGCAAAGGCGATGAAGTGGTTTCCCATTTTACTTGGACTAAAATTTTCTACTACTTTTTTTTTTTAAAATAAACACAATAGATTAACATTTAGTTTGAATGGATTTTGTTTATAAATATAATTTTATTTATTTATTTATGTTTGTTTATTTATTTATTTATTTATTTATTTAGTAGACCTGATATTCAGAATTGAAACAGTAGTGCGGTTATAGATAGAAAAAATTTAAGGAACCAAAACTCTATGTTCCTGATGAAGAGTTCACATCAAAGTTGAGAGTTTAACATTACCTTATACTTTGGTGGTATGGTGAAAAGTCTTTCTATCATTAAAAAGTCAGTGTGGGACTGCCAACTTTGAGTAGACCTTAGGCTGAAATGGGAGGTAACTTGTCTTTTTGGTTTTAGTTATCTAGAGTTATCCAGGCGAACATGTCGTCTCAGAACACTATGAAAGGTACCCTGAGCTGCAAGCTTTTCTTCTGGAAAGAGGGTGGTGGTGATTGCCTGGCAGTGCAAGGCCCAACTAGCGGAGCCAGCCAGGATTACAACTGAATCAACCTTTCGGTTGATCCTGAAGGTTTGATGAAGGACAGAGCAGAAATTGGTAGAGAGAAACTGTATTTGTTTGCAAAGGATGTCTCGCCTCAACGTGAGACAACTCTGGCGCAACATGTGGGCAAGCAGGCCAAAGTTGTTTCTCCTCGTACTTTCGAGCATGGTCTATTGACGGGAAATCTTCTTCAGGAACTCCCCGTTTTAGTTCTTTGTTTTAAGTGATCATCTGACGCTCGATAAATAAACCTTTTCCTACATTAGCGTGCTTGTATTTTCATCGTTTTGCATTGTTGATGACAAGTAGTAGTTGCATTATTCATGAAGCATTGTAGCAGATTGTGGTAGCATATTCAGTAAAGGCTTAATAATAATTGAACATTTGCATGCAGCTTCTAGAATGGTCATTGCATTGCAGTTTTTGGATAAGGAGATACCCAAACATAGACAACTAGGTTTTAGTCTTGGTATAAAGATATATAGATGTTGTTTTTGTGTCTTGCCCACTAGTAAATGCGTATCTATTAACTCCCTTAGTGTGTATGTAATTTGAAATGTGTACTTTATTATTTATGTTAGTAGTTGTAGTTCTTTCAAATGCGGTTGATTTTGTAACAAGAGAGGGAGAATCTTTCCAGTATCGCCCTTTTTGTTGCCTATTTGATGTTGTGATGATTGGCTTTTCGTAGATTTTGATTGTAAAAAAGACATTTTGATATGCAAGTTTTGGGTTGCTTGGCTTTCAGTTATTTAATTTAATTTATTGTTTGTTTTTAACTGTGGTTTGTGGTGTTTTTTTTTATTTGTGGAAAGAAAGATTTATTTGGACCTTACTCTCTCAACTTTTTTTGTTTGCCCTACCTTTGTGCTTCATACATCTTTATCTCATTGTCATATGCCCTACCTTTGTGCTTCATACGTCTTTATCTCATTGTCAAATGTCTAGTTTTTTATTTTTATATATCATTGTGGATTAATCTTTATGTCATATAGTAATTTTATTGGCAGTTAAATTGAGACAGAAGTATTGTAGGCTAAAGAATTAAAGACAGAAATGTTTAGACTTTTCATGGCATTTATTAGTTTTTAAAAAAAAGCAAAGACATAACCACAATGTCCACTAAAGATGCTGCCATGAAGAAACGGATGTCTGACCAGGATGTTTAACAAATACAGTGGAGAGATGTTTTGAAAACCATATTGCACACTAGTAGGAGAGTGGAAGTGTGAACATTTGGGGTTTTGAATGGTGGTGTGCTACTGCACACAATCCTCCACTTTACACTACAGTGGCTCTGTCCTAAACCTGGCTATAGATTGGGATCTGTTGGGGAGGTTTACACCAATGTTGTTATAGATTGGGATCTGTTGGGGAGGTTTACACCAATGGTTCTCCTTTCACCATTAATACCAAAAATGTCTTACACATTTCTGACTTTGATTGAGTTGTTTACAAATACTTCTGCTTCACTTTGTCTTGAACAGTCAACAGCCGCCTCTTCATTTTGTCTTTTAATTCCTTGCTTACATACATTTTATTTGAATGTCGTTGAATTAGACTCGTCGACTTTTAAGTAATCTTGTTATTTATCACTTAATTCTTTGCTTACATTTGAATGTCATTGATTCAGACTCGTTTGTCGTTTGCTTTGCATGATAGCAATTGGCCTCACATTTTCTCTCTCTCTTTCTGCCTTGATCTGCCTGCCTGCCCTCTCACAGCTGGAGGAAGTAAAGGCCCTTGCTCAGAAACTTCAGAACCCTTCTGTCATTCTCTACGGCACTCATGAGATGTCTCACGCCAAGGCGGACAGCCAACACGCAAAAAATATTTTCCATCTCGGAGTCAGTATGAATGGCAAAGCAAGTAACCGTGTATTCAGGAGAATTTATCTGGAGTTTGGATGTTGTGCTGGGTTGATGTTATTTTTCCCGTTGCTATTAATCTCCAGTGGTAAACAGTTCACTCCCCATTTTATATCAGTACTGATTAACTTGCATGTGTTCGGAGGTGTTTTTGTTTTTATGCTTGTGCATGAAGTATTTGGTCAGTGCATGTTACAAGAGTATTCCTCAGAGGAATGAAAAGCTAACTTATATGCAATAGAGGAGTTCAGTGTTGCTTCTATTAGCTGTTGTTTCAAAGGCAGATTTGGCATTGACATGGATTCATGTGGCTACGCCAGAATTCGGAATTTGTGGTCTTTTATATTGGTCCGAGCAGCAACAATGCCGGAAGAACATACAGGTCAAGATACAAGAAAACTTTATTATCTCACTCTGAGAAATTAAGATTTGATTCAGAGTCTAGGAACAGACAATGGACAGAAGTCTACAAACAAACAAAAAACAACCCAAAACAAACGAACACAAATGTTGATGCAGACCTTTAAGACCACACATGCACTCGTGTGCTGCTATGTAGTTGCTGTTGTTGTTACAAACACTTAACCCGTGGTCAGCCAAGAAAAAAAATGAAGTTAAAACATCAAAAGGGTTTCCCCTCCACCTGGACTGTGTTCTAATCCCTGTTGATGCATGGATAAAGGAATGGACTTTAGTATGTTGTTATGGTAGTGTTTGTGAAATCTAGAGGGTTTAGACGTGATCCTGTCTTATGTCCTGTGGATGTGATTTTCATTTCCTTGGCCATTTCAGTCTTGACGAGTCCTTTTGCTGTAGTGTATAGTTTGTGAGTATAACTCACTTTCAAAGATATTGTAGCTGTGTTCCCTTTACTACCCCTGCAGGTCTTTTTGTCAAAATCTATCCTCCATCCCCAATTTTGACTGAATTTCTATCCAGTATTTTATTGTTATATTTCCATTTGGCTTACTAATTTATATATTTTAAAAATTCTATTACTTAATTATGTTTGATTTATTGAGTTGTTTGTAATGTCATTGTTAGGTAGTAACACTTGGTCTTCAACACCTTTCCTTTGTGTTACAACTTTTTAGTAAAAGGTGTGTTGACAATGTTATTAAACCTTGTATGCCTGTTTTAGCAATCAACACCACAAATTCTGTGTTTGCTAACAAAAATACATACTGTCTTGACTAAAGCATGGCATGCGCATTGGAGTGCTTTTGTTCTTCATACTTTTAATGTTGATGTAATTGAAGGAAACCATGCACACATTTTATACCCTGATGTAAAATGTGTGCATTCAAAACATCTGTTATTTTGTTTAGAACACAGGTTAGAAGCTGTTTTGCCTAAAGAAATGAAACTGGAGTTTAATTTACTGATAGCATAGAAGTGGATTATGATAATCATAGTTCACTACTATATATATATTGTATTTTTTGTTGGGATGTCTTGCTTTAGTTCTAATGACTGCTGCATACTTTTCTATGTGTTGCATACTCTGTTCTTGATTAGTTTAGATATTTGTAGGCTGGGAAGTCATCATTTGCATGGTAGAAATACATACATTATTTTATTAGTGGTTTAGAGTGTAAAAACATAACACAGCTACAATTGTTTATTTCTATAAATTTAATATTGATATGGATGTATTATTTCTAGGTTAGTTGCTATGTTTAGTTGTAACATAGACTTTCCAATAACATAAATCACATAAAACGTTGCTTACTCTGTTGCTGTGTATATCTTCGCTCACATTTACATTTTTTTTTTTTTCTGATGATAGAGCTTACTTTGGCTTCAGGCATTATGATTTGCAATTCTTAAATAGATTTGTTTGTAATTGTGTATTGTATTATGGTTATTTTTTAATTGTTTTTTTATTTTATTGTTATTATTTATATTTCAGTTTATTTTTGTACCAGCTTTTGTTGCAGAGCAATTGTTTTACATCAGTTTGTGTAACCTAAGAATCGAGCTGAGATTTATTCACAATGTGTGGTAATTTTTCAGAGCATAGATCCAGAGAGGAGTTACGACCATGATGTGTATGATGAGCTTCTCACGCAAGCGGAAATCCAGGGCAATGTCAACAAAGTCAACGGTACATTATTGGCTTTTTCTTTTAATTCAAGTCTGTTTTTGTGCCTTCTTAGCTAATGAAAGAATCTTACAGCTCAGATGTACTTGTTATAAAATAATCTTACAATTCAAATGTAGTTGTTAAGAAATAATCTTACAATTCAGATAATTTGATTTGACAGACTATAATTTCCTTTGACAGACTCTTACAGTGAAAATGTATTTGTTATGAAGAATCTTATAGCTCAGACGTATTTGTTATAAAATTATCTTACAGTTCAATAAATTTGTTCTGAAAGATTCTTACAGCTTAAATATATTTGTTATGAAATAATCTTACAGTTCAAATGTACTTGTTATGAAAGAATCTTAAAGTTGAACTTCAAATGTATTTGTTACTATTAGAAAGAGAACAAAAATTGAAGAAGATATATATATAATAGAAATGTGTCTTGATTGGAAAGTAGGGTGCGTTTACACCTGCATTGATCCAAATACTGGCATGATAATTACTTGACCAGATAGATTCCTGTGTGCATGTGCTGGAGCTAAAATGCCAGCTGGCTCTATGATACAGGCTCCAGCAGGACGGGGTGATGCAGAGTGTAGGAACAGACCTTGGAAGTAGTATGTACTATGAAAACGGGTCAGGCAGACTTTTGGCACCCTATATTGGCATGATATACAATCCCTTGTGTTGTGGTGTGACTTGTAGCAATGGTAGCCCTGGACAAGATCAATGATGCGCTGCTGAAAGGAAACTTGACAGTTCTTTTGGCTGCCCTGAAAGCTCCCAGCCTGGGTCTGAAGGATGTTCAGGATGACAACATCGAGTACTACGCCGCCAAGCTCCTGGAGGCCAGAGAGATGAAAAAGGTGGGTACTTTGAATGGCACCTGCTAGCCATGTTTGGTGTTGAGCAGCTTTGAGAAGGGTTAGTACTTGGATGGGTGACCATGCTTGGAAGGCAACCACCAAACAATACAAAAGGATTGAAACAAGCGCTGACCAACTTCCAGCCCCCTCCCCCAGTCCACCACAGCTGTCAAGGGGTACATGGAACTGTTTAGAACTAGGGAAGGTAAAACAGCGAGGGAGAGGAAATAGGCAACACCCTCATTGAGCTGGCCTACAGAAAAGAGAGTTCCCAAATGCTTTTCTTCCCAATGACTGAAAGGTTAAGAGGACATCTTTACCTTTTAAAGAAAACTACAAACTTTATAATGGATTGTTTACCAAAGTTTTATTTAATGAAATGGTAATTTGTATGAATCGGTTGTTTTACTAACAAAATAACATGCAAAGTGTCCACCAAAAGTAAAGTTTCAAGGTTCAATATTTATTGTTTATTACTTGCAGTAGTGCTGTATCATATTTTTATTTGTTGTGAATGTGCATGCATGATTTCCTAATGTGTCCTGCATAACCCAGTGTTGGTTGACTCACTTTTGATAATTGGAAGATTCTTAAGACATCATACATAGACGTGGTTTCGTGTAATTAAAGTGTATTTTGGTATGCTTTCTTTGCTGGGTTTTTGCAGTTTTGTTCACGTGACACAACCAGTTAAAAAGTCCTGTATGCAGTTTGCGTTTGTGAGAGAGTAGACAAATCCTGAAACGGGAGGCTGATGTTGTGAAAGTGATGATTATGAAGTTACTGTACATGCTAACGTAATATTTTTATCCGATGTGCAAATCGGTCAAGACCCATTGCTGTACCTCAGCGGTAGAACATGAGCCTGGCACACTGATGACCCAAGTTTGGTTCTCATGGTGGGCGAAAGGAAAGTGTCAGTTTTTCATAGCAGTATGATTGCTTTGGTGGTTCAGTGTTGATTTAGATCTCTACCCCTTCCCTTGGATGGTTATTCAGGTCTGCCATTTCGCCAATTTTGGGCAGTGTATGTTGAACTTCAGTGTTCCTTCATTCATCAGTAAAATAGTGTTTATGTGTTACAGAATAACAATAATGGAGAGGATGTACAGCTTGACAAGGATGAACTTCAGCAAGCCATCAACCAGGCCAACTTAGAAGCCAGCACTGAGTACAAGAGTAAGTTTGTTGCAAAAGTACTGTGAAAATCACACTGCTGTTGTCTATCAAACAACATTATTCATATCTCTTCTACTACTCAGTAATTTGGTAATTGCATACTGTTTGAAAAAGACCAATGTATGCACCCGCTGACTTTAAAAAAAATCATAAAAAGACAAATATTGATGGATCTGCATGAAGTTTTATATGCTCATGTTAAATCGAATAAGGTACATGGAAAGTGTCCAGTTTACTTTGGTGGTGGCAGAGATGGATTTAACCGGAAATTACCGGTATTTTACCGGTTTGAGAATAAAAATACAGGTTGAAAAATCAGTAGCTGGTAGAGCCTACCGGTTCTTATTTTGTTTGACTTGTTTCAAAAATAAAGAAAAAGAGAAAGAAAAACAAGAGAAATGAAGAGAGAGAGAGAGAGAGAGAGAGAGAGAAGAGAGAGAGAGAGAGAGAGAGAGAGAGAGAGAGAGAGAGAGAGAGAGAGAGAGAGAGAGAGAGAGAGAGAGAGAGAGAGAGAGAGAGAGAGAGAGAGAGAGAGAGAGAGAGAGAGAGAGAGAGAGAGAGAGAGAGAGAGAGAGAGAGAGAGAGCCAGCCAGCCAGCCAGCCACGCTGATTATGTGTTTAGGGAGTGTAGACGAGAGGCCTGCGAATGCGTTCAGTAGCCTTGCCATATTCTTTGAGGTAATTAATACAGAATGATATAACTTTGGCGGGCGCAAGGCTATCGTGAATACGGATAAATTAAACTCGCGCACTTTTCGATTTTTCTTCCCTCGTGCTCGTCAGTATGTATTGCGACAGTGGCAGATAGGCTAGTAATAATGAAGAAGCAAAAATCTCTTTTTTCATTTTTTGCTAGGGGGGAGAGGGGCGATAAAAGAAGTTTATGTGAAGACGAAGATGTTTCTAATGAAACAGAAAGTGCATTAACAGAGTCGCCATCTACTTATATAAAATAGTGACGCATTATTAAGCTTTGCTATGGGTTATACCGGTTTCCGTGACTGGCCTACCGGTTTGCGTTCGAGTGGGTTTGTTTACTGTGACGTCGTACCGGTTTTGCAAATCCCTAGGACGATCAATGTGGTGGGGGTGGTGGTGGTAATGGTGATGTTTTGGCTGTTGCAGTTGATGTTGATATCCAACTTCATTTTGTAAGTCACTGATAGCCTGATGCACTTTGCGATCATTTTTGATACTTCTTAGCTTAGATTCTGACACTTCTTCCACAGTAAACCTCCGCACAAGCGTTGTCATCACTGGCGCCATTATCTAGCAACTCTCCAAAAATCCCTGTCATCACTCATCGTGAAAAAATACAGATTTCCTTGCTAAAAAGATTAAACAAAGCATGTGTAAATCGACCAACTTCCTGTGACCAAACTGCATATGTCTGGCCATCTAAAAAGAATATGAGCTAATGCTCTAAAAATAGCCTGCAGCGAGCCACTATGTAGAGCCATCAACCCGCTGGTGGCTTTACACAGAGTATTAGCGCTCGGTGGGTCTGACCGCCGACAGCACTAGAAGAGATATACTGTGAAGAGAATTTGTGTTGACATATTTATGCTGCTTGTATTAGATTATTTATGTACTGATACTATCAATGCTTCAGGATATGTTAACATTTTCTGGTTTGTTATTTGCTGTAGATCATCACAAGTTTGATTCTCTTTTAATATATATTTTTTTTAAGTTGCTTACATTATTTACTTTTATTTTATTTAATTGTTTTTATATAGCGCTTTTCCAGCTCCATAGCTGCTCAGGGCGCTGAAGCTTTAAACCAATCCAAGTCAAACATGCGGTGTAAAGGCAGGTTGCTATGAGAAGATAGATGGGAAGGAAATCACATTTTTAATTTTGAAACTTTGAGATTGACTGAATCCAATACCACTACTACCATTTATAGTTTGGTTTTGTTTGGTTTTATGTAACGTCAAATCATGTTTAGCGATATTTGGTGTGTTGTGCAGAGGCCCAAGCAGTGAAGTCCGTAAATGCAGCCATTGACAGCAACGATGCAGATCAACTGTTGAAGGCCTTCCAGAACTCTCAGGGGCAGTTCCCACAAGTCTTTGACTTCGCTGCTCCTCTCTACTTGGAAGAGCTTATCAACATCAAAGGCGAGAAACAGGTATGGCATTCCAGAAGAAGTGTGTATGTGTGTGTGCATGTGTGTGCATGTGTGGGTGTGTGCATGTGTGTGTGTTTTTTTTTATTTTTGGTATTTTCAGACAAGTGAAACAGGAATCTTTTGAAAATGCCGATTTTCAGCTACATGTGTGAGCGCCTGGAGATATATTTGAATGGCGTGCCATCTTGTAGGTATTTGGCTTGTTTTTGGTGGCTTGGAGAGATAACAAAATATCGCACAAATGAACATCCCAGTCCATTCAGCTGTGGATGGGTAACTCCCTCTCTATAAGAACCATATAAAGCAGTGAGAGAAAGGAGGTGGGCACCTCCCTCACAGAAAGTTGCACCTGAGAAAAGAGGGTTCTTTGATGATGTTCTGTCCCATGTGACCAAAACAGATTACAAAAAACCTTTTGTTCTGAATTTTACCATTGACAAATGACTGCACACACTCAGTCTCGCATTTTCTCGTTCTTTCAAATCTGCCAACATGCATTCATTTATAGAGCTTTTCATTTTGTGCTTTTTATGTCCCCAGGATGAACTGGACTTTGATGAAATCTCGGCAGCCTTGATGGTGCTGAACGCAGTGGCAGCGATCAACCAGGCTGTGGATGCAGGCGACCCTACGATGACCTTTCACTGCCTGTGTGAACCTACGGCCCACTTGCCAGAAGTGGAAGAGAGCATCTCAGACAACTACCAGACTGCGCTGGGTCAGCAGAAAAGACAGAAAGTGGACACAGGGGCAAGTTCATCACTCTTTACTTCGTCCTGACTGAGACGGATGAAAGTAGTTCTAAATGCCTAAACACCTAAAACCTGTTCGGTGCAGTTCGGATGCTCCCTGCGGGATTATTCAGCTTGAGGATGTTTGATGTTTTATCTTATTCTGATTGTTTAGGTGTATGTGACTATTGTTTGATGTTAGGTTTGTTGTACACTGCCAGAACATTTTCCTCTTTGTGAAACAATGAAGATTTCCGATTATGATTCTAATAGTCAGTAAAAGGGTAGATTTGAATATCCAGTTTGTAATTCAGCGATTTCAGCTGGATATAATAGAGCTTTTAATCAATATTGTATTTTATCATTTCTTCTTGTGTTGACATCTGTTGGGGTTTTTGTGCTCATATTGTAAGAGGGTTCAACAGATCGTCCTCATTATTATCATCATGAGTTACAATATCAATTTTGTATTTTGTTATTTCAGAGTGCTAACCCCTTGTTGACACATGCTGACATCTTAGACTGCATTGAAACGGTGCATCACCCAAGAGGAGCAAGCACGTAAGTTTTTCTTAAAAATATTAGTCTTTTGAAAGAGAGAATGTCATGTTATCTAGGACACTTTGTGAAGAATTCTGGGGAAAGCTCAGCACCGCGTTTAAAGCATCAGTCTGAGCAGTGAGCTTTACTTGTAGGAATGGCTATGTCTCAAGCTTACAGGCTTATTTCCTTATTTCACTCTTTAGCTGACAGATATATGTGAAATGGAATATTTATAAAGTAATTTATCATCCGCAGATTTTATTTAATCCACTGCACTGAACATGCATTGTTAGCATGGATAGTAATATTATCTCTCCCCCCCCCCCCCCTCTCTCTCTCTCTCTCTCTCTCTCTCTCTCTCTCTCTCTCTCTCTCTATCTCTCTCTCTCTCTCTCTCTCTCTCTCTCTCTCTCTCTCTCTCTAAGGTGTGAGTCAAGCAACTATCTTCCACCTCTTCTTCTTCATCATTATTAGCACAATCATTATCATCATCATCACCGCAACCACCACCATCAACACTCCAACTACCACCACCACTGTTTTCTCTGTTCTGACAGGCATCGAAGCCATCAACCTGATCAACGAGGCCATCGAGAAAGGCGATGCTGGCGAGACACTAGCAGCGTTGCAGTGTCCAGCCGCCAAGCTCAACGGGATTGACCAGCTACAGGCAGCCCACTACCTCAATCTGCTGACCAAGGAGAAAGCCAACAAGGCCCAGGTTGGTCATTTCAACATTCAAGAGGATTCATTGTCCTCAATTGTAAAAAAAAAAATCGATTTGTGAGCGATCTTCTAACACAGGAAACATGATACAGGACAATATTATACACAACGAATAATAAGGAAAATTGGTACCTTTCGAGAATGGACTGGCTTGACACTGAGCCAAGCCATGAGGGCTGCTGAGGACAGAGAAAGATGGAGTACGCTGGTTAAACGATCATCTGTGGTGCCCCTACGACTTTTGAGTTACGGTATAGGAGAGGAGTTGAGTTTGTTTGTCAGGGTACAGTTTTCATTTTTGTTGTTTTGTTGTATTTTTTATGTTGCTATTGTCATTTACCTTCTTTTTTTATTTTTATTTTTTTTGTTTAAAATGAATTTTTTGGAGATTTTTATCACTTGCACATAATAAAGTCAAGTGTCCAGCGTGTCTATAAACGGTTTCAGAAAACCAATGACGAGGCAGCCGTTCTGTGGCTAGAGGAGATCCAATCTACGGTCAACCAGGCAAACAAAAACGCAGAGGAGGGACTCAAGAGTAAGTTTCCTTATTATATTTTTACAATAGCTTATGAGAGTATTTTAATAAATTGAAAATTTAAAAATAATAAGATGATGATACTAATAATAATATGTTTCCCCCCATTCCTTCCCTTCCCCCCCCTCCCCTCAGATGCATGAGTGTCCAATATTCTGACCTCAAGGTGCTTTTTGCACGCTGAAACAAGCTATGATTACTAAAAGACAAAATTCAGACAAGTATTCAATCCAGCTGCAACTAGAGAACTGGTATTATTATTATTATTATTATTATTATTATTATTATTATTATTATTATTATTATTATTATGACTCTCTCTGCAAGTTCTTAATCTTTCCAATGAAACGCTGGCTTTGTATTACTAAGACCTTTCCTCAATTATTAATTTATTGAAGTATTTATAAGTGTATTTGGTAGGTAGATGGTACATTTCTTTCCGCATCCTGTTTGTACAGTATCCAAGGGAGTGCAGGCAGCCAATGAAGCCTTGCAGAACGATAATGCAGATGCATTGCTTGCTGCCCTGACCAGTCAGGCAGGTTTCCAGTCAGTCAAGCCAGAATGTGGTGCTACGTACCTGGAAAAACTCAAACATCTTCAAGAAGAGAAGGCTGCTGCAGGTATGTTTGATTTGTGTGTGTGTGGGTGAACATTGAGTACCTTTCAACAAATGTAGATCCACTGCACTGAGCATGCTATGGTAAGCCAGGATGTCAGTCACTCACAAGACTAGTGATCAATCGACACAGAGTCAATATTCCCTACTACCTATTAACAGCTGTCCCACTCAAAAAATGAAATGAAGGAGATTGGGAGAAAGAGATTGATGTCAGTCTCAAGGAAGAGCTTTTACCACATAGAAGGAGATATTACAGGAAGAAAAGGCCTTTGTCTCTCAGTAGCTTAATCGACAATGAATGACTGGGAAGTATGGATAAAGAATGGGGCACCCATCTGGCAACTTACATGTAACTGTGTTTCCTAGATTTTAGTAGTATACATTTGACCAGCAACTTTTTTTTTAGTCCCTGTCCTTGTCACAGGCGTGAGTTTTAACTCGTAATTCTTTGGTGAACAGATCAGCGCTTTCAGCACTTCAACATCCCTGGACATTAGCGAAGTCACAGACGAGCTGGTAATTCAGTGGAATGTGCATTATATGTGTCTGGGGCACAATTCCACTAAATCTCAAAGTCGGGATTTTAGCTGTCATTGAACTCCAGTGCCATTTCTCTAGGCAAGACAACTACCACCTGTGTTGCACACACACTTTTTGTCTCCTTGGATGACCTGGATTTTAATGGGATGACCTGGATTTTAATAAGATGACCTGGATTTTATTGGGATGACCTGGATTTCAATAAGATGACCTGGATTTTAATGGGAGGATATTTGATAACTCAGTCAAATCAAACAGTAGATTTAATGACGTTTGTGCGATCATCTTCAACAGGGGAGTGTGGCAGTGGCTGGATGATGAACCGGGTTGGGGATGGATCCAAGTTTTTCTACAACATCCATACGGGACAGTATGCCTGGACTCGCACAGATGACGTGGTCAAAGACTTCTCACTGCTCACCAAAGAAGAGATACAGGTATTTTGTCGGCATGGATTTCTCGTTATTGGTTGTGTTTGTTTTGTTGTTGTGGTGGCTGGCTAGTTGTTACAATGGTGCGTACACCTTATATGGTTCTGACACACCTTATATGGTTCTGACACACCTTATATGGTTCTGACAGTGCAGTGCTGTATTGTAGCTGGGGAATGATTTTCATTACCTATAAATGGTCGACTTAGCTACTTGTTACATTAGGATCGAATATTGATAGGATTATCTCCTGTCCAAAATGTATCTCAGTATTGGTCCGCTTCGCTGCAGTTAGGTCCCTTTGCTATTGTTTACAGCCCACACCTACATTAAACATTGCTCATTACTTATAAAAGAAAAAGAACAACAGCAACAATTACTAAAGTAGTTATGTGTGTACCACTCTTTTGAATGGAGATAAACTGAAGAAAAATGAAGTACAGTATTCATTCGTTGAACAATTTTTATATGGAAACACAAACCTCCATCCAGCCAACACAAATGGAGGCAAGAAGAAGAAGTCAAGGGACTAAACTCAGCTGAATCGAAGACTCAATTATTCCCATAATTTTTTTGACCCACATGCATAACAATGTATTCACCCCCAAAAAGCATTTTTTCCAGAATGTTGTAAATCTGTGCAAAACGAGCCCTAAATAGTCCAAAAGTGACATTTAAAAAAATTGTGTTCGTACGCCCGTCGGTCCGCCGTCTGCCAACCACCGCCTGTTTGTGCAAAACTTACAAGTAGATTAATATCTCAGAACCCAGTGTTAGAATTTGGCATGTGCCTGAGCGCTCAGGGAGCCTTAATTCCTGTTTGGGTACCCAGAGCTTAATTGACAGTGCACCCAGCAGGCAAGTGTAAAATCCTAAAGCAAAGTTAACTCATTGAAGCTCCCTTAGAATAGTAACATCGTAATTAAATCCTATCCTATCCTGTCCCATAACCCGAAGGTCGTAGGGGCACCACAGATGATCGCTTAACCAGCATACTCCATCCCTCTCTGTCCTCAGCAGCCCTCATGGCTTCGCTCAGTGTCAAACCAGTCCATTCTCGAATGTTGTCCTCCCACCTCTTTTTCGGTCTCCCCCTTCTTCTACCTCCTTGCACTGTGCCTTGCAGAATGGTCTTTGCAAGGCCTGATGATCTGGTGACGTGGCCATACCATCGGAGTTTCCGTTTCTTCACCACTGTGAGCAGGTCATCGTGTTGTCCAATGGCTTGTGTGATGGTCTGTCGGACTTCAACGTTGGTGATGTGTTGGGTATAGGAAATGCACAGAAGTCTTCTGTAGCACCTCATCTCCATGCTTTGTATTCTTCGTTGGAGATCTGCTGTGAGGGTCCATGCTTCGCAAGCATATAGGAAGATGGAGATGACCAGAGAGCGCAGCAGTCTTACTTTGGAATGTAGACTGATGGTTCTGTCTTTCCAAATGGGCTTCAACCTTGTCAGGGCAGCAGTTGTTTGTGCGATCCTGGAGAGGACTTCCTGTCGAGACCCATTGTCTGACACAATGGCTCCTAAATATTTGAAGCTGTGCACTGTGTTGAGGGATTGGCCTTGTACTTTGATGTCCGTGTTGATGCCATTGGTGTTGTTGGTCATCATTTTGGTCTTCTCTGCACTTATTTCCATTCCATAAGCTCTGGAGGTGGTGTCAAGCCTCTGTACAAGCTGTTCAAGTTCTTGTTCCTCTCCAGCCAATCCATCAATATCATCCGCAAAACGAAGATTGGAGATTAATTAAAGATTGGAGGAAAACTTTAGAGTGACAGCAACAGAATTATTCCGTAGCACATCGCATTCTTATTTTCTCCATTTGCTTTTGGTTGCGATGGGTCGGGAATAGCTTCCATTTACGCATGAAAGATGAGATTTATTCAATGACCAATCAGGGAGTCAGTTGCATCCCACACCTGCAAAACAAAACATAAAGAGATTGTAAATGACAGCAAATCATTTTCTAAAAAAATTAAAAAAATTGATGTATGATAAACATGTAAGCAAAAACGCTGAAAAACGTGTCTGGCTTTATTTAGCATTGCTTTTTCATTTTAGTAATGCCCATGTTCTTTCAATCAAAAATGTGAGTCCTCAGATATTGAGCATTGAGCCTTTGTTATTGTTTGTATTGTTACTGTGATATTTTTTTAACACTTTTTTATGTTTCAAGTGTCAAAAATAATAAAACCAATTTGAAGACTACCCAAAACACATCATTGTTTTAGTTTTGTTTTTTAACTGTTAGGTTAGCTTTAGCTGGAAGGAATCTCCTAGAAGGTCACTCATGTATTTCAAGCTATTTATCTTTGGGCACTCAAACCTTTTTTGGGTCACTGAAAAGTTTCAAGTATGACACCCAAAGGGCACTCTTGTAGAAAAAAGTTAATTTTTAACCCTGGAACCCTTTTCATCTAATCACAGCCATACTTGGTAAGATGGTGTATATCCATGATACCTCAAATAAATGATTAGTGAATGAATGACTTTACTTCAAGGTCTAGATCACAAGGTCAACAAATGTTAGTTAAAAAAGGACAATTTTTACCAAAATTTCACTTGTAAAAAAAAGTTATTAATATTGAACTTATGATTTTTTGATGCATGATAGATATCAATGAGAGACACATACTATGCAAATTTTGTCAACCTCACTCCAAGGTCAAGGTCACTAAAACTGTCCAAAATCAACTAATATAGGTACATTGAAGTTACCTTGATCCTAAACGATGAGAACAGATAAGAATAAGAAATCCTCTCAATTCTCCGAGAAGAAGTTGAGGAAGCAGTGCAATCTATGAAGAATGGCAAATTGGTGGTAGTGGACAACATACCCGCAGGGGGAGAAGAGATGATTGACGACCTCATCATTATCTGTAACAAAATCAGGAAGAGTGTGGAGTGGCCTATACCTTGAACCCAGTCACTTGTCATCTTTCTTCCCCAAAACCGTAACCTACAGGAATGTAAAAATTATCGCACCATCAGCCTCATCGGCCATCCCAGCAAGGTCCTCCTGAAAATAATACTCAACAGGTTCAAACCCCAAGCTGAACAAATCATAGCTGAAGAACAAGCAGGATTCAGGGTGAAGTACCACTGATCAGATTTTCAACCTCAGAATAATCTGCCAGAAGTACTTACCACACCAACATCTATATCATGTGTTTGTAGACTTTAAGAAAGCATTTGACAGAGTCTGGCATGCAGCTCTGTGGGCAACCATGAGAGTGTACAACATCAGCCTTAACATTATAGAAGTTGTTACACTCGATCGATGTTGGTGTTTTTCTATCAGTATTTGATTCAGCCCCAATGCTGAAGTACTGATGAGTGTAGCTCAGATTCGTTTATCCACGCAGCCTGCTCACTCAGCAACAAGTCAAAGTCTTCGTATGAAGTTTTCCACTTTTATTCAGCACACATCAACAACTGCATACAATCACCTTTTCACTCTCAACTTTTTACTTTCCAGTTCACTATCAACAGCAACATTTTGAAACAGTGCGGCACTTATATAGTCTCTACATACTCAGGAACAAACGAGAATATCCTACATGAAACACCACAACCAATCAAAATTAATTTCATCATCACCTTCTCACGTGACACAACCCTATTTGGAATGGAAGCTTCCATGGTAACCAACAGAACAATCCACACGCTTCGATCGATAGTAAACAACCAATTCCCGAAAATTCTCAAACAATATCGACCAACCAAAAACATCAACGTTACACAAAGCTTCTTCTAATAACAACGCAAACTCAAATCAAAGGCAAATACACTCTATTATTGCATGCTTTGCAAAATAAAAGGAACAGATCTATCGCGCGCGCTTCACACATAATATCGTGCGCATTTCACACGCACCATCATACGCGTTTCAACGTAACAGAAGTCATCAAAAGCCTGTATGACATGGGTACCAGTGCAGTCCTCAACAACAAGGGTATCGGGAACTGGTTCAGAACAACAATCGGTGTGAGTCAAGGATGACTTCTCTCTCCGACACTCTTCAACATCTTTCTAGAGTGTATTATGTCAGATACCCTTGCAGATCATGAAAGCCAAGTCAGCATAGGGGGTAGAGCAATCTCCAACCAAGACAGAAAAAGGTGGGAGAACAACATTCGAGAATCCATGAGGGTTGCTGATGACAGAAAAAGGTGGAGTAAGCTGGTGAAACGATCATCTATGGTGCCCCAACGGTACGACCTTCAAATTGCTGGATAAGGTAGGCTAGGCTAGGAAACTATGAGAGATATAAAGTCCAAGCTTGTTGTATTTAGAGATGATAGATTGATCTTTGATATATGTTTTGTTTTTGCGATGAACTTGAAGGTCAAGGTCATCTTAGACCTAACAAAAACATACAAAATATATATCATCATACAGTGGAATGGTTGTATATATGTAACCCATAATTAATTACACATACTGTACCATGACTCAACAAGTGCAATGTTTTGGCGTTGCTAGGTGATAGTGCCCTTATAGCGGAAGCTGGCAAAAACAAATCAAACATAGAGTTGCTTCCCCTGCACCAAACCGACACGTGCCCCACGTGCCACAACACGCGTCCAAGCGCTCACGGCAAAGGACAGCACACCTCAATTCTTATTTGGCACTTGGTTAGAGTGGTTGTGCCTACTGTAGCTCTCTGTTTGCTGGCTTACTGGGTTCGCCCGGTAGTTCGTTGTTGCTACTGCCGGCGGAGTTGTAAGGTTTTCTCTCTTTTGTCTAGTTTATTATCCTGTTATCCTATTACCGCAGCGGTTCGTCGAGTTCCACCCCGTCGCTGCGTGTCTCTACTTCGTCGACCGTTCCCGCTAGTTAGGTCGGTTTACGGTCCCTTCTTCTGTTGCTGTTAGCGCAGCTCCCGCTAAGATCGAGGTTTCTTCCGTCCCCTCTTCTGCCGTCAATACTACCGCTTTGCTTCGTTGGCTTCGCTGTTTGTCCACTCCTGCGCCCCCTTCTTCGTGGTCTTCTGCCTTTCAGGTCAGTAGAAGTGGTGGTGGAGAGGTGGGGAGTGGTGGTAGTGAGGTGAGGGGTGGCTCCTTGGTCTTGCCAGAATTGACCTTGGGGCCGTTTCTGGTCAAGGTTACGGCCAGAAACATATAAGTGGTCGCCCTAGTTTAGGACCACATAATATTTTCCAGCAGGGACGCTCCGGCACGGCCGGGCCAGCTACTTGCTGAAGCCGTTCCCTTCTGTTTCCTACGGGATTCAGACCGGGTCGGGACTTCTGGCTCATATAAGTGGTCGCCCTAGTTTAGGACCACATTAAATGTCCGGCGGGGACGCCCCGGCACGGCCGGATAAGCTCCCTGCCGAAGCCTTCCCTTCTGTTTCCTGCGGGATTCAGACCGGGTCGGGCCTTCGGGCTAATGTCAAGCTTGGGACATATAAAGCACTGCACGCAGTGTTACGTCCAGCTGCGACAGGGGGTGTGGCTTCCGGTTCGCCGGTTTGTCCCTCACCTCCCTCTTCCAGCCCCCATTTCACTCCACTTCCGCTGGCGGTCGTGGGGCGGGGCCGTCGAGCTTGAGACATATAAAGCACTGTTCGCAGTGTTACGTCCGGCTGCGACAGGGGGTGTGGCTTCCGGTTCGCCGGTTTGTCCCTCACCTCCCCATTCCAGCCCCCATTGCACGCCACTTCTGCTTGCGGTCGTGGGGCGGGGCCTCGGTTTCCGGTACGGGGGTACGGGTCACTCGTTACCTTCTCCCGTTCCCGGTTTGGCTTCTCCCTCCCACCCACCTTTGTTTTCCACTTCCGCTTGCGGTCGTGGGGTGGGGGGTCTGGGTTCCGGTTCGGGGGGTACGGTACACCCGTTACCTTTCCCTGTGTCCGGTTTGGCACCTCCCTCCCATCCTCCTTTGTATCCACTTCCGTTTGCGGTAGTGGGGCAGGGGCTCTGGTTTCCGGATCGAGGGGTTACGGTTCACCCGTGGCCTCTTCAGTTTCCGGTTTGGGTCAGGCATTCCCTGTTCACCCTTCGGTCTCTGCCACTTCCGGGTTCGGTTGTGGATACTGGCGTCCGGTTCTGATGGTACGGTTTTTTTTCGTTTCCTACTTCCGGATCACATGCAAACGTCTTTTGCCTGTGTGTGCGCCGACTTCTGGTTGGGGTGGGCATACTTGGTTCCTCCTACCCTAGTTCCCGTTTTCACGGGTACGGGTGTGTTGTTATCTCAGGCCCTTTCACCTGATGCTTTTAAAGAGGCCGTTCAGCACGCTGCGGCTTTGTCCTCAAGTGGTGGAGGAGGTTTCGGTGCCCCTACCACCACTCCATTCCTTCCTAGGCGGGACTCTTGCTTCTGCCCAGTCTGTTGAGGCTTGCCTTGTATTCAGGGCGTCTCCTAGTGTTAACGTTTTTTTGTGGAATGGGCATCTTCTACGGCTAGAGGACTTATGGAGGGCGAGGCCTCTTCCTCTTCGTTTGAGGATGTGCCTCGGTTCCCTAGGGCTTCCTCTGTGGGCTCTTTTCGTGTTCGTCCTCATTGCCCAGTGTTTCCGGGGAGTTCCTCTCTCGGTCAGAGGTCTGGCACCGATAGAGGGCTCTATTGTTAGGTCCCTTGAGTATACTTCTCTCGCTGACGCGCTGCCTGCTGCGCTGTCTTCCGCTGGGCGAGTATTCTGGGATGACGTTTCGTTCTGGGTTGCGTATCACGGGCTTTTGCCTTTGTCAACCTGCTCCTTGTGCATCGTGACGCTTTCTTCAGTCAGCGTCCCTTTTGCCTCCGCTCTTTTTGGGTTCGCACGGCTGTTCGTTAGGAGTCGGAGCGGTACCAGTCGGATGGTTTCGCCTTCTGGGCTCGGGCCATACCTTCGGCCCCGCTTTTCTTTCCTGACAGGGGTCGAGTTCGCTCGGTCCGTAGTCGCTCTTCTCGGGGTGTGCGGGGTGGTATTCACTCTTCCCGTGGCAGGGTTGCGGTGAGCTGTCGGCCTCTACGCAGTGGCGCGTTCTCCACCAGGCCTGTCCCTGCCTGTTCACCCCTCGGTGTTCTACCCCTCCGGGCGAGTGGCTCGGCCCCCTCTTCGTCGCTCCCCGCCTTTGTTCCGCCTTCTGTCTCCTCCTGAGCCTCAGGCGATTCTCGATGCGGAGGTCTTAGCCCTTCTCCAGAAGGGCGCTATAGAGGAGGTCCTTTGCCCTCACTCCCCGGGGTTTTACGGCCGCCTCTTCGTTGTCCCGCAGGCTTCCGGCGGTTGGCTCCCGGTGCTCGATCTTTCCTCGTTGAACAAGTTTCTTCGCCGCATTCGTTTCCGCATGGAAACTCCTGCTGCGGTGCGTATGTCTCTGCGCCCAGGGGATTGGGCTACCGCTATCGATCTTTCTGACGCCTATTTCCATGGGTCTCTTCATCCTCTTCACAGGCGTTGGATGCGTTTCTTCTGGGGAGATCGGGTTTTTCAAAGCCCTTCCCTTTGGCTTGTCTCTCAGTCCTTGGGTTTTCACAAGGATTGTCAAAGACCTCGCTGCCGTAGTCCGCGGACTCGGGGTGCGGTTCTCTGCTTATCTTGATGGCTGGTTGGTCAAGGCTAGTTCTCACGATCTCTGTCCTGTGCACACCAGGCTCGTTCTCCTTTGGGCACGGCGCTTGGGGTTCTCTGTGAACCCTCTCAAGTCCGAGTTGTCTCCATCTCCGGTTTTCAACTACCTGGGGATGTCGTTCGACTCTCGCGATTGGTCGGTCCGCCCTTTAGCTCGTCGGGTGCAGAAGCTTCAGTCCCTTCTGCCACTTTTGGAGAGTCAGGATTTCGTTTCAGCCAGTTTTCTGGCCTCTCTTTTGGGGTCGTTTGAGTCTATGGTTCCTCTGGTTCCCCTCGCGGGAGTTCGCAAGCGGCCTATTCAACGTTGGCTTTCTTCCCGTTGGAGTCAGTCCAGCGATTCCTGGGACGCTCTTTTTCCGGTCACGGCGGACCTTCGCGCTTCTCTGCTTCCTTGGCGGAATGTGGAGTGGCTTTCTTCGGGGGTGCCTATCTCCCTCCGCTTCCGGTGGCCGAAATCTTCACGATGCGTCTTTGGTCGGTTGGGGTGCGCATACTGTCAGCCTTTCAGCCCACGGTTTTTGGTCTCAGGACCAGCTGTCTTGGCATATCAGTCGCCTGGAGATGGAAGCCGTTTGCCTGGCTCTTCATCGTTTTCTTCATCGTTTTCTTCCCTCCCTGCCTCGGGGCCTCTTGCTCGTTCGCTCCGACAGTACCACTGTGGTTTCTCTCATCAACCACTTCGGGGGTACCCTTTCCCCTGCTCTCTCCACGATGGTGGAGGGCCTCCTTTTGTGGTTAGCTGATTTCGGTTGTACGCTTGTGGCCAAGCATGTCAGCGGCTCTGTCAATGTCTTGGCCGATCTTCTGAGTCGCCCTCATTGTGTGGTCCACACGGAATGGACGCTGCCCCACTCTGTTCTTCAACCAGTTTGGGCGGAGTGGTTTAAACCTCTGATTGATCTTTTTGCCACTCGTTACTCTTCCAGGCTACCCCTGTTTGTGTCGCCGGTCACAGATTGCCTGGCTTGGGCGGTGGACGCGTTGTCCATTTCTTGGGAGGGGTTGGAGGCTTATGCCTTCCCGCCATTCCCCCTCCTTCCGCGGGTTCTCAGGAAAGCTGAAGAGGAGTCCCCTTCTCTCATTCTCGAGGCTCCCTTTTGGCCAGCTCAGCCCTGGTTCCCCGATCTCCTTCGTCTTTCCCAGGGGCGGTGCATTCCTCTCGCTCTCGGAGCGCGATCGCTTCTGCAGCCTCGATCTGGGATTCCACACGGCAATCCAAGCGTTCTCCGTCTTCACGCTTGGCTGTTGTCCGGCCTTCTTTAGGGGCTTTCTGGGCTTCAGGAGACCTCGGCCGGTTCCAGCTTGCTTCCTGTTTCTGTCCTGCCATACTCGAGAGGATGGCTTCTTGGAGTCGGTTCTGTGGTCATGGCCCTACAGTCCCGGTCCTCTTCTCCAGCCTGTTCACGGTAAGTTTGTTTCAGATACAGTTGCTTCCCTCCGTCCTTTTCGTGCTAATCTGCACTTGTTGAGTCATGGTACAGTATGTGTAATTAATATTAAAATTTTATCTCTAAATTTATTATTAATAAGCATACTTACCATGACTCAATTTAATATCCCTCCCACCTCCCCGCAGTTCCAAATAAGAAGTGAGGTGTGCTGTCCTTTGCCGTGAGCGCTTGGACGCGTGTTGTGGCACGTGGGGCACGTGTCGGTTTGGTGCAGGGGAAGCAACTCTATGTTTGATTTGTTTTTGCCAGCTTCCGCTATAAGGGCACTATCACCTAGCAACGCCAAAACATTGCACTTGTTGAGTCATGGTAAGTATGCTTATTAATAATAAATTTAGAGATAAAATTTTAATGTATGCAACAACATTGGGTTATTTGATCAGACATGGATTAAAGGTCATGTGAAGGTCAAGGTCATCCCAGGGTCAAAGTTTTTGGTATAATACAACTTTAGCTGTGGCTTATTTGATAGTACATGTGTGTATTTGGAGCCGGAGGTCAAAGTCATCTCAAGGTAAAGAGCATAGAAAAAAAATCAAAGTGGGTATTACTTTGCATTGTAAAGCCACTGTTTCATTTTATTTTTTCTGGGCACTCTTCATGTTAAAATATTGCGAGTTCCGTGAGTAGCATGTGAGTCATACGGGCTTTGAGCTTCTAGTTTTTAAAATAATAATAATAATAATTCTTGATGCTATAGTATATACGTGCCTTTCTCCAAATCAATCGGGCTCAAAGCGCTGCGATCTGTACCAACATACACGCTCACCTGTCTCATCCACCCTCACACACACACACACATACAACAAATACACATCCATCACTCAAACAGGTGGTGTAAAGGCAGGGCACGGCTGAAATTTCCTTCACTGAAAGTAAACTTTCAGCCACCAGCTGTAAGCTATTTTTTAGCCACGCCAGCAAGCCATGCCATGCGAAACCCATGCACAGCCAGCATCTGGGATCTGGCTACAAGCAGTTCAGCCAGCGATAAGGGACAGCACAAAGGTTATTTTTAGCCATAGCCTGAAAGTACCGCTTATGAACAGCCGTGAGGAAGATCACTAGTGGAAGACGGAAAGAAATTTGAATTTTTATTTTGAAAATTTTTTATAACGACTATGTCCAGTACCATTATTGAAGGCAGGGAGGAAACCGGAGTACCTGGAGAAAACCCTCAGTGACCTCAATAGTCTTGTACCCAAGTCACATACATTCGCCCCTTGCGGGAATCGAACCCCCGACCTTCGACATAGGAAACCGGCGACTAATCCACTGCGCCACGAGGCCACCCCAAATTATCTTTCCTTGTTGGTTGTAGGGTGTGGTGTCCGAGGTGACGGCAGAACACAACCGTGAGATGTTGTTCAAAGCCAATGAGGAGTACATCATTCTGGTGCAAGCTCGAGCCAGGGGCTTCGTCCAAAGAAAAGCTTACCAGGAACGCAAGCGGTACCTTCATGATCAGGTGCCAGCTGTCACAACCATTCAGGTGGGTGATTTCATTTTTATACAGTTAGGTGCTCTTGCATTTTCCTTTTTCAAATGTGTTACTTTGTAAATGTACTGAAGACTTCCACTTATTCCACTCTTCCAATAAAGAATTGTCTTGGCTTGATTTGATTTCATACAGTCAAACTCTTTATGGCCACCTGTTTCTAACATTTCTTTCAGTCTTTGTTCAGTTTCAGATGTAGGAGTGTTATGAACCATCACGGATATTTGTTGTTTGGCCACGCAAGCAAACTGTAGAACATGAACCCAAGTGATTATTGCATATATCAAAAGGTTAAATTATTTACAGCTGAATGTTATTCACATGCTTTGTTATTGCTTTTGTTAAACGGTAGAGTTCTAGTGCTTCAATACTCCACAATTGTCATCAAGTGTTAAGTTAGCTTACCTGGTTCTAGACCCTTGTTGTCATCTGTCACTTTTAGCATCCTATTCATGCAGGCATGCCTAACCGTAGAGAATTTCCGTATTTTTTCCGGTAATTTGAAAAACTCGGCAAGCGCTACGGAAAATACAAATACTTGTTTCACAGTCCGAAAAAAATAAAAACAACATTGGGAAATAAAATCGAACTCGTTGGCCTGTGGTAATGCACCGCGTGACGTTTATCCGAAGATAGCCAAACCCGGTTTAATGCCGCAATGCGCAGTCGCAGTAGAGACATGTGGAATCAAAGTTTCCAGTAGAGGCACCGAAGTATGCCGAGACAGTTTTTGCGCAGTCGCAGTGACGGATCGGTGCTCATGAGACAGAATTCAAAACATGGCGTCCAAACGAATGGCTAAGCAAAGTGATTGTGAATCTGAATCTTCAAAGAAATCGCGCAAGGGGCAGACATATATTGCCTCATATTCGGAAAAGTATCCTACTGTTATTCGCGGCAGCACTGACTCAAAAGTACGATTTATGCCAACCAGTTTGGCATCTCCACCCATGGTATGAATGACATCAAGCGGCACTTAGAAGCACAGGCTCTGAAGTCTTTTCTTTTGTCGTGGGTCTCCTACATACGTACGTAGTATAATTGAGGCCTACGAAAGACGAGACTTCCCAGCCTGAGGTGGAAAGCCCACAGCATATCAAGAATTACGAGGCTTTGAAGAAGAAAAAGAAGATTGTGGCAGCAAATCAATCTATCCATAATATCAAAAAGGATGAGTGCAAAAACAATAGGTAGTAAAAGTAAAAACGGAAATCGTAATAGTAATACTGAAATTTGAAAAAGCTAATACGGGAACTTCAAATTGAGGGTAGGCATGCCTGTTCATGTATGTGTTGTACTATAACGTAGTTTGTTATTGCGTTTTCTTTGTCAGGCTTATTGGAGAGGCCACAAACAGAGGCAAGCATATGATGAGAGGCGACAGTACCTGAGAAACAACCTACCAGCAATTATCAAGGTTAGTGCTATGTTTCTCAAATAATTCCTTTCAAAGTCTACTTAAAAGTAAAATAAAATGGATAGTTGTTTTTTTTTTTGTTACAGCGGTTTTGTCAGATAATTCATTCAAATTCTACTAGAATAGAAAGCACAATAAAATGAACAGTTTCGTTTTTTTTTGTTTCAGTGGTTTTGTCAAATAATTCATTTAGATTCTATTTAAATTAAAAGAACAATAAAATGGTTAGTTTTTTTTTTTTTTTTTTTTTTTTTTTTTTTGCAGCTGTTTGGTCAAATAATTTATTCAAATTCTACTTGAATTGAAAACACAATAAAATGGATTGTTCTTTATGTAGCAATCTTTGCACCTGACTTTGTTGCGGTTTGTTGCAAAGTAATTTTTAGTTGTGAATAACTACAGGGGTCTTTATTTTCCAGCTTCAGTCTCTGGTCAGGATGTGGAGGGATCGAAAGCGTTACAGGGACAGGATGAAGTTCTTCAAGGATAACGTGAGTTTTGTTTGCTAATCCAAAGTTCCGGCTCTTTCTATATATTCGTTTGCTTTAACATTGTTTACTCACATGATCAGCCCCAAACCTTGCAATTTTTATTACAAACATACAGTCAGCTGATTTATTTATGGAGTATGTGAGCTGAGAGAGTATATTATAGTTTCTTTGGAAAATACATGCATATGTTGTTTTGTTGAGTGTGTGTATCACTTAGCAATAGGAGTACTTCCTAAATAGCTATCAACATGTATTTTGTACCGCTTTTCAGGGGAAGCAACTCTCATTGACCTACTTTCGGTTTATTTAGGATAGCTGTCAACAAGTATTGTGTACCGCATTTCAGGGGAAGCAACTCTACTTTCGGTTTATTTAGGGATAATGCCTATTACCAAACTGTGCGTCATTCTATTTCAGGAGGACAGAATTATCAAGATCCAGGCTTTCTTCAGGTCCAACCTGGCCAGACAAGACTACAAGGCCCTCAGTAAGTTTGCTTTATCTCTTTTTGGTACCACAGTGTGTTCATTATTCCTACTATGTTCGTTGAGGTTCACCAACCTTTATTCCAGGTTCTTAGATCCTGAACCTTTAGGCAAAAAAAGGTTTAGGAAAGTAGGTTCAAAATCTGAGAACCTTAAAAAAGATTTGTGAACCTTCACAATTCTTTCACAAACTTTCCAATAAAACAGGCAATTAGCATTATCCTTTATAAAAGAAAGTCCTTGTTGATCCCTGCATTGATAGCCCCTACTCTCCCATAAATATAGCAGTCTATTGGAAGATAAGACAAACTGCTACTCTCTACTGCAGTGCCTGTGCTTGTGTGAACAATCTTTTAGCCATTATTTTAACCTTTCACTGATCACACCAGCTCAGTGCCTATGTGAGCAGCACTCTTAGGTTCCTCCACATTTTGCTGGCTGCGGGCTATTTATAGCTTGCCTACACCCTCCCTTCCAGTGAAAGGAAAGGAAAGAAGCACCGGCAAAGCTATCGGCGAAGCTATTTATAGCTAGCCTGGCTGAACTAACCTCAAAACCTAAAAGCTTTGGTTGAGTCGGTGTTAGACAGGGAAAATAAAGAACTACTGTATTCTTGATATCGAGATCGACTTTCTTATGTTTCGTATTGTTTTATAGTCCCAGTTTGTTATATGATTGTGTGTATTTGTGTGAGTGAGAGAATGCACACGCTCTAAAAACAATATGCTATTTCGTTTTACACTACATGTTTGAGTGATAGATTTGCATGTGTTGTGCATGTGAGAGTGGGCCATGTGTGGTGATACTTGTTGTATCAATTTTTATTCATCAGATTAACATAAGTTGTACTGATATGCTGGTACAGACCACCTCGCTTTAAGCCTGATTGCTGATTTGGGGGAAAGAGCATTTAAAGTCTTCATGAATATTATTGTTATTATTATTATTGTTATAATAACTGTCCTGTTATTTTTCAGTGCATGATGACAACCCATCCCTTGCTGTAGTGAGGAAGTTTGTTCATCTGCTCGATGCCAGCGACAACGACTATGCAGAAGAGCTTGGTAAGAACTGTTATCTATTGGATTTATTGTTGTTAGTGTTGTGACGTTGTAGGCTTGTGAAGATTTTAGAAAAGAAACTGAAGTCCTATCGTCTTAGGGCATGCATGTTTTTTTAATTTACTCACACATATGCCGCAGTATGAGGCTGTTTTCTTCCTTCTTTTAATAATAGTTTGAAATGTGTTGTTTTTTTCTATGGTATTTTAGCAGAAACTTCCTTTTTCCTTAAAATTCATGTAATAGTTTTCAGTCACAAGTATATCAACTAACAAGTTAGCATCTCTCTTCTATGTCTCTATCGACGTTGCGCGTACAACCGATTGCTTCCCTTTACATGCTTTGTGCTCCATAGAGCGTCATCGGCCTGAAATAACTTTTTAGAAACTTCAAAACCCAGGGGAATTATGGGTAGAGAAATCCTTTTCTGAAATAACGTCGGCTAAATCCTTCTTTAGTTTCTTTGCTCGAGCAAAGGCAACTTCATAGGTATGGAGCACTTTGTCCATTATAACTCCATCGCTGATAATACTGCTGACAAGTTTCTGCCTTTGTTCACTACCAGAAATATGCAGTTCCTCTCTCAACTTTCGTTTCATTTCAGCGAGCACATCTTCGCGAGAACAGATTTCCCAGAATTCTCTATTCTATTTTTAGGTTTGGGATTTCCCCGTCTCAGCTTGTAGCTAAACGGGACCACCGCACGTCGACTAGGGGCAATACGAGATGCTAACTTGTTAGTTGATATACTTGTGTTTTCAGTGTAATGGTCTATGTTTCGGTCCTTGGTATTGCCGAAGCACAGTTTGCACTAAACAGGCGACCTTGACGCTAGCTAAGTGTCAGAGATCGATCAAGCATAGGCTGTGCATGACTCAACCCTCTGACACTCAGGTTTGGTCAGCCTCATTTTCGGTCCATCTGTGCTGTGTCTAGGAGCCAGTACAATTCTAACACAGCCCAATAGCAGCAAACAGTCTATTAATAAGAAATGTGTAATAAAGGTTTGAAAGGTTAGACACTGATGCTCAGTCTAGGGTGGCTTGTTTGATGACTGATCACCCAATTGGTTAGGCTGTTTTACTTGTACAAAAACTATGAACGAAGTTGATTTGTCTGTGCAATGCAGAGCTGCAGAAGCTGCGACAGCAAGTTGTGACAGAGATCCGTTCCAACCAGCAGCTGGAGAGAGATCTGGACCAGATGGACATCAAGATCGGCCTGCTTATTAAGAACAGGATTACTTTGCAGGTCAGGTTTGCAGATTGATAAATTAATAGATAAATGAATAAATGAAATAAAATACAATTGAGATAAAACACCAAGATGTATATACATTTCCTTACAAAGTATTTTTAACTTTTTGTAATTTTATAATTATAGAGAATACAACCAAAAATGAGGAATTCATTTCGAACTAAAGTCCTTTGAACATAAATAAGATAAAACTAGTTGTTCTACCCTAAACTTTTTTTTAATAAGTTCGGATCAATTGTGTGACATTTAAACACCATTAGCTATCCTTTGATTCTTTTTTTTGTGTTATATGACAGGATGTGGTGACCCACAACCGCAAGCTGACCAAGCGCACAGACGACGGGAGCTCCTCAGTACGAGGCCTGAAAGCCTTGAGTCGGGAGAGCCATGAGCGCATGGAGGCCTACCAGCACCTTTTCTACCTGCTGCAGACCAATCCCACGTACCTAGCCAAGCTCATCTTTGAGATGCCGCAGAGCAAGACTACCAAGTTCATGGAGGCGGTCATCTTCTCCCTCTTCAACTATGGAGCCAACCAGAGAGAGGAGTACTTGCTCCTCAGGCTCTTCAGGACTGCACTGGAGGAGGAAATCAAGTGAGTAATGTTGAGGGATTAAATTGTGTGCATGGAATTAGATAGTCTTTCTTGTAGGGAAGGGGTTAGGGTTCTTATTTTTAGTTTTTTTTTTTCCCCGTTGATTACCACCTTCATCACAGCCATGATTCTGTTAGACTTTTGGTGGTTTTTATGTTTAAGTTTGGTACTTCAGACAAGTGTACTGCCCACAGTGTCATCATTAAATGATGGTCAGCCTTCAGATGGGTTGGAGGAGAGATGTGGCTGGAGGGCAGAGGGAGTGGGGAGATTTGGGAATGGGTGTCAGATCTGGGATTAAAAACCTTCTTGTGTTTGAGTGAGGGCAACCTCATCTTGAAGGATATTCCAATCAGCGAGCTGATCTAACATGTTGAAAATCGTACTTGTGATATTGTGTGTTTGGTTTCCTTCAAATATGTGAATGCTTACTAAAAATAATTAGCAATAGCTAGGGAATGGACCCATTTTGCTAATAATATAGTTCAATTAGACACACGCAGGTGCAACTCAGAAACTTTTGCCTTCCCCCCCCTCTCCCACCCCCTCTCACTCTCCCCGTTCCGTTCCCCTTTAATTCTTTGCGTCTTTGTGTTAAAAATAAAACACCATACCCTTTTGCTTTGTTTTTATATTTTTAAAGCTTTCTCTCTATAATTTTTGTCTTCTTCATTTTCCAGTAATTCTTTTTAAAAAAAAACTTTTAAAAAACATTTGTGGATTGTAACATTTTGAGGTTTTCTTGCTTTATTATTATTATAATATTTTTGGTTTTTATATTTTACATATATACACATTGCTGTACATATTTATAAATACAGTGGTACCTAGCATAAGGAACAAAATTCTCATGGGTTCAGTAGGCTTATACTTATACAGGAAATCGTGCAATCCGTTCCACATCGCCGTGAAAACTCAAAGAAATTAGGGAAAAAAATGAAGACAGAGTAGTGTGGAGGGTAGGGGGGAAACACTAGTAAAAGACAGTCACCAAAGCAGAGTATGATGTTAGGTGTTGACGAGGTGGGATGAGGAGGACACATACACTTATGTACAGTTCATAAAAAAGGACACTCCACTGGGGTCAAACATGCCCTGCCTTCATCTGAACCAAGCGAGATATGACTGGCCGGATTTGGCCATTTTTTTAAATGGGGGATGCAATGTTTTTGCGGCGTACTTAAAGTTCGTTATGTAAAGCACATTCATTCTGCGAGGCAAGCCGGCGTTCTCAGTGGCATTCCTTATGTGGATCAGTCGTTCTGCAGGGCATTTCTTTTGTGAGGTATCACTGTATTACTTTTATTAAAAAAAAAAAATATATATATAATCACTTCATGTAGTCACCAATGTTTTCTTTCTTAAACCTACCTCATAACAAATATATATCTTCTCCATATAGACCTATATTTTATTACATAGAAGTTCATGTATTTTTCTCTTACCCCTAAAAATTTTGGGTTTATTTATATCTAACCTTAATAGATAGATTTTAGTACTCCATATAGACTTGTATTTTGTAAGACCCAGGTTTATTTCTTTTCTCTACCCTTAAATATTTTAAAAGTATTTTGAGGTGTTTTTTTTTTTGTTTTTTTTTTTTAACAGTTCATACATTTGCTGTCAAGATGCAAATATTTGAAACACAATGTACAAATGAGCTGAATTTATTGCTTCTCTAGCTACAAAGATTGTATAATTATAGTTAATTATAGATAATACCGTTAAAAAAGGGTAATTATCCTGTTACTAAACATTATTTAATCCTAATAACATTGCCATTACTGTAGCAGTGAACTAAACATTTCAAATAACATGAGTGTTTTTTTGTATTAATATCAGGAATCGAGTTAATTTTTAACAATGTGCACATACAAAAAGTTATTTTGCTAGGGGAAACAAAGTCATATTCATGCCAGTAGACCACTAGTATGACTTCATACCAAACCGAAATTGTTATAGCGGGATCCCTGAATATAAAATGCTAGAATAAGATTGTGTACCAAAATTCTAATTCACTGTTGCTGTATTTGTGCCTCTACTAATTCCTTTGCAATTTCCTTTTGCTGCTTTTTCTCCCCATCCACAGTCGTATGTAAGTATACACAATACTGCACCACTTACTGTTGTTTTACAGGAGGATGTTGTTGCTGTTATCATGTAATCAAGAGTTTGTTTTTCGTAGTTTATGTACACTCCATGCATGTTATTTGTATGTATCTGGATTTTTTTTTTTTTTATTGGTAGACAAACTTCACAGTATAAAACATACTGTTTTGGTTTAGTTTTATTTTTTGTGTTCTGGTCTAGATGTGGCAAACAATTTATTTCTCTGACACTTTTTAGATGTTACTACTATATTTAGTAACCTTATGTGGGAAGAATACCCATGAGTGTTTAAAAATTGAAATGGGATACGTTACTGCCCTGACATTTGTATTGGTAGCATGGAT
Source organism: Oncomelania hupensis (assembly GCA_036898135.1). Classification (NCBI taxonomy): domain Eukaryota; kingdom Metazoa; phylum Mollusca; class Gastropoda; order Littorinimorpha; family Pomatiopsidae; genus Oncomelania; species Oncomelania hupensis. The sequence continues at coordinate 9,185,625 of CM072511.1, read as the reverse complement.
TTTACACATTCACAAATTATGAATAATATACAGCACATAACATGGCGCATTTTTACATGTAATGTTTGGGTAGGCATGAAACAAATATAATTAAATGTCCTATATTTAATGTTGCATGTAGTAGTCCAACCATGTCATCAATAATGCATCAGTTCATATTGTGACATTCTCTTAAGGCAATTTTAGATTGTTCCCACTGTCATCCTGTCTTTCAGTTGGTATCTATAGTTTGCACAGTAGATTTTTGTTGTAGGTCTAAGTAGATGGATCACTTTTTGAAAATTAAGCACCTCAATGGAACCGATTAACAATATAACCAAACTTTACCAGTGTTGAATTTCATATTTTTTGAAAAGTAAGCATGTTGATGGAACTAGTTACTATCATAACCTGTCCTCACCAGTGTTTTAAAGCGAGTGTGGATTTCACAATTATTAAGCATGTTATGTTGATGTATTGTTTGATCCACCCAAAACACCTGCAAATTGTTTTGCACAAGATTATTCCCTTTTCATTGTACCCACTATGTTTCCCCAAGATCAACGTAGAGTGAGACTTGATGTGGACTGGTATATTTTTCCACGAACGATTCTGCCATATTTTATGTGCTCAAACCATATGATGCCTTTAACAACATTTGTTTTACCATATTTGCAAATTTTCCTCAATAACCAGCTTGGGGCTACCATACTATATTTCATGGCGCTTATGAAAATGCAAACGTTGACATTTTCACTGTCCTTTGTGAAGGAAAATTCATTGTTGCTTGGCTCCTCACTATCCATTGGTACAGTATTTATGATTGGGGACTGTTGACATTACTCAGTGGTGTTTGGCTTTTATATTATTTAATAAAACATTTTGATAATTGTATCACCTTTTTGTTTGGTTCATTTGCAGCAGAAGAAGAAATTAACAGAAATTGGTGGAGGTCATTTAGTAGGTTTGAGTTGTCGCTATTGTTGTAGGTTTATGGTTTTAGCTTTTGAGTTTCTTTAGTTTGTTTTGGGTGTTTGATGTTTGAACATTTATCAGTCACTCATATCTTAAAACAGAAATAGATTTCATGTCAATAAATGTACGTAGATGGCAGTGGCCAGATTGCTTGAACAAGAGCAAAGAGGAACTGGAGCTGACTAGACTTTAAATTCTTACCCCAAGCAATTTAGTTAATAATTCTTTCCCATGGAGATATTTAAAATAATAATATTAACAAAAGGTTTTTGTATAGCACCGTCCCTCCTAGAGTGAGCTCAAAGCACTTTGCCAACACATGCAAGCAAAAGAAATATATTAAAATGTAATGGATTCAGTAAAACATCAAGGTTCAATATTTGATAACAGATAACAGATAACAGATAACAGAACTTTATTTCGCCAGGTGACAAGCACGAGGAATACACTTTGATGTTGGCACACATATTTATACAAAACCCAATAACAAAGCCAACCACACCTACGCGCAACCATCCACTTGCTGACACACTCATACAAGACTAGGAATAATACTGACTGGAATATAGTAGAAACAGAATGATCAAATCAAATATAGAATAATACACACACATCCACACACACGTTATCTCTCGCTCTCTCAATTCTCTTCTCTTATCTTACACACTCTAGACTACAGATCTATAAATTCTCTCTCTATCACTTCCTCTACTCTCTCTCTGTCTCTCTCTCTCTCTCTGTCTCTCTCTTCCTCTCTTTCTTTCTGTCTTTCTTTCACACACTTCTCCCCCCCCCTCCCTCCCTCTCTCTCTCTCTCTCTCTCACACTCTCTCTCTCTCTCTCTCTCTCTCTCTCTCTCTCTCTCTCTCTCTCTCTCTCTCTCTCTCTCTCTCTCCCTCTTATGCATAAGTCACTGAGATAGTCCGGGATCATCGGGTGCCAGACAAGGAGTTGAGGTTTGTCACTGCTTGTGGAAAAAAACTGTTCTTGAAGCGGCAGGTACGGGTTTTCATAGTTCTGAGCCTTTTGCCAGAAGGAAGCAGCTCGAAGAGGTGGCATCCGGGGTGGGAGGCATCATCCACTATCTTTCTGGCTCTGCTCATCAGGCGTTTGGTATAGATGGAGGCCAGAGAGGGGAGATCGGTGTCAATGATCTTGCTGGCAGTGGAGACAATATGGTCTAGTTTTTCTTTCTGTTGTTGGGATGCACCCCCATACCACACACAGATGGAAAATGTTAGAACACTTTCTACCACAGAGCGGTAGAACTGGGTGAGGATTTCCTTCCTCAGGCCAAATTTTTTCAGCTGCCTGAGAAAGTACATCCTCTGCTGTGCTCGCTTGCACACTGAACTATAATGTACTTCACTGCAGCATGGTGATCAGTTCTTACAAATGTCAATGTGAGGAATAGAAAGTGATGCAACAGCTTACAGCGTTTTATTTCAGTGTTCTGGGAAGCAGAGGCATTATATTTTGTATGCAGAATCATTTTACACTGGAGCATTAAAACATGTTGAAATGTTGGGATAGTATGCTAATAGACTTGTTTAGAATAATTTGAGGTTTACTTTAAAAAGAATTTCGTTAAAAGTTATGACAGTGTTATCTCTTGATGAATTGAGTGTTTTTTTGTTTTTTTTACACAAACACCAAACCTCATCCTGGGATGTGCAGGAGATTTTTATTTTTATTTCAAAGTCTTTCACTTTGCAGTGATTTTAGACTTGAACAAATTTATTCGAAATGATGATAACTATAAACTGTCATTAATTCTGATCTCCCCTGGTTTAGTGCCATGCTGTCTGTCCTATCCTATGTTATCCTATCATATCCTCTCCTATCCTATCCTATCACGTAACGCAAAGGTTATTGGGGCACCACAGATGATTGTTTAACCAGCGTACTCCATCTTTCTCTGTCCTCAGCATAGCCAGATGCTCTTGTGAAGTGGCCATACCATCGGAGTTTCCATTTCTTCACCACTGTGAGCATGTCATTGTGTTGTCCAATGGCTTGTGTGATGTTCTGTCGGACTTCGTTGTTGGTGATGTGCTGGGTATAGGAAATGCTAGTATCTCATCTCCCTGCTTTGTATTCTTCGTTGTAGATCTGCTGTGAGGGTTCATGTTTCTCAAGCATATGAGAATATGGAGATGACAAAGGAGCGCAGCAGCCTTACCTTTTGAATGTAGACTGATTGTCCTGTCTTTCCAAATGGGCTTCAACCTTGTCAGGGCCGCAGTTGTTTGTGCAATACAATGGCTCTTAAATATTTGAAGCTATGCACTGTATTGAGGGATTGGCCTTGGACTTTGATGTCCATGTTGATGCCATTGGTGTTGTTGGTCATCATTTTGGTCTTCTCTGCACTTATTTCCATTCCAAAGGCTCTGGAGGTGGTTTCGAGCCTCTGTACCAGCCAAGTTCTTGTTACTCTCCAGCCAATCCATCAATGTCATCCGCAAAACAGAGGTTAGAGATTGCTCTTCCTCTATGCTGACTGTGCCTTTGTGACCTGCAAAGGCATTTGACATGATGCGCTCCAGGAAGATGTTGAAGAGTGTTGGAGAGAGTAGGCATCCTTTACGCACACCGATTGTTGTTCTGAACCAGTTCCTGATGGCGCTGTTATGGAGTACTCACTGGTAGCCTTGTCATACAGGCTTTCGATGACTTCAATAATTTTGTCCTCCCACCTCTTTTTCTGTCTCCCTCTTCTGCCTCATTGCACCGTGCATTGCAGGATGATCTTTGCAAGGCCTGATGCTCTGGTGACATGGCCATTATCATCAGAGTTTATGTTTCTTCACCACTGTCTGTGACCATATCATCGTGTTGTCCTATAACTTGTGTGATGGTCTGTCAGATTTTGTCGTTGGTGATGTGCTGGGTTTAGGAAATGCCCAGAAGTCTTCTGTAGCCATGCTGCAACTTAGCAGATAACTAGGAGTTTATTATTAAACAAGATGGACACAATTTTAGAAGGTGTTTGATGGTTTATTTCTCTTATAGTCCAGTGCCTTTCATTTCATTATGAATGATCCAGCCATTTTATTATTTTATTTTTGTGTGTACATCGGCCATAGTTATTTGATGTTGTCGAATGTGTCCAAGCATCGTGATACACTTGTTGACGTTTTTGTTTTACATTTTTTTATTTATTTTTATTTTTATTTGTGATTGTATTTTCAAATGTGGGTATGTATATTGTCTTTTTTTCCCGTTGTGTGTTGTCGTGTTTTTTAATATTTCATTTGTTCAAGATTTTAAAAAAAAAAATTAACCAGGTTTTTTTTGGGTTGATTTGTTTATGATATAATAAAATGCATCTTTAGTTGAAAATCTAACTCAGCATAATATTATACCATATCTCATTCACAGCGTGCATCAATTTTGTAACAAATTAATATGTTTGCAGTTGCATCAAATGTGGCAGGGTCTTGGATATTATATAGTAGCACCCTACAGGCATCATGACTAACATTTAATATCTAAAAAATTTGAACAAATATGTAGAAAAAAAGCTTAGTATCTTTAGAGGTATATGTGGCTTAGACTTTATTGTGTGAATGCTTATTGAAAGCGATTATTAGCATATTGGTATAACAGTGTGGAGTGTGGAATAGTTATAGAACAAGTGACAGGGTGCAGCGGCTCTCACTCACAAGTGTTTGCTGTTAGTGTTACTGAAGCTTTTTAGGATTTCAGGACTTTTTTCATGCTTTTGCTATCATAACTTTTAGACTAGTTAACTTATGTTTTGACATTGATTTTGCTTTTACGTACTAATGCCTTTATGCAGTACATTTGTAAAACCTAATTTGTTGACAGATTTTGACTAAGGTCATTGGTTTTTGCCTAATTTTTATAGTGGTATTCCCTTTCTCAGAAACTGCATGAGCTTCTTCGGGAATTTGTCAGTACTAGCTGCTGTCAAGCTTTGCCAAATGGACCACACGATTGCAGTTGCCTTACATTGCCTAGGCGGTGGTTAATATAAAAAGGGACATGAAACGTTATGCTGTACGATTAGTTCTGAGAGAGACCTTACTGCACTGGGTTCCTGGTCACTGGCTGATGTGTGAAGTCATCCTCACTTAGACAAAATACCTAAGCGATGTATGTGTATTACATATTATACAGGCCAGCGTACCCAATTCCATTACTCACAGTTGTGCTTCACTTACACACAAAATACAAAAAAAAAAAAAGACGCCGAAAAGTTTGCCTGTGTGCTGCGGCTGTACACATTTTCCCCAATCGCTGAAGTTTAAAGTATAACCAATGAGTGGCCAACTGATTCATGGCAAACCCCCAGTGAAGACTTTTATAGCAGAAGATTCAATTTGTGTAAGCCAATTGTCTTCCTTTAAAATCGCACGCCTGCGCTTTGCATACTTTCTCTATGTAATCATGACAGACCTCACCAAATTGGGGAAATTTGCAAAAGGATTCTTATATTTTGATAACTGTGATAAATGGGCTCTTATTTCTTTTTCGGAAAGGGAACACTGATTTAAGAAGGTTATCAATTTGGCAAATCTAGCATCCTTACTTTCCTCGCAAGAATCCAGGTCTCGGCCACAGCCATCTTCTTTGCTTCTTCATCCAATATACTGGTGCTTTGTCGGCATTGAACATCAGTAACAACAATATAACACATCCAAACAATCAACCCAACAAACTAGTTTGAGTGAAGGAGAGCAGTCAACACTGAAAACATTCCGATGGAAGCTCATGATTTGATTCTCAAAAGGGAATTTCATCACTAATTGATCTTTAACCTGCTTTGGTGGTGTGAAGATGAATTCCATTAACAAGCCATAAAGTGCAGGATACCCACATATTATTACTAATTCTTTCTATTTATGCAATATTATTATTATAGAATAGCAGAATATATGGTTTATCTACTGCATGTTGCATTTATAGGTCATCTTTAGTATAGCAGTAGATCTAACTGGAGGCTTTAAAACAGTTCCCCCTTCTCTTAATGAACAAAAGATTTTCGTGAATAAAGTAAGCTAGAAATTTACACTGTGTTTTAGAGAAAGCGTTAGACGTCTTTGGGTGCTTTTGTTGTATTAAAAAAATGTTTATATCTCTTCGTTTGCAGTTCCAAGGTGGACAGGATGACGGATATTGTGACTGGGAACCCGCTGGTCGTCAAGATGATTGTTGGCTTTAATAGGTAAAAACTGAGCTTGAGAAGTAAGTGAAGTGGTCCCACTGCTGTAACTCAGTGAAAGAGTGTTCGCCTAGCGCACTGATGACCTAAGTTCGAATCTTGTCGAGGACATGATAGAAGCAAACTTGCCTACTGTATGTTCGTTTGCTGTATTCGTACCAAATTTAGCCTTGGAGTACGGTCCTCTGATCAGTTAGGAGAAAATATGGACAAGTTTGATTTTTGATTTATTTTTTTAAATTCCTATTAAAAGACACGCAGTGTAGTTACTTCCCTTACTGAGGTGGCGCGTGTGCACATATCATAAGTTCTCTGCACTTGTGTTCCACTTTCCTCCAGTCTGCTCAGTGCCATGTACTGGTTGGAAAAATGAAGCGAATCCCTGATGCAGGCCGTTCTCCCGATCCCAATAAAGATGAACCAAATACTAAAGAGCAGGCCAGAAAGAAAGCTTTTTTGAAAGTCTACAACGAAATGTGGCCTTGTCTGACTACATTTCCGAAAGTGCCAAAGTGTGCAAGATGCATTTAATCGACTTCAAGTTCACCGTTGCACGTGGCGGTTTCATTGAATTCGAAAGCGCGTAGCATCAAAATACAGGAAAAGTTTGAAGAAGCTGCTAAAGGCTACCCAATCCTATCCTATCCTATCCTATCCCATAACTCGTAGGTCATTGGGGCACCACAGATGATCGTTTAACCAGCGTACTCCATCTTTCTCTGTCCTCAGCAACCCTCATGGCTTCACTCAGTGTCAGTTGGTCCATTCTCGAATGTTGTCCTCCCACCTCTTTTTTTGTCTCCCTCTTCTTCTGCCTCCTTGCACTGTGCCTTGCAGGTTGGTCTTTGCAAGGTCTGATGCTCTGGTGACATGGCCATACTATCAGTTTTCTTTTCTTCACCACTGTGAGCATGTCATCGTGTTGTCCAATGGCTTGTGTGTTGGTCTGTCGGACTTCGTCGTTGGTGATGAGCTGGTATAGGAAATGCCCAGAAGTCTTCTGTAGCACCGCATCTCCATGTTTTGTATTCTTCGTTGTAGGTCTGCTGTGAGGGTCTATGTTTCGCAAGCGTATAGGAAGATGGGATGATAACATTCATCAAAAGCCACTGGTGCCGAATACAAGCATACACTGTAACCTGAACTACATAAGCAGAAGCACATAAGCAACAAAGTTTATTTGCCCTCTTCTGCAACTGGTTGACCTGAACTCTTCACTTGTCAATAAGTTTTTCAGGTGGACAAGTCTGTAGAAGGGCCATTTTTCAATGCCCATCTTCACATCATGATTGCTCTGGTGGTTCAGTATTGATGCAGGTCCCTACCCCATTTTTTCTGTGGGATGGTTATTCCATTCTTTCTTATTTTGAAAGTTACATTTCAGTGTTCAGTCAATCTAGTGAGATGGCCAACTAGCAGTTAATTTTGTGATAAATTTTAATACAGAATTGTGGCAGCGTAGAAGAATTGAAGAGAATTGGATTTTGGAGGTTTAAAGGTGAAGAGTTTAGGACTTAAAGTGGCCTTAAATCTTTTATTTTCCATTATTTTATCACACTTGTGTCTCAATAATTTAAAAGAGCAAAAATTGTTGATCTAGTGACGCGCATGAAAAAGGAATAAAATGGTCATGGTAAAGTAGAGATATATGTTTTCTATAATTCCATTATTCCCCAGAGGATATCAACTAAAAAGGGTTATATCCGTGATGTTATCAGTAAACTCCAATTCCCTCTTTTTATGAGAGACAGCTAGTACATGTGTTTGACATACTAATTGCTAATAGTAGGTCTTTCTGCTGGTATCCAAATTAAAGCAAACTGCTATGTAAGATTATATTTCGGCAGGAACCAGCGAGGTGAGAACGATCTGAAGGAGATGCTGAGCCCCCTCATCACCATGGTGATCGAGGACCGGAACCTTCGCATCAACACCAACCCTGTTGAGGTCTACAAGGCCTGGATCAACCAGCTGGAGTCCACCACCGGCAAAACAAGGTCAGTCGTTCTCTTTGCCTTTTCCTGCTGGGAGATTCCAGTACTTTATTAATGTATGTGTTGTCCTTATATTTATGGATTGTTGTTGTATAGCGCTTTTCAGAGAATGGCTGAAGGTACTGTCCAATACAGCATCTAACTTCGAAGCTGCCTGAGGCATCTTCTGGTTGCTTTAGGTGCATCGTCCAACTCCTCAGGCGACTGAGAACAGTCCTGGGTGACCTGGGATTAGATAGCAGGGATCTAATGCTTGCTGATGATGAAATATGTGTGTGCACAGACTAGACCTCAATTTAAACTCTCATCCAAAGAAGTTAGGCGCGCTTACATGTGTATCAGGCTCATGTTGGGGTTTTTTTGGTTGTTTTTTTTGTGTGTGTCATGTTATTTTTTGGGCTCCCAAGGCCGTCAACCCTGACATTTGTAATCACTGCCTGCAGTGGCATCACTTGACAGTCAGTGTTTCAGTTATTTTGCCTTTTGCTTTCAGCGCTAAGCCAGCGCACTTCCAAGTGTTACTGTGCTGTGCCTAACTTCTTTCCCTCTCTTTCTGTGTACAGTGAGCTGCCGTATGATGTTTCCACAGAGCAGGCCCTGAAACACCCAGAGGTGCAGGAACAGATTCAGGCGTCCATCGTACAACTGCAGGGACTGACTGACCAGTTTCTCAACAAGATCCTCACGTCACTGGACAGCATTCCGTAAGTTTGGGGAGGGGGTGGGGAGGCTTTTTTTTTTTTTAGAGTTTGACAGCGCAGTGATGACACCCAGGTCAAATGGGATTCGAGACACACAAACCTTTCCTAAGTACATTTTAAGACCTAATTTCCACACACTACCCTATTTCACACTGAAATAACCATCGGGCAGATTGAAATTGTAAAGTGTTTGTTTCTCTCAGTCAGTTTGATGTTGATGGTAGTCTAGATTTGAACTCGCAACTTATGAAATACAAGCATGGACCTAAGCTTGAGCCTCTTGCCACATCAGCAAGAATTATTCACAAAACTAAACAAGTGAACAACGTTCTAATTCAGTTAATAAGTCAATGAATATTTAAAAAATAAAAATATTTAGTAAACTGACTCTAAAACTGTTGCCGCTGTCTGGCTGAGTTGGAATTGTGAGTGAGGCTGTCACTGCACAAGGTGCTACACTGGCCCCAGTCTTCGTTTCAGGGGCAGTCACTGAACAGGGTGCTACACTGGCCCCAGTCTTCGTGTCAGAGGCAGTCACTGAACAGGGTGCTACACTGGCCCCAGTCTTCGTGTCAGAGGCAGTCACTGCACAAGGTGCTACACTGGCCCCAGTCTTCGTGTCATAGGCAGTCACTGCACAAGGTGCTACACTGGCCCCAGTCTTCGTGTCAGAGGCAGTCACTGCACAAGGTGCTACACTGGCCCCAGTCTTCGTGTCAGAGGCAGTCACTGCACAAGGTGCTACACTGGCCCCAGTCTTCCTGTCAGAGGCAGTCACTGCACAAGGTGCTACACTGGCCCCAGTCTTCCTGTCAGAGGCAGTCACTGCATAAGGTGCTACACTGGCCCCAGTCTTCCTGTCAGAGGCAGTCACTGCACAAGGTGCTACACTGGCCCCAGTCTTCATGTCAGAGGCAGTCACTGCACAAGGTGCTACACTGGCCCCAGTCTTCCTGTCAGAGGCAGTCACTGCACAAGGTGCTACACTGGCCCCAGTCTTCCTGTCAGAGGCAGTCACTGCACAAGGTGCTACACTGGCCCCAGTCTTCCTGTCAGAGGCAGTCACTGCACAAGGTGCTACACTGGCCCCAGTCTTCGTGTCAGAGGCAGTCACTGCACAAGGTGCTACACTGGGCCCAGTCTTCATGTCAGAGGCAGCCACTGCACAAGATGCTACACTGGCCCCAGTCTTCGTGTCACAGGCAGTCACTGCACAAGGTGCTACACTGGCCCCAGTCTTCCTGTCAGAGGCAGTCACTGCACAAGGTGCTACACTGGCCCCAGTCTTCCTGTCAGAGGCAGTCACTGCACAAGGTGCTACACTGGCCCCAGTCTTCCTGTCAGAGGCAGTCACTGCACAAGGTGCTACACTGGCCCCAGTCTTCCTGTCAGAGACAGTCACTGCACAAGGTGCTACACTGGCCCCAGTCTTCCTGTCAGAGGCAGTCACTGCACAAGGTGCTACACTGGCCCCAGTCTTCCTGTCAGAGACAGTCACTGCACAAGGTGCTACACTGGCCCCAGTCTTCCTGTCAGAGACAGTCACTGCACAAGGTGCTACACTGGCCCCAGTCTTCCTGTCAGAGGCTGTTGGGGGCATATGTGTACATGCAGCCTGTGCTTGATAGATCTCTGACAGTCGGTTAGTGTCAGGGTCGCCTGTTTAGAGAAAAAAGGCTTATAGAAAATAATCATAAATAGTTTGGATTGAGTCACCGCTTTTGAATAGGGCTGCTGTTGGTGTGGCTGTGGACGGACAGTGTAGCGAGAAAACAATTCAAGGCATGTATTGGGACTGTTGATAAAATATCACTGCTGCTTTGTTTGGTTGTCAGGTACGGAATGCGCTACATGGCCAAAGTGATGAAGGCAGCGCTGGTGAAGAAGTTCCCTGATGCTCCAGAGAAAGAGGTCTTGAAGGTCTGTAGCTTTTCCTTGTGTACCTTTGTTTATGTGGTAGGTAGAAACTTGTGGTATAAATGTACGTAATTATGATGTTTGGAGTTTAGCTATAAAATAAGGTAGTTTTCTCTTTTTTTATGGTAGACTTGCTTTTCCTCTGTACAAATAAACATTTTCAGGCAAAAATGGAAATTATTCCAAAAGGATTTGTGTATCGTTGCTTTTAAATTGAAAAGTGACAATACAGTAACTTAATTTATCATTTTTTTAACATTTAAAACGTGAGATAAATTACCTTACTTAATTTTTGTTATCATTTTTCTCTTTTATTTTCTAGATTGTGGGAAACCTGTTGTACTATCGCTACATCAACTCAGCCATTGTGGCCCCCGATGCTTTCGACATTGTCAACATCGGAGCTGAGAAGGCCTTGTCTCCCGATCAGCGTAGGAACTTGGGGTCCATCGCCAAAATTCTCCAATTCTGTGCCTCCAACAAAGGAGTAAGGATTTATGCATATCTTTGCAGCTTTTACATTTTGATTGATTTTGTTTCTTTATTTTTATTGATGTTATTTCTCGTATACAGCGCTTTTCCAGCTCAAGAGCTGCTCAAGGCACTGGCTGATACAGGATCTAACTCAAGCCGCCTTTGGTGCACACATGCTGTCTTAGGCCCATCCTTTGTCTCCCCTGACCACTGAGAACAATCCTGGGTGACTGGGGATGTGAGGAAAGAGCCCTCACGCTTGCTGGTATTTACGGACCATAGTTTTATTTTTCAACAATAAAGATAAGAACAAGTTGTCTTTATTTTAGTTTACAATTAGCGCACAAATTATAGTTAAAAAACCACCACCACCGTTTGTACGTATTTTCAGTTTGGTGGTGAGAGTGCATACCTGTCCACCATGAATGACTACATCCGGCAGTCTCATGAAAGGTTCAAGTAAGTCGCAATTAATCTTTCTTTTTCTGTAGATTATGTTTTTTATTTGTTTGACTGTAGTTTTGGTCGTCCATAGTGCTGAAAACATGCCGATTGGCCTCAAGTTTTGCAAAAGAGCTTCTATGTGTCAATTAACTCTTAGCGTCCTATAACGCGGTAAAGCGCGCCTCGCCCGTAATCCTGAAGCGCGGTAATGCGCGCCTCGTTAGTGCACCTTTTAGTCATGAAATCACAGGAAATAGGAACTCTCCAGTGCGTGAGAGAAGGTTTAGTCAACTTCCGGAAAGGTTCACGTGTGTTTTCCGCTATCGTTTTCGCAAGTTTGACGTGGTTTTGTGTACTTTTTTAACGATTTTGTTCGAGGTTTGAGTTTGCGAAATTTTCCGCTATGATGGCAGGGGATAGCTCCGACAATAATAGTGAGTTTTGTAACCTTATTGATGAGCTTATTGCTGAAAGAGCACAAGGACTTGGTGTAGACAACCAGAGTGAGTTTTCTTGTCTGTGTTGACTGTCTGTGCACACATTCACATGCAATCCACTCTGTCTTGTTGTTGTTTTATTAACATAGTCCATAACATACCTGTAATTATGAATTAATTACAAGATTCCAACAGGTAAATAAGGTACTAAAGTCAAAATGGTTCTTTGGGTACATAGAATAACCATTTTGTTAACATATCCTAAAATATGAAGTCAATGTGACAATAAATAAATTTTTTGCATTGTTTCAAATTCATAACCCAATTTATTGCAATACACTTGAAATCCTTACAGGATATAGGCGCAAATGTACAGAAAACCTTATAGGACGCTAAGAGTTAATCTTTCTTTTTCGGTTGATTATGTTGTCATCTGTTTAACTGTAGTTTTGGTCGTCCATAGTGCTGAAAACATGCCGATTTGCCTCAAGTTTTGCAGAAGAGCTTCTGTGTGTTACCTACACTTGCACACCAAATCTGTTAGGCTACAATCATTGTTATACAGCACTGATATTTAGGTGAATTTTCTGTGAAGGAAAATTAAAGTGGTTCTGATGTTTCGGGTAAAGATAGTGAAATGTTGTTGTGATTATTGTATGAATGGTATTTGTTGCAGGAGGTACTGCCTGTTGGCGTGTGAGGTTGTTGTGGTTATTGTATGAATGCTATTTGTTGCAGGAGGTACTGCCTGTTGGCCTGTGAGGTTGAAGAGCCAGAAGTGAGATTCAATGTTGACCAGTACAGTGACGTCGTCATGATCACCAAGCCAGTTATCTACATCTCTGTGGGAGAAATCGTCGACACACACTCTGTGAGTGGACATAGACCATTTTTATTCCACAGCTGCACAATCTTATTATAGGTTGGGATCCATTGGAGGATGTTGTTCTCCTTTCACACACAAAAACTTTCCACTATGAAGACAGTGTGAGATTTTAGGTGTTGCTATATTATGAAATGTATGGAAAGTCAAAGAGGATTTACTATTGTTGCACCACTGCTGATAGCACTGCAATAGGCCATTTGCCACTAAACAGACGACCTGGATGCTAGCTGAGTGTCCGAGAGCTATCAAGCAAAGGCTGTGTGTAGGCCTATGGTGTGACAGATGCAGCTACTGAGACCCTGGGCAAGCACCGCACAAAGAAAAAACTGTGGATCATACTTTAACTTTTGGACCGGTGTGACAAAGAGAGGTGAAAAAGAAAAAGAACATTTCACAGGGAGCTGATGCCTACCGAAAAATCAACAATGACTTTCGAAAAGGCATGCGCAAGGCAAAGGAGAACTGGTTAGAAGATCAATGCCAAAAAATAGAGAACAGTCTAAACAAGAACAACAGCAAGAAGGCCTACCAGACTGTGAAGCAGCTGACAAGTCTTAAACAGACCAAGGTCTCCACGATTCAAGTCTGGCATTTGTCTTACAGAAGAACGGATAGATGGACAGAGTAGAGTACTGCTTTCACCTTAACAACCACACACCAAACAGAGACCCGTCAGTTCTAGCATGTCCCCAGAACAGAGAAGAAGAGGAAATCCTCCCAATTCTTTGAGAAGTTGAGGCAGCAGTGCAATCGCTGAGGAAGGGGAAGTCATCGGGAGTGGACAGCATACCCGCGGAATTGCAACTAGCAGTAGGAGGAGTGAGGATTGACACTCTTAACATTATCTGTAACAAACAGAGTGGGGAGTGGCCTCCAGCATGGACCCAGTAGCTTGTCATCACGCTTTCCAAAAAAGGTAACCTTCAGGAGTGTCAAAATTACCCCACCATCAGCCTCACCAGCTATCCCAGGAAGGTCCTCCTGAAAATAATACTCAACAGGTTGAAACCCGAAACTGAACAAATCATAGAACAAGCAGGATTCATGGCAGGGCAACAACATCTATATCATGTGTTTGTAGACTTCAAGAAAGCGTTTGAACGAGTCTGGCATGCAGCTCTGTGGTCAACCATGAGAGTGTACAACATCAGCTCTAACATTATTGAAGTCATCAAAAGCCTGTATGACAAGGCTACCAGTGCAGTCCTACACAACAGCGCCATCAGGAACTGGTTCGGAACAACAATCGAAATGTGTCAAGGATGCCTATTCTCTCCAACACTCTTCAACATCTTTTTAAAGCACATCATGTCAGATTCCCTTGCTCATCACAAAGGCATAGTCAGCATAATTATGGGGTAGAGCAATCTCCATTGATGGATTGGCTGGAGAGGAACAAGAACTGGAACAGCGGGTACAGAGGCTCGACATCACCTCCAGAGCCTATGGAATGGAAATAAGTGCAGAGAAGACCAAAATGATGACCAACAACACCAATGGCATCAACTTCGGACATCAAAGTCCAAGGGTCAATCCCTCAGCACAGTGCATAGCTTCAAATATTTAGGAGCCATTGTATCGGATGGTGGGTTCCGACAGGAAGTCCTCTCCAGGATGGCACAAACAACTGCTGCCTTGACAAGGTCGAAGCCCAGTTGTAAAGACAAGACCATCAGTCTACGTCCCAAGGTAAGGGTGCTGCGCTCCCTTGTCATCTCCATCTTCATATACGCTTGCGAAACATGGACCCTCACAGCAGATCTACATCGAAGAATACAAAGCATGAAGATGAGGTGCTACAGAAGACTTCTGGGCATTTCTATACAACATCACTAACAGCCAAGTCTGACAGACTATCACACAAGCCATTGGACAACATGATGACAGGCTCACAGTGGTGAAAAACTTAAACTCCGATGGTATGGCCACTTCACCAGAGCATCAGGCCTCGCAAAGACCATCCTGCCACTAGGATTGCTGAGGACAGAGAAAGATGGAGTATGCTGGTTAAACGATCATCTGTGTTGTCCCAACGACCTTCGAGTTATAGGATAGGATAGCAGCGTCTGACACTCAGTTTTAAGTCATTGTCAATTTTGGACCGACTCGGTGCACAAGCACAATAGTGTCAAAAGGTGGTAAGTTATAAATAAAATACTTGTTTTCTTGTTACCGTTTTACTTGTGTACTGTACGTTGGCAATACAAAAGTGAATTTCCGCTAAGAAATCGCTTCTCTGACATTTTATGGGTGAGTAAAATGAAAAAGTCCCTGGCCTCTCAGATGTTAAGAGTTTCTCTTTCCTGTCCAAAGCAGTGTTCAACAAAATTTCAAAAACAACTAATATTTGGCAGGTTGGGTTTGGTCGCACTACAGGCTGCAACTACGCCTTCCCCAAGGGAGGCGGCCCAGAATTTCCCGATAAAAAGGGACAATAAAGTGTCAAAAGCCAGAAGTCCGAAACAAAAAAGGTGAACTTTTGAGGATTTATGCTCCTGCTCCTGCTGTGGTTTGGAATGCGCTTTGTGCTGCGTCATAACCGCTGAAGTTGACGTGCAGTGTTGTGTGTCCTAGCTGCTGCTCCAGCATCAAGAGATCATCGCCCCTGACCATGACGATCCCCTGCACGACCTGCTGATGGATCTGGGAGAGGCCCCCACCATTGATGAACTGCTTGGTAAGAGAACCTTCCTTTTTTTCTTTCTCTGCAGGCCAATTTTATTTTTCTTAGGCAAGTTTGTTGTTTTCTTCTAGCGTGCTTAAATTTAGAGATTTGATGATGCTGTGGTAAACGTTTGCATTGGTTGCTCCAGGGGAGGTGTTCTCCCTGTGCTGGTGGAAACAGGTTCAGATCCTACAAATGCCAGGATTTTTTGTTTTTCCTCACAGGAGTCAACAATTTAAGGAAATACTCCTTTCCAGATCGTGCGCATTGAACTGGCCTTTCATGAGGAAAAGAGCTATTATTATTATTATTATTATTATTATTATTATTATTATTATTATTATTAGGTACCGGCAGGGTAAAATTTGGTTTTAAGTTTTCACACAAGTGAATGGTACAGAGTTATAGATTGGGGTAGAAATAAGAAAACAAAAAAAAAATTATGGGTCTATCTCAATTAGAACCAGAGATACAGCTATTTTCGTAACGAGTTTTTGTGCCGCGAATTGCGTAATTTTGCCAAAATTGATATTTTGCAAAGTTTAGATGTTCATAACTTAAAAATTATAAAGCCCATGAGCCTCATTTTTGGAGTAAGCAGAGTCCTGGTAGTGACAAAATAGCCTATTTTTTTTTGGGACTTGGCAGTTGTCAATAGAATGAACTGCTGAACTCCAAAAATGCCCCCCCCAAAAATTTTCCCCGTGGAAAGATTCAGAAGCAAATAGCTAATAACTTCAAACGCATGCTATTTGATCATTTTTTATCTGATTTCATTGATTTAAACTGCATTTGTCTTGTTATATAGAGATCTTTTAATTGATATGTATGAAGGTACAGTGAAAATTAAAATAGATTTTTTTTCTTTTTGTACCCCCCCCCCCCCCCCCCCCCTCTCTTGCAAGACCCCCACCTCCGCGTGAATTTGTTCTTATGCGTATGTTGGCAACTATTATTTAACATATTTTCTGAGATGTGATACACAATAGTGCAGACAACAGTTTGTGGACCTTAACTAGCAGTAGCATTTACAAAGGAGTCCAACTTCTCCTTGCCATTTGGTCTTTTAATGGACTTCTGCAGGGAACAGTACTTCTCATAGATTTTATCCATGCTTTTCTTGTCTAGCTGCTTGGCATTGGCTCCTAGGAAAGTCAGGACAGGCTGGCAGGTGGTTTAGGATTTTCTCTCAGTCTTCACAAACCTCACAAGATCCACAACAACTCCATTTGTGAGTGTGCCTACAACAATGAATATGAAAGGAAAAAATAAGTGCAAGTGCAACAATGCTGATCTCAACACATGACATTTATGATAAAATACTTGAGATCCATCATCCTGTAGTGTAATAAACATGACATGTAACACGCATTTAAATTAATAATAATTACTAATAATAATTAATTTTAACACATGTAAACAGTAACGTGAGTGCTAATAAAATTTTAAAACTAAAAAAGCAGTGCGTAGGCCTACCAATTCTAGTCTCTAGAAGAACAGCGTTTGTTGCTGAACGCTACTTTCGGTTTCTATAGGCCTACACGTATAAATATTACATCAATCATCGATAATCCCACAAGAAAACTACACAACTATGCGTGAATTATGGTTTTGCGAAACCTGAGAAAGAATTGTGTGACTATATGTAACGGCTAAATGTTTGCATTAAAATTAGCCGATGGTCGTATCTGAACCATCACTCGATGTTTGAACACTTCTAAGACTAATCTAACACTACATCGGTCGAACTTTCAAAAAAAAAAAAAACACGTTTCGAGGTATACATTAAACAAAACTATGGGCAATAATAATTTTATCCGAAAACCATCTGTAATTATCAAGTGTACTTACCAATTGATTATCCGATTTCGCGAAGAAATGGCGACAAACACACATCGTTAGAAGCTGACATTTTCAGATCGTCCGCCATGACAGTTCGGGTCAACCACAAAGCACGCTTGAATGGGTACTCGTCTTTTACTGGCTCGCGTCAACGGGAGGTGGATCATGTGACTAAGTTGCGTACACCATTGAAAAGGTCGAAAACCCAGCTTTCCGAATCATCTAATTTTGTTGGCATTTTTTCCACCCGATTAAAAGATATTTGCAGTTGAAGTCGTTCCTAAACTTTGACTGTGAATTTCAACGAGAAAAAAAATAACGACTAAAACAATATTTATACGAAACGAATCGTTGGCTTTTCGTCTTTTAACCTGACCTAATTTGCATATTATGAATGAACTATACAGCCCGCGAGCAGACGTTTCGTGAGGTATGTGTGTTTGTCGCTCGCGCTGCCTTCACTGGAAGGTTGAAAATGGCGATGTGCGGAGCAGCTTTTCGCTGCCGATTGCGATCGTTCTCCCTTCTCCCTCAACACAACCCATCAACAAGAACACACAAAAAGTAGATAAGTAAAACGTTCGGGTTTTATTCTTTCTTATTCATAGGTTTTTTTTACAAAAATTGAATTAAATCGCAACACAAAAATTAATTCAAAATATGCCATTTTCACCACATTTAGACCTTTCCCGCATAGCGTAATAAGAGGCTGCCGGTACCTATTATTATTATGGCCTTTCATGAAGAAAAGAGCTATAATTATTATTATTATTATTATTAAGAGAATGTTTGTACCATCAAAAATATGAAGACAAGCTTGTTAGCTTCTATAGAGAAATCCCATGGCAATGAGTTAGCAGTTCCTTTAAGGTAAATTATTTGTTATTGATTTTAATGTGCTTGCAGGGACAGAGCTTACAGGTGATGAGACCACCAATGAGACCCTGAGGGCACAGTTGGCCAAGACGGAAATTTCCATGACCTTGTCTGCCAGGGTCGAAGTTCAACATGACGAGAAAGCAGATTTGAAGTCGCTCCTCATTAGGTACTGCTTTTGGCATGGCAACCCACACTCACTTAGTCATATCCAACAATGAAATGGAGGAGATAGAACCTAAAGCTGATAGTGTCTAAATAACTGATGTCGGCCCTAATTAACAAAGGCAACAATAAAAATTGTAATTAATACATTTCTGTACTAAAAAATCGTGAACAAGTGATTTACATTGAAATTTCGACATGCTCAATAACATGTAACTTAGCTCTACATACTATTTCAGCCATTTCAACTGCTTGACAGAGGTAGCGTTAAAAAAGGCCTAAATTCATTGTTCAGTTTCTTTGCAGACACCAGAAACAGTCTTGTCAAACACCAGACGCAAGCTTTGAGTTATACTGAAATTGAAAATAATGTTTTATATGTATCTGGACAGCAGGTACATTTTAGTTAAACATGGGAATGATGACTATCCTCAAAATATCAGTCCATGAAGTTAATTTTAAAAAAATCTTCTGCAAGCTGAAACAAACAAAATGACGTTTTACAATAAATTGTGGATTGTCCAATCTGGGAGATACTCACCTCAGAAACAGATCATGCCTCCTCAACATATGGGTCTCACTGTACTGGCAGTACAGCAGTAAGTGCGGCACCCCATCTTGAATTAACTTATCTGTTGCGGCTGATGTGCAAATCCATTTGACTGTAAGAATTCAGGGAAGAAATTTACGGCACTGATTCACAGTCCTAGTCAACTATCAGCAGGCTCCAAGTCTCTCTGACATCCTTGTTCTGTACATCATTAAAAAAAACAACATAACTGAGGACATCATTCCTATCTAAGAGAGCTCGCACACAATAAACATGGGCTTGCATCAAGCAAAATATCAAAGAAAGTTACATTTAAGCTTCATTATATTTCCTGACATTTATTATTTTAGAGGGGAGCCCATTCAGCCCAGCAAGAAAATTCTCTTGATCATCTTCCCCTTGGATCCAGAGAGTGATGGTGTCATTAATGATTAATAAAATCTTCTATAAGGTGACATCTGTGGTAACGGGATCAGCCAGCACCTTGAGCAGCTCTTGATCTGGAAAAGTGCTCTATGAGAACAATTAAAATTATAATAAACATGTTAATTAGTCAGGGCTGCAAGCCAGATCCAGAGTATGATAATGAGATAGATTTTAAAACAAAACACTAAATCCTTACACTTATTGCAGTCAGATATTGAAATGGGACAAGATTTGGTTGAATTATCAGCCTGCTAGTCTAAGATGCTCAGTCCATCGGGGTAGGCAGTGCTGAGATTTCTCTTCCAGAACGTCTCCCTCCTCCCTGGGTTTCCTTACCCAGGCTGGGGAGCTGCTCAGTCACAGTGGCAATCATGTCATTTACACTGTGGTCTGAGGAGTTGAAACGCTGGGAGGTTAATGAAGGGGGGCACTATTTATTTTAAAATTTGGGTTGGTTGATTTTATTTATTTTTTTATGTTGTATCAGGACGAAGAGGATGATCGTCGACGTGATCGCCTGCCAGCCTGGCGACCAACTGACGGAGATTCTGGACAAGCCTGCCTCCACCACGCAAGAAGAGAAGCACCAGGCCCTGGTGAAGAAGAGAGACCTTCTGGACAAGAAGCTGGTGCAGTCGGAAAAGGCCGGTGCTAAGATCGTCAGGCATGCCTCGGTAGTTGGGGACACGAGGTCAGCTACAGCAATACTTAAAAAATAACTCTTTAAATAAGTAAGGATGGATGAAACTCGTGTATCACCAATTAGGCCCTAAAGTTGAGACATTTATTGAGCGTGGATCACACGATTACGTATATTTACTTCTTAAAATAATCTCACGATTAGCGTTTCTTCATTTCCCAAGATAAATTCAAAGACCAGCAATGAAACTGTAATGATGACAATACATGTTGTTGCATGTCAATGCAGTACCATTTATAAAAGTAATCGGCTATTTTCAATAGAGACTTACTTTTCAACCACCTTGTACTTCTGTTGTGACTTAGTTTTTATATTTCTGCGGGCTGGTGGAATTTTAAGGACACCAGTCTGTCAGTCAGTATACCTATCTCTCTTTCTGTGTATGCTTCCCTATCCTATCCTATCCTATCCTATCCTATCCTATCCTATCCTATCCTATGTGTATGCTGTGTATGCTTCCCACTCTAGTCTAAAATGATTTCACAATATTTTGCCCGTTGCACAGGTTACCGCTGGAGATGATGAAGACCAAGATTCGCAACAACCTGAGGGAACTGGAACTTGCCAGCATGGTGTCCCACAGAGACCATTACCAGGATCTTATCAATTCTATTGTACAGGTAACTCAACCTATGCAGTAAATAAATACCAAATAAATAATAGCATTAATATTGTGCCGTATATTATACAAATAAACTCAAAGCACTAACATGCTTTTACTCCTGGGCTCACTATAAGAGTTATATTAATGCAGTCCATTATTATTATTATTGTTATTATTATTGTTGTTATTATTATTACTTTTTTTACTTTTATTTGTATTTATTTATTTAAATTTTTTGTTGTTGTTCACTTTTACACACCCCCGTTGGGGTGGCGGGGGTTTCAGTATAAATAGTATCCCTACTTTCTGGAAATTTAGTGCTTTAAATTCCCACTGTCGCTGTCTTTCTCATTTGCGCTTTCTCATTCCTGCGCTTTTCTATCAATCTGCTATACTATCGTCTTCTTCGCTAGACCAGTATCCTACCTTTTTTCTTGAAAACTCTTCCGGGACAAGACTCCTTGTTTGTGTATGAGGTCTGTTGGATCAGCTTGGGAATATTGGACGCTTTCTGCCAGGTGGTCACTAGGGCTTCCTATGATGTTATTATTTAGCAATGTAGGCATTTTATATGTATGTGTTTTGTTGATAATTTATAATGATGTTTGTATTCTATTTTGTTTTTGTAAACGGGGGTTCGATAAGTTGGGGTGAAGCCTCAGCCGTCCCCTGAGTGGGATGTCTTTATTGTAAAGTGACTGGCTGGTGGAGAGCTTTCGGTTTTACCACTAGGGTTGTTTCAGCATATCTTTTATGCGGATCGGGGGTTGTCCGGTCCTGATTTGGCTCGGAAGAGTTGGCTGGACCTAAAGCAATAATAATGTAATGTAATGTTCACTTGTACACAGGATATCCGCAACCAGAGACGATACCGCAACAACAGAAAGCAGGAGTTGATGAGGGTTCGCAACACACTAAACAGTCTGAACGAGAAGCGCACTTTCTACGAGTCACAGATAGACTACTACAACCAGTACGTCAAAACCTGCATGGACAGTCTGCAGAACAAGAACAAGTGAGTCACTGTTTTGTGTGTCCTTTTAATCATCATAGTCACCATCCTCATCATCATCATCAGCATCGTTATCATCATCACTGTCATCATCACCCACAACATCATTATGTTGTCATTATCATCATCATCATCCCATTATTATCACCATCATCATCCTCACACATATTATCATGATTACTGTCCATTGATTTATACGAAAGCTATGTTGTAGAAACTTTGCTCCAACATAGAGTTCAGACAAAATGCGTCTGACACAAGTAACAGGGTTAATTATTTTATAGCTAATTCATTTTGTACTCCAAGAAACTGTGTGCTAAATTGCCTAAAAGTTGATGCATAGAAAAATATTCTGTATTTGCGGAACAGTTTGGTGAAATTACTAGCAAATGTTTTTTAATCAGTGTAGTTTATTTTTTAGAAAACTTTCAGTGAAAATGTAAAAAAAAAAATATATATATATATATTCACATAGAACAAATGTCTGTACACATAGGAAAGTATTGTTAGTTAAGCTGAAGCTGTTTCATGCAAGACCAAGGGAGACAAAAATGTTTTATAAAACGCAGATACTAGTTGTCTCCCCTGAAGAGATGCAACTGTCGTTCAACAAAAGTATGTTGGATCCGTTGGATTAGTATGTTGGATGCTTATTACATGCTTTCATCCGGGGAATGAGGGTATGAAAAGAAGGCTACCTCACCATCTCTGCTGCCCATGGTTTTAAGTTTGTGGAGTTGTGCCACTTCACTAACACAATCTGTTTCACGCCCATGGTTTTGTTGTCCAGGAAACCTAAGAAGACAGGCTTCTTCAACCGTCGCAGTGCGGCCCAGACCACTGTCAAGTCTGTGCACTACAACGCGGTGCAGCTGAGAGAGAAAGGCGTGATCCTAGAAATTGAGAGCTTGCCTCCCAACCAGTAAGTCAGGGTACCCTGTGCATTACTCCCATCACTGTGGCCGCTGAAGTGATCAAAGATTATATTAGATCAAAGTGTAAAACATGCTTTACAAGTGTAGTTTATTTTTTAAAGCTAAGGTTTGATAAAGGATAACCACTAAGTTTGAATAACTACAATTTCATAAGCTGTTTATAATCTAAAGGTTTTATAAGCTAAGGATTTGATGAGCTGAAGTTTGGTCAGGTAAGTTTTTGATAAGGTAAAGTTTGTGGAAGCCAGGGTTTGAAACAGTTTTCTCCATATTGCCTGGAAACTGTATGCAATATGATGCCTGTGTGCAGGTTCAAGAACGTTCTGTTTGAGATATCAGCAACAGAGAACCCAGGAGTGTTTGACGTCAACGCCAAGTTCATGGGTGTGGGTATGGATAAAGTGGAGTTGGTGTTCCAGGTAAGAATAATGTATTACCCTCAAGTCAACACAAGTCAAGTCAACAGTTCTTCATTACTCACAACGGAGAATTCATACAGCACTTGGCATCTCAGCCAATAAGAAAGGAAGAACAGAAAAAAAAAACTTTTAAAATAAATAAAATAATACATAAAATCATTATCATACACAATCTCTTGCAGTTGTTTCTTACTACTAACGCACATACACCCACATAACAAATGTACAGTTAATTTCATTTGGTTGACAGAACCATTTATATCATGCACAGACAATGAACATAACTTTCCATTCATGATAATAGTTTGAGGGTATAAACATAATATATACTAGTATTAAATAACTCTTATATATTATAATGGTATTAAATTACTCTTATATATTAAATTATAATAGTATTAAATTACTCTTATGTATTATATTATAATAATATTAACTCTTTCCCTGCCAGGCATGTTTCCACGTTTGTGCCAAACATTTCTCTGGCACCGGAAAGAAAGTTCAGTACCTTAGGCATTTAAGCTACTGTTCTTTCAATAATAGTTGTTAAATAGACATATTTCATATCAAATTAAAGGTAAAAGAGTGAAGAATAAGAAAAAAAAACACAAAAATGTTAATTTGATTATGTTATTGAAATATGTGTTTTGAAAGCATGTTGATCTTTTTGAAATGATAAAATAAAATAAAAATATTTCTACATACCACAGTGATAAAACAAATCTGGAGGAATAATTCCAATCACTGAATCAGCTTCACACACCAGAAATAAAATTTATTTAGGATCAAATTACACTTTACAGTTTGAAATTATATTGATTATTAGCACAGAGTTTGACACACTGTCGATTGTGCCCATCACTATGCTTAGTAAAATGCACAATAAACACTCTAAAAACGAATCAATTTGAAGAAAAAACGCGCCTGTCGATCGAGAACGAAAGTAGAAAGAGTTATCTCTCTTTGGTTAAAATAAAACTTGGATTGGACTGCGCAAAAAAACGGAACGAAACGGAATACTGAAATCGACGATATATCGTCGATTGGCACAAACATGGCGGCTCAGATCGACGATATATCGTCGATTGGCAGGGAAAGAGCTAAATTACTCTTATGTATTATATTATAATAGTATTAAATTACTCTTATATATTGTATTATAATAGTATTAAATTACTCTTATATATTATATTATATTAGTATTAAATTACTCTTATATGTTATATTATAATAGTATTAAATTACTCTTATATATTATATTATAATAGTATTTAATTACTCATATATTATAATAGTATTTAATTACTCTTATTTATATTATATTATAATCCTATCCTATCCTATCCTGTCCCATAACCCGAAGGTCGTAGGGGCACCACAGATGATCGCTTAACCAGCATACTCCATCTTTCTCTGTCCTCAGCAGCCCTCATGGCTTCGCTCAGTGTCAAACCAGTCCATTCTCGAATGTTGTCCTCCCACCTCTTTTTCGGTCTCCCCCTTCTTCTACCTCCTTGCACTGTGCCTTGCAGAATGGTCTTTGCAAGGCCTGATGATCTGGTGACGTGGCCATACCATCGGAGTTTCCGTTTCTTCACCACTGTGAGCAGGTCATCGTGTTGTCCAATGGCTTGTGTGATGGTCTGTCGGACTTCAACGTTGGTGATGTGTTGGGTATAGGAAATGCACAGAAGTCTTCTGTAGCACCTCATCTCCATGCTTTGTATTCTTCGTTGGAGATCTGCTGTGAGGGTCCATGCTTCGCAAGCATATAGGAAGATGGAGATGACCAGAGATCGCAGCAGTCTTACTTTGGAATGTAGACTGATGGTTCTGTCTTTCCAAATGGGCTTCAACCTTGTCAGGGCAGCAGTTGTTTGTGCGATCCTGGAGAGGACTTCCTGTCGAGACCCATTGTCTGACACAATGGCTCCTAAATATTTGAAGCTGTGCACTGTGTTGAGGGATTGGCCTTGTACTTTGATGTCCGTGTTGATGCCATTGGTGTTGTTGGTCATCATTTTGGTCTTCTCTGCACTTATTTCCATTCCATAAGCTCTGGAGGTGGTGTCAAGCCTCTGTACAAGCTGTTCAAGTTCTTGTTCCTCTCCAGCCAATCCATCAATATCATCCGCAAAACGAAGATTGGAGATTGCTCTGCCCCCTATGCTGACTGTGCCTTCGTGATCTGCAAGAGCATCTGACATGATGCGCTCTAGGAAGATGTTGAAGAGCGTTGGAGAGAGTAGGCATCCTTGACGCACACCGATTGTTGTTCTGAACCAGTTCCCGATGACGCTGTTATGGAGGACTGCACTGGTAGCCTTGTCATACAGGCTTTTGATGACTTCTATGATTTTAGGGCTGATGTTGTACACTTTCATGGTTGCCCATAGAGCTGCATGCCAGACTCGGTCAAATGCCTTCTTGAAGTCTATGAACACATGATATAGATGTTGTTGGTGCTGTAGGTATTTCTCACAGATTATTCTGAGGTTGAAAATCTGTTTAGTGGTACTTCGCCCTGCCATGAATCCTGCTTGTTCTTCAGCTATGATTTGTTCAGCTTGTGGTTTCAACCTGTTGAGTATTATTTTCAGGAGGACCTTGCTGGGATGGCTGATGAGGCTGATGGTGCGGTAATTTTCACACTCCTGAAGGTTACCTTTTTTAGGAAGAGTGATGACAAGCGACTGGGTCCATGGTGTAGGCCATTCCCCACTCTGCCAGATCTTGTTACAGATAGTGGTGAGAGCATCAGTCATCGCTTCTCCTCCTGCTTGTAGCAGTTCCGCTGGTATGTTGTCCACTCCCGCTGACTTCCCTTTCTTCAGCGATTGCACTGCTGCCTCAACTTCTTCCCGGAGAATTGGGAGGATTTCTTCTTCTTCTCTGCTCTCGGGACATGCTAGAACTGATGGGTCTCCATTTGGTGTATGGTTGTAAAGGTCAGAGCAGTACTCTGTCCATCTGTCCAAGACTTCTTGTTCTTCTGTAAGGCAAATGCCAGACTTGCTTTGGATAGTGGAGACTTTGGGCTGTCAGCCGCTTCACAGTCTGGTAGGCCTTCTTGCTGTTGTTCTTGTTCAGATTGTTCTCTATTTCCTGGCATTGATCTTCTATCCAGTTCTCCTTTGCTGTGCGCATGCCTTTTCGGATGTCATTGTTGATTTTTCGGTAGACATCAGCTCCCTGTGAGGTGTTCTTTTTCTTTTTTAACTCTCTTCGTTTATCACACAGATCCAAAAGTTCAGGTGTGATCCACGGCTTCTTCTTTGGTCGGTGCTTACCAAGGATCTCAGTGGCGGCATCTGTTACAGCTGAGTTGAAGGTATTGGTCATGGTGTTGACATCTACTTCGCCTGCCCCCAAAATAAGCAGTGGTGCAAATTTCCCTCCAATTGTGGCCTGAAATATTTTTGCCACCTCCGGGTCTTGCAGTTTGTCCAGGTCGAACTTCAGCCTAGTGCACTTTGCTGTATTTACTCTCTTCAAATGGAGCCGGAAAGACATCATCACGAGATCGTGGTCACTTCCAATGTCTGCTCCTGGAAAAGTGCGTGTCCTGCCAATGTTGATGCTTGATCTGAAGCGTTTCTTGACCATGATGTAGTCGATCTGGTTGTGATGTTCCCCGCCGGGACTGTGCCATGTCCATCGTCTGGATTTTTTGTGGAGACCAAGCGTGTTTGCCAGTACCAGATTGTTGTATCTGGCAAACTCCAATAGCCTCAGACCCCTGTCATTTGTCTCGTTGTTGCAGTGGGGTCCGCATGTGTCTCCCCAGTTGCGGTGCGCATCTTGGCCAACCTTGGCATTCCAGTCGCCTTGCACTATGACTATGTCCTTCTTCGGCACTTGGTCAAGGACCGCCTGTATATTTTCATAAAAATCCTCCACTTCGCTGTCTTCATAGTCTGATGTTGGGGCATAGGCCTGGATGATGGTAATGTTGAAAGGGGTTGCTCTCAGACGGATGGTAATGAGTCTACTGGAGACTGGGCGGCAACCCATGACAGTGGCTAGAATGTTCTTGTGGACCAAGAATCCAACGCCGTGTTCGTGCCTGTCATCTCTACCGCTGAAATAGAGCTTGTGGCCTTTGTCAGTCGTTGTTTCACCTAGGCCTTTCCAGCGCAGTTCGCTGATACCTAGAACGTTCCATCGATAGTGGTCCAGCTCGTGGGCCAGTTCTTCTAATTTTCCTTCCGCAGTTAGGGTCCTGACGTTCCAGGTTCCTATGACGATGTTGTTTCTCGTGCGGATCTTGCTATATTGTCCATCAGTAGCATACTTAACACCTCCGTCCTGGTGGCCAACGGAAGGCGCGGTCCTTGTGCCGGGTGACGGCCCGGGCGACGACCGATCCGGTATGGAATTAGTGGATTGTGTCATCATGTAGTGTGTCTTGGGCAAAAAAGACCTGGCAGGGCCCAATCCTCTCCAGGCTGTTGGCCACAGCCGAAATCCACGAATACAGTGTGGCTCGCCTTAGCCCTGAGCACGTGGTCGTTGAACCTGTAGTAACGTGAGGTTCCTCCGCCCTGGCCGGTGACTTCTGTGTAGAAGACTTTCGCCCAGTGATGCCGTGCTAACATCACCCCTGTTAGTCGCCTCTTACGACACGCCGGGAAACGTTGGGTCTATTCTATTTGCCCGAACCCACAGAGCATATATTATATATAGTATTAAATTACTCTTATATATTATATTATAATAGTATTAAATTACTCTTATATATTATATTATAATAGTATTAAATGACTCTTATATATTATATTATAATAGTATTAAATTACTCTTATATATTTTTTTGGAATGTCAACATTTGTTAACGTTGCTCTGTTCTGGAGTTGATATCAACCCCTGCATTGACTAGGATCTAAATGATTCATTGGCCATTTTGTGCACACATAATGGATAGTTGCCGTCATAATATTATACTGGGATATGTTTTTATTGGGGTCCTCTTTCTCCACCACCCACCCTCCCCACCATTCTAGGTGCTCCATTTATTCTGCTACTCTGCTGTGGGAACATTGTCAAACTGTGGAGTGTGAGAGATACTGTTTTAGGAATGTTTGGATGTGAAGGATGCTGTTTAGGAATGTTTGGATGTGAAGGATGCTGTTTAGGAATGTTTGGATGTAAAGGATGCTGTTTAGGAATGTTTGGATGTGAAGGATGCTGTTTAGGAATGTTTAGATGTGAAGGATGCTGTTTAGGAATGTTTGGATGTAAAGGATGCTGTTTAGGAATGTTTGGATGTGAAGGTGCCTGTTTAGGAATGTTTGGATGTGAAGGATGCTGTTTAGGAATGTTTGGATGTGAAGGATGCTGTTTAGGAATGTTTAGATGTGAAGGATGCTGTTTAGGAATGGAAGCCTGCTTAGGCTCGGTCGTGCGAGTGCAATGAGGTTTGGTTTGTGGTTGCGTGTCAAAATGATTTTACTGTTCAACAGTCTTGTTTTTACTTGTAATGTTTATTGTACTACGTCTGTATTAGTATTCTCATTTTGGTTTGATTTGTCAGTTTACACACACACACCCACACAATTCCTTTTCCATTGAGGGGACAATAGATATGTGTTGAATCTTGCAGGATCTCCTTCAGCTGCAGTATGATGGAGTGGCTGTAATGAAAATGTTCAACCGGGCCAAAGTCAACGTCAATCTTCTCATCTTCCTCCTCAACAAAAAATTCTACGGCAAGCAGCTCGGCAAATAATCTACTACGCAAGAAAATCTGTCTTTAAAATAACAGTCTTGAGAATTTCAAAATTGCCTTGAGACAATTTCAAAAATGCTTTAAGAATTTTAAAGAAGCTTTGAGAAAGATTAAAAAAAAAAAAATCCTCTTAACTTTAAAAATGTCTTAAAAACTTATCTTTTTTAAAAACAAGAGTGAAAGTACTTCAACGGAAGATGAGCAAACTGAAATTTAATTTTGAAGAAAGAAAGAGTGTTGACTGTCAAAGAACTAAAGTTTATTACTTGTTGTGGCTGGACATTGTTTCCAGTTGTCATTATAGATGTTAAAATCACAATTATATGTTTCATTGTGAAGCATTACATCGCTACATTTTAAATTTGGGATACAGATTAGTTCTCGCCAAACTACTTCATCAGTGCTTTTTTTTTTTTCTTTTTTAGGATATTTTATCAAATGTGTATCATGTAGGACGTGTTATATGTCAAAGAGCAAACTCCTTGCATAACCCTCTCTAGTAGCTTGGCCAATCAATGGATGTGTGTTTGTAGGATTCAAAATGGATTTACAAAGTTCCTGCTTCTTAGCTCCCTTTTTAATATCCTTATTGTTGCCATTTGCAGCACATGATTGTTGCCATTTGCAGCACATGATTGTTGCCATTTGCAGCACATGATTGTTGCCATTTGCAGAACATGAGCATAAAAAGATGTACACGGAGGGGAGAATCAAATGTCATACTCATTTAGGTTTTGATTTTTCAAAATTTTTTTTTTTTATTTAGTGAGAATTGTTTTCGAAATACACTGTTTGCTTGTGGAAATACCAGTGTCATGTCAATGGGTGTCTGTACAGACACAAAGTTCTCAGCCCAACTGTAGGTCAATCGCTCATCGCCTTCCTAAACCCTCCTTCATTTTCACTCCTCTAGCATACCTTTATATCTGTAAATATTTCAGCATAACGACATGTAATTTGTATTTGTTTGTATCGTAGATTCTTTACTTTTTTCCTATCTCCCATTGTCTCTGTCTCTCTCTCCCCCTCTCTGTCTCTCTCTCCCTCTCGTTTTTGCAATTTGTGGGAAATAAATTTCATGTTAAGTCTGTTACCTAGTTTTGTGTTAATAAAATAAAGCATGCTTTGCGCCATCCTACAACATGTTTCAGTCGTGCGTTTGTCATGCTTTCAACAAAAATTAAGAATGTTTTCATCATGCGTCATGAGTTCAGAATGTTTTCATCATGTGTTAGTCATGTTTCAAACATGAATTTAGACTGTTTTCCATCATGTTCTCAACATGAATTCAAAATGCTTCCATCATGTTTTTACGCAAGCTGATCAGTCCGCTTTGTAGCTTGGGCATTGCAGCATGCTTCAACATTGACCATGCTTCAACCTTCATTTTGTTGTAATAATTTCATATTGGTACCTGTTGTACAAAAGTTCAGTTAAACGTTCCAAATATATGGGTGCATATTTTGTTATTCTGCGGGCTAGCTGAACAGCGTTTTTCGTATTGCACTGATGTTGCTTGTGTCCAGGTCTTGGCTGTTGTTTGAAAAGCTTGAGCAGAAGATGATGATTTCATTTGCAGCTTTAATACTAAAATTGTGTGGTAAGCATTTTGTATGTAGTCAATGTTGCTACATTTGCGTGCATTTAAATTAAAATAGATTTTGCATCCTGTCTTCATCTCCATTTTTTTAATAATTAATTTTGAATTTTGATGTCTTCATATTAAAAACTGGAGGATTGGTATAATATAAGCGTATAGAAGTAATAACATATTGTAATCGTATAAGGTGCATCAAATCTTCACATAGTATGCGAAACTTGCTTTATCGGTACAATTAGAAATGGCATACACTGGGATCCGAAAAGACTTGAAGATCTTTCAGCAGTTCAGAAATGCATTTAATGAAAACCCGTTGCTTGACTAGATCTGAAAAAAATATAGACACAGATTATTTAATCACAGAATAAGTTGTTGCTATGTCTTTAAAATGGATGGCATGGTGCACAATTAATAATTTGTGTGGCGTCAGTGCAAAACTAATCGGGTGCTTTTTGATATCCAAAATCTCATTAATTCAATGCTGTTTAATTTATTTTCTGACTTCGAAAAAAATCAACTGTTTTATTTGTTTATGTGGTCCACGATATTGTTAATTTCTTTTGTAACTCTTTTTAGTTCTTGAAATAAAATTTTTAAAATTGGTTTATATCGTACATGTTTTATGTAATGTAGCATGAAAGAAGAGGACACTATGAGATACTGCCACCACTGTTTTGGAAAGAAGTAGATCTATTATAGAATGTTTGTATTTTCCTGTTGTTTTTAATAGGACACGCTGACTATAGGTTGGTATATTTGCTTTGGCGTTTATGTGCTTATTTTCATAGGTGTGTGGTATTGTATGTGACTTCCTGTGGTGTTAGTGATGTTGCTTTCTGATCCTCAGGCTACTGCTCCACACTGAAATTACTCATTTTGACTTGACCCTTTCTTGGTATTGGTGTCAACACTTCTTTGCTCGTTTGGTGTTTATCAGTGTGTGTGAGTGAGTGTTTGTGTGTGAGTGTGTGTTGTCTTCAAAACTATTCCCAATATTCAGAAATCTGTAGCTGTGTTTATGTAACTTTGCCTGTTTATTTCATGAAATACTGTTATTTATCAATTAAAGATGAAAAGTTAAAACAAATGTTTGTTTTGTCAGTAATCTAGACTGCCTGATCAAGATTCAAGATAATTTATTGTCTGCAGCTTACACAAAGAAATTTGACGTGTCTAATGATATGAATTTGAAAATCTACTGGGCTCAAAGCTGACCAGGAATTTATAATATTAAGCTTTTCCCTGTTTGCTAATGATTTCTGTTTAGAAAATATGTGTGACTATATGCAGCAAAGCGTAGACGATGTGTATTGTATATTGATTGGTGCTGGTACTATGATGATAACGTTACTCAAGGACTTGTCTTGACTGAAGAAACTTAATTCTTCTCTTCTTCTTGATGTTGAGGGCCAATAATCAGTGTCTATACTGAAACGATCTCTTTTTTTCTCCTGGCGTTTCTGAAGTTTTCTCTCAATGGTATATTACCTACGTTGAATTTGGAGCTATTTGAGAGGACAGGTTTGCACGATCTTAACTTAGGCTGCTAACTTTTGGCATCCTAGATAATTTTCTGGATTTTTGTTTTTTACAGCTCTATCCCCTTGTGAAGTTTTCTCTAAAATGTTTATTTCATTAATGGAATTCTGACAGATTTAATGGGAACAAAAGCTTTGCATGAAAGGGATGCTAACATTTTGAATCATGGATAATTTTCTTGAATTTTGTTCATAAAATGAAATGTCCAATTGCCAAGTAACCTTGCCGAAAATCCTGCATTAATTTCACCTAGAGACTATCATATTCTCTCCTTCTTTCCTGCGTATTTCAGTAAAAGATAAAGAGTTATGCTTCGTGTGCGCAAGAGCTTCAAGGAAAAAAATAACGAAGGCTGCTTCTAGTCGAAGTTTGTGCAGAGTGTTAGTGGTATGCACTGCAGTTTTATTTTTACCCGTTTTAAGCGTTGTAACTTATATAATAAACTTCATTGTTAGGCTTTCGAGAACATATATTTATTATACATAATCTTTTGTGTGTTATCTCAATATCGTATCGGGTCTCGTGAATTCATGTTTTGTTAAAAGCGACATTGTCCAGTTCTGCCTCAATGCCGCTGGTGAAAATCCTGTCGTCCTGTGTAAACTGCTTGTATTATTTTTATGTCATTTAGTTTCGGTTCTTTTAAGTCATGCTACACATTGCTTGCATCGATTCTTGCTGCTTTTAAAAAATTTTTTAATCAATAGTCCAGCTCTCCATTAGACAGGCGACTTGGACTGCTAGCTGAGCTTCAGAGCTCTATCAAGCATAGGTTGTGTATGTGTAGGTCTATGCCCTCAAATCAACAGACCAGCTGCCTGCATAAGATTAGTAGCTTCCCAGCACCTGCAGTTGTGTCATACCAAAATGGCTTTTGATTCTTGTAGTCATACCAAATATAGCTTTTAATTCTTGTAGTGTTTTCATCATTCATTTTTTGTTGGTTTTTTTGTATCATGATCATGCTGCTGCAATACCTTTTGATAATATTCCCAGTGCTTGTTTCAAAGATGTGCTTTGTTAAGCTTTGTACTACTAAAAGGTGATTTTTACTTAGCCTTCGTTGTATTATTTCTGTAATCATTGTCCTTGTATATGACAAGCATAACTTTATTATTGATCAGATGGGCAACAGAACTAGATGTTTATTTCTTCTTGTTTTTTTGGGGGGTTGTTTTTGTTGTTGTTGCTTTGAAGGGGAACAAATTAACGAACGAACAAAAAAAATGTATGATGAATGTAGAATATACTTTTGTTTTGAAATCTCTGATTTACCTGTGTTAAAAAGGGCTGCTTTGTATGAACGTAAGTGTGGAATTGAATGTACATGCTGAAAGAATGTCTTGGGTGCATGTGGCTATAATGTGGAAGCCGGGATTTCTGGTTTTTGATATGTGCATGCTGGAAGTTGCGATGCAGAGTGTAGGAACTGACAATTGATGGTAGTGCATATTAACTACAATTAAAGTTGAGGCAGCACTTTTCTACCCCATGTGCATGGGTGGAACGTACGTACAAAATGAGACCAATGTTATGATGGACACATTTTCAATGGCAGGAATAGAGTACTCATTTCTTTACCATGTGCACACACCCACACTTACACAAACCCCCCTTCCCTCTCTCCCCTCCCCCTGTGTGGGTTGCCGAGGACTTCAGTATAACTAGTATCCCACTTTGTGGAAATTTAGTGCTTTAGATGACTTCTAAAAGATATGG
This sequence comes from Oncomelania hupensis, assembly GCA_036898135.1. Classification (NCBI taxonomy): domain Eukaryota; kingdom Metazoa; phylum Mollusca; class Gastropoda; order Littorinimorpha; family Pomatiopsidae; genus Oncomelania; species Oncomelania hupensis. Next base: position 9,151,847 of record CM072511.1, on the reverse strand, counting down.
TAAAATTAGTTTTAAATTTTAAATAGTTTGGCCTGACCGTGTGTGAATGATCGTGTTGAGCCTGTACATGGGGAATTGTGCTTCCTTTGTATTATTTTTTACGAGTATATTTCAGTCACAAGAAACAGGAAACTCCGATGGTATGGCCACGTCAGAAGAGCATCAGGCCTTGCAAAAACCATCCCTCCAGGCATGGTGCAGGGAGACAGAAAAAGAGGGAGACAGAAAAAGAGGTGGGGGTCGAGGACAACATTCAAGAATGGACTGGTTTGGCACTGAACGAAGTCATGAGGGTTGCTGAGGACAGAGAAAGATGGCGTACGCTGGCTAAATGATCATCTGTGATGCCCCAACGACCTTTGAGTTATGGGATAGGAGAGGTTTGGGTTTCTGTATAAATAGTATCCCAACTTTTTGGAAATTTAGTGCTTTAAATTCTCACTGTCGTTGTCTTTTTCCTTTGTTCTTTCTCATTTCTACTCTGTTCTATCCACTCCACTCCATGACTATCTTCTTCTTCGCTAGACCAGTCACCTACCTTTTTTCTTAAAAACTCTTCCAAAACTCCTCATTTGTGTACGAGGTTTATTGGGTCAGCTTGGAAATATTGGATGCTTTCTGCCAAATGGTCACTGGGGCTTCCTATATTATTATTTAGCAATGTAGGCATTTTATATGTTTTGTTGATATTTTATAATGATGTTTTTAATCTATTTTGTTTTTTGTATATGAGGGTTCGATAAATTAGAGTATAACCTCAGTGTCCCCTGTGTGAGAGGTCTTTATTGTAAAGTGACCAGCTGGTGGAGTGCCTTCAGTGTTACCACTAGGGTTGTTTCAGTAGACCTTTTATACGGATCCTCTTTCAACCAAATTGTGGTCCTGATTTTGCGGTCCTGATTGTGCTCTTTGCAGTCCGCTGGACCCTGTAAGCAATGAATAACTAACTACAGAATAAACCGGATCTCGCAATCTTTTAAACAACGCGAGAATATAACAGTGGTTGATACGGACGCTTTTGGGCGTTTTGCCTGTATAGACCTTTGGCTGTAAATTGTGTAAAGCCTAAACTAAAGGGTTAAAAAAAAAAAAAAAGTCGGATTTCTCTTTTCCCGTAGCAATTTTATGTTTGCCGTAGCATCATAGCAAGCTTTATTTTTTCGTACCTGCTACGGCAAAATCGTAGCAGTAGGCAGGTCTGTGTAATGACTATGTAAAGCGTGGTGAGTCTGGTCATAGGCTGGAGTACTCGCTATATAAAAATCCGTTATTATTATTATATTATTAACTAACCCTGTAAGCAATGAATAACTATAACTAACCCTGTAAGCAATGAATAACTAACTAACCCTGTAAGCAATGAGTAACTAACCCTGTAAGAAATGAATAACTAACTAACCCTGTAAGCAATGAGTAACTAACCCTGTAAGCAATGAATAACTAACCCTGTAAGCAAAGAATAAATAACTAAACCTGTAAGCAATGAATAACTAACCCACCCTGTAAGCAATGAGTAACTAACACAAGAATTGTGTACTAGGTGATGGATGGCAGCCATTTCTCTCTGATGGTAGCATAACACTGTGATAGACAGATAATGAAAACACTTAATGACAGAAAAACTATGAAACCAGAAAAAGCAAACATACATGCTGAAACAAAATTTATTTGTATAACCGACCATAAATAATGTGAAACAATCCAACAATTGAGACTCGTGTACAATATACAAATTTTGGACACAGTTTTTCTATCAAATGCAAATAAAGGTTCAATGCTGGGAATAATAGCTCTCAACCAAAATTTTAAATATTTTGGTTAACTAGAGAGAAAGAAAAAAAAATTCATGTATATTGTGCATATCAAATTCGGCTTTTAAAAAACAACGCCCCCACCACCTCCCCCCCAAAAAAAAAAAAAACAAAAAAAAACACCTGAAAATAATCTTTATAATTAAACAAATATAGAGATTTGAGCAAGTTGAGTTTATTTTCAGGGGAATATGGCTAAATAAACATTCTTTAAGGCAATGATGCAAAAACACTAAATCTGTAACTGGCCTAAATAGACTGATTGCCTTTAGTTTTAGAAATGGTCACAAATGGAATGCTTTGCTTGCTGAGGCAGTGCCCGAAATGTGGCTTGGATCCCAATGTGACCATCGCAGGCTGTAGAAGCATAAGCCAGCTCCGCTTGATTGATCACCAATCTCAAAGATTGCACGATGCTAACTAAGAGGAAGGTTGACTCTTTGTGGAAACTGGAATATAGATTTGAAAATAAAACTACCACGTCAACAGTATCCCATTTTGAAATTAACAAATACTTCAAAGTATAAATGTTGGAGGAGTATTTGAGCAAACTATTTCTTCAACATTTGAACAACAAGCAGTTTAGGCATGCTTCCAAGCTTTAAAGAATGACAGCTTACTTCTCCTGACCACGCCATAAACAGCCTGCATAGAACTCGTTCACAGAACCACAAACATTTATTCTGATGGATTCTTTCATTATGCAGCACAATACCTAAAACCATATTGGGATGCATACAGTCATTGTCACGTCATTCTTCTCGTCATTTCATTTGTCATGCGCACCCAGAAACCAACAGTAACAAGAAATTCATTGCAACAAAGAATCAAAATAATACAATGGTGCAGGCAGATTATTTCATTGCAACAAAGAATCACAATATTAAATTTGTTAGGCACATAATTAGAATCACTGAGCAGGCTTTCACGTATGTAAATAAAATAAATAAATAAAAAGAGCAAGAGTAACGATGTATTAAACCAATCCTAAGCAACATCGTTGCAAATACATCACAGACAGGTTTGTTCCACAATGCTGATCATAACAAAGTTGAAAAGACTTGGAACATTCAGAAATGAATCTTCTGAGAAAGTATCACAAAGCAGTTCAAATATCATTTTCAAGGCAACGGATTATGTGGATATTTGGCCTTAGTTTGACACAGTGTTATTCATAACGCAGTGTTATTACTGATAAAAATACATCATGATTAATGCAATAATAAGGCATTTATTTATAACGCAGGCATCTCTCACTGTTACAGTGATTGAAGGCCAACATGTAACTCAAAATACAGTCACTGAAACAAAGATGAGCATATTTTTTACTCCATTAAATAAGATTTTTCAAAAGCTTATAAATTAGTAGGTATAAAAGCTGACGGTCTGAGCCTATGACACTCGTGAACAGAGTCTAAAGGCCCCAATGAGCGACATTTGGTAGAGATATTCCTGTCAAAGTTGGAATTTAGCTGCAGGATGAAAACAAAGGGACATAACTGTAGATAAGTCGACCAAAATTGAGGTATATGGATAGGAGATAATGCTGTACATTGCCACTATTGTAGCAAACAATTCAGTCGACCATTGGCTAGTACATACTATTTCATTAGACTTGTTGACAGAAAGGTCGATACAAGGCATGAGAGTTGCGTGCACTTTTAGCTGAAATTTCTCTCTAAAGTTTACTCCGATAATCATGAGCAACGTAGAAATATCAATATGCGAGAGGCACAACGGGAACAAGTGGAACCAAATCAGGCTCAGGCAATGTCCCTCAGCTGATATTATGCCGGTACTGGGAAGCTGAAAATGAAAAGCACTCAAAGCGTGAGACAAATATCCAGGTACAATATCCACGGAAAAACAGCTGAGCAATGTGCAGCAACAATAATGGTAGAAAAGGAATCTTATTCACAGTGATTGTTTATTTCACTAACCATCTTCTCCGTTCCATGTTTAGAACTAAAGAAGAGGATGATAATATCTTCACAATATTTTCAAGTAATTGGTGTTGTATGTTACTGTCCTTTATATTTGTTAACTTGTTAGCTCATTGTATCCCAACCACGGATAAATCCGTACAGCGCAGCCTAGTTATAAATCAGCAAGCACGGATTTATCCGTACAGCGAGGGTGTGCTATTCAACACTTCCTTATTCGGTTTTAATCGGCATACAGTTGACTTCGAAGGGTTGAACCCATTCTCCAATTTTTTTCAAACAAAAAACACATGTGATTTGCCGATTTCTGCTTCAATTTACATCAAATTTTCACAAATTTCTTCGAAGATGGCGAGTCAGAAACTGCCAGAGAAGTTGCAGGGCTGGTTATAAACTATGCTAGTAATGATTCTGTTGATCCTGACCAACCATTCCAGAAAGGAACACCTCCAAATTTTATGGAAAACTTTTCAGTAGTTCCAAAGTTTTTGTGTGTGTGTGGAGTACCTGTGAATTGTAGGACACGGCCTCTGCACAGCCGAGCCACAAGTAAAGTGTCTGCCTTGAACAGCTGAGATAAGACGAGGTCAACATTAAGTCACCAAAGCGATTGACTGATTGACAGTGTATTTTTATCGTTGTGCTCCGAGCATAGCTAGCTATGAAGGTCAAAGTTGGATGTGTAGGGTCCCAGCGTCCAACAAATAGTATAGAAGGCGAGTGGATTATGTTGGCTGACACATCGTTCTCAATCTTTTATTATTATGTTTATTTGTTCACTCGAATACCTCATGGTTAGCGCTCTGTCAGACAGTACTTTTTCCACGTTTTTGGACAATAAAATGTCTTATGTGTTTCCATAGCCTACCTTTACAAGCAGTATATATTGGAGAGGGAAATTTCACTTTGGACTCCAGCCAGTTCCTTTCATAAGAAATAAAACCAGTCTACCGTAAATAACTGGAAGGGCAAAGCCCATATGACTCACATGCTCCTGATGGAACTCGCAATCTTATACTGACTTTGTACAGCTCCAGTGACCTTGACCTTGGAGTGAGGTTGACCAAATGTGTAAGTTATGTGTGTCTCATTGATATCTATCATGCATCAAAGAGTCATAAGTTCAATATTAATAACATAGAAAAACATTAAAATGTTGTGAACATTTTTCATTTTTTGACTAACATTTGTTGACCTTGTGACTTTGACCTTGAAGTGAAGTCATCCATTCACTGATCATTTATGAGGACTCATGGGTATGCACCATTTTACCAAGTTTGGTGGTGATAGTTGAAATAGGTTCTAATAATAATCCACTTGCAAGTTTTGCACAGATGGCGGACAGATAGATGGAAGGATGGACATTTTTTTTAAAAATATCATTTTTGGACTATTTTACACTCATCTTGCACAGATTTGCACAAATCTGGGGAAAATTTTTTTGGGGGTGATTACATTGATTTACACTGCTCTGCATGCACGTCAAAAACTCAAGTACTAGAGATAATACTCATTTTTTTGAAGGAAAGTTTGTTTTTTTTTAAATGAAGGGTAGATCATCGCTCAAACATTTGGACAATGTAGCAGTCAGAGTTTTTGAGCGAAAAATTCAAAAGCTAATTTCTTGTAAGAATAACTACAGGTGAAATGTGCTATTTAAAAAAAAATAACCCATCCATCTCACAGAAAAAAAAAAAGAGAAAAAGTTTACACTCTTGTGTCACAGACAAAATTGTGCTAATGCATTAATTAGTGTGTCGCTTCCTCTCTAGGACTTTCAATTCCCTCCACTACAGCAGCAGAAATTTCTCCATTTTTGGCTTCTAAATTTTGGGAGGTGCTTGGTATTTCAGTATCCTGTCTGTGAACGCTGGCACGCTTACTGTCCCGTCGCCCCATGTCCATGGACAACTTGCTATCCCGTCGTTTCCCTTTGTCCTTCAGTGGAGACTGTTGCTTCTTGCGAGGCATCTTCCATGCGTTCCATACACGTATGGTCTTGTCCCAGGAACAGGAGATGTACTGTTGGATGAATGTAAAAAAAAAAATAATAACATTACAGTTTGCACGTACAACAGTATCAGAATCAGAGTCACAATCTTTACTGCCCCAACAGACAGAAAATAACATTTTCATTTATCATTGACAATAACATTCACAAACACAGTCAGTATAAAAATTTAAAAAAACATCCATTCATTGAAAACAGCCAGAAACATCTATCCTATACTATCCTATTCCATAACTCGAAAGTCATGGGGGCACCACAGATGATCGTTTAACCAGCATACTCCATCTTTCTCTGTCCTCAGCAACCCTCATGGCTTCGTTCAGTGTCAAGCCAGTCCATTCTGGAATGTTGTCCTCCAACCTCTTTTTCTGTCTCCCTCATCTTCTGCCTCATTGCACCGTGCCTTACAGGATGGTCTTTGCTCTGGTGATGTAGCCATACCATCAGAGTTTCAGTTTCCTTCACTACTGTGAGCATGTCATCGTGTGGCTTGTGTGGTTATTTATCGAACTTGGTCATTGATGATGTGCTGGGTATAGGAAATGCCCAGAAGTCTTCTGTTGCACCTCATCTCCATGCTTTGTATTCTTCGTTGTAGATCTGCTGTGAGGGTCAATGTTTCACAAGCGTATGGGAAGGTGGAGATGACAAGAAAGTGCAGCAGTCTTACCTTGGAGTGTAAACTGATGGTCCTGTCCTTCTAAATGGGCTTAACCGTGTCAGGGAAGCAGTTGTTTGTGCGAGCCTGGAGAGGACTTCCTGTCGGGACGCAATGTCTAATACAATGGCTCTTAAATATTTGAAGCTATGCACTGTATTGAGGGATTGGCCTTGGACTTTGATATGCCATTGGTGTTGTTGGTCTTCATTTCTTCTCTGCACTTATTTCCATCCCCGTGGGGGTGCTGGGGGTTTCAGTATAAATAGTATCCCCATTTTATGGAAATTTAGTGCTTTAAATTCCCACTGTCTCTGTCTTTCTCCTTTGTTCTTTCTCGTTCCTACTCTGTTCTATCAATCTACTATAATATCTTCTTCTTCGCTAGACCAATCACCTACCTTTTTTCTTGAAAACTCTTCTTGGACAAAACTCCTCATTTGTGTGTGAGATCTGTTGGATCAGCTTGGGAATATTGGACACTTTCTACCAGGTGGTCACTGGGGCTTCCTATGATGTTATTATTTGGCTATGTAGGCATTTTATATCCATGTGTTTTGTTGATATTTTATAATGATGTTTGTATTCTATTTTGTTTTTGTAAATGAGGGTTCGATAAATTAGAGTATAACCTCAGCTTCCCCTGCGTGGGAGGTCTTTATTGTAAAGTGACCGGCTGGTGGAGTGCCTTCAGTGTTACCACTAGGGTTGTTTCGGCGGATCTTCTATGTGGATCAGGGGTGTTTTCTTTTAGAGAAGTTGTGGTCTTGATTTTGTGATCTTGATTCGGCTCTTTGCAGTCAGCTGGACCCTGTAAGCAAAGAATAACTAACTAACTTATTTCCATTACACAGGCTCTGGAGGTGGTGTCAAACCTCTGTACAATCTGTTCAAGTTCTTCTTCCTTTCCAGCCAATCCATATCAATGTTATCTGCAAAACAGAGGTTGGAGATTGCTCTACCCCCATGCTGACTGTGCATTCGTGATTTGCAAGGGCATCTGATATAATGCATTCCAGGAAGATGTTGGAGAGGGTAGGCATTCTTGACGCACGCTGATTGTTGTTCTCAAACCGTTCCTGATGGTGCTGTTGTGGAGGACTGCACTGGTAGCGTTTTCAAACAGGCTTTTGATGACTTCAATAATGTTGGAGCCGATGTTGTACACTCTCATGGTTGCCCACAAAGCTGCATGCCAGACTCGGTCAAACGCTTTCTTGAAGTCTGCAAACACATGATATAGATGTTGTTGGTGCTGTAGGTGATCTGGCAAATTATTCTGAGGTTGAAAATTTGCTCTATGGTATTTCGCCCTGTCCTGAATCCTGCTTGTTCTTCAACTATAATTCGTTTAGCTTGGGGTTTCAATCTGTTGAGTATTATTTTCCTGAGGACCTTGCTTGGATGGCTGACGAGGCTGATGGTGCGGTAATTTTCACACCCCTGAAGGTTACCCTTTTTGGGAAGAGTGATGACCAGTGACTGGATCTATGGTGTAGGCCACTCTCCACTCTGCCAGATCTTGTTACAGATAATGGTGAGGGCGGCAATCATCGTTTCTCCTCCTGCTTGAAGCAGTTTCCACAAAAACGTCTGAGTCACATCAATCCTCCAGTTAACCATAGTGAACAGGAACAGAAATCCCACAAACTGTCAGAAAATAAATGGGATAAAATAATGTTAACCAATCAAGAAAGTAATACAAAATATATTAATGGCGATCACTACCTGTCCTCTCTCAGGAATGTGAATGACGCTCCTTACGGAGTCCACATGCCCCAGGTTGCTTTGGACCAAGCGATAGTGTTCTGGGTCATACACCCTGCCAGGATAAACCATACATTATAATCAACCACAGGCTTAACACTTACCCTGATGTCATTACCTAACAAAGAAAGGGTTCTCTTTTTAATTATTTGAAAACATCGCCTTCCGTTCTTCACAAAGTTACAATCCATGTTCAGGTTCTCAGAGATAGCAATAATGGGCTCTGAACCCCAAAGCTCATAGAGTTACTAAAGGAGGCCTTTTTTTTGCAATTTATGGCTGTTTTATGAGCTTTTAAAAAGCGCTCCAAAGCACTCTGGGAATCCGCAATTTGCTAAATATAATACATATTCGTATATCTTGCGTCTTTGGTTAAAACAAAAAAAAATTACAACCCTTCTACATTATGGTTGTATAACATTACACATTAATATCTGCTGGAATGATCTTTTGTTTAACAAGATAGTCCCGAGTAAATAACGATAATGAAAAGATACCAACCAGTTTACCAGCATCTGAAAGATCCATCTTTCCCAATTCAATAGGTTTCATTTTTAAAAGAGATTTTGCAATCATAGCATAAGCTGTATTTAAGCCCACTAAGACAACACTATGGTATCCAAGATTAACAATTGTTTGTTCATATGGTACACTCATTTTTTATATATAATAAAAAAATAATAATAAATTATTACTGCATTGAAAACACATCTAATGATGGCTTCAATGATGGCTTCAACGATGGAGATAATTCAATTTCTTTTTCTACAAGTGGTTTTGGGGGTTTCTGTTTATTTTTTCCTTGGCGGTATTTATATAGTATGTACCCACTTGCACCCACTACACCGGCTATACATAAATAATATATGTTATTTGAAGATTGTACTGGTTGTATTGGTTGTATTGGTTCTTCTTTATTTGTTGTTAATGTTTGTTGCATTATTGTTTCTTCTTTTGGTGATTCCTTTTTCCCTAATATGTTTGCTTTTGTTTGTCTGTTCCATCTATGTAACTTGTTAAATTCTGCTAACTTCTTTCCAGCTGCAATTCTTCCTGGGCTCTTTTGTTTAGTGACTGTCACTGGGTTCTGTTGATTCTCTGAATTCTTCACCTCCGTCTCCTTCTCCATCTCCGGATTGGAAGAGTCCATTTTTAATAGCAGAGAAATTTATGTGTTGAAAAGTAATTAGCCCGGCTGAAAATGGGGTCAACAAGCTTCCAAACTTATAATACAAATTTCTTGATACCTCACTAATCCCATTAACAATAACTGGATCTTTAATCAAATCATCAAATAAATCATTCTCACAATCTAAAGTAACAAAGGTCGACACAGCTTTGGTATATAACTTCACAATCGAACGCCCTAAACTTTTAACCATTAAAGCGCCGAGAACTTTATCATATTTATTATGTAATATAATGATCTCTTCTGGCCTCAGTCTTTGCACTTGTTCAGTAGTTAAGTCAACACCGAGATAATACTTTGACTTTCCGGAAGCTACTAATGCAACCAGCCTGTCTTTTTTCTCGTTGTCAACACCAGTACCTTTGACATTAATAGCTTCTTGCATTAACAAGTCATCACAATTCATTTTAAATACAAATAAAATAAAAAACTAAATTAAAAAATGGCTGGTGCTGCAATGGTGCTTGGTTCTGCTGCTGTCAACGCCTTAGCCTTTTCAGGGTCAAATTATTTGTTTTCAAAACTGGACAGTAAAGAAGAATCAAAACGGCATAACTTAGCAATGGAAAAATTACAACAAGATCAGGCCGAATACGAGAAAAACAGACTAATGCAGCTTGATTTTGTTAATACAAGATTGAAAGAAGAAGGTCATGCAGATAAAACATTTGAAGACGTTGATGAAGCTTTGCACCAATATTATTTATTCACTGGCACGACACTACCTTCATTAAAGCAGCCAGTGTTATCTGATTACTACACACCTAACATTGCATCTACAATGTCAGAGACCGGAGAATTAATTTTAATTGTGTTTGGAATAACAGTAGTTTATTACCTCGTTAAACAAAAATATAAATCTAAATAAAATATGACTTCGCGTTTGTCTAGATTATATTATTCTCAATCCGGATATTGGAAAGGGATGACGGCAGTTAATAAACTAGTAGAAAAGACTGGCTTGTCAGCAAACACAGTTAAACAATGGTTATCGAAGCAAGCTGTATGGCAAATCTATCTTCCACCCCCGAAGAAAATAATAAGACCAAAATTTGAAAACTCCAGACCAAATGACACGCATCAAATAGATTTGTTATATCTTCCCCATGACAAAATATATAGAAAGAAATACAGGTATGCCCTTACTGTTATTGATATAGCTACCAGGTTTAAAGACGCTCATGCTCTTAGGACTAAAAATTCTGCTGAGGTCGCTCAAACCTTAAATGCGATTTATTCAAGAGGGCCTCTAAGGTTCCCTAGACTTATTCAATGCGATGAAGGGTCTGAATTCAAAGGAGCTGTTAACCAGCTTTTGTTAAAACATAATGTAACTGTTAGAAGAGGAGTTGTTGGATTGCACAGATCACAGGGTATTGTAGAAAACTTTAATCGGCAACTGGCAGAAAGATTATTCACTTATCAGTATTCAAAGGAGTTGTTTACTGAAACCCCGAATACAGAATGGGTTGTTAGGCTGCCTCGAGTTTTAAGGGAAATGAATTCAGAACCAGCCAGAGTTACAGGATTAAAACCAGTTGAGGCTATTAAAAAGAAACAGATTGTTGTTACCGTTTCAAAGCCTGGTCAGCCGGATCTAACTTTGATGAACAAAACTGTTAGATACCTTTATCAGCCTGGAGAAGTTGCTAATGACACTAGAAGACGAGCTACCGACCCAATTTGGTCATTAAGCGTTTATGAAGTTGACAGAGCATTATCTACTGATCCGCCTGTATATTATTTAAGACCGAGAAGTGATCGTAGAACACCACAAAGAAATTTTGTAAAAGAAGAACTTCAGATTGTTCCACCAGACACAGTGCCATTAAGATAAATGAACTATAATCATCACCACTATTACTTACCTTCAACCTTTTTTTTTGACTTAATGACTTACATCTAACTTAATTAAGTCGACTTTTAAAAAAAACATATAACTTACAATAATTAAATTATAAAAGAACTTACTTACATCTAACTTAATTAAGTCGACTTTTAAAAAAAACCTTATAACTTACAATAATTAAATTAAAAAAAAGAACTTACTTACTTACATAAGTATTGTATAGCCAGTTGGTTGGTCAGTTTTTAATAATAATTTTAAGTGCTTGCCTTTTTTTAGCTGTTCTTTTAATTTAGTTCTTTCCTCTTTTGATTCAATTACGTCATTTTCTTTTAAACAGTTATCAAAGCTGTCTCGATCTTTGCAATAAAACAGGCACACGAATTTTACTTGTTCTCTAAAATCCTTTAATATTGAATTAAATTTCTGCGTGATTAACCAGACACTAATTTTCACATGGCGTCCACTGAAAGCCAGCTTGCTCAATATGTTCCGTTTTAATACAATATCTTTTTCTGCACTGCAATCATCGATTAAGAATAACGTATTACCCTCATTCTCAAACAGGTTATAAAAATACGTTAAATACTCATTGAGCTTGCCATTGGTATTTACAACAAAGATATTTTCATCTGTCCAGACATACTTACGATCTAAGTAGGTTTTATTATATTGAATAGTTGGGCAAAAAATTACTATATAATCAAAGTGGCCTGCGTAATATTTTTCTAACAAATCCAGAACAAAGACAGTCTTTCCGCATGACGTCATACCAACGATCATTCCGCAATGAGGATCACGAGGTAACAAAGAGGTCATTTTTAATATACTAAATCTTTTAATCTTCCATTTTCAATGTTTAGCTGAGCGTCCATAATAATATACATGTATACTGTAACTGATTCTGACCTAGCACTTGCTTCCCTATGCAATTCAATTGTTATACCATCTGTTCCGTTTTCAATTCTTCTTCCAGATCCATGAAGTTCATTGGTGGGTATGGTTCGAAAGTCTAACCACAATGCAAATTTATTCACCAGATAATCTTGCAGTCTTGTGTCATGCAAATGAAGATCCTTTGAAATCAAATCCACAGTGTCAGTCCGCAATCTACCTCCACCCAAGATTTTTCTAATCTCATCAAACTGTTGAAACCCCATCATTCCATTAGCGAATAATTGATTAGGTTTACCTTCAATCACAACAGACGCTTTTGAAATATTAGGATTGATAAAATTCTCGCTGTCACGATTGTAATTAGATTCTTTCACAAACAACAACAGTACACCTTTAAAACTTCGAGCAGGTGAATTTATGTTGATGGTCCATAGTGCATCTAATAAATCTTTATTAAACTGTCTGTAGCGAACGATCCTATCATAATAAATTGCTAGTTTGTCATATTGGCCCCTAATCATCCTACTGAGTTCAGCGTGAGTGACCACTTCATATTCAAGCGCGATGTCAGTAATTGTATACCTAGCATCATTGTCAGAGCTAATTACTACTTGAGAATAATCATTGAAAATAATTTCGTAAGACAGCCTATCGTTAAATGAGCCTTGATGAAATGGCAGATGACTGTGTAGCAGTTCAAAATCGAGTGGAAAATAAAACCTGTTTTTGTATACAGCAGCTAATGCATTCTCACCTTTGTTAGAAACGACAGCATCGCCAGCTTTGATTCGAAGTTTTGCCACATTGGCGGCTTGAATCCCCTGACCAACTAAATCTTCCCTTTCATATTTACTCAGCCACAGATCCGTGTAACAAAACAAAACACCGGCGTCATCGATACTTTGGATTTCTCGCCCATCAAGTTTAATAACCATTCTTTTAATTATAGCTCTACCTAGATTGTTGACTACGGTTCTGTTAGGATCATCGTCAGAATTCAGACTAATTTTAAATCCCAATTTAGGACTGCCCGGAACTATTACATCATCAGGACCTAAATTTGGAAATCTTATGGTTAGTAGCTGATTAGGCTCTATGCTGCTTGGATTGTTTGTAATAATTATTGTGCTTTTCTCACCTTTGATGCCTAAAGGTGTCCTCAATCGACGTGTAGGGTCTAACAAGTTTCCGTAGCTTTGCATTTTTAATGCGATAAAAAAAAATTATATTTAAAAATGGCAACAGGTGGTGAAGCTCTTGATGAAGTGTTTAAACCAAATGAGCTTAATGAAGACCTCAACGTTGACACAACCAGCAGACTTCTTTCTATGGTAGGAGACGACATGAGCCAAACAAGGCTAAGTATAGGAGAAGAATTACGTCAAGTAACTGAAACCCAAAAAGCCAGAAAAATCAATAAATTTTACAATTACATCGGGCGCGAGTTACCTGATTATGTTAGTCCCAGCGACTTCGAACTAGACAAAAATAATCACTTGTTTATAAACACTAGTGTATCCGGTAAAAAAGTGAGAGTACAGTTAACTATGTTAAAGAATCCTGATAAATTTTATGCGTGGTCAACTTTGAAAACTAAACTCCCAGTGACTGTAATACGATCATTGGGGCTTTCCGATAATAGAGTGCCAGCGTTGCATCGCCAAGCAGTAGCTTCACTTCAACGAATAGATGCATCGTTAAGTTCAGAAATAGAACTACAAGACTTAACTAACTTAACTAGTTCTGCATTAGAAGTAAATAAAGAGTTAACAACCTTACAAACAAATGAGGACACCAATATTGATCAAGTTATGGAAACTATCAATGACACGCCATTATTGCCACTGCGTGAACTTCAGGGCTTAGATAAAGCTTTACAATCTGTGAGAGGGGAGACAATGATGAATTTGGCCAAGCTCGGTGAGCTCGACAAACATATAGAAAAACAAAAAAATAAACTAGCAGAAGCTGATGACGCGAACTTAAGCATTGAGGTAAAACAGTTGATTCAAAAAAGGCTCGCAGACCTTTACACAGAACGCGCGGCAAGGCTAGAAGCCTTATCCATAAACAGAGAAAAATTAATAACTAATTTCGCCAGAATAAAAGAAACGGTGCATAAAATTTTACACGAAGACACTACACTTGCAGAAAGAATTAATTTCGCCAGAATAAAAGAAACGGTGCATAAAATTTTACACGAAGACACTACACTTGCAGAAAGAATTCAAACACTGTTCAGAGAGCAAGGTGTTACAATATTTAGCATTCTTACAGCTGTTGGGATGACAATAAGCACACTAGTCTTAGCACTGACTAGAACCGTAGGCATCAGTGCCGGTGGACCTGGCGTACCTGGTGGACCTGGCGGTAGTCCGGTTAAAGACTGGATTAAAAAGACGTTACAAAGCATAGCTAACTTATTGAAACGCTTAGGTGACAAACTTGTAGACGCACTTCCAGGAATATTAGGTTCTGTATTTTCATGGATATTTAATACTGCTTCTAAAGTTGTGGTTTGGGCGTCTGAGCATCTGTGGTCTTTGTTTATAATAATATTACTCTGGTTACTTAAAATAGTAAATCCCAATTAACCCAGCAAACAATAAACCCCCTGTAAGCGCTAGACGTGAAACCCCATGATCAATTACCGGCATTTGCAGTTCCGGCAAGCTTGGTAGGCTTGGTAGGCTTGGAAGTGGTGGCGAACTTAAAGGTTCATTATTAGGCCTAGCAGTAAATACCGTATTTGCTGTATTCACTGTATTCGCGGTATTCACTGTATTTATTGTAGGATTGTAGCCTATATGAAACTGAGGGTCTGCAATCACTATATTGTTGTTGTAGTTTGATATAGTTCCTATCCTAAGCTGAAGGTCTGAAGGCAACATATACAGTCCTAAACCTATTACGTAATCTACTTTCGATCTAGCATACTTTAAAGTGTCCTGATATCTTTTAATACTCGCGGGCAAATCTACTGCCGAATTAATAGAATCTTCAATGTTGGCTAGAAACTGCTTTTGTGCATCGAAGCTAGTTCCTTCCCCAATGATATTACTTCGTGTTTCCGCTTGAGACCCCAGAATGCACCACGCATACGCACGAATAGATTCATTCAGCCTTTCCACCCCACTTTGAGTAAATCCGTTTGATGTGTCCAATATAAAAGTGCTGTATGCTGTACTTTGTTTTTGTCTGATATACAGTAAAGGAACCTGGCTGTTGTGGTTAAATGATGTAAATCCAGGTACGTAAGGCCCCGTGTATAAATTACCTACAGCGTATCTAAATAAAGTTCCCATTCCGTGATTGAGGTCTAGTTTTTGTCTGAAGTCTGTTTTAGTATCAATTCCGAATTCATTGCACAACCTTTGATACGCTTTCTTGTCAAAGCCATTGTTAAAGGGATTAAAGTTTTTGTCAGTAGGTAACGGAGCCTGAAGTTCAGACAACACCCGCCTCACTTGATAATACAAATGGAACAGATAAATAGACTTCAACATGGGATCTGGGTGATTAAGGTGATGAACGTAAGAAACTCCGCAACCAGTTGTAGCGCATGACACGGCAAAATTAATTTGATTCTGAAAGAACTGCATACCCCCGTTGTTTAGCCATTGGTTAGCTAAAAAGTCACTCGTAATGTCTGGGTTGAGGTAATGATCAAAAATATTATGGGGGATAGTTTCGAAATGGACGTTGGCTGCCACAGCTATTGTCAGCTTGGTTAGGTCGACTGCTTTTTCGTAATAATAAGGCCCTGTAGTATACTTTGCAGCTTTGTTATATTTATAAGGCGCGTACATTTTTATTATATTAAAAAATATGTTTGTAACTTTCGAATCTGTAAAATCAGGCGTGCCCATTGAACTTCAGCATCCTATTGACAACAAAAACAGGGACCTTAACGTAATCCTTCACGAAATATTCTACACGGTTAAATGGTTAAATATTAGTCATGATCTAAACAACAACTGGATAATGATTAATAAAAAAAGGCACTTTATTCATGCCGGCTATTATGACTTCTGCAGGCTTACTGAAGAATTGTTTAAACCTCATTCGATTGAAGCAAAAATGAACCCTGCAAACTTGATAGTAACTTTAACTTTCCATAAAACCCTGCATAAAGACATTACCAGCGTTACACTTGCGCCAAAGCTGGCAGAAATATTAGGTTTCCGTGGCAATGAATTATCTTTATCTGACAGCTCCAGCACTGTCGGCAGTTCTATAAGATTTATTGGATCAAACAGTATGAATTTGTTAATTAATAATAGATTGTTTGTGTACCTTCATCAACTGAAGACATCGGAAAACTTAGTAAACGGAACTCCTAGTACATTGCTAAGGATAATCTCAACTCAGAGAGAATCTTACTGCGATCCAGTTTCATTAAAATTTCTACCTCAAAAACGCCACTTAAGTCAGGACTATCATACTAGTTTATGCTTCAAAATAACTAACCAAAACAACGAAATTGTAGACTTTGAAGATCTTACAATTATTCTTGAGATAAAATAAAGTTTAATTTTAAAATACAATGTCAATCGGCCCTCAAATTCCAGTAACCTGTCCTACCATTGAACTGAAAGACTTAGCAGACACAATCGACTTTGATGCGAATGCTATTGTTGGGTCTATTTACGGTTTCGAATTTACACAAAATGGATATTATAAACGAGCGCTAGTGCCGGCAGTGCCTGAAGTGCCGCAAGTGCCGCCGTCAGTACCGCCAGAAAAACCGTCTATCGATCAGCTAAAGGATTTTAATGCCGGTAAAGTAGATCCCGATTTTAAGTATGCTATTACTAAACGAGAAAATACCTGGTCTTTAACACCTATAGACACAGAATTAGATTGGCTTATTAAATTCAAGTGCGAAAGCCCTTACACTTTTATGGGACCAGACAATAAATTTAAGAAAATTATTAACGCCGGGCCTATGTTAGTTAGTCTAGTGCCGGATGAAAACAATCGGGAAACCATAGAAGTCAAAGCCTACAAAAAAAGCAGCTATGTTTTACATAAGCGTGAAACCGCAGGGAAAAATGTTAGAGTTATTCTGCAGCCTCCTTTACAGCTAGGTAGCACAGCTATGATAGTACTGGACATAATTGCTCACAGGCCTAAGCAGAGAAATTTTAATGTAATTCCGCAAGTGTCTCTAAGTTGGGTTGATTTAGATGAGGATCCCAGACGAGTTACAGTATTTATGAAGAAAAGAGAAAATGAAAATCAGTTTTCCGTATTTACTTCATCACCCAAGATAACTTTTGTCCCTGTTCCAAATCCTATTGACAGAATAGCGCAAATTAGCCTAGACAACGTAGATCTGTTAGCATTTTATTTCAGTGATCAGATATTTTCTGATAGTCAAATAGAATATTTTGCTAATAAACTAAAATCAAGTTAATTATTGTTAACCCTTTTTTTTCACACTAAAAATATGACGACAAAATTGTATCCTGCTATAGTAGAAGCAGTAGTGGATGAATAACCAATTGTACAGCCCAGTGCTCCAACGTTAGACTTAAATAATGTTCAAACGTTCAGGTTGGAAGAAATAAGAAAAGTTAGGACTCAAATTGAATCAGATATCCAAAAGTACTCTAGATGCAGACGACGGTATTCCGGCGCTTATAGCGGAATAAATTACGTGTCTACTGGTCTAAATGTTATTAATGCAGCGGAAGCTGCGGTCAGTGTGGGATTATTGGTGACTGGAATTGGTATACCAATTAGTATTGGATTAGGGGTTGCTGCCGGATTATCTTCAGTGATGTCAGTTCTACTTGGCGTAATTAATACTAAAGTATCTAAGAAACTAGAAAAACACGACCTCATTTCTAGCCTGGCGATAGCTAAACTTACTAGCATGAACTTAATAATTTCAAAAGCTCTAGAAGACACTCAGATTACAGACCAAGAGTTTGTAATTATCCAGCGAGATTTTGAAGAATATAAAAAGTTGAAGCACGACATACAATCTAAATCTAGGTCTGCACCTGTTAATGTTGAAGAAATTAAAAAAAAATTAATAGAGGAAGGGAGACTACTGGGACGGAAGGAGCAGCTAGATGCTTTGAAGAAAAAGCTTGGCGCTTCAGAATAAATACAGTTAACATTTACTCAAGCCTTCCAGGCCCTCCTTCTTACTCATAGTCGCAGTCATAGTCGTAGTCGTAGTCGCAGTCGCTGTTCCTACCTGTAATTTATAGTGGCCTAGAGCGTATGCGAACTCCTTAGTTACTCTTATTCTCTTTGTGTCATTAGCGCATAATGTTTTTTTGGTCGTCACAGCAGTGGACACTATATGGTTTTTAGACTTTATAGTTGTGTTAGGGTATGGTTTAACTTCTTTTCCATCTAAGGCTTCCAGGTAGTTTTCGTGTTTGATATCTCTATTTTTTATTGCAGCTTTTTGGGTGCCTTTCGCTTTTGAAGATTCTCCCGATTCGTGTTTAATACTGCACTGCTTAGATCGCAGTCCTGCGTATTCTTCAATAAGTTTCCCGTTCATTTCATCTTTCATCAAACCTATTTTCTTTTGGTTTGCTTTGCTGTACAAAGGGTGAGTTTCAGGGTAGTCACTAGTATCGTAATGTTGCAGTTCCGATTCTAAGTCTTTATAAATGTCTTCAGTAGGGATGTCTAGTATAAGGGAGTCTGTGTCTGTGTATAAAACTCTGGCCTCCGGGTATTTAGGTTTAAAGTAATCGTAGTAAAATTCGAACATTAATAATTTAGAAAGGTCGAGAATAGTCATCCCCATAAACACTGGTTTGTCTAGATTAACTTGCGTGGTTTTCATGGTAACTGCATACAGGGAGTCATGAAACTCTTTGTAACCAAGGTATTGAGGTTTAGATGTTAATTTAATCGCTTGATTGGGTGATGTAATTAGCCTGACGTCTTTTCGCTTGTATGGGTTCTCCATAGTTTTACCAAAACAGCTGTTATTCAGCAGCTTAAAGAAATCTTTTTCAAACGTAGATTGCGCTTGTTTTCTGAGCTCTGTGTTTTTATTGATGTACCCGGCCAAGACATTCGTTTGTTTAAAGAATAAAAGCTTGTGAATCGCTGTGCACTTCATGCCGTGTCTGATGTAGAACTGCAGGTTTCTGTAGTGGCAGACGTAATTAGATTTATTATAGAGGTTGGGAATAAGTTTAAGTTGCTTGTCTGTACCATGCAATCTTTCTGGTGCTAATGGGTAATCATTATGTAGGTCGTGTAAAGCATTGGGATACTCTAGGTCAACTTCGACAATAAACCCTATAGTATGATCTAGGGTGATTTAAAATACTGTTTAACCAAGTCAAGTTTGCGGGGTTTGGATTAACAAGTAATTTGAAATCTGAAACCGGTAAAAGCTCACTCATTGCCCAACCGTATAAATTGTTGGCGTCAAAGTACATTATATAATTAGATTTCTGCGAGGGGTCATAGTGCTTCAGGTATTTATTGTTGGCTTTGCAATAATTATGAGCTGCCACGCTTATTCCTCCACGAATGCCCGACTCAATCATTGTCATCATTACCTGGTCAGTTATGAGATCGATTTTAGAACCGCTAAGTTTTAAGAAAGCATCCCAACTCATTCCTGGTGAAGAAATATAATGAGAAGGGTCGAGGGAGTAATGATGTAAACTCGTTTCTCTGTATTTTTCAAACACATCAGCCAACAAACAGACGTCAGCTTTCAAATATATGTCGTGGTAGTCACCAAGGTTTTTACATCCGAGTGCATTCCAGACATTCTGGGCATGTTCATAATCGGTAAGAGTTATGAAGCTTTTATTGAGTGAAGAATAGAAGTTCTCTTTAGGTGGCAATTCTAGTTCTTCAAACACTTCCCAAGAATCCATGTATTCATAAGGATACACGCCTTTCCGAATAAGTGTAACGTCTGGAAAATATTTGCTAGTGATAGGATAGCTGGGTAAGTTCTTAGCTAGTGTTTCTAAACTGGAAGACAAATGTTGAAAGCTGTCATAAAACTTTAATTTATTCAGAGTGAAAGTTTTATATTTTTCTTCTGTCTCGGCAATACATGACACTTTGTATGCTTTCGTCACTGCCTGCATGATTAAATGGGAGTCGTAATTTCGAAGATTGTGAATGAAAATAGGGAGAGAGAAATGTTTGATTCCATATTCCAAATTGCATTTCTGATGAGCTGCACCTCTAAATGCCCCTGTTATGTGACAATGATCTCTCACTCTTTGGGTTTTTGTGTCCTTCGGGTCAAACTCTTTATTACAAATGTGGCAATGTGTAGCTGCTTTAAAATTATGGGAGTCAGATTCAGTAAATATCATGGGCACCGGATTATCTAGCTGCAGTAAACACAATTTGTATATTTTGTTCATCTCATCTAAGAACTTCCGAGCTGCGTCAGGCCCTCTGTAAATTACCGGCTCTGTATGTTGTCCGTCGGCTCTAACAACTACATACCCGAAACTGCAGACTTCGTGAAGGTGTGTGAGGAATGAATTAGGCGTAAAAAATCCTTGCGGGCCTTGATATTTTAAAATCAATGATTCGAAGTCGGCATAAACTATATAAGGCTGTTTGAATTGTTTGTTGATGTTTTTAAAATATACTTGAGAACCTGGCTTTGGTAACACAAGACGGGTTTGAATATCTGTCATACTTTTACAAATTTTACTGTGCTTGTCAGCCACTTGGAGATTAGAGACTCTAGTTAAACAGCGTCTGCACAAATATTGTTTGCCATGATGTTTTGAAGTGTGTCCTAATAATCTAGATATGTTTCGTATCAGAGTATAATGTTGCATGCTAGGATCTTGCGGGTCAGTTATTAGTAAAAGATCAACGTGGTGATTGAGGTCTGAAAACGATGGGGCATTAGGAGAGATTCGTAAAGGCATAAGTTTTGATTCAGGGTCCCAAACATATACATTGACTGTTATAGGAGAGTTTTGTGATTCAAATTTGTCAATGGTGTCAAGGCTAACAGGGAAATTAATGTCTTTGAGATTTAAGTTCGTTATTTTATCTTTGTATAGCGCCACCCTTTCGGGATGTTGTTTCGACTGAATAGGATATAATTTAGCCAAAACACACCACACAAAACATTTGTCGTCAGTGTTCTTAATATTCAATACAGCCTTTTTGTCAAGAATTTCTTTGGGAAGAGGGATATAAGATTTCCCTTTGATTGGATTATACTTTGTAATGTTCAGTTCTAATGATTCTAGAGTTCCTTCGGCCCACCCGGACCCTCTCATAGTTGCGCGCTCAATGCTGTCTTGTAACTGATTGATCAAGATGTTGTTATAAGCATTGTCTAGGTCTGAAGATTTTAACACTTCAATTTGACTTGAAGAAATCCACACAGTCATCGTTTCATCAATACTGCCGGGTTTAATAAAAGTTATTTGAGCGTGAATGCGAATTTTAACAGGGGATTTGAAAGTAAAATTGTTAAGTACAAATTCATAATTATTATAAACAGATTTAATAACATTTTGACTGTCAAAAATTGGAAGTTGTATTGTTTGGAAAATGTCTTTAAACAAAGGAGATTGCGAAAGACTTTTTGTGTCCGTCATTTTTATACTGATAACAAAACTTTAAATAGTATTTTAAAACAACTTTAAACTGAATAAATTGAATTAAAAAAACAAAACAAAAAAAAAACAACTAACCCTAACTTTAATATGAAAAGCCATCACATTTGCAAAAACAATAACAATCATACTCACAGTCATGATCACATTCGCAGTCGGGTCCACAATCACAAACAGTTTGTTTGACTACATGAGGATTTAGTTTGCGAACTTGTTTAATAAAATGTAACCAAAAATATTTAAAGTAATATGATTTTGGGTACAAGTCACTTTTGTTGTATTCTTCTTTTGTAAGTTTATGAAAGACTATTGAGAAGTCACTTTTGCATTTAACTTTGTAATCTTCATTTATTTCATATTGTCCAGTGAAGGGGTCAGAAAAATCATTATAAATATCTGGATCATATAGTCTGCATTCGAAAAAGATTTTCCAGCGTTCATCTTCTAACATATGAAAGTGGGGAGAATTAAAGAGCATTTCCATTTCCTTACAGAACCTTTCTGTGTCCGTCATTTTTAGTCTTTTTTATTTTCTTAATTAGGAAATCTTAATGGTTCTGTGTCTGGCGGAACAATCTGAAGTTCTTCTTTTACACTTGTATAATTTAATTGTTATAAGATAGAAGTTACTTGCTAAAGACCAGTAAGTCATTTTGTAAATACTTTCTAAAGTGTTAAAGTCAACTTATAAATAATTATCAAAGTTACCTAACTTAAGTACCTTTAACCTCAACCACCTTCACGCCCTTGAGTTTAATTAACCAATAATAATAATAATATGATGATGATGATGATGATGATGATGATGATGATGATGATGATAATGATGAGGGAAAGGCTTAATGTTATTGGGTGATGGTAAAGAGACAAATGGCTTGATGTAAAAGACAATAATAAGGGAAAGAGAGAGAGAGATGGAACAAAGGGAAGCAACAACTACTCTCACTTTTGCGAATGTATAATAGTTATTACCTCCCTTTAGGATCATCGCCATTGTTTAAGGCGCATGTGTGAATGGGGGAGGGGTGGTGATGATGGGGATGGGTGAGGGAAAGTGGGTGATGGGGAGGGAGTGTGAGGGGATGGGTGATGGGGGGGGGAGAAGGGGGGGGGGTAGAAGGGGGGGGGGATGGGGAGGGAGTGAGGGGTGGTGGGTGAGGGGTGGTGGGTGAGGGGGTGGGGTTTGGGAGTCTGAGGGTGGAGGGAGGGAAAAAGTCTCATGTTTGCTTGTTGCGTTTGAGTAATTGTTGTGAATGCAATTGGGATGGGGAGTGGAAGTGGGAGTGTTAGTTCAATAGCGGAGTCGCACATTGGCAACCCCTTTTGATGTTGACGAGCGAGTGGAATACAAGAGTGAACAAGTGTGAGTCATGCTGTGGAATCCTTGGCTAAAGGTGAAGGTTTGGTTGACGAGCAAGGTGAAGGACATTTCAACACTGCGTTCAGCAAATGTCCTTCACCTCAGTTTGTGCTGTTCGCCAGTCTCGCCAGGTTTTGCCTACTAATCAATAACTTGATTACTTTGATGCTGCTGGTGTTTTTTTTTCTACAGAATTTATTCTATGCTCTGCCACTTTGCTCGAAATGCCTCATCATCTTTCATAAACTGATTAATTTGTTTAGATTTGATTATGAACTCTCTTATTGAAATATCTAGCCTATGAAACTTAGGATAATTAGCAAATAAATGAGCCAAGTTACGCAATTTTGCGGCATAGTTTTGTGAAATTTTTAGTTGGTCTTTTAGATAATCAGGCCATTTCATTTTTCTTTGAATTTTTACAAAAAAAAACGCCCTCTCTAACAACAACCCATAATTTAATGCATCACTGACCAAAGCAGCCTGGTCATTTCGAAATTTGTCTGCCCTTTTGACTAGAATGTCAGTTACGTTTTCATAGTCTAAATTCATATCTTGAGCTGCTTTAGAAATATCAGGCATTTCAACCAGTGGCACAGCATTTGTTTTGATCAATTTTTCGTCAAGAAATTTATCCATGCTTTCTGGAGTGAACTTATCAGGTTTGGTGTTCAAAAATGATAAGCTTTCCTTTGGACGTTTAGGTATTTCCGCATTTGGGTTTTTGGGCAATTTTGAAAAATATTCACTCATCTCAACATGATACCTTTGGTATTTATTTAAAACAGCGAGTTCTTGTTCAGAAAAAATTGTCAAAGGTTGAGTTGTCAAAGGCTGAGAGTCTAGCAACATATCTGATTCTTGACTCATAGTCATACTTGGCGAGACCGGTCGAACGCTTGACCTTAATGCCATTTTAAAACACAGCACTATATTCCACAGAATGATCACAAAATTGTTCACTTCTTTCTTCCTTGACGCTCAGTCAGTTTTTAACAGATTATTTTCTTTTGATTCTGTAACAGTCGAGGTAACAGACGATTAACAGCTTTATGATTGCTGAAAATTTCCTCAAACCAAGTATAAAACAGGCAGCGCAAATTAACACGTCTTGTCGTCAGCTAGCATTGTGCAGAAGTGTTGGCTGGCCGGGCAAGGTGCACAGTTGCTAGGGACTGTAACTAACACGCCCTATGACGTATGCTAAACAGTAAACAGGGACATTTTAATTTAAAAACAAATGCATGCGCGTTCGTATGCATGTGTGCGTGTGCATGTGTGTGTGTTTATGCATATGCAAGCGTGTGCAAACGTGATCGAGTGCATATGAGTGAGCGTGCATTCATAATTCTGTTTAGAAGTAACAGGTGTGGTTGTTGCTATAAGCCAATGACGTTAGGAACAGCATGTATGTTGAAATCAATACCGTCACAGGCTTCAATGAAAATAAAACCACAGGCAAAGGATTTGCGTTATATAGCTAATAACAGGTAAAGAATTCTGCAGTTGTATAAACAAAGGAATTTTAATTTAAATTTCATTCAAACTTATAGACGCAATAAATACGCATATATTTTAGCAAATGACAGATTTACAGAGTATTTTTGTCATACATTTATTTGCTATCAAAACAGCCTTATATTATAATAAAAAAGGCCTTTAGCGACTCTTTGAACATATGTCGGTATTCTCTCATAATTGCTATCTCTTTCTCCTTTGCCCAATGTGGTGATTAAAAGGAATGGTACATTGGAAATAACTGCAATCAATAAAACCAAATTGAATTGTATAGTGCAACTTTTGTCGTGACAACCAGCATAAGGGTTTACTGACAAAAGCTGTACTCGACAACAACAAAAATAAGCATGTAGAAAAAGAGGAACTATAATGTGTTAACAGTGAAGATTTAGTCCTACTTCAAATCTACAGTAAAATCGTGAACCCGCTCAATAACTATAGGAGGCAGAATGATTGACACCTTGATCGTGGGCCCTCAACATCAAGAAGAAGGAGATTTCCCCGTCAACGTTGACAGTATCACATCGCTTTATACTTTGAAAGTAAAGGTGAACGTCTTTGTGCAATGCAAGGTATAGGTGAACGTCTGTGCAATGCAAGGTAAAGGTGAACGTCTTTGTGCATTGCAAGGTAAAGGTGAACGTCTTTATGCAATGCAAGGTAAAGGTGAACGTCTTTGTGCAATGCAAGGTAAAGGTGAACGTCTTTATGCAATGCAAGGTAAAGGTGAACGTCTTTGTGCAATGCAAGGTAAAGGTAAACGTCTTTATGCAATGCAAGGTAAAGGTGAACGTCTTTGTGCAATGCAAGTTAAAGGTGAACGTCTTTGTGCAATGCAAGGTAAAGGTGAACGTCTTTATGCAATGTAAGGTAAAGGTGAACATCTTTATGCAATGCAAGGTAAAGGTGAACATCTTTGTGCAATGCAAGTTAAAGGTGAACGTCTTTGTGCAATAATAAATAATAAAATAATAATTAATAATAATAATAATAATAATAATAATAATAATAATAATAATAATAATAATAATAATAATAATAATAATAATAATAATAATAAATAAATAAATAATAATAATAATAATAATAATAATAAATAATACATAAATAATAAAATAAATAATAATAATAATAATAATAATAATAATAATAATAATAATAAATAATAATAAATAATAATAATACAGGATGCTATATACGCGCCTTTCCCCAAATCAATCAGGCTCAAAGAGCGGCGATCTATACCAACATACACGCTCACCTGTCTCATCCACCCTCACACACACACACACCAAATACACATCCATCACTCAAACAGGTGGTGTAAAGGCAGGGAGATCGCTATTCGAAGACGGAAAGAAAATCGAATTTTTATTTTTGAAATTTTTATATTGACTGCGTCCTGTACCATTATTGAAGGGAGGGAGGAAACCGGAGTTCCCGGAGAAAACCCTCGGTGACCTCAATAGTCTCGTACCTAAGTCACATACGTTCGCCCCTTGCGGGAATCGAACCCGCGACCTTCGGCATAGGAAACCGGCGACTTATCCACTGCGCCACGAGGCCACCCCAATGCAAGGTAAAGGTGAACGTCTTTATGCAATGCAAGGTAAAGGTGAACGTCTGTGCAATGCAAGGTAAAGGTGAACATCTTTATGCAATGCAAGGTAAAGGTGAACATCTTTATGCAATGCAAGGTAAAGGTGAACGTCTTTGTGCAATGCAAGGTAAAGTCTTTGTGCAATGCAAGGTGAATATCTTTGTGCAATGCATTCCTCCACTTTGACAACAAGTGTTGATTGGGAACACCCAGTTTTTATATAGTTTCTTTGTCTACACAATCATTAAGCATTTGGAAATGCTAACCTTTTCCACAACAAAAATAAGCGCTGTAAACTGGACTTTGAAAATTATACTGCTTAACCTCCAATGTAGCAATGCCGTACTTCAGCTTGCCTTCTGCACTAGTGCAGTGTCATTTTGGAATACTAATTGGCAGTAAACACTGGATTGCCATTCCTCCTAGGATACATGGGAATTCCAATTGACCCTAGCTGTTTTATTACAGCTAGTGTTGGCTGGAATTCCAATACATCCTAGGAAAAATTGAGAATTCCAATAAACTCTATACGTTAGGAAGATTCTGGATCACACTGGATTCTGGTTCTTCCTGCGACACATATATAACATGTATGTGCAAGACAAGATCAGTATACCTAATTTTTCGTATTATCAGTCAATTCAATGCCCGTTTGAGTGCTATCTGTTGTCTGCATCATTTTGACTCGAAACACAGCAGCGGAAAGAGGTTTATTAATCTGCTGTGGTTCTGTTGTCTTATTCAGGCAAGTTACCCTTGCCTAGGTTGTTCATTATGCTGAGTGAGGAAAGTTCTCACAAAATACTGGAAGTGGGAGCCAACCCCAGTTAGGCTCCAACAGTCTGCCTCCAACTCCCCCACCTGCTGCTATTTGTGCACACTGGATAAAATATTTACAAGGAATGCAGTTCACCTGATGCTGTTCTGCGTGCCGACCACTATACTGCCGATGTTGAGATCCACACACAGGCATGTGACTGCCTTGTTCATATTCAGTATCTGCTCACATTCGTTCAACCCTGAACCATTCTGCACAAACAATAATTATGCTGTTAGCATTCTAATAGTTCTTGTACATGCTTGTTTCTCATTATTTGCTACACGATTCGAAACAGCATAGTCTACTTAGCAACATTTGGGATATAGGTTAACAGCCTCTGGCTTTCATATTTGGCATATAGGCCAACAGCTTCTGGCTTTAATATTATTTCTTATTAATGTTGGTCACAAACCCAGACCCTAATTGGTTTCATGCCTACCAAGTTAGAACCTTTTTGACTCCAAATTAGAGGAGATCGAGGATGCTATCTTGAGGACACAGGTTTCAACAAATCCACTGATATCGTCGCAACAACAAAAAACATCACCACCAACAACAAAAACATTGTGCACCGCACCAGCGGACATTCCTATCACAAATTGTTTCTTACAGGTGCCCTTCAATATTATATGGTCACTCCTGTGGATACAATTCAGGATACTTTGTCAGCAAATGCTTGGTAGTCACCAGACAGACAGAAAGAGAGAAAGTGAGAAAGAAAGATAGAGAGAATAGAATAAGAGAGAGAGAGGGAGGGGGAAGAAAAAAAGAGAAAGAAGAGAATGAAAGAGATAAAAAGAAAGTGAGAGGGAGAGAAATGGAGAGAGAAAGAATAGAGAGAGAGAAGGAAAAGAGAGAAAGAAGAGAAAAAGAAAGAGATAGAAAGAGAAAAAGAGAGACAGAAGAGGAGGGGAGGGGCAGGAGGGAGAGAAAGAGAGGGAGAAAGAGAAAAAGAGACTGAAAGAAGAGAGAGAGAGAGAGCAAAATGGAACAATGTCACCCATAAATCCCATATGACCATGTAAAGTTCTAACCCAGATGCGGACGGTGCCGTCCTCACAGCCAGTGACCCACTTTCTGTAGACCCTGTTCCACTCCACCGACGTGACCTCTCCTTCATGACCTTGCAGTGTGTTGATCAGCACATTACGGTTGCCAGTTGTATGGAAGCGCCGAATGTAGACCATCTTGTCGCTGCATGCGAGGGCAAATTCATTGCTGAGCAGGACAGGTGACACATTATTATTATTATTATTATTAATTATTATTATTATTAATTATTATTATTATTATTATTATTATTATTATTATTATTATTATTATTATTATTATTTATTATTATTATTACTACTACTGCTGTTATTACAAGAAAATATAGACTAAGGCTTACTTTTCAGGTGAATACGCCAAAGCATGAATAATTCCGTCGCTTATAATGTCTTGAAACTGCAGAGGTATTGAATGATGAGGTGTGGTGACCATGTCCTTCAGCCTGTGGGATTAAGTCAAAGTCAAAACATATTATATACAATACAATACAAGTCAAGTTGAGTCAAGTCAAGTCAGCCAATGTTTAATACATACAATGGAAAATCCATACAGCACACTACATCTCATCTGTGGTGCCCCTACCACCTCTGAGTTACGGGATAGGATAGGATTGGATAGGACGCTGCATCTCAGCAAATAAAACAATAAAAAGTTGAAAAACAAATCAAAATAATACATGAGAAAATAATACATGATACAATGCAATACAATACATTTCATTATTTTTTGGAGTTCTGTTGGGCAGTATTTTTCTTTTCTTGTCTGGCTGACAAGAGCTTAGTTACAAAATTTGCACCATATTGCTTTTGTCTTGTGTTTGTCCAAATTACCATTCTCTGGGGTACAGGGACAAATTTGTTTCTCATTATTAATACAATACAATACAATACAATTCGACTTTATTCATCTCAAATTGACCAGTAACAGTGGTAGCATTAACAATGACATATACACAATGAGCAGTCATAGTGGCAGCATTAGCAATGACATACATACACACAATGACCAGTCACAGTGGCAGCATTAGCAATGACATACATACACACAATGAGCAGTCCAGTGTCAATGAATTGTCAAGGATTAAGGGAAATGAAAAAACGAAGAGAAGTGTTTCACTACTTAAGACAGAAAAAGTATTCGATATTTTTGTTGCAAGACACGCACTTTGATGAAAACCTAGAGAAATACGTTCGGTCTGAGTGGGGTTATGAATGTTTCTTTGCGTCTTATACTACCAATTCTCGTGGCGTGGCGGTTCTGTTTGACAATGATTTTGAATTTACTGTCACTAAAGTGATAAAAGGATCAGATGGTAATTCTCTCATGATCAAAGTTAAAATGTTGGGAAAAGAGTTTGTTATTGTTCATGTTTATGGACCAAGTAGAGACGAACCAGGTTTTTATGATAATATTGAAACAATTTTAAGAAGAATGGGGTGTGAAAATATAATTATCGGAGGTGACTGGAATCTTGTTATGGATTTTTCGTTAGATTACTTTAACTACAAACACAATAATAATGAACAAGCCCAACAGCGAGTTGAAATGTTAATGTCTAAGTTAGATCTGGTTGATATATGGCGCGAATTGAACCCTGAACTTCGAAGATACAGTTGGCGGAGAAATAATCCAATACAACAGAGCCGGTTAGATTTTTGTGTAATTGCTGACACACTTTCTAGCTACGTTGTCGATGCTGATATAAAACCAGGCTACCGTACGGATCACTCAATTGTCACTTTAGAACTCAACGCAGGTCACACTGATAAACATTTTACCTTTTGGAAATTTAACTCGTCACTTTTAAAAGATTTAACATATCTAGAGCTAGTTAATAAACTAATTAAAGAAATTACAGGTGAATATGCCGCTACATTTTACGATAGGGTTACTATTGATGAATTGCCTACCAATGAAGTTCAACTACTTATTTCTGATCAACTGTTTCTTGACACTTTACTAATGAAAATTAGGGCGATGACTATTACGCTAGTAAAAAAAAGAAAGTATAGAAACAGAAAAATACTTAGAGACAAAGGTAGAAGAATTTGAGAAAAGAGAAAATAGTACAGACGACGACAGGATCGAGTATAATAGTTACAAAGAAGAATTAATTGCTATTAGGGAGAAAAGAATGGCGGGAGTTTTACTTAGGTCACGTGCTCGATGGATTGCAGATGGAGAAAAGGTTACAAAGTATTTTTGTTCGTTAGAGAAACGTAATTATGTCAGTAAACAAATAACTAAAATAACAAAAGCAAATAGCGAAGCTACAACAGATAAAGAAGAAATAGCAAAAGAAGTTAACTCATTCTATACAAAACTCTATTCTGAAAGAGAAGTAGAAGTGTTTGATAAGAATATGTTTGAAAAAGAAATGCCAAAGTTAAGTGATTTCCAGAAAGAAGCCCTCGAGGGAAGAATAAATCTTGATGAAGCAGGTTTTGCTTTAAAAAATATGAATAATGGTAAAAGCCCTGGAAGTGACGGTTTCACAGTGGAATTTTTTTAAGTTTTTTGGCGAGTTCTAGGTGGCTTTGTGGTGAGATCTCTCAATGAAGGTTTCATTAAAGGAGAATTATCAATAACACAAAAGAAAGGAGTTATAGTTTGTATTCCAAAAGGTGATAAACAGAGAGATTTAATAAAGAACTGGCGTCCAATTTCTCTTCTGAATACTTCATATAAAATTGGATCAGCTTGTATAGCAAACCATATCAAAACTATCCTATCAAATTTAATAAGCGAAGACCAGACAGGTTTTATGAAAGATAGATACTTAGGTGATAATGTACGCTTCCTTTATGACTTAATTGATTTGTTAAATAGGACTAATAATGTTAAATAGGACTAATAAGCCTGGATTATTGCTATGCCTCGATTTTGAAAAGGCCTTCCACTCATTGAGCTGGGATTTCATGTTTAAAATTTTAAGAATGTATAACTTTGGCAGTGACATATGTAACTGGATTAAAACATTTTATTCTAACATTAAGTCTACAGTCATTGTTATTGGATCTGCAACACCATGGTTTAACATTAACAGAGGGTGTCGACAGGGCGATCCGTTGTCTCCATACCTATTTATTCTCTGTGTTGAAGTAATGGGCATTTTAATAAAGAAAAATAAAAACATAAAAGGCATAATAATAAATGAAATAGAAAATAAAATTGTCCAGTATGCTGACGATACAGAGTTAACATTAGAGGGAGATGAGAATTCTTTTATTGAAGCTGTTGGTACTATTAACTCATTTGGAGCTATTTCAGGATTAGCTTTAAACTCGGACAAATCTAGTGCAATATGGCTTGGTAGCAGAAAGAATTCACCTGTGATATATATGCCTCATTTAAAAATGGAATGGAATCCAGCACAATACAAAATTTTGGGGATTTGGTTTACAAATAACTTAGAAGAATGTGTTAAGATAAACTTTGAGGATAAATTTTATGAAATAAAAAGATTGTATAAAATATGGTCAAAGAGAGAAATAACCCCACTCGGACGAATAGATGTATTAAAGTCATTGATATTGTCAAAAATTGTGCATCTGTGGATTTTACTTCCTAATCCTCCAGACAAAGTTGTCAATGACATTCAGTTAAGCATTTTCACATTTGTGTGGAACATGAAAAAAGACCGAATAGGCCGGAAAACATCAACAAAAAATTTTGAAAATGGAGGAATTGGTATTCCAGACGTGCGAAAATTTATGGATGCTTTAAAATTGACATGGATACGAAAACTTTTGTTAAACAATAAAAAATGGAAGAGTATTTTGCATTATACAGATAAACGTACAACTATGTTAGAAAAATTAGGATCTGCAGTGCGTAACTTTGTAAATGTTAATAGTTTTTGGTGTGATGTTTTTAATGCTTATTTTGACTTTGGCAGAAGAATTAATGATTATCAACCTGAGGAGATTCTCAGTGAACCATTTATGTGTAATGACAAAATGTTGATTGCCGAGCAGCCGTTCTTCAGTCAAATATGGGTTAACAAAGGAGTTTTTCAAGTTCAACATTTACTTACAGAAACTGGAAATTTTTATACCCACAATGCCTTTAAAAATAAATATAATATTGAGGTTGACTTTCTGTCATATCAAGGGTGTATAAACGCAGTTAAGGAATTTATAAAAAATAATGGTTGCACTTCATTAAAAAATGCGACAGCAAAATTTGAAAATAGTAAAGCACAACGAACTCTTAGCACTGTTCTTAAAGGAGCTAAAATTTATTATGACATTTTGATAAAAGACGGGGTACATCCAAATTGCTGTAGTAAATGGGAAGAACGAATTTTTGGCAATCTTAATTGGAAAGTTATTTTTAAAACATTGGCAAAGATTAAAGACATTAAACTAAAGTGGTTACAAACACGAATTGTTCACAGAATTTTGGGTACGAATATTATTGGTAAACAAATGGGGAAGCTGGAGGATGACCTGTGTACGTTTTGTAAATCAGAAAAAGAAAATATTCAGCATATGTTTTGGCATTGTAACGTTAGTAATAATTTTTGAATGACTCTTCAAAGATTAATTAATAATAAATCATGTGAAATTGTCCATAACTTTGGGCTGGATGAACAACTAATATTGTTTGGTTGTCATGAAAGGCTTAAGACAGATGCTGTCCTTGATTTGATACTGCTGCTTGCAAAATCGTATTTGTATAGTTGTAAATTTAAGCAGGAATTACCTTCACTAATCGGGTTTACCAAAGTGCTTAAATCTAGATATGACATTGACAGATGGAATACAACATTATCCATGCAATATGTGCAATTTGAAACACTTTGGCATTTCTACAGGCCACTGTTTATGTAATATTGTTTCCCTTTCTTTTCCTGTTTCCCTTTATGATCGTCTTTTATGTTTTGTGTGTGCGTGTGTTTTGTTTTGTTTTTTTGTTTTTTTTTTTCGTTTCTTTTTCTCTTTAAATTTAAAACATCACCGTGCTAATGAATTAACAACAGAATGTATAAAGGTGTAATATGTTTATGGTGAATAAAAAAACATTTAACAAAAAAACAAAAAAACAAAAAAACTACGCTCTTCCCCTCCCCCCTCCTTCCCCAAGATATAACAGGTTGCATAACAAGCTTCTATTTTCACTGTATTTTTTGGGTAAATAAAGATTTCTCGACTACTGTCAGGAACAAAATCTCTCTCTCTCTCTCTCTCTCACTCTCACACACACACACACATACCACATTCTGACTCTTTGTAACGACTACAGATTGATTGATTGATTGTTGCTTTAGGTCCAGCGGACTCTTCCGAGCCAAATCAGGACCGAACGACTACAGATATAACAGACAAAGACATGGATCTGAACATCAGAACACCTGAAGAAGCTTTTTAACCAAAATCCATGCACAGGGAAACTTAAATCATGGTGGGTTTCGTCTCCTTTGACTGTTATAGTTCTCTATACCACCTTCTTGGCTACACATACAAATATATCCTTTACAAACCAATATATACGCATACACCTCACCAGCAAATAGGCCTTTTAATTCTCACAATAAAACAGCATAAGAATGACAAATGTGTTTGTTATGTACTTACGCCATAGCTTCCAAATCCCATATGCACACTCTTCGGTCCCACCCTCCACTCAGCTGAAAATACATGTATACATAAATTAATTAAGTAAAATTAATAATAATTATAATTTATTTTTTAAAATTATTATTATTATTTTTATTATTATTATTATTTTCTTTGTATAGCTCACAAACCAGACTCCAGTCTGCTTTTGGCACACATGCACTTGCAGTTATTCTCAAACTTTCAGTTATAGCAGAAACATTCAACACAACTCGCACTCAGATACACATGAACGTCAAGCATGGCGTTTTAAACAAACACACCTACACACACAAACACACACACAATTATGTACAGGTTACCTGAAAAGGAAAAATACCAATTAATAATTAAAATGAAATAAAATAAAATAAAACAAAATAAATAAATAAGTAACCACCATCCAAATCTAAAACCTTACACCTATAGATAAAAAGTAGCAAAGAAAACAAACGTATCTAAACATCACATAATCACAATTCAGATCACTAGGATGGATGTGAATTAGAGCTGGTTACCGTGGGTCAAAGTCCTACCGGTATTACCGCAGTATTGATATTTCGTACCGGTATACCGCGATTTTAAGTGTTACAATCAAATGGGATATGGCACTGACAGGAGGCAGAAGAAGAGAGAGACCGAAAAAGAGGTGGGAGGACAACATTCGAGAATGTACTGGTTTGACACTGCGCGAAACAATCAGGGTTGCTGAGGACAGGGAAAGATGGAGTATGCTGGTTAAACGATCATCTGTGGTGCCCCTACGACCTCCGAGTTACGGGATAGGATAGGATAGGACTGACAGTAGTAACCAACGCAAAAGAAAGATTGTCATACACTTCAAAACAGTTTTAAAGAACCACATTTCCATAGAAACTGAAGCTTTATTATTGCTTGAACACCTTCAAAACAAATTATGATAAGTCACTGTTTAGATCATCAGCAAACTTTAAACCACAAAATCAAAATAAAACAAAAACATCCAACGGGAAAGGTCTTTAAGAACTTTAAAAGTTCAAAAGGATTGGCGACTAGTACCATGCTCAAACACGTGGATAAGCTGCTGTTCTTAGAAGTTCTTCTTCAAGAACAACTGTCTATCTACGTGTTTGCGCGTTTTGTGTTGTCGAGATTTCCCATTAAACCGGACCTTGGACACCCGCACCGGTATACCGTACCATCGCGTTTCCGAACCTGAATACAGTTACGTATCAGTAAAACCATCCAGCCCTAATGTGAATGTCATGTTCATGAGAGGTAACGAAGGGGAGGATATCAATTAATAGGCCTGTTTCCTCTAAACGTCCATGAACTTGATCCCAGGGTCATGCGTTATATTACGCTCACATGGTCCACTCAGCGACTGTGTGAATCATGCAACTGCTAGGGAATAATGGAGGCATGGGTCCGTTTGCAACAGAAACAGTGAACACTTGAAGAAGAAATTGTTAATAAACATTGTTATTAGGGCATCGATGATTCACTGCATAAGGATGAACCTCGAATGTAATACGTTTACTTTAGATATATATATATATATGTTGACTAAAAGTGGAATTTCGAAATTGCAGGCTGTTGAACGTAGCAAGTGTTAGGGCTAGTTTTACAATCAAAAGACAAGCTGGGGGCTATAATTCCTATTCTATCCTATCCTATCCCGTAACTCGGAGGTCGTAGGGGCACCACAGATGATCGTTTAACCAGCGTACTCCATCTTTCTCTGTCCTCAGCAACCCTGATGGTTTCGCTCAGTGTCAAGCCAGTCCATTCTCGAATGTTGTCCTCCCATCTCTTCTTCGGTCTCCCTCTTCTTCTACCTCCTTGCACTGTGCCTTGCAGGATGGTCTTTGCAAGGCCTGATGATTTGGTGACGTGGCCATACCATCAGAGTTTCTGTTTTTTCACCACTGTGAGCAGGTCATCGTTTCATCGTCACACAAATGGCTTGTGTGATGGTCTGTCGGACTTCGTCGTTGGCGATGTGCTGGGTATAGGAAATGCCCAGAAGTCTTCTGTAGCACCTCATTTCCATGCTTTGTATTCTATGTTGTAGATCTGCTGTGAAGATCCATGTTTCGCAAGCGTATAGGAAGATGGAGATGACAAGGGAGCGCAGCAGCCTTACCTTAGAGTGTAGACTGATGGTCTTGTCTTTCCAAATGACTATAATTATGTAGGCTTAATCTTATCAAGCATCAAGTGTTGGGTGGTAAACGCTAACAATGACTTGCAGTGTGAGTGATATGTGTGTGTGTGTATGGATGGAAGTGAAGAAGGACCTTGATCACTGGCAGCAGCTCCAGCAACAGCCAGGCTTTCAGCACCAAGCCGTGCCGTTCACAGACATGACTGTCTCACTCGGGACATTTGGCCAATAAAAACGTCAATGATAACTTGGTTATATTTGTTTGTAAGAAACAAACTGTTAGAAACCAATAGCTTTATCCACACTTACTACACCGACAACCCAGACAAGTTCTGTAATTTTCATACAGATTCAAACTCACACGCACTGAACATATGTAAAGAGCTGAAGGGACTCCACATCGAAAGGCAAGATAGGGTGGTTGACTGAGGTGGAAAAAGATATAGTCACCGATTACTGTAGCGTGTTCTGTGACAGACAAGTGCAGTTTCAGGACTTCACTAGTGACAGTCTAGCTAGCAACAAATCCGACATTTATATTGTAGATCATGCGAATAGCTAATAATTTATTGTGGAAATGACCACATCGTATGATTGTTTTATAAGCCCCTATAACCAGAAATGTCAGAAGTACATGCCTTTGTATAATGCTCTAAACGATGTAGGAATCGGAACAAAAATCCTAGTTTTGGTGAATGACTCTTTGGGGCTAGCACACATGGAGTTTGTGTCTGGACTAAAGCTCACTGGACTATCACGGCAATAGAGTAAAGGTCTCACTCGGTACCTATCAACCAGTGTCATCATCGGCTCTAGAAGGGTGTGGAAGTGAAGAAAATTCAGGGTGGGTGGCATAATTGACGAACTGTGCTGAGTTTATTACAACGTTGTTAAAGTTAATAGTTTTGGTTGTAATAAAGTTATGAAAACATGTGTGTAAGTGTGTTTGTGTGTGTTCCATATGACCTGTTTAATTATTTCGGCACATGTATTTCATAATCATATACACAGTTCAGTTCAGTTCATATACACATTAAAAAAAAAAGTCTTAACAGTTAACATGCATATTCTTCTCAGCTATTTATAGTGTGTTTATTAATAATAGTTAAGGTATTAATATAGTACTCATGCATTCATACTAAAACTTAACATCCGGCTACATACAAAATTAAACAGTGTCTGTGTGTGTGTGTGTGTAAGAGTATAACACTAAAGTTAACACTATACTTTCAGAAGAACATAACATTCAGTTTTATTAATCTCTCTCTCTCTCTCTCTCTCTCTCTCTGAGTGTGTGATTACCACTTGTTGGAGAAGGACGTGTTTTGTTGAGCTCTCGTCCGTGACTGACTACACAGTTAATTTTCTCGTGTTTTGTACACTTTTGCTGTGTGCTATGCCAAGCTCTAATACTGATTTTCGAGTCATGTGTGGCTCGTTTTTCTTCACATTTCAAGCCTTTATGGAGAAAAGGAGACAGTTTGTAAAGAAGATGGCCTTTCGTCGGGTGTTTTTGAGAAGCAGGCTTGACGGCGTTTTCATGGGATTTGTTTTGTCTTACCTGGCGTGGTCTAATTTACTGTTGGTGATGGCGGGGGACGTGGAACTTAACCCGGGCCCGGTGGACAACAAGCAAGGAAGCAGTGGTACTGGTGGTGTGGCTACATCGAAACCATCTACGCGACAGAGCAAGCTAAACATCTCCACCAGCGACCCGTCTTTAGCCGACATTATGGTCAAGTTGAACGACATGGACACCTCGGTGAACGGAAAACTGGACGACGTGAAGGCGGACATGCAAGCGATTAGAGACAACGTTGGCAAATTACAAGAAGAAATGAGCGAGCTAAAAGAACAGGTCAGTGATTTGCAGACAGAAAATGTTTCGTTTCGCTTAGAGAACATGTTGAGAAATTGATGAATCGTGTCAGTACCCTGGAAAAACAATCAGACGATCAAGAAAACAGGTCCAGAAGAAATAATTTGTTGATTTATGGGCTGAACAAAGAGAATGGTGAAACAAACAAAGACTGTGAAGAGAGATTGAGAAAATTGTATACTGATAAATTGGAATTGGCTGAGGATATTGTTTTTGATAGAGTGCATCGTGTGGGCTCCCACCCCAACTCCCCCATCATTGCAAAGTTTGCTTTCTACAAACAAAAGATTGCAATTTTAAAAGCTAAACAGAAACTGAAAGGGACAACTATATTCATTGGGGAGGATTTTTCCAAAGGAGTCAGAGAAATCAGGAAGAAACTGGCTAGCATTATGAAGGAGAAAAAAGCGACTGGGCAAAATGTGTCAATGATTTTTGATCACTTGATGATTGATGGAAAGAGATATTTTCTGGCGTCTGATGGTATGAGTGTGGTTGAGGGAGAGGTGGGGCAGAAATAGGGTTGTGGCCGCCCCGCACATTGTCAAAAACTGCATGTACTGTGTAATTGTGTAAACTGTTACAATAAAGGAAATTGCCGTGATTTTGTAAACTCCAGTGTTGATTTACCTGTCGCTGCCAAGTGTTTGGGGTTGCAGAAACCGTGTGCAACCGATTATTCAATAGTACATTGTTCACGTGCTCCTAATGATGGTTGTGTAACGGGTTTTATGAATGGATTGCAAGACGTTGATAGTAGTTCAAGTGCACGCTTGTTTGGTACGCACACTAGCGCAGTAACTCACAATGAACATAGGCTAAGGCCTACATGTAGTGTTTTTAACGAGTCGTTGTTTGGGGCGCTGTCAGATGATGATAGTGTTGAAGACATTTTTTTGCATGATAGGTCTTTTTCCTTTTTGAACTGGAATATTAATGGTTTGGCTTCGAAGTTGTGTGATGGAGATTTTCTTCACTTTATTTCTTCCTTTAGTTTTGTCTGCCTGGTAGAAACTTTTAGTGTCTCTTTACAGGACGATTTTCTGCCTGGTTACAAAGCTTTTTGTCAACCCTCTAAAAAATTGTCTGATACAGGAAGGCCCTCTGGTGGTGTCATTTGTTTTGTGAAAAATGAGTTTTTACCTTATGTCACAGAAATCAATGTAAACACTGGTTTTTTCCTATTGTTTGTGATTGATAAATCTTTATTTGGTTTGGGCAAAGATGTTTTGTATGTGTGTGCTTATGCGCCGCCTGAAGGTTCAAAATATTACTCTTCTGTAGAAATTGAGGGTGATGGGATTAATATGTTGGAAAACTGTCTTTTAGATTCGGCTCTTATGGATCATGACTATTTTGTCCTTATCTCTGGTGACCTGAATAGTCGCACTTCCAATATTTCACAGACTGTAAACGCTGACCCAGACCTTTTTGATAATCTGAGTGATGATAAATGATATTGTTAGTAGACGCTCTCAAGATTCAACGGTAAATAGTTTTGGCAAATCTTTGTTGAGTATGTGCACTGTTCTGGATTTATGTATTTTAAATGGAATGTGTTATGGCGACCAAGAAGGCCGCTTCACGTTCATCAGTGACAATGGTTGCAGTGTTATTGATTACTTTTTGATGTCTGCTGAATTATTTGCCGTTGTTCTTGATAAATGTAATTTGACTGTTTGTGATAGAACTGACTCTGGACATTTGCCTGTCGTCTTATCTGTAGTTTTTCCAGCTGATAATATGTGTACGCCAAAACAAAATGATGAGTTAATTTTTATTGACAAATATGTTTGGAATTCAGAAAAAATGCTGTCATATAATAAGGCTTTTATGGCACAAGATATACAATTAATGATGAAAGACTCCATCCAGGCAATCGACACAGACATAAATGCTGCATTGTCTTTGTTTAATACTTGCATAAAAAAGGCTGCTGTGAGCATGAAAAAGCGTGTATGCTTAAATGGAAAAAAGAAAAGCCATGATTGGTTTGATGACGAATGCAAGAAGCTAAGACGTACCGTACGAAATTCATTGAAAAAGTTTCGGCGCACACTGAGTGCTGCTGACCGTTTTTTATTTTGTAAAAACAGGAGAGAGTATAAAAACATACTTTGTTATAAAAGAAAACAATATAATTATATGATGATTGAAACTTTGGTTGCATCTGTTAAATGTCAAAGAGAGTTCTGGGACACTGTACATAAAATTATCCCTAAAAGAAAGCATGTTAGAAGTCAAATCTCTGTCGATGATTGGTTTAAACATTTTAAATCTCTTCTGGAAAATGATATATCTGATGGTAACGACGATACTTATGAAGATGATGCGCTCAATAATGATTTTTCTTTTAATAGACCTATCACGCAGGAAGAGGTGATTTTAGCACTGAGAAATTTGAAATTGAAGAAAGCTGAAGGTCCTGATGGTATTAGTGGAGAGTTTTTGAGTTCTCTGCAGAACACATAGCACCATTTTTTGTAATTTTTTTCAATGCGTTGTTTGATAAAGGTCTTTACCCTGATAGCTGGACTGAGTCAATTATCTTGCCATTGTACAAGAAAGGTGATGCGAATAATCCTAGTAATTATAGAGGTATTAGTCTTTGTAACGTTAGCAGTAAACTGTATGGTTTTATTATCAATAAGCGTTTGCAAACATGGGCAGAAGAAAATAATTTAACTGGTGAATTTCAAGCAGGATTTAAACGTGGCTATTCAACAATTGATCATCTTTTTACACTTTTGTCTTGTGTTCAGAAACAGTTTATTAAAAATCGTAAGTTGTATGTCGCATTTATTGATTTTGAAAAATGTTTTGATTCTATTAATAGAAATCTTTTGTGGCCTATTTTACTTAAAAATGGAATTAAAGGTAAACTTTTTCGCTGTGTGAAAAGCATGTATGCTTGTGTGAAAGCCCGGGTCAGATGTGGCGCTAAGTTAACTCATCCTATTTCTTGTTCTCTCGGCGTTAAACAAGGGGATATATGTAGTCCAATTCTGTTTTCACTCTTTATTAACGACCTTGCTGTTGAAGTTATTAGAAACGGACGTCATGGTGTTACATTATCATTGGATGCTTTCGAAATTTTTGTGCTTTTACTTGCTGATGATATTGTACTCTTGTCAGAAACCATTACTGGTCTTCAAAATCAATTAAATAATTTACAAAGAACTGCGAACAATTTAGACTTGAAAGTTAATATGGAAAAAAGTAATATTGTTGTTTTTAGAAAAGGAGGTTATCTGTCTGCAAGGGAAATATGGTTTTTTGATGGTGTTGTTATGCCGGTGGTTAATGCATATAAGTATTTGGGTATTTATTTTTCAACTAAGCTAAGTTTTTCTGCTGCATGCAGAGACTTGGCTAGCAAAGCGAAGAAAGCTCTTTTGTGTATCGTTCAGAAACTACGCTTTTTCAATAATCATTCCTTAGATGTCTATTTAAACTGTTTGATTGTCAAGTACAGCCAATTATGCAATATGGATCCGAACTATGGGGGTTTGAAGCAGCTGCACAGTCTTGTGAAAAAGTCCATTTGTTTGCCTTAAAGAAATTTTTGAATGTAAATCTACGCACCCCTAATGATTTTATTTATAAGGAATTGAACAGATATCCTATAATTATAAATTCTATTGTTAATTGCCTTCGCTACTGGTTCAAATTGATTCAAATGTCAAATGACAGAATACCGAAGAAAGCTTATTTAATGTTAAAAGATTTGGACGCCAAGGGAAAGATAACGTGGGTTACAAACATAAGAACTTGCCTATTTCAAAATGGGTATGGTTTTGTTTGGCAAGAGCAGGGTGTTGGTTTTATAAAAGATTTTTTGCGTGTCTTTAAGCAACGTTTAATCGATTGCAAATGGCAGAATGTATTCGGTCATATAAATGAAAGTGATAGATTTTCCACGTATAGATTGTTCTGTAACTCCCTTGATAACAACATTCCTACATATGTTTCTTTGGATGTTGATCGTCAGCTAAAGTATATCCTGACAAAATTTCGTTTTGGAGTCTCTGACCTTAAAGTACATTTTTATAGATATAGATTTCATAGACCGCAAGACCTAGTTTGCCCTTTATGTAACAATGGTGTGGAAGATGAAATTCATTTTCTTTTTTGCTGTCCATTTTATGAAACTTTAAGGAACAAGTTCATTGCTAAAAAATATTACAGGATGCC
The DNA here is from genome assembly GCA_036898135.1 of Oncomelania hupensis. Classification (NCBI taxonomy): domain Eukaryota; kingdom Metazoa; phylum Mollusca; class Gastropoda; order Littorinimorpha; family Pomatiopsidae; genus Oncomelania; species Oncomelania hupensis. Next base: position 9,109,956 of record CM072511.1, on the reverse strand, counting down.
ATGTGCTTCTCATCTCCAATTGTTATTGTCTGCTACCAACGCCACGATTGTTAGAAATTTGTGTATATACCTATACAAGGCTTTCAAATCGAGAGACATAGTACTTTCATAAAGGAAGTCGATACGGTTTTTGCTGTTACATGTAGATGTAATCTTTGGATTGTCAATGTAATGGTTCACATACTCCTTCCTAAAGGGGTGTGCCCTATTGGAAATAAACAAATCAATCAATCAATCAATCAATCTCTCTCTCTCTCTCTCTCTCTCTCTCTCTCTCTCTCTCTCTCTCTTTCTCTCTCTCTCTCTCACACATGAATGATGAGCCACTTTACTTTCCAAAGTGCATACTTAGAGACAGAGGGAGGTTGATAGTGGAGATAACACATTTGGGGCCACTTATACTCTTCATACACAACAATTAACAAGCGAGACATTTATAAATCTAAATCAACAGCACGGTACTTTTTAGACAAAAAGATATGTCAAAACAACATTATTACTGAATATGACGCAATGCACAACTGCTGCAATGACAACAAAGAGCACACACATACGAACTTTACGGAAGTATGCCAACATTACAGCATGACATTATGGGGACTGAACTCTTTCTCGCGTGAATTCGTCAAGGGAAGTAATTAGCGGCAAAATGCCGATTGAGGCAGAGGTGCAAAACAAATTGTCTACATTATGCCATGCGCTGTAATAAAAAATATAATAGCCTTAGAAAATGGGCATCACCTGCAATAATAGGATATGATATCAATTTGTGCCTTTATTTTATGATATTTTTGTGGATGACTGAAATTAATATAATTAATCACAGAACATTATTCTTGCATGCAATAACGATTTCTTTATCATATATGTTGGGTTTTTTTGGCCATGTTTTGCAATTTGTGCTTGGCATCACAATGTAATTTTCTCAGTGAGATAACATAGTTTTTGTATTGGTATAGGTAATAAATGACTAGCAGAGAAAAGAGCGACGGTCATGCGTACCACATAGGTGGAGTCCTGGCCGTGGTCTCTCCCAACAATGACAAGACTTGTCACGCAGCTGTAGTGCTCAGACAGAACACACTTGCACACAAACCCGGCCACGCGATTGGTCACAGAGTCACTCTCCTGCACACCATCAAGACACTATGAAGTACAAAATCATTGAGGGTCAGAGAGGAAACCATTCATTACTCCAGCTCAGAGTCCCACACACATGGCTGGCACTTAAATTCCAGATTCCTTCCACGTCCTGACTGAAACCTACAAACTAGAAAAGCAAAACCCATATGGCTTACATGTGCTCCTTGTGGAACTCGCACTATTTAACATGAAAATGAGTGCCCAGAAGAAAAAAAAGAAACGGTGGCATTAAAATGCAAATACACACCGAATTTGATCTATGCCCTTGATCTTGAGATGACCTTGACCTCCAACTCCAAAGACACGTACTCATGTACTATCAAATAAACTACAGTCAAAGTTGTTTCATGTCCCAAATACCTTATGATGACTTTGAAATTCAGTGACCTTCACTTTGGGATGATCTAGACATTCACGTGACCCTCTCATGGATGTCTGGTCAAATAACCCAATGTTGTTGCATATTACATATAAACAGCCATACCACTGTACAATGTCCCATTTTTTGTATGTTTTTGCAAGGTTTGAAATGACCTGGGCCTTCAAGATCAACATAAAAACGGAACACATATGAAAGATCAATCTATCATCTCTAAATAAAACAAGTTTGGACTTTTATATCTCTCATAATTTAGGGTCAAGATAACTTCAAAATACCTATACTAACCAACTTTGGACAGCTCCAATGATTTTGATCTTGGAGTGAGATTGACCAAATGTACAACAGTATTTGAGTCTAATTGATATCTATCATGCATCAAATAATCATAAGTTCAATATTATTAACATAGAAAAGAAGTAAAATTTTGTTGACCCTGTGACCTTGACCTTGAAGTGAAGTCATTCATTCACTGATCATTTATGGGGTCTCATAGGTAAACACCATCTTCCCAAGTTTGGTTGTGATAGTTAGTTAATTAGTTATTCATTGCTTACAGGATCCAGTGGACCTCAAAGAGCCGAATCAGGACCACAAAATCAAGATCACAACTTCACTGAAAGTAGACTCACCCTTGATCCGCATAAAAGATCTGCCGAAACAACCCTAATGGTAACACTGAAGGCACTCCACCAACCGGTCACTTTACAATAAAGACATCCCACGTAGGAGACGATGAGGCTATACTCTAATTTATCGAACCCCCGTTTACAAAAACAAAATAGAATTCATACAATGATACATCATTATAAAATATCAACAAAACACATACATATAAAATGCCTACATTGCCAAATAATAACATCATAGGAAGCCCCAGTGACCATTTGGCACAAAGCGTCCAATATTCCCAAGCTGATCCAACAGACCTCACACACAAATGAGGAGTTTTGTCCAAGAAAAGTTTTCAAGAAAAAAGGTAGGTGACTGGTCTAGCGAAGAAGAAGATAGTATAGTAGATATATTGATAGAACAGAGTAGGAATGAGAAAGAACAAAGGAGAAAGACAGCGACAATGGGAATTTAAAAGCACTACATTTCCAGAAAGTAGTGATACTATTTATACTGAAATCTCTAACACCCCCTCTGGGGGTTAATTGTGATAGTTAAAATAGGTTCTGAGATATTTATCCACTTTCAAGTTGTGCACAGACAGACAGAGGGCAGACAGACAGATTGGACGGACAGACATTAAAAAAAAGAAGTTATTTCTGGACTATTTAGGACTAATCTCATATAAATTTGCACAAATCTGGATTTTTTGGGGTGTGTGAGGGAAGGGGTGTGTGTGTGTGTGTGAGCACATAGTACAAAGACTCACACTGCTATGCATGTGAGTCAAAAACTCATGTCTCCCCGCAGCCATCTGACTCTGGAATACCCTCCCATCTGTAGCCTCTGTAGCCAAGACTCTCAAGCTTTCATTCTGATCAACCATTGAAGGCTGACTCAGGGATCCCTAGCATCAATAATATGGTTCCTTCCCCTACTCTCCCCATGCTGAAGATAAATCTTGAAGATGGAGCTAGGTTTATAGTTCAAAATTGGCATTGCCTGTCATATGTTTCATTTTATTATTTATTATTTTTTGGTTTTAAAGTGTACTGGAACCTTACCTTGGTTGTTGAATTCTGAGGCAGCAGCTGTGACTTGGGGTCCAAGAGAATGGCGTACTTTTGTATCAACATGTCCACATCAGCCGGTCGCATGCTTTGCAAGACCTGTACCGCATTGTCATCAAATCCCCACACATCTGCACAACAGAAACATTTAAGGTGCTTTGAATGAGACCGACAGCAACAGGAAGAGAGAAAAAGGTGATATGGCAGACGGGGATAACTATCCCAGGGAGCAGAGAGTAAGGACCTAAATCAACACTGAACCACCAGAGCAATCATACGGCTAAGATAGACAGAGACAAATGACCCAATATATCTTTCCCATCATGGGATTTGAACCTGGATCATTGGTATGACTGACAAGTGCTCAACCACTAAGCTATGGCGATGGATCTAAAGAAGAAGAAAAAGAGAAGAAGAGAAGGAGACTAAGTCCCCTATACGCTGATGTGTCCAGGGACGTTAATCTACCATAACATAACATAACATAACAAGAAGACGAAGACCATTTTTGAAACAGATAATGGTGGCTGGTGTCACAGGCTATACCCAGACGAAAAACTCCCATCATTTTGCCTTGCCTTTTCCAAGAGTTGCATCCCTTGCAAATGGTTTGATTACGGTTCATAGTGGCGGCTGTAAAAGTGAAGCGCAGAGAAGGAGAGGCTCTGGGTGGCACCGCAACAATGTGTACACTTTCAGTTGCAAAGAGAACTCTTTATTTTGTTATCCATTCTACGAATGAAGTTATGTGGCATAATTACGTATAATTGCATACTATTTCCAAAATATTTTATCTGCGCAAAAAGCCTACGCACACAAGAAAAAAAAAAGGATTAACTCCTTAGACAGTTTTAAAAAGTCCTTCTTGCAGTAATTTTTAAAACAAAAAAGGCAGATTTGTTTTTTTAAAAAATTGAGGTTTTGCTATTTCATTCAGCTTTCCCCAAAACACAAAAGGATGATGTTCCAAAATGTAGCAAAGCACAAACTCATACAAAAGGTATCTTAAAAAATGTAAATTCTATGTTTACTCATTGTATGTAAGCCCAAAACAGTTTAGTTTGGGACCATTTGAATAAAATTTTATGTTATATAATGCATACTTATGAAACACTTTGGCTTTTGTTGATAATTATATTAAAATTCGCCTTACTACATTCATTCCATAGACTTGTTCAATATAAATGTACACAACAAAGTTCAACCAACTATTATAGTTGGTTGAACTTTGGTGTATACATTTATATTGAATAAGATGCTAAGAACCTCACTCTCCAACATTCTCTCCTATTCTCCCATCTTTTCCTGTTTTTCTCATCACATTTTCTATCCTATCCTATTCAGTAACTCGAAGGTCGTTGGAGCACCACAGATGATCGTTTAATCAGCGTTCTCCATCTTTCCCTGTCCTCAGCAATCCTCATGGCTTCGCCCAGTGTCAAGCCAGTCCATTCTCGAATGTTGTCCTCCCACCTCTTTCTCTGTCTCCTTCTTCTTCTGTCTCCTTGCACCGTGCCTTGCAGGATGGTCTTTTCAAGGTCTGATGCTCTGGTGACGTGGCCATACCATCGGAGTTTCCATTGTGAGAATTGTGAGAATGTCATCATGTTGCCCAATGCCTGTGTAATGGTCTGTCGGACTTCGTCATTGGTGATGTGCTGAGTATAGGACATGCCCAGAAGTCTTCTGTAACACCTCATCTCCATGCTTTGTATTCTTCGTTGTAGATGTGCTGTGAGGGTCAATGTTTCGCAAGCATATAGTGTAATGAAAGAGGGTATTTTCAAGAATTGCATGTATGCGTGCGTGGATAAGTTAATCTGCGTGTTCTCCCATCTCACAACCTTCTCTAACTCGTAACAATAAACTACGTTGTCACGCCCTCTGTTAAACTATAAACATCAATCAACAAAAGGAGCACAAATACAGAAATCAACAAGAATCACAAGGAATAAATACAGTTGTCGCTACTCACGTAATTTTTCGTAGAATTAATCCATTGATAGGACAATCATGCACACTACTCACAAAATATAACACACAAATCCCAGTCACTGTCACCAGAGAGAAAAAGAAACTACAGTTGCAAATAGTTTCACTGGAGTTATGTTCCACTGTCTATGTATGTCCTCTGCCTCACCACCTCCTCCTTCCCCTTCCTTCATCTTCTTCTTTTCTTCCGCCTTCTCTGTATTCTTCTTAGTTCTCCTTCTTTTCCTTCATGCTTTGTTTCCTTCCGCCTTCTCCATCCCCCTCTTCTCTCTCCCTATGATTCTTTCTTCTTTATTTTCTTCTTTCTTCTTCACCTTCTTCTTCTGCTGCTGCTGCGGCTACTGCTTCCTTGTTGTCTTAATCTTCTTCTTTATTCTTCTACAGCTTCCATGCTTCCTCTGCTGCGGCTGCTGCTGCGGCCTCGTCTTCGTATTCTTCTTCTTTATTCTTCTTCAGCATCTTCGTTTCCTTCTTCTTCCATGGTTTCTTGTTTATTCTTCTTATTCTTTCATCTTTATTCTTCTTCTTCCTGCTTGTGGCGACTTCTGCAGACAAAGGAGTTTACCACAACTAAGTTTCTTGATACATAAACTTTTCTTCGGACCACTACATATTCCTCTTTCTTCTCTCTGTCACGGGACCAGTGCAGCAATACAATTCAACTTCCATCCATGTCAAATACAGTTCACCACATAAGCAAATTCTACAACTAATTATAACAAAAGAATATTATGCCAATGACACCAATAATTTCATTCATACAAATAAATGTAATGCTATACACTGCAAATGAAGTTTCAACTTCAAATCCAATAATGATCCGACTTCAATTCGTTATTCAAAAATTACAATGAACCACCATATTCATCTCCTTCCTACTCCATCCTTCACATTAATATCAACATTATTTATTATTAATTTTATTACATAACAAATACAATATAATCATTTATTAATATTATTACATTTATAATACAACATTTCAAATGATAAGCAAAATATACCTGCAGACACAGCTGCTGGAAGTCCAGACATCCGATGCATAGTATTGTCAAGAAAAGAACGAATCTATTTTTGAATGTACATTGGTGAACTGTCATGTGACCAGCTCAACCAATCAGAATTTAGCTGTCATTAAAAAATTATACCAATATCTCCTCACAGGAAAGAGATTACAATAATATAAAGTCATCGGACCAAAATACTATAAAACCGGTCTGTGACGTATAGGAAGAAGGAGATTACATCATTTTAACATAATGATTTTTATATTGTTTAAGTATTTATTATTCTGAATGTATGCGCATGTGTGTATGCGTATGAGCGCTTAAAGCAGACTTTAGTTTGGTTTTGGTTTTTGCTTTTTATAAAAAGAATTCTGTCTTCTTCTTTTTCTCCATTTTTTCTCCTTCCTTCCCTCTCTTTCTCTCTTTGTATGTTTCTCTGGGTGGGGTTTCTTGTGTTGTTGAAATACAATTGTTGTTGTTTATGATTGAATGTTCCAACTCGCACACATACCAAAATTACAACAAAAAGATTTAACAAAAATAAAATTAAAATAAATCAACAGATCCAAGTGAAAGGCAGGAGTACAAAAATAATTAAAACTAAATTCAGTCATTCAAAAATGCAACAACAAAAGCACTTAAGTTCAAGTTGAATTGATTGCCAAGTATACATTATGAATACTAGGAATATGTTTTGTACAATGGCCAATTGAGCATATAAGTTGAACATTACAACGCCGAAACACGCACACTGAATGATTACATATGAAATAAAAGAGGGGCTATTGGTGTGTGTGTGCGCGCATGTGTGTGAGTATATATATATATATATATATATATATATATATATATATATATATATATATATATATATATATATATATATATATATATATATAGTATAAAAAAATTAAATATATGGTTTTGAATACTGGTTGCTGTTTTTTACTACTGACATGTTTTGTATCATCATTGTGTAGTGCTTTTTTTTCTTTTAAATGATTTTATTGTTGCTTCATTATGTATTATTACTGTTGAGGTCTTTGTTGTGTGTGTTTGTGTTAGTGAGTGCGTGCATATGTGTGTGTTTGTGTGCATGTGTGTGTGTGTGTGTGTGTGTGCGTGGATGTGGATTTTATACATATTTTAAAAAATATTTCTTATTAGATTCAACATGTTTTTATCTCCTAATGTTTTAATATTGTTTAAATATTTATTCTTTTTGTGTGCGTGTGAATGCTTAGAGCAGACTTTAGCTTGGTTTTGTACCTAAAAAATAAAATTGAAAACATTATTATTATTATTTATTATTATTATTATTATTATTATTATTATTATTATTATTATTATTATTATCCTATCCTGTCCCATAACCCGAAGGTCGTAGGGGCACCACAGATGATCGCTTAACCAGCATACTCCATCTTTCTCTGTCCTCAGCAGCCCTCATGGCTTCGCTCAGTGTCAAACCAGTCCATTCTCGAATGTTGTCCTCCCACCTCTTTTTCGGTCTCCCCCTTCTTCTACCTCCTTGCACTGTGCCTTGCAGAATGGTCTTTGCAAGGCCTGATGATCTGGTGACGTGGCCATACCATCGGAGTTTCCGTTTCTTCACCACTGTGAGCAGGTCATCGTGTTGTCCAATGGCTTGTGTGATGGTCTGTCGGACTTCAATGTTGGTGATGTGTTGGGTATAGGAAATGCACAGAAGTCTTCTGTAGCACCTCATCTCCATGCTTTGTATTCTTCGTTGGAGATCTGCTGTGAGGGTCCATGCTTCGCAAGCATATAGGAAGATGGAGATGACCAGAGAGCGCAGCAGTCTTACTTTGGAATGTAGACTGATGGTTCTGTCTTTCCAAATGGGCTTCAACTTTGTCAGGGCAGCAGTTGTTTGTGCGATCCTGGAGAGGACTTCCTGTCGAGACCCATTGTCTGACACAATGGCTCCTAAATATTTGAAGCTGTGCACTGTGTTGAGGGATTGGCCTTGTACTTTGATGTCCGTGTTGATGCCATTGGTGTTGTTGGTCATCATTTTGGTCTTCTCTGCACTTATTTCCATTCCAAAAGCTCTGGAGGTGGTGTCAAGCCTCTGTACAAGCTGTTCAAGTTCTTGTTCCTCTCCAGCCAATCCATCAATATCATCCGCAAAACGAAGATTGGAGATTGCTCTGCCCCCTATGCTGACTGTGCCTTCGTGATCTGCAAGAGCATCTGACATGATGCGCTCTAGGAAGATGTTGAAGAGTGTTGGAGAGAGTAGGCATCCTTGACGCACACCGATTGTTGTTCTGAACCAGTTCCCGATGACGCTGTTATGGAGGACTGCACTGGTAGCCTTGTCATACAGGCTTTTGATGACTTCTATAATTTTAGGGCTGATGTTGTAAACTTTCATGGTTGCCCATAGAGCTGCATGCCAGACTCGGTCAAATGCCTTCTTGAAGTCTATGAACACATGATATAGATGTTGTTGGTGCTGTAGGTATTTCTCACAGATTATTCTGAGGTTGAAAATCTGTTCAGTGGTACTTCGCCCTGCCATGAATCCTGCTTGTTCTTCAGCTATGATTTGTTCAGCTTGTGGTTTCAACCTGTTGAGTATTATTTTCAGGAGGACCTTGCTGGGATGGCTGATGAGGCTGATGGTGCGGTAATTTTCACACTCCTGAAGGTTACCTTTTTTGGGAAGAGTGATGACAAGCGACTGGGTCCATGGTGTAGGCCATTCCCCACTCTGCCAGATTATTATTATTATTATTATTATTATTGTTACATATAAATTATAAACTACACATCTACACAAACCACCAGTAATCACTGAACATAATTAGGCTTATTATTGATCATCGTTCCATAGGCCTACAGTGCAGCAGCGTTACAAAAGTGCAAATACATTACTTCATTCACATACATAGACTGCGTCTTGCACAGCCATTAAACAAATTACAATAATTAATAATAATAATACAATTCTTGATAAATAATAACAGCATACAAAATTATGAACTAATACAGAAATACTAACACTCGGATATATATATATATATATATATATATATATATATATATATATATATATATATATATATATATATTTCCAAAAAGTTAGCAGTTTTGGGCAACACAAATGTTATTGGAGAGTAACAGATCTATTGTTCTCTAGTAGCGTCTGCTTCAACGATCAACCCATTCGCAAGGGAGGTAAATCATAAAAGTGGCCTGTAAGCGTTATATAGGAGTTTTCCGTATGGGTATAGCCTGTGCTGGTATTCAATTTACACAGGCCGGGGGTGAAAATCATCAACCCTAACCCTATGATGGCTTGCTTAGAGATCAAATAAATTAGATATGAAGAGAGATGTATATTTATGGGGAGTGAAAAGCTGGAAAAGTTAATACATTCACAGCATATTATGACATACATGCACCAACATCCACCCTTTTTTTATCCAGACACACAATCATGCAAGCAAATAAAACATTGCTGGGACAACACTAGTGATGAAGCTTGAGAAAAGTTTAAATATTTTGTAGATCTAAATAAATATTACCATCACGGCCAAATAAATGGCAAAAAAAGACGGATGGATATTTTTGAAACTAAAACAGAAAAGTTTTAAATGAAACAAAGATAATGTCACTATTTTAAATTTTCTTTAAAACAAACTAAAATGAATAATACATTTTTTTAGCTCTAAATAAATATTACCATCTTAGTTAGTTATTTATTAATTGCTTACAGGGTCCAGCGGACTGCAAAGAGCCGAATCAGGACCACAAAATCAAGACCACTACTCTGCTGAAAGAGGACTCACTCCTGATCTGCATAAAAGATCTGCCGAAACAACCCTAGCCAGCCGGTCACTTTACAATAAAGACATCCCACGCAGGGGACGCTGAGGCTGTACTCTAATTTATCGAACCCCCATTTACAAAAACAAAATAGAATACAAACATCATTACAAAATATCAACAAAACACATACATATAAAATGCCTACATTGCCAAATAATAACATCATAGGAAGCCCCAGTGACCATTTGGAAGAAAGCGTCCAATATTCCCCAAGCAGATCCAACAGACCTCATACACAAATGAGAAGTTTTGTCCCAGAAGAGTTTTCAAGAAAAAAAGTCTAGAGAAGAAGAAGATACTATGGCAGATAGATAGAACAGAGTAGGAATGAGAAAGAACAAAGGAGAAAGACAGCGACAGTGGAAATTTAAAGCACTAAATTTCCAAAAAGTGGGGATACTATTTATACTGAAACCCCTGGAAACCCCCCGGGGGCAATACTACCATCTGGCCGAAATATATGAAAGAAATATGGGGTCATTTTGAAAACATTATACATGAAAGTTTCAAAACTTAACAAAGGATAATGTTAATGTTTTAGACTTTAAAAAAAAAAGAAGAAAGCAACAAAAATGAAATCAAACAACTGAAAGAAAAAAATACTCACATATGTTGCTATCTTCTGATGCAGCCAACAGAAGGTCCATGCTTTCAATAAAGATGAGCTTGAGTATTGTGGTATGTGGGTGATCATGGGTGGACAACTGGACAACAAGTTGACACAAAATAATAATAGCACTAACACTGGGAAACATTCAAGTAAAACTTCAAATCTTCTGAAAACTTGTAAAAAAATCTACAGCCACCTATACAGCTAATATAGCAAACCGAAAACAGAAAAACAATAGACAAAAGAAATGTTATGATATCGAACGGACTTTCTGAGCGTCTGATTATTAGTTCAGTATGAAGTCTTTATATGCATTCTTTGTTTGAAGTTCTTCACAAATATATGTGTGACTAAATTTATGAAATAATCAAAATCAGACAGAATCTTGATTGCCCCATCAAAATAAAAGGATACATTTTTTTTATTTCTCTGAGCCTTTGTATCTGATTTTTTATAAAGTATTTTTAATGCACATACATTAAATTTTCTGCTTTACTTTTGCCTTCTCTCTCTCTCTCTCTCTCTCTCTCTCTCTCTCTCTCTCTCTCTCTCTCTCTCTCTCTCTCTCTCTCTCTCTCTCTCTCTCTCTCTCTCTCTCTCTCTCTCTCTCGATGTTAATTTGGATAGAACTTGATTGGTCAATGTACTTTTTAATACCCAATTTTTATTTTACAGATAACCTTGAAGTAAAAAGAACAGTCCAAACACCAGCAGAATGTGTGAATTAATAATTAAATCATTTTGAATGGCACAGGCAATGAGATAGAATAGAAAAGAGTTTTGAATCCTTATGACATATATTGCACATAAAAAAACTAAAAAAAATTATCATGCGTAGAATAATTGATAGAATCACACCAAAGTTCTGAGAAACAAGAAAGAATAAATACTGACACATCTAAAAGTAAAAATAAAATTCCAAATCATTTCATATCTACACAAATCTGACAGGAAAAATGCAACATAGTTCAAATATATTTCTTAAAATAAGAGAATAAGTTTAGAAATAGCAAAAAACTGGGCTGTTTAAACTGAAAACGAACGGACAAAGATTAAATGTGTTATTTTGTAGCAGAATGCATTGAAGCTGTCATCATGCAACAATACATGTGCGTGATTTGTTACAAGTGAAAGCTGAGAATTAACATTCAAGGCAGGAAGTGTTTGCTCACTACTAAATACCTGTAATTTTATCATAAATTAGCACTAAAGTATGCAAGAGAGCTGCAACTGAATATTTATAATAAAGGCATCTCTTATTTTAGTCATTGAACTGACCCCATTTTAATCATTGTATAATTGTTGTTAGACAGCACTTTTCCAGCTCAAGTCCTGCTCAAGGCACTGGCAGACACAAGGTTTACTCAACGTGCTCTTTTGCTGCCTTAAGCGCATCAGCTGACTTTCCAAACAACCGGGCACTGAAAGTTTAAATCTAAACTCAAGTCTTACATCGGCACAATACTTAAGATCTAGATTCAAGATCTGTTCAGGTTATAAAAGCTTAATCACTCACTACCAACTGCACTCCTAACAAAATTGTTAATTTAAGCAGAACTAAGCATGTGTTCCATTAAAAACAGTTTTTGTCTCTAAAACCAACCTGTCCATGATATGCTTAGCTGCCATAAAAGTACATTTCTGTTTGTACTACAAAATAACTAGAAGGGCAAAGCCCACATGACTCACATGCTCGTTATGGAACGTGCAATATTTAAAATGAAAATGAGTGGCCACAAAAATTTAAAAAGAGAAGAAAAAAGGGTGGCATTAAAATGCAAAGTAATCCCGACATTGATCTTTCTATGCTCTTGACCTTAAGATGGTGCTGATCTCCTGCTACAAATACAATCATGTACTATCAAATAAACTACAGCAAAAGTTGTATTATGCCAAAACAACAGTGACCTTGGGATGACCTTGACCTTTAGTGACCTTGACATGACTTCGACCTTCAAGTGACCTCTCATGCATGTATGATCAAATAACCCAATGTTGTTGAAATGGGTTAAATAAACACTATTCCACTGTACGATCACCTATTTTTGTATGTTTGTGCAAGGCCTACAATGATCTTGACCTTCAAGATCAACGCAAAAACAAAAATACAGTATATGAAAGATCAGTCTATCATCTTGGTATACAACAAGTTGGGACTTTATATTTCTCATAGTTTAGGGTCAAGGTCACTTCAAATATTTATTCTAACTGACTTTAGACAGCTCCAGTGACCTTGACCTTGGAGTGAGGTTGAACGAATTTGCATAGTATGTATGTCTTATTGATATCTATCTGGCTTAAAAAAAATCATAAATCCAATATTAATTTTTTTAAAAGAAATTTTGTGAAAATTTGTCATTTTTTTACTAACATTTGTTGACTTTGTGACTTTGACCTTGAAATGAAGTCATTCAATCACTGATCATGTATGATGTCTCATGGGTATACAACATCTTACCAAGTTTGGTTGTGAAAGTTGAAATAGATTCTGAGATATTAATCCATTTTCAAGTTTTGCAAAGACTTCGTACGGCAGACAGATGCCCCCCACCTACCCCCCACCCCAAAAAAAAGGCATTTTTGGACTATTCAAGACTTATCTTGCACAGATTTGCAAAAATCTAGAAACATTTTTGGGGGGGTGAATACATAGATTCGCATTGCTATGCATGCGAGTCAAAAATTGCATTAAACTGCATTGAATTGAATTGTAATGTATTGTATTGTATAGTACTTAAAATGTACTGTCTTGTATTATGTTGCTTTGTACTGTATTGCATTGTACTGAACTGTATTGTAAAGATAAAGGTGTTGAGGGCGAGAGGCCTTTGGGACCTCCATTTTCTCTAGCCCAGCTAAATGACAGCGGTGCCCATCTCTCACTAGCTGCTGTACCTTTCCTTGTTTCATTCTTTGTGTCAATGGGTGGTTGCCTTCTGCGTACAGTCACCCATCCTGCATAACATTGTTTAACGTGAAATAGTTCTGGCATGTGCCCAAACCACTACGGCATCCACTGTGCTGCACTGGATGGTTTTATGTCCTATGTATTTGAACTGTACATAGTAAATTGCTAACCAGTTAATGACAAGAGCAAGACTCACTGGCGGAATGACCTGTCTATAGGCGTAGCTACTGTGGGTAGGGCGACCGCTGCTTCGTGATTTGGGAGGCTTATCGTTCTCTTTCTCAAGGTCTTTGGGATCTCTGTCCTGCCCTTCCAGCTGCTCTCGAATCCGTGAGCCGGCATGCTTCTTTTTGCTCATTTCACTCATGATGAAGTTCTCTTTGCTAGTCCAGACAGGAGAGGAGTAGGGTTAACAGGGCTCAAAATCAAAAACCGAGAGAAAGAAGGGAGAAAAACAAAAAAGATAATAAATCAAGCTGAAGAGATAAAAAAAATGAGATTAGTGTTTGCATCATGCAGACATAAGCAACACACAAAATAGTTGATAAAATAAACTTTTGCCCGACTTTAACCTCAAATGTAAAACACACGCCCTGCTTCGCTTCGTGACCCAAATGAGCAAATTTATTTTCCTTTCCACCCTCCCTGCCATCCCTTAAGATATCACATTTTATATATTTTGCTTAATTGAAATGACATCTGATTAACACAAAGAAAGACTAGTGTAAGAAGAAGGACAAGTGTGGAAGCTTGAAACACGCAATGAATTTCACGATGTTAAAGAATTTAACATGGCTGAGTGAAAGCTGAAAATATTACATTATTAGTAATTGGAAGGTGAAACATTAAAAAAAAAAAAATTTAAATTAAGAATGGAGAAGAACAAGTTATGGGTCTCTATAAACAAGCAAAAAGGGCATGCAGTGAAAAGAGCGAGGCACTGAGAGTTTGTTGAGTTTCATTTAAAAACTGAATAAGAAATAATGTAAAAGCCTGCCAACTCTGATTGCTGCATTTGCTCCTTTCTTCTTCATTTCCAAAGACATCTCCTGTTGCTCCCTACTGTAAAACACATTTCAAAATTGTTTCCTGTCAAGAAATTAAAAGTTTTAACCAGTTATTTGAAGTTCCTGTCTGGAAGACACATTTCTACAAAATCTTTAAAAGTTTTAATCGTTTATCTGTGGACATATTTCTACAATGGACTTTTTCAAAATCTTAAAGTTTAAACACAGTCTTTGACTTCCTACTGTAAAACAAATTTTAACAATAGGTTGTCAAAAACTTCAAAGCTTAAATTATTATCTCAATTTTTTTTTTCAACCCACCTTACAAAATGCATGTATTTTGTTATCTTTTTATTTACTAATGTACTTTAAATATGGGAAGGCATAGATCTCATGCGTAAAAAAATATTAAGTTCTTATTTATTTCAATAATATTATTGGTTTCAATGAACCACAAGTGATTGTTGTAATTTGAGATCTAAGAATATTAAAAACACCAAATAAACGCAGATGAGAACCAAGTGACATTAATAAAAGATAATTTTTTTAAAAAAGGAAAACACTGCACAGTGGTGTACATTTGTTTACCTGTACATGAAAGGGTTGGACTGCATGCGTTCCCATTTGCTTATTGATCCCTCATGATCTCCACTGAAGATGAGGATTGGGATCTTGGCAGCTATAGGAAACAGAATATACTGGGTTGTTGAAAAATAACTCCTTTTTGAAAATTGCTTTTCACTTGTGCACATAGTACTACATTTGCCAGAAACAAAAATGTAATGTGATCCTTACTGAGGTAGCATGTAATTGCTGATCTCTAATTTCATCTTACAGTGATGAGAGCAGCCCGTTATGGCCAACATTCAGCATGACCAACATACCACAGGAGTTCCTGCTGACATCAGTCGAGGCTAGTCCCATGTCCAGACGACAGAAACTGGTGGACAATACTGGTGCCAATGTGGAATTTTAATACTGCCGACAATTTCTACTACAGTGGAACCTCCAATATACGACCGTCCAAAATCTGAGAAAAAAACGGTCATATAATAGAGGTGGTCTTATACCGGAAACAAGGGGTGGGGTGGGGGGGGAGGAGGGGTCAGGCTCGGAGGGGTATGTAGTCATAGTTTTCACACTCACCAGCATGTATTCTCTGACAAAGGAAACTGTAAAACATGTTTCATTTTTAGCTTTGTCTTTTATTCACAACTTCAAACATAGAAAACAGTCGAACCACTGCCAGACGCGTTCATCCAACTTCAAGTCTGTCAGTGCAGAAGCTCTCAGTTTCGATGTTTCCCTTTTCGCCACTTTCTCCACTCTCCCATCGTAGTTTCACAGATTCCTTATCCTTTATGATGAGCTGAATTTGGGTCTTCCCAACGTCTAAACTTCTTGCAATAGACAAACAACTCTCCCCATTTTCACTTCTTTCAATCACTTTCATTCTCT
Organism: Oncomelania hupensis; assembly: GCA_036898135.1. NCBI lineage: Eukaryota > Metazoa > Mollusca > Gastropoda > Littorinimorpha > Pomatiopsidae > Oncomelania > Oncomelania hupensis. The sequence goes on along the minus strand of CM072511.1, from coordinate 9,093,909 downwards.
CTGCCAAACTCAAAACGTTCCTCTTGCGCGACGCCATTTTGACAGCCAGTGTAGGCGACTAATGTCCCTTATTTGCGAACCGGAAATAGCAGACAACAGCAGGCGTACACTAACATGAGAGAAAAAACGAAAGGTACAGACAGCAAATTAACTGATATCTCTTTTAAATTGCCCTAAGACGGTCGTATAAAGGGCTTAAGACACGGTCGCTGGTCACATAAACGAGGTTGTCGCATACCAGAGGTCATTTATTATTGGAAGTGAATCCGTCAGAAGTTTTCAGGTCACATAACGGAGGGAGTCGTATACCAGAGAGCCGGATACCGGAGGTTCCACTGTATTTACATTAAAACTTGTTTCACTACCAACCAATAATTAGTAAAGTTGTTAGCAATTTGTAATAGGGAGTTATTTTTCAACCATCCTGTAGTTACATACTGCTGCATAAATATACAGTAAACATGGACATGCCAACGTGTTAGATCTAACAAGTTTATTGTTAGATCTAAAATACAATATTTAACAAAACCAAAATTATATTCCATGGTCCCCTGCAATAACTCTTAAAATTGTTCATATTGGTAATGAAATGTGGATCTTTCAGATTAACACTCACAAACACACACATACATACACCCTCACAAACACAAACACACACACATACATGAGCATACACATACACACGAAAATCACACACACACGCACTCACACCCACACACACACAAACACACCCTGCATAAATCTCACATTTTACTAATTGTGCACATTGACATACCGAACATTTACATGCATTAACACTCAAATACATACTTACACAAACATGCACACAAATGCACACATACGCATGTACACATATAAATCTGGACACATATAAAGCTGGATACATTGCACATTGGCATTTGTGTTGCTATTGTAAAAGTAGCTAATCAGTTGGAGAGCTAAGAGCAGCAGGAGGAGTGACTCACTGTAGCATAGACTTTCCAATGGACTGGTGCACTTCAGGGCTGTCACACATCCTTGTGTGTTGTACTTCCATACTATTAAATGACGACGGCTTGTGGTGGCTTCAAAAATAAATAATAATTGCAGATCAGTTCTGAGATAATCAAACAAAGGTTTAATTTAAACAATGAGATGTATGTGCAAAACATTCCTACATTTTTCTTATCATTCAGTTCAATGTACGTTTTAGAGCTATTTGTAGTCTGTATCACTTTTTCCTCAGAACACATCAGCAGAAAGACATGTAAGTTGCTGTGGTTTCTGTTGTTGTCTAATAGATGCAAGTTACCCTTGCCAAGGTTATAGTAATTAAAACTATTGAAATTCATTATACTGCAGAGAAAATAAATTCTTCTAACTTATTATTAAGCCATTCAACATTACATATGTATAAACTAGAATGGCAAAGCCCATATATATGACTCACATGCTCCTTATGAAACTTGCAATATTTAACATGAAAATGAGTGCCCAGAAAGTAAAAAAATGAAACGATGGCATTCAAATGCAAAGTAATACCGACTTTGATCTTTCTATGCTCTTGATATTGAGATGACATTGACATCCAGCTCTAAATACACTCATGTACAGAAAAAGTTGTACTATGTCTTTGAGATGACCTTGACTCTCATGTGATCTCTCATGCATGTCTGATCAAATAACCCAATGTTGTTGCATACTATCAGTTAAATAAACAGCCATCGATTTTTTGTATGTTTTTGAAAAGCCTAAAATAACATTGACCTTCAAGATCAACATAAAAACGGAACAAATATGAAAGATCAATCTATCATCTCTAAATACAACAAGTTTGGACTTTAAATCTTATAGTTTAACAAACTCTGGAACTCTACAGTAAAGTTGATGTTGACGTTGGAGTGAGTGTGATGACATTTGCAACTTGTGTCTCATTGATTATATCATGCTTCAAAGAATCAATATTTAAAAAACCTAGAACAAAAAGTGAAATTTTATGAAAATTTGTATTTGTTTTTACTAACATTTGATGATCCTGTGACCTTGACCTTGAAGTGAAGTCATTCATTCACAGATAATTTATGAGGTCTCATGGGTATACACCATCTTACCAAGTTTGGTTGTGATAGTTGAAATAAGTTCTGAGTATTTAGCCACTTTAAAGTTTTTGCATAGACAGACGATGGACAGCGGTCGGCAGACAGTGGACAGACAGACAGATGGACGGATATTATTTTTGGACTATTTAGGACTCATCTCACACAATCTGGAAAAATCTGGAAATAAATATTTTGGTGCGAGTACATAGACTCACATGGCTATGCATGTGAGTCAATACAAAGCTGACAGTATTAATAATGAGGTTTAGATCTAACAAAGGCACTCTCTGTTACCTTGATCTTGTTTCCTATAACATACATTTTGTATAAAATCTACAGTGATATAGTTACAACACATAAAACCTCTGGAAAAAGGCCGATATTACATCTGTAAGACACAGTTTTGTTATCATCCTAAGAATGATGCCAGTTCAGCTAAATACATATTATAATTTTATTAAAGAAAAAAAATATTATTTCCACAATGTAGTTTAGAATCAGATACAGAATATTATTACTAGAAGGAAATGATTATAGTACAACTCATATACAATCAATACTTCTTTCAGTCCCTGAAACATTTATATACACCCTCACTCATGCATAAACAAGCATATTTCATATGTTTCATATTTGGCTCATAACATACCAACACACTGGTTGGAGTCAGGGAAGTACTTGAGAATCTGCAGATGGTACTTTCCATCATCATAAACATTCTGAAATGTCCCAATAAAATCTGACACCTGCATGACAAACCCAGAAATTGAAATTACTCAATGAACATATTTTGAAAAACTAAGCTCTAGATCTAAGCAAATGTTTTAAAAATACAAGATATTCATGCTATTCGTTATTATTGCATGCATTGTACATATTCAGATTGTTATCAATGTGAGCACACATACACATTCCCACACTCACACACAAACTTGTTTTCACTGCGTTGCCACATTGACAATGGGTCATATTTTTAAGTACTTTAAAGTTTTCTAATGCTAACTCAAACCCTAACCTAAGCCCTAACCCTTACCCTAACACAGCTCTAACCCTAACGGATCATTGGTTTGATGTCAAAACAACGAGGGCTGTCAAAACAAGCTATGTAGATGTTCACTACTTTGTCCAAATAACGCTGTGTAAACAAGTCTACACACACACACATTCATACACACACATACATACATACACACACACATGTTCATACTCAAAACAGTAACACAGGCACCTTGATTGACTCACGGGTTTTTAAACAGAATGTCTAGATCTAAAACTGCAATAAAAGGAACCATAACTACATGTAAGTTACTACTTATTATTACACACAACTGATTTTCGTTTTTACTAAGACACTTGTGCCTTCATGGAATTTTACCTTTGACTGAGAGACTGCATGTGTACTCTATAAAAAGAAAACTGACAAAACCATCCCAAACAAACCAACGAAAAACCTACATTGTCACCAGACTTGGGATCATACAGCCAAGCATAGGAAGCACCACCGGCCACCCATACAATCTTGTTGCGAGGTATGTAAACCAGGCCTGTCACTGTGGCCATGAAGTTGTCAATCTTGTTCACCAGCTTCCCATCAATTGACCAAATCTTCATGCTCTTGTCAAATGAGCCTGTCAAAATCCTAGAGTTTTGGAAAACAACAAATAAGCCATTAAATTATTTCACTGTGAAGCAATGACATTTCCCCATCAAACTCTCAATGCCTGTATTTTTATTTACAAAAAATTGTTCCCTGGGTTTCAAAAGATTTTTATTTTAAATATTTATAAAGCTTTTCGTTTTAATCTGCATACATGGTTTACTATACAAATTATCAACAACTCAGCATGTGTAACTAAGTTAATCTGATGAATTTTGCAATGATATGTGATGAGTATTTCCCAAACATTTAAAAGTATAAAACATTGATGCAACTAAAAAGCAAACACACACATTCAATAATTCCTAAAAGATAGACAGACAGATATATAGATAGATAGATAGATAGATAGATAGATAGATAGATAGATAGATAGATAGATAGATAGATAGATAGATAGATAGATAGATAGATAGATAGATAGATAGATAGATAGATAGATAGATAGATAGATAGATAGATAGATAGACAGAGAGACAATGTTTATAGGGTCAAGAGGTTTGCTAGGAGCCAAATCAGGACCACTCAAAAACCATTCAAAATCAGACTAGACCACTAAAACATTAAAATATGATAAAAGATGTATATAAAAATAACTTTACTGCTGAATTTTAACCAATCATAATCACACAAACAAAATGACATGACCTATATGCGATAAAACAAATCAATATCATGGAAAAATGAAAACAAGTTTTGACCGTTGCAAACTTTAAACATCTCATTAAAAGGTACCAAACTATAATATTACTAAAATAAATTAATACACAATGTAATGAGTCAATAGAAGTTTTGATCCAAATAAAACAGTAGAAAATTGAGATAATGAGTGGGGGTGATGCAGGAAATAACAGCACATGCCAAGAAAGAAACAAACAAAAGAAAGAAAGAGAGGAAAGAAAGGAAGGAAAACGATGCTTAACGTCCTATTGCATGAGCGTTAAGGACGATCACCACGTCGCCACCCTGACAACAATGACCATCATCATCATATCAAAAATGAGATCCAACGGATCTTTCCTTGTATATTAAAAGAAAAGGAAACTAGTAGGTTAAAGCCCATATGACTCACATGCTCTTTATGGAACTTGCAATTTTTAACATGAAAATGAGTGCCCAGAAAAAACCAAAGTGAAACGGTGGCTTTAGAAAGCAAAGTAATACCGAATTTTATCTTTCTATGCTGTTGACCTTGAGATGACCTTGACCCAGTGGCATAGCTAAGGATTTGCGGGCCCAGGGGGCTTGGCCTCTTTGGGGGCCCCTGCATTTTGACATTCGACATCATGACATGAGATAATGTACTTAATAAATATATAAGTCTACATTCAAATTGCAACAATGTCACTAACTTATTTAACGACGTGAATAGCAAGATTACATGGCGCCGGTGGCTTAATATTTAATGTTAAAAAAAATTCAGACACTCCCTTTGGGGCCCCCCTAAAATAGGGGTCCGGGGGGACTTTCGAATTTGGACCCCTCCTCTCCCTCCCCTAGCTATGCCACTGCCTTGACCTGTGGCTCCAAATACACTCTTGTACTATCAAATAAACTACAGGAAGTTTTATTATCCCCCCAAAAAAAACAGTGACCTTGGGATGACCTTGAGTTGTAGTGACCTTGACCCTGGGATAACCTGGCCCTTTACATGGTTTCTCATGCTAATGTATGGTCAAATAACCCAATGTTGTTGCATACTATGGGTTAAATAGAGCAATTCTACTGTACGATGACATATTCTTTGTTTGTTTTTCCAAGGCTTAAAATTACTATGACCTTCAAGATCAACGCAAAAACGGAACAAATATGAAAGATCAATCTATCATCTCTATATACAACAAGTTTGGTCTTAATATCACTTAAAGTTTCGGGTCAAGGTCACTACAAACTAGCTTAACTACCTATACTAACCGACTTTGGACAGCTCCAGTGACCTTGACGTTGGAATGAGGTTGATCAAATGTGCAAAGTCTATCATGCATCAAAGAATCTTAAGTTCAATATTAAAAACTTATTTTAAAAAGTTACATTTTGAGAAAAATTGTAATTTTTTGTACTAACATTTGTTGACCTTGTGACCTTGACCTTGAAGTTAAGTCATTCATTTTCTGATCACTTATGAGGTCTCATGGATATACACCATTTTATCAAGTTTGGTTGTGATAGTTAAAATAGGTTCTGAGATAATAATCCACTTGCACAGACAGCGGATGGCGAACAGACAGATGGACAGATGGAAAAAACGTTTTCTAAAATGTTATTTTTGGACTCTTTAGGACTCATTTCACACAGATTTGCAAAAGTCTATAAAATATTTTTGGGGGTTGTGAATACATCGACTCACATTGCAATGCATGTCACATTACTATGCATGTGAGTCAGACAGCACAATCAAACAAATTAACAGGAGGACAATAAATGAATTAAACATCAGTGAAGAAAGTAAAAAAGAAAAGAAAAAAAGAAATAATTAAAATAACATAAATTAAGAAATATGAAAGAAAGAACAGAAAGGAAGATACAATTCTCACCAAGTGTTATTCTCATTGTCCCGTGCACAGGTCATGCAAGTTATGCCAGCATCATGAATGATGTTGCTGCAAATACAAATCTGATGATTGTATACTGACCTATAAAACTTGCATTCGCTGTGCGTTTCCAGTACTAAATAAATGTACACTCCTCCTGAAATGTAAATTGCTCAGTCCTTCCCTGACAAATAAACAAAATCTTCATGCGCACTTTCAGATATAACAAAACTGGATAAAAGAACAATGAAGGCATGCTTGCCAGTTAGATAGTTCTACCCTACTGTTGGTACAACATATGTTTCATGGGATAAGAAAACAATGTCAAACAGTATAAAAATATGGAATTTAAAAGCTTTTATTTCAAGACACCCGCTATTAAAAAAGTTCTAAAGAAAATGTAGTGCATATTCAAAATAATCACTTGAAAATGGGCTCCAAACTGGAATCGCCTGTATATGATGAATCATAAATCACAAGTCTCTGGTCATATCTACAACAGAAAGAGCATATAACACATGTGTAAATTAAATTAAATATAAAGCATCATAAACAAAAAAATATTTGTGTGAACTGCAATTATTGAAAACGAAACAGTAGCTCTCTGGGAATATCAAGATTGTGTTACACTCCATTTGATGTTGGAGTTGTCTATCAGTATCTGATTCAGCCCCGATGCTTGAATTCCTGATAGTTGTGTAACTCAGATTCGTTTATTCACGCAACCCGCTCAAGCAGCATACAAGTCACAAAGTCGACGTATGAAGTTTTCCACTTTTATTCAGCACACATCACCAACTGCATACAATTCTCAATTCAACTCAACAACTTTCACAGCAACTCACTATCAACAACTCTCTCTCAACAATCAATCACTATTTTAACAGTGCGGCGCTTATATAGTCTCTACATACACGGGAACAAACGAGAATAATCCTACAAAAAAAACACCACAACCAATCAAAATTAATTTCATCATCACGTGACTCACGTCATCCAACCCCATTTGGAATGGAAGCTTCCATGGTCCTATCCTATCCTATCCTGTCCCATAACCCGAAGGTCGTAGGGGCACCACAGATGATCGCTTAACCAGCATACTCCATCTTTCTCTGTCCTCAGCAGCCCTCATGGCTTCGCTCAGTGTCAAACCAGTCCATTCTCGAATGTTGTCCTCCCACCTCTTTTTCGGTCTCCCCCTTCTTCTACCTCCTTGCACTGTGCCTTGCAGAATGGTCTTTGCAAGGCCTGATGATCTGGTGACGTGGCCATACCATCGGAGTTTCCGTTTCTTCACCACTGTGAGCAGGTCATCGTGTTGTCCAATGGCTTGTGTGATGGTCTGTCGGACTTCAACGTTGGTGATGTGTTGGGTATAGGAAATGCACAGAAGTCTTCTGTAGCACCTCATCTCCATGCTTTGTATTCTTCGTTGGAGATCTGCTGTGAGGGTCCATGCTTCGCAAGCATATAGGAAGATGGAGATGACCAGAGATCGCAGCAGTCTTACTTTGGAATGTAGACTGATGGTTCTGTCTTTCCAAATGGGCTTCAACCTTGTCAGGGCAGCAGTTGTTTGTGCGATCCTGGAGAGGACTTCCTGTCGAGACCCATTGTCTGACACAATGGCTCCTAAATATTTGAAGCTGTGCACTGTGTTGAGGGATTGGCCTTGTACTTTGATGTCCGTGTTGATGCCATTGGTGTTGTTGGTCATCATTTTGGTCTTCTCTGCACTTATTTCCATTCCATAAGCTCTGGAGGTGGTGTCAAGCCTCTGTACAAGCTGTTCAAGTTCTTGTTCCTCTCCAGCCAATCCATCAATATCATCCGCAAAACGAAGATTGGAGATTGCTCTGCCCCCTATGCTGACTGTGCCTTCGTGATCTGCAAGAGCATCTGACATGATGCGCTCTAGGAAGATGTTGAAGAGCGTTGGAGAGAGTAGGCATCCTTGACGCACACCGATTGTTGTTCTGAACCAGTTCCCGATGACGCTGTTATGGAGGACTGCACTGGTAGCCTTGTCATACAGGCTTTTGATGACTTCTATGATTTTAGGGCTGATGTTGTACACTTTCATGGTTGCCCATAGAGCTGCATGCCAGACTCGGTCAAATGCCTTCTTGAAGTCTATGAACACATGATATAGGTGTTGTTGGTGCTGTAGGTATTTCTCACAGATTATTCTGAGGTTGAAAATCTGTTCAGTGGTACTTCGCCCTGCCATGAATCCTGCTTGTTCTTCAGCTATGATTTGTTCAGCTTGTGGTTTCAACCTGTTGAGTATTATTTTCAGGAGGACCTTGCTGGGATGGCTGATGAGGCTGATGGTGCGGTAATTTTCACACTCCTGAAGGTTACCTTTTTTAGGAAGAGTGATGACAAGCGACTGGGTCCATGGTGTAGGCCATTCCCCACTCTGCCAGATCTTGTTACAGATAGTGGTGAGAGCATCAGTCATCGCTTCTCCTCCTGCTTGTAGCAGTTCCGCTGGTATGTTGTCCACTCCCGCTGACTTCCCTTTCTTCAGCGATTGCACTGCTGCCTCAACTTCTTCCCGGAGAATTGGGAGGATTTCTTCTTCTTCTCTGCTCTCGGGACATGCTAGAACTGATGGGTCTCCATTTGGTGTATGGTTGTAAAGGTCAGAGCAGTACTCTGTCCATCTGTCCATGGTAACCAACAGAATAATCCACACGCTTCGATCGATAGTAAACAACTGATTCCCGAAAATTCTCAAACAATATCGACCAACTAAAAACACTAACGTTACACAAAGCCTCTACTAATAACAACGCAAAATCAAATCAAAGATAAATACACTCTATTACTGCATGCGTTGCAAAAATAAAACGAACAGATCTATCGCGCGCGTCACACACAAGCCTGCCATTGCACGCGCTTCACACATAACATCGTGCGCATTTCATACGCACCATTCGCGTTTCAACGTAACAGATTGAAAACCAAAAATAACAAACTAAATGGCAATTTATAATAGAATGCTATACAATAAAATACACATAATAATTAAAATATAGTAATCTCACCCTGCAGAGTAGATTCTAGAGTCGATGCACAAGATACAACGAACAATGTCTGTGTGCTCTTTGGCGAAGTACAGACACCGTTTGTTGATAAGGTGGCCACTTTCTCGCTCTGCAATATGAATACGACAGTGCAATATTTCAACATTTCACATAATTATTTGTTCTGTTTATGAAATATTCTGTATTGATCCGTTGGTGTGTGTGTGTGTGTGTGTGTGTGTGTGTGTGTGTAGGTGTGTGTGTGTGCGTGTATGTGCGTGAGTGTATCATCTGTATGTGTGTGAGCATGTGTGCATGCGTGTGTGTGTATTGTTTGTGAAGTGTTCAGATCTACGTAACTATATACTAATCTCATCTCATTGCATTTCTATACAGAACTGTAAGAGATCAACAGCAAATGAACAGAACATTATGATACTGGAAAGAAGACAAGAACAAAGACGTAGAGGAGGCCTTCAAATGATCATACGTTGTCGACAATGAAAGACATAAATGTTCCTCTCCACATTACTACAAATCATTGTTATTTATTCTTATCCAATGCTTAATAATTACTAACTATGAACAAACCAACAAGCGAGCCACATACCTGGATCTAATGCATAGACTCGTATGCCTCCACTCACTCCACATACAAACTGAAATCTTCTGGGATTGATCATCATACAGTAGACAGGCATGCCAATCTGTAAAGACCATTATAAAATTAATATTCCTAATAGAAGGGTTAATACAAAAGATGATGATGATGATAACGGGTGTGTCTCCATCCATTATTGATTGCTCAGTGTGCGACAAGGAGACAACAGAAGGGCAAGCCCATATGGCTTACATGCTCCTTATGGCATTCGCCATATTTAAAGTACTGCAAAAGTTGTATGATGCCTAGAAAACGGTGACCTTGGGATGCCCTTGACCTTCAGTGATTTTGACCTTGAGATTACCTTGACTCTTACGTGATCTCTCAGGCATGTCTGATCAAATAACCCAATGTTGTTGCATACTATGGATTAAATAAACAGCCATTCAACTGTACGATGACCTATTTTTTGTCCGATTTTGCAAGGCCTAAACTGATATGGACCTTCAAGATCAACACAAGAATGGAACATATATAAAAGATCAATCTATTATCTCTAAATACAACAAGCTTGGACTTTATAACTCTCTTAGTTTAGGGTTAAGGTCACTTCAAAGTACCTATACAAACCGACTTTGGACAGCTCCAGTGGCCCTGACCTTGGAGTGAGGTTGACCAAATTTGCAAAATATGTGTATCTCATTGATATCTATCATGCATCAAAGAATCATTAATTCAATGTTAATAACCTAGAAAACAAAATTTGTGAGAAATTTAAATTTTGTGACTAACATTTTATGACACTGCCCCCTTGACCTTGAAGTGAAATCATTCATTCACTGATCATTTTGGAGGGCTCATGGGTATACACCATCTTACCAAGTTTGGTTGTGATAGTTGAAAAAGGCTCTGAGTACTATAGCCACGTTAAAGTTTTTGCGCAGACAGACGGAGGACAGCAGACAGAATCTGATGGGCGGATGGACCTTTTTTTTTTTTCTATATTATTTTTGCACTATTTATGACTTATCTCGCAGTTTTGCAAATATCTTTAAAAAAAAAAAAAAAAAAAAAAAAAAAAAACTTGGGGGGGGGGGGGGGGGGGGGGGTAAGTACACTTACATTGCTATGCATTTGAGTCAATTAAAAGAAAAAAAATGACAGGAAAGATAAAGTCCGGTTGATTGATTGATTGATTTATTATTGCTTTAGGTCCAGCGGACTCTTCCGAGCCAAATCAGGACCGATAAAGTCCGGTGTGGGAGTGTGGGGATGGAGGTGGACAGCAGAAGTAATAGAGGTGCTTGGTTCACTAAGTTACTACAATGTAAACAATTGAGTCTTCAGTCTTCTCCTGAACGACTCCACACAGTCACAAGTATATCAACTAACAAGTTAGTATCTTGTATTGCCCCCAGTCGACGTGCGGTGGTCCCGTTTAGCCACAAGCTCAGACGGGGATATCCGAAACCTAAAAATAGAATAGAGAATTCTGGGAAATCTGTTCTCGCGAAGATGTGCTCGCTGAAATGAAACGAAAGTTGGGAGAGGAACTGCATATTTCTGGTAGTGAACAAAGGCAGAAACCTGTCAGCAGTATTATCAGCGATGGAGTTATAATGGACGAAGTGCTCCATACCTATGAGGTTGCCTTTGCTCGAGCAAAGAAACTAAAGAAGGATTTGGCCGACGTCATTTCAGAAAAGGATTTCTCTACCCATAATTCCCCTGGGTTTTGAAGTTTCTATAAAGTTATTTCAGGCCGACGACGCTTTATGGAGCGCAAAGCATGTAAAGGGAAGCAACCGGTTGTACGCGCACGTTGATAGAGACATAGAAGAGAGATACTAATAATAATAATAATAATACAGGATGCTATATATGCGCCTTTCCCCAAATAAATCAGGCTCAAAGCGCGGCGATCTATACCAACATACACGCTCACCTGTCTCATCCACCCTCACACACACCAAATACACACCAATCACTCAAACAGGTGGTGTAAAGGCAGGGAGATCGCTATTGGAAGACGGAAAGAAACTCGATTTTTTTTTTTTGAAATTTGTATATTGACTGCGTCCTGTACCATTATTGAAGGGAGGGAGGAAACCGGAGCGCCCGGAGAAAACCCTCGGTGACCTTAATAGTCTCGTACCTAAGTCACATACGTTCGCCCCTTGCGGGAATCGAACCCGCGACCTTCGGCATAGGAAACCGGCGACTTATCCACTGCGCCACGAGGCCACCCCATAAGGACTTGTTAGTTGATATACTTGTGACACAGTCTACAGTTTTGACAGTCCCCGGTATCGTATTCCATAGCCTGGGACTGCATTCTGCAGGGATCGGGCACCAGATGTCTTTTTGTTTGTCTCTTCAGAGGATGGCAGGCGAAAACGGGACTGGGAAGAATAGCGAATCTGACAAGATGGCTCATACATAGAAACCAAGTCAGATAGGTATCCGGGAGCAGTCTCATGCACACATGCGAAAGCAATATAGATAGGATCTTATGGTCAGGACGTTTTTGTACAGGGAGCCAAGTTCAGGTGTTTTGTGGTCGTGGGCTTTGTGCGAGTGACTAGCCTGGCGACATGTTTTGGATCTTTCGTAGTTTGTCCAACAGAATGGAAGGGATACCCCAGAAGGTGATATTACAATAGTCCACTCTGGAAAGGACAGTTGCTAGGACGACTGCATTTGGGTCAACATCGGACGCAATATTTTTCGAGAATCCTAAGTTGGACATTTTCTAACCACTTCTTTTATGTGCTTGGACATTATCAACTTCCGAGTCAATAATGAGCCCAAATCCCGGACTGAGCCAATGAAGGAAATGGTAGCCTCTCCTACCTGGACGCTGTTGATGCCTATATTTTGACGGTTCTTCTCAGAGCCTAACAGCAACGCTTCTGTTTTGTCGTCATTTAATTTTAGACAATTTTATACCATCCAAGACTTCACAGTCTGTCGGCGACTGTCGAGGACTCGGTCCATTCTTTTTCAAAAGACTAAAGATAATTATAATGATAACTGAGATTGGAATAAAAACACAGAATTGCTATAAGCAGCCAAACTTTACAATAACAAGTGTTACGTTTGAGACGCGCACGATAAATCCGATCGTTTTGTTTTGCAAAGCATGCAATAACAGTGTATTTTGAAGAAGCTTTGCATAATGTTTATAATTTTCGTTTGGTCGATAGTATTGGAGAATTTTGTATAATTATTTGTTTACTATCGATCGAAGCATGCAGATAAATCTAGTAATATCTAAGAGATTCTTCTAACCTAAATAAAGTTATATGACGTAAGACAGTGCATAATTCCGGTGACGAGTTTTATTCTGATTGGATGTCGGAATGTTCAGACTTTCTCTGATTATAGAGGGACTATAATTAGCGGTGCACTATGTCGTCTTGAAAAAGTGAAAAAAGCGATTGAGCGATCTTGTATGCAGTTGTTGATGTATGATGAAAAACTTTATAGGACGACTCCTGCATTGTTGTTGAGTGAACAGATTGCGTGGATAAACGAATCTGAGTTACACTTATCAACATTCAAGCATCGGGGTTGAATCAACTACTGAATATAAAAAAAAAAATCCGTGTAACATTTTGGGAGTCAAGCCGCGATCTATGCCATAGCCAAGGGTTCAACTGCTACAACAAGGGAGTCAACGTTGCAATAGGCAGTCATTGAGGGTAGCCGCCAACGAGTTGCGTCGGGAGGGACCTTGCAACATACTGGGACTACATCCCCGAGGCGATAGATTCGGGTTGACTGCAAGGGCGTGTTGTCGCCGAAGAATTGCTTCGTGAGCGAACAACAGGCCGGGACTATACGTGGCTGCCGCAAGACAGCAGCATGCGCCACACGTTATCAGCGACTTCAAGGCTCCACAATTGCCAGCATTCGTCGACGAAAAGGGCTAGTTCGACAGCTATCTGGCGAGGTACGATAGGTTCGCCGAAAGCGCTAAATGGCAACGTCAAGACTGGGCGATAATACTCAATGCACTACTGACGGGAAAGGCGCTCGACGTCTACACCAGACTGTCGAACACTGACGCCAAAGACTACAACATCTTGAAAGAAGCCCTATACCTACAATTTTACAGAGAAGGGCTCCCGTTACAGTCCGTCCTACCAGCACAGGCGGCGGAAGCGGGGGGGCAAGGGGGGCACTGGCCCCCTCCAGAAAAATATTGGGGGGGCAAACCTATACATTTGCCCCCCCAATATTCAGCCCCTCAAAAAACATTATTTGGAGGTTCAAACCAATATTTCCCCCCTTCTCTGGACTGATGCAAGTTAACAATATCTGTGCTGAGACCATTTTCAAAGCACTGAAAAACTGCTTGATCAGACTTAACTTGCCAGTGCAAACTGCAGGGGCCAGGCCTACGACGGGGCGAGTAATTTTCAGGGTCATGTGTCAGGAGTTGCAAAAAGATTCAAAGATGAGATCCTTGTTGTGACTGGCGACAGTTCTTCAAAGAAAACAAACGACTTGTGATGACGCAGTAAACGCTGCTGACATTTGTCTGAGAACACTGGAAAGCATGCGGCATGAAGATTATTATGAGACATTTTTTGCTGACATCACAACGAAAGCTGCAAATTTGTGTGATGAGCCCTGCGTTCCTACACAGAAGCAGCCTCAACGAAGACTGGACGATAGCTCACAGGGTCACAGCTACTCTTGACCATCTGCTTACTACAGACAGCAATACTGTGAGGCCATTGACAACACCAAAGAACATTTAAAGAGCCGGTTTGATCAAATAGCTCTCGACTTACCAAGGAAAATTTAAGTTCTTTTAAGTAATGGAGCAGCAGGGAAGAGACCAAAAATTCCTCAAGAAATCAAAGATACATACTCCGCTGACATCGACTTGGACAGACTCAAAACTCAGCTAGAATCCTCCCACATGCACCGGGTGACACCAGGAGGCGGCTAACTCTAGGATCACCATCTTCCAAGCACTGCCAGATGAACTGAAAGCTTCTGACACTGTGCGACGGATGCTGAGTGAAGTGGATAAACTTCTCAGAGTGTACTTCACCATCCCAACCACAACTGCAACGGCTGAACGCAGTTTTTCAGCCCTAAAGCGGGTAAAAACATACCTTCGGGCAACGATGACGCAGGAGCGTCTAAATAAATGTCTTATAATGCATGTGTTCAAAGACAAAGTAGATCAACTAGACCTAGCGCAAACTGCTTACGAATTTATCAATACAAATGAACGCCGTCAGGCCTACTTTGAAAAATTAACGGCGTAATTTCCCATGCCAAATGACATGCATGACTGCTGTTTTTGTTACTGTGATGGATCAACATTGCCAGGTCAGTTTCTCTCCCTTTCTCTCTACCCTCCCCCCCCCTCTCTCTCTCTCTCTTATATGCACAGTCGTAGAAATATATGATATATATTTTATTTCTCTCTCACATAGTGTCTATGAAAATAGTTCAAATTATTTGGAGTCAATGTCCAGGGCCGGACCCAGAGGGGGGAGGGGGGAAACCTGGGTTCTGGAACCCCCCTTCCAAATAAAAAAAATTGATTTTTTTTAAAAAATGCAAAGAGTTTCAATTTTTTCAAAATTGTTTTTAAAACATTGCAGTTTTTAGTCACTTTTGGTCCAACGTACAAAGAGTTATTTATAGTCAATTCAACAGAAATCCATTTCAAGGGCGAGGAACCTAGTGCAGCAAGACTGAATTAAATGAAAGCAGGGCGGTGATGTTCATAAACTACAAGGTAAAGCTTTATACCGTTAACGATCAACAAAACGTAGTGAATAATAATAGTATACAAAACATCTCTGCTGATAAATAAATGTTTGTGTGTGTGTGTGGTGTTGTTTTTTTTTAACGGAGGGGCAGAGGATAATTTTTGTACCCCAGAGTTTGTCAGTTCAATTGTTCAAAAAGCTCAAAGTCCCAGACCAGCACAAATGGCTTTTTCAAGGTTCAGATTGCACCATTTTGTATCCTTGAAAAAAAAAAATTTCCGGGGGAGCATGCCCCCGGACCCCCCTAGAAGGCTCGGCGCTTCGCGCCTTCGCTGAATTTGTAACCTCCCCCTCGACTTTTCCAAGGTCCGGCCCTGATGTCAGTTAATAAAATGTGTGTGTGCCCCCCCAATCCTGAGCAGCTTCCGCCGCCTGTGTACCATTAGGTTGCCACCCACGCCAAAGTCGCCGCGGTAACCAAGCAGCGTCCGGGAAGTGTGTGGAGCTTGGCGGTAGAAACGTAATGTTATTACTAACCCAAACCCTAACCCTAACCCTGACAGTTTACCGTGCGGGCAGAGTGTTATAAATAAAGGCAGACATGAACGATAACTCCTAAGGTAGTACTTTTATTACTTCCCTTGCGCGCGCGGACGGAGTATAATGCGATCCAATCCGTAATGTCACACCGTAAACGCTTTCGTGAATGCCGGCCTTTGTCAGACGAGACGCCAAAGCAGTTTGTGGAGCGCCTGTCGTCATATCTACACAAGTGGGTGGAATTATTAGGCAAAGGGAAGACTTGCGATAGTCTCCATGATCTGATCGTGAGCGAGCAATTACTCAACGCCTGCCCTAAGGACCTCGCGATCCACTTGGAAATACAAAAGTTGCAGACGCTAAAAGACTTTGCTGAGGCTGCTGAAAGATATCTCATCGCTCACGGGAAGACCCTGGGGCCACCCAAGGCGACAAAACATGTTCAGAAGACTGGAAACCAGGGGAGTCAGACGAGCCAGAGACAGACGGACTCCACGCCACCTTCCAGGGAAGGGCATTCAAGAGGCTGTTTCACCTGCAACGCCACAGACCACAGAGCTGCTAACTGTCCTCAAAACAAAAGTAGCGGACAGCAGAGCAATACGGACAATGCACCGGCGGGCAACCGACAGAGGCGTTTCTTCAATCAACGGCAAACTAGTAGCTCATGTCCATCAAGTGTGCGGTCATTCTTCCAAGTGAGACAGAGCGCAAAGCTACTACTGCGGACGTACAAGAGTGCATGACCGATGGCCAACTTCTACTTGCCAACGGGAAATCCATCCCCGTCGTCGCCAGCGCAGCTGTGACCGTCCAGAACATGCCTGTTTCCAAGGGACGCCTCGGAAATCACGAAGTAACTGTCCTAAGAGACTCAGGTTGCAGTGGGGTCATCGTCAGAAAAGATCTAATCGCTAAAGAACAGTTCACTGGCGATTCAAAATGGACACTTGTGGCCGACAGCAAATGTGTGAAAGCGCCAGTTGCAAAGATTCCCTTTATACGTTGGCGAGGTAGAAGCTGTTTGCCTGAAGAAGCCGCTGTATGATTTGATGGATGATCGGGAATATTGACGGCGTGAGACCACCCGACGACCCCGATCCTGAGTGGAGTCCTGCCTCAACTCAACACGTCGAGATTGCGAAGGAGGATCCATTGCCATTCCCCGACGGAGACCTTACAGAGCTACTATGGGATAATGTGGCTACTCCGGCTCAATCCTGCCGACCAGAGATCGTCGGTGCTGTCACTACTAGGGCCCAGGCCAAGAGAGACAAGACGTCTACGCCACTGAAGGTCGCCGACAGCTCCTAAGCCGCCATCGTGGACAGAGATAAGCTGATCCAGCTCCAGGAAGCTGATGGTACTTTAAACAAGTAGAGGAACCGCCAAGACCACGTGACCAAGGGCAGTGGCACCGTCTATTTCGAGGTGAAGGCCAAGATTGTGTACAGAATCTTCCATCACCGGAGGGTCAACGGAGGGAAACCACTACGTCAAGTCTTGGTACCGTTACCCCTAAGGCGCCAAGTGATGGAAGTAGCTCATGACTCCATCATGTGAGGTCACCTGGGCATCAAGAAGGCGTCGGACAGAATCCAGGCAGCGTTCTACTGACCAGGATTTCATGCGGACGTCAGCCGTTTCTCCCGATCATGTGACATTTGTCAGAAGACCATACCTCGAGGAAGGGTCCCTAAAGTGCCTATGCAGAGGATGCCCCTGATCGACCGGCCTTACTAGGCGAACATGAAGTTCACCTTAATTCAGATATCCCCGTTCGATCCAAACCCTTCCCGATTCCTTTCAAGGCCCGCGAATCCTTGAAGAAAGACAACGATGAGATGCTGAAGATGGGCGTCATCAGGGAGTCCAGTTCCCCCTACGCGTTTCCTGTCGTGGTCGTGAAGAAGAAGGATCGGAGCAACAAAGTATGCATCGGCTACAGAAAGGTTAATAAGATCACCGTCTTCGACCCCGAGCCGATGCCTACAGCAGCAGACCTCTTCTGCCAATTATCGGGGAGTAAACTTTTCTCAAAGATTGAACTCAGCAAGGGTTATTGGCAAGTCCCCGTGCGTCAACAGGACATACCAACGACAGCTATTATCTCCTGAAGGGACGTACGAGTGCCTAATGATGCCCTTTGGCATGGTCAACAGCAGTGCTACCCTGAAGAGAGGAATGAAGAAGATGCTCAAAGGGATGGACAACGTCGTGTGTTACTGGGACGACTTGCTAGTCTACACCCAGACCGGGAAGGAGCATCTGATGACCTTGAGGGAGCTGTTTCACTGTCTCACAGAAGCCAACTTGACCGTGAGACCCAGCATTCTGGGAACTGACAACGTCGACTTCATCGGACATTCGATGGAAAAAGGGAGCAATAGAAGATGCACTGACACGAGGAAAGTCTTCAAGATCACTGTCTTTGACCCTGGGCCGATGACAACCATAACGGTCGAGGGCATTTGCTCCGTGTGGATGAACTGAGAACATTGATAGTATCCAGACAGACTGAAATACGTTTTGAACTTTGTGCATTGCGTCTCAAAGTTGTTGACAGAAATTAAGTAAATTTCTTCTTGTGTAGGGGGTAATGTTACGTTTGAGACGCGCAAGATAGATCTGATCGTTGTTTTGCAAAGCATGTAATAACAGAGTGTATTTACCTTTGATTTGATTTTGCATTGTTGTTAGAAGAAGCTTTGCATAATGTTGATAATTTTCGTTGGTCGATAGTATTGGACAATTTTCTATAATTATGTGTTTACTATCGATCGAAGCATGTAGATAAATCTAGTACATGTAATAGCTATAAGAGATTCTTCTAACCTAAATAAAGTTATATGACGTAAGACAGTGCATAGTTCCGGTGACGAGTTTTATTCTTATTGGCTGTTATTGCATCACGCTGGAATATTCGAACTTTCTTTCAATTATAGAGGGACTATATTAGCTGTGCACTGTGTCATCTTGAAAAAGTGAAAATAGCGATTGCGTGATCTTGTATGCAGTTGTTGATGTATGCTGAATAAAGTTGGAAAACTGTATACAACGACTCCTGCCTTGTTGCTGAGTGAACAGATTGCGTGGATAAAGGAATCTGAGTTACACTTATCAAGATTCAAGCATCGGGGCTGAATCAACCATTGATAAAAATAACAACAGTGTAACAACACGAAACAAACAGGTATAAAAACCCAAATAAGGCTGATTTGCAAACAAGAACAAAACAATACTTTCCAACAGAAATCCAAGAAAGAACCTTGGACTTCAGTTGGGAAGTATTGCTTGGTTCTATGGTGTTTTGTCTGCCTGACGAAGAGCTTAGCCTCCAACATTTTCCAAATTACCATTCTTTTTGGCTTATGTGCCTATAACTATTTGTTTCTAAATATTAACACTGAGACTGAACGACACTTTCGTAAAATTGTCAGCTGCATCAACCGCTGCATCATCATCAATATATATGGAAAAATTCACATTTTTAACTATCATATTAACCCCTTGGCTGCAAAAGAGAAATTGCACTAAATTACAACCATTTGCTAGGCAAATCTGGCTTGCGATTGCAAAAACTGACAAAAAATTCTAGCTTGAACAGTATTAAAAATACTGGATAGCTCTATACAAAATAACACCCCCAAAAGGTAATTTAATTTTCCACACAAAAATAAGTATTATAAGAAGAACAAATTAATATATTTTTTTAATTTTGAAGAAGACAAAATTAATATTTTATTTAAAATACTCAAAGTCCCAATGAGAGTGTGAGAGAGAGATGAAGGCAATTGCATCAGTTTGCATTATTTTTAACAGCTTTTTTTTCTCACAAAGATGATGCGGGCAGCCCCTGCCAAAAATTATCCTATCTTTATCCTCACTGTCCACACCCAAACACGCCACAAGTCAAACCATCAGTTCAACACTTTTCTTCAGTGTCAAACCACATTCTCATCATCCCAAGCCAAACTACCATAGTATCTACCTTGCAGGCCCGCATATGTGCAGTGGCCTACTGATCGAGTCCCCACTTTTATTTTTTTATTTACAATGGTCCTGTTGCCTGCAATGTCCCTCAATTGTCATAGCAATAAGTCAATAAATTTTGGAATTGCACTTCCATGCTTTGTATTTTGAGATCTGATTTGTAGTTTAGCATCTTTAAAGGACATTGGAAGGCGTTCCAAGCTTACCGTTTCTATATGAGGAAATCCTAAAATTAGTGTTCTGTCTAACAAAGATTTTGCCTTCAGTAGCGAGTCGTATTACTATGGATTAGCAAAAAAGTCCTTTCCATAAGTCATCAATGGTTTTATTTTGAAATACTACTGTATTGAGGTCACCTCGTACTCTCCTAGCATGAATGAAAACCTGCAATATCGCTCTTTTAGGACATTTTTCTACAACATCTGTAACTTGTTGCCCTTCTTTAAACTTTTCTCTATGCAATAGACAGCCTTTTTTTAGGATACCATGAAAGAATTTGCATCCATGGGGCCTCACAAAGCCATATACAACCTCAAAAAAGCCTCTTGTTATGAAAAACAGTCTTTTTAATTAGTCCATCATTTTTTGCAGATTATTTCATTGCAGAATATGCTTTTCTCAGGACCCAAGTTTTGCACCAAGACATTCATCAAACCGTTGAAACACAGGTAACACCGCTGACTATACTCCATGGGAATCTTTTCGACCTACAGCAAAACCTCTTTCCATAAAAATTATTCCACAAATGACCCATTTATGTAGTTCTGATTGTAAAACTGATTATCACTGCTGTATTTACACTCAGCAAAAATCCAGAAGGGCAAGTACCAACAGTGAGACCTAAAAAAAACTCATATTGTGCCAGGGTCAGTAAGTTCACTAACGAGAACAGTCTGTCAACCCTGATCCTTGACAGACTGCTCCCATCATACCATCCCACACAAATGACTGTCAATTTACACACAACAACTGCATGCAGTTTCACCAAAGCTCAGAAAGCCCTTCAGATTGCCACTGTGTGGTACTTCTTGTAATTGCCTTCGCAGCACTTCAGTGCTGTTCCCGGATTTGGAACGTGAAACCATATATCTTTACCAACAACTGGCCCGCTGGTGTCAGTATAAATCGGTCCAGTAGTCACCTTATGCGAAGTGGTGTGACTATAATCCCAAACAACAACTGGGACTGTCAGACAGAATGTAAAAAAAATTGTTCAACCGCGTATTACAGACAAGTTCATTTTCCTAGTCTGGCCAGAAAATGATTATTTCCATTCACGATTGCATCGTCCTTTTCCGCATTTCTGCGGGAAACGTTTCCGTAGCATGTCGAGGCTGTTTAGCTTTTCAAACAAAACAAAAAATTCAAGTGTCCCGCATCCAGTGGTGGGAGATCACAGCGCTTACCTCGGCTGGGCGCACATAGCTCATAGGCCCAGATACATAACTGCAGTATTGCTCCCTTTGTGACGCACCTTTTTTTTTTTTTTCATGCGTCCTTTTCAGTTTTTGTTGGGAAAACACTGTTGCATTATTTTTTTATGTATAATCATTGCGGTGTTCGTCATTCTCTAATTTTTATGCATATCAGCATGAAGATGGGATCGGGCAGCCACCTGCCATGAAAGGTGTCACATCCATGATATCCTTTGTCCTGATTTTTCCAATTGATGCAAATTATTTTGCTGAAGTAAATATACCAAGCCTGCCCATGACGTTGTGAGATTACGTCTTGATTTTGTACACTGTGGTATGATGATTTATACATTTTGCATCAAGTTATAATTGTGAAACAAATAAAAATAACATTAAATTTGACCTGCAGTTACAATTTCATTTCTGCATTTCTTTTTGTTTTTTTTATGTCCGTTTAACCAGAACTGCTGCCCAGGCGAGGTTGAAGCCAATTTGGAAAGACAGGACTCCCAGCCTACATTCCAAGGTAAGGCTGAATCCCTTGTCATCTCCATCTTCCTATACGCTTGCGAAACATGGACCCTCACAGTAGAACAACAACGAATACAGCATGGGCTGAGGTGCTACAGAAGACTTCTCGCATTTCCTATACCCAGCACATCACCAACGCGAAGTCCGACAGACCATCACACAAGCCATTGGACAACACGATGACCTGCTCAGTGGTGAAAAAACAGAAACTTCGATGGATACGCACCAGATCATCAGGTCTTGCAAAGCCATCCTGCAAGGCACAGTGCAAGGAGGTAGAAGAAATGGAGACCGAAAAAGAGGTGTGGGAGGCCAACATTCGAGAATGGACTGTTTGACACTGAGCCATCAGGGTTGCTGAGGACAGGAAAGATGGAGTACGCTTTAACGATCATCTGTGTGCCCCCTACGACCTCCGAGTTACGGGATAGGAAAGGATAGGTTTAAACATAATTAACATGAAATAGATCAATATTCAAATATTTGTATAATTATAAATAAATAAATACAAAATATAAAACATTACCATTATTCTGTCAGTGATTCCACCACCAGAGCTCCAAGCTAGTAGCTCCCCATCATTAGCAGAGGAGAACAGCACTTTAGCATCATTCCTAAAACACAAAATGACAAAACGTTGAAAACAGTTCCAGCCATTCCATTTTTGTTTACTTGTGCTCTGTACTTTTCTATAGATATCATAATGTTAATATTATAATTTTGTTAAACAAAATTACCTCTGTGTAAAATTTAAGTTTATTATTTCATTGTATTTGTTATTATTCCATAAAGTCATAACTTGTCTTATTGCTTGTTTGTTTTTACTGGCTCAGTCAGTCACAGTGTCAGGTTTAAGTTCTGTCAGTGTATTTTATTGTATTTATTCTGTATTGTATTTAATTGCATAAAGCCATGTTTGGTTTCTTGGTAATGTTTCTTACATCTTGTAGATTTAAATTATATATATTTTAAATACTTTTGTTTAATTGTATTGGACATGTGTATATTGATTTTGTGTGTATTTGTGTGTGGGCATGTGTTAGATGTATGTAGTTTAATCCTTAAAAAAAAAACACTTATTTTTTTTTTAAATATACTCCATGTTTTAGTGTATTCTACAGTCTCTTATTCTGTGAGTGCTTGTGTGAGAGTATGTGTATGAGTGCTTTGAGCAGATTATTATTATTCAAAGAAATGGTTGGCTGTTATTCTTTTTATTAATATTCTTTATGCTTTTCATGGCAGGAAATAATTTTTCTTGTGGAACCCTTTGCATGAATAAAGTTTATTATGTCTGCACAATCACTATTTACTTTATCATTAGACAAAATTAATACTACTACTACAACAACTATATACTACTAATAATAACAATAATAATGTATTCTATACAGGGGTGCCGGGGGTTTCAGTATAAATAGTATCCCCACTATCTAAATCTATGCTTTAAAATTCCCACTGTTGCTGTTTCTCATTTGTCATTTCTCATTCCATGCTCTGTTCTATCAATCTGCATACTATCATCTTCTTCGCTAGACCAGTCTCCTACCTTTTTCTTGAAAACTCTTCCGGACAAGACTCCTTGTTTGTGTATGAGGTCTGTTGGATCAGCTTGGGAATATTGGACACTTTCTGCCAGGTGGTACTAGGGCATTCCTATGCTGTTATTATTTAGCAATGTAGGCATTTTATATGTATGTGTTTTGTTTGATAATTTATAATGATGTTTGTATTCTATTTTGTTTTTGTAAACGTGGGGTTCGATAAGTTGGGGTGAAGCCTTAGTTGCGTGGATGTCTTTATTAAAGTGACTGGCTGGTGCATTCAGTTTTCACAGGGTTGTTTCAGCAGATCTTTTATGCGGAATTTGTCCGGTCCAGATTTGGCTCGGAAGAGTCCGCTGGACCTAAAGCAACAATTATGTAATGTAATGTAATGTATTCTATTTAAGGCGCTTTTCCCAGGGTAAAAGCACGGCGATCTATATTAACACACATGCTCACATGTTTTACCCACTCTCATACACACAACACTCAAACGTGTGATGTAAAGGCAGGAAGATCGCTATTAGAAGATGCAAAGGAAATCGAATGTCTTATTTTTGAGATTGACTGAATCCAATACCATTATTGAAGGGAGGAGGGAAACCGGAGTACCTGGAGAAAACCCTCGGTGACCTGAATAGTCTCGTACCTAAGTGACATAAGTACGCCCCTGGCGGGCATTGAACCCGCGACCTTCGGCTTAGGAAACCAGCCCGGATGTGCTTAGATCCACAAAACATTTGCGATTGCTCCGCACCAACTATTTTCGCTTCTGGGCAATCTTTTTGCCAAAAAAAGCTAATGCTTTTAAAATGGCGCAGCAACTGTTGACTGCACAACGGCTGAAAGTGAAAGTTACTGTCAATGGCACTGACAACACAACAATACTATCAAATATAAAATACTAATTCATACGGATTGAACATAAACATTATTGTTCTGTCAAATAAAAGTACACAAATCTTACCAGACTGTAAATGACAAAAGTAGTAGTAGTAGTAGTAGTAGTAGTAGGACTAGAATAGGCCGAGATTTTGTTTTTGTCAATCTTTATTTTGCATGAGTTTGTGTTAGTGTGTATTCTTCTGTGTGTGTGTTGTCTGTCTGCCTGTGTCTGTTTAATAAACTAGACCAAAAACATAGATATTACCTTTTTAAAAAGCAAGCATCCTAAATACTATAGGTAAAACAGCCTTCTCTATGGCTGACCACTACATCCAGAGTTAATTGTTGTGGTATAAATTTGTATTCCTCAGATTAACATAAGTTGTACCGAGGTAACATAAGCAATTATCAAATACGACCATGCGTACATCAGAAATAGTTTCCAAATTAATTAATTAAGTAATCATATAAATCATTACACTACCTACACACCAAAAAAACCTTTTAAGACCATACACTTTTAGCAACATACATTCCCTTGTAACAATTCGTTCACATTAAAAAACAAACAAAACAAAACAAAATTACACAAAATAAATAAACATAAAATTCAACCTTTCAACTTCACCTGTGAAGAACACATGTTATTTTGCCTCTTACAGAAAGTTCATGTTGGGATTGGGACCATAGCATTACCACCTAACCTCCAGGTCCCTCAACCACAATCCCCTGCTCCTCCCTTCCCCATACACAAAATTAAAACCAAAAAAATGAAAAAGAATTTAAAAAATCAAAATTGAAACAAAATAATAAATTAAAAAATTCACCCCTTCCATCCAAAAATAAATAATGAATATTTAATAAAACTAATAATGCCTAAAATATTTTTTTAAATTTAAACATTGGAATAATTCATGATTTTTAATGAAATCTATGAGCATTAAGCTCAATGACCAATCAGAGTGTTCCTATGGATATAAAATACTTGAGATAGACATAGTTGGCTTACATTTTATAATTTTTTTTTAAATCTAATGAGTAAAAGCTGAAAATGGTAAAAATTTTTGTTGACATTCAAAAATTACATGCTTTATATTCATAATATTACCACAATTACAAAGTGCTGGAGGATTTATGAAACGAGCACCCAAGCATTTAGACTTAGTCTGTGAAATAAACTGTTAATATGAAAAGATTTTAAAATAGATATAACATTGGGATTTTATACTTTATAGTACTGGTGCGAATTATATCCAAATAATGTTTTTTCAGTTACCTCTTGTCTTGTTGGTATTTTTTCATGCTTTTATGACAGAAAAATCATGGCCAGTCTAAGAGGTGACCACTACAAGCTGTGGCCGCATGCCAAATAAGGCCTTTTGCAGGAAAATTGTTTGCTATGCTAGGATAATTGGTGACCATTATAACCATTATAAACAGTGTGTACTGTACTTGGTACTGGTACTACAGCAAAACTGAAAATTAGTACTAGTTCATTAGTAGAAATATCATAAATAAATCACAATACTAGAAACAGCTCAGTACAGACTGATTTGGTGATTGGGAAATTGTTTTTCAAGAACAAACCATAGAGATCTACACCAAAGTCAACATGTAAGTGGTACAGCCTCCTTGTACACAATAAATATAATTCAAAAGTAATAATGATTATATTATATGTGATACGGAGACTCATCAGTTCTAGCATGTCCAGAGAACAGAGAAGAAGAAGAAATCCTCTTAATTCTCTGAGAAGAAATTGAGGCAGCAGTGCAATCGCTGAAGAAGGGGAAGTCAGCAGGAGTGGACAACATACCCACAGAACTGCTTCAAGCAGGAGGAGAAGCAATGATCGACACACTCACCATTATCTGTAACAAGATCTGGCAGAGTGGGGAGTGGCCTACACCATGGACCCAGTCGCTTGTCATCACTCTTCCCAAAAAAGGTAACCTTCAGGAATGTGAAAATTATCGCACCATCAGCCTCATCAGCCATCCCAGCAAGGTCCTCCTGAAAATAATACTCAACAGGTTGAAATCCCAAGCTGAACAAATCATAGCTGAAGAGCAAGCAGGATTTAGGGCAGGGCGAAGTACCACTGAACAGATTTTCAACCTCAGAATAATCTGCGAGAAATACCTACAGCACCAACAACATCTATGTCATGTGTTCATAGACTTCAAAAAGGCGTTTGACCGAGTCTGGCATGCAGCTCTGTGGGCAACCATGAGAGTGTACAACATCAGCCCTAAAATTATTGAAGTCATCAAAAGCCTGTATGACAAGGCTGCCAGTGCAGTCCTCCACAACGGCGCCATCGGAAACTGGTTCAGAACAACAATCGGTGTGCATCAGGGATGCCTACTCTCTCCAACACTCTTCAACATCTTCCTAGAGATGCCCTTGCAGACCACGAAGGCACAGTCAGCACAGGGGGAAGAGCAATCTCCAACCTTCGTTTTGCGGATGACATTGATGGATTGGCTGGAGAGGAACAAGAACTTGAACAGCTGGTACAGAGGCTTGACACCACCTCCAGAGCCCATGGAATGGAAATAAGTGCAGAGAAGACCAAAATGATGACCAACAACACCAATGGCATCAACGCGGACATCAAAGTCCAAGGCCAATCCCTCAACACAGTGCATAGCTTCAAATATTTAGGAGCCATTGTATCATACAATGGGTCCCGACAGGAAGCCCTCTCCAGGATCGCACAAACAACTGCTGCCCTGTAGAGGTTGAAGCCAATTTGGAAAGACATGACCATCAGTCTACATTCCAAGGTAAGGTTGCTGCGCTCCCTTGTCATTTCCATCTTCCTATATGCTTGCGAAACATGGACACTCACAGCAGATCTACAATGAAGAATACAAAGCATGGAGATGAGGTGCTACAGAAGACTTCTGGGCATTTCCTATACCCAGCACATCACCAACGATGAAGTCAGACAGACCATCACACAAGCCATTGGACAACACGATGACCTGCTCACAGTGGTGAAAAAAACGGAAACTCCGATGGTATGGCCATGTCACCAGATTATCAGGTCTTGCAAAGACCATCCTGCAAGGCACAGTGCAAGGAGGTAGAAGAAGAGGGAGACCGAAAAAGAGGTGGGAGGACAACATTCGAGAATGGACTGGTTGGACACTGAGCGAAACAATCAGGGTTGCTGAGGACAGGGAAAGATGGAGTACGCTGGTTAAACGATCATCTGTGGTGCCCCTACGATCTCCGAGTTATGGAATAGGATAGGAGGATAGGATAGGAAATATAAATGCTTGAGATCCATTATTTAATACTTGGCCAGTGTTTTACTTTCATAAAGGTTTTAATAAACTGATAATGTGTGCTTTTAATTGGAGATGTTTTGTGATTTAAAAAACTTTTTATTTTCTTTTAATACTAATCAAAATGTTATAGTATACAAAAGTGCAATCACTATTTTTATTTAGACAAAGCGCTACTTACCAGTACATGAAATCAGTTACCCAGCCCCTGTGCTCATTGAATGTGGAGACTTGCTTACCGTTTTCTGCTTCAAAGCTTTTCACGACTCCATCTGCAAAACAGATATGATGTTCTAATTATTTTAAGTGTATGGATGCTTAAATCTTGTGATAAATAATAAATTGGAGAAAGTAAATATTTTTAACCGATATTAACTGCATTGTTATTATCATCATCATCATCATCATCATCATCATCATCATCATCATCATCATCATCATCATCATATCTTCACCTCCTTACCGGAAAAAATATAATATGCCTGAAGGACGATTACCTTCACACCCAATAAGTATTTCTCGTCGTGCAGGGTTGTAGCCAACGGATGTCAGAGATCGTGTGTGAGTCTCACGAATCATATACTGTCTTTCCATCGCCATCTTGACGATTATATTATTCCTTCACTATCTTCCAAACGTTTTGCTGGTACTCCAACAGACTAGAACAGTGAAACAAAAGTCAATTCAGTGAGCATATCTCTTAAAAATAGAAAACGACAACGATTTCGCTTCTTCGACACTCATTTCACTTTTCACCGCCATTGATGTATTTCATGGCAACGGCGCATGCTCAATCAATCGTTCCGGTTTTTAAGCCACGTTGATTACGTCCCTTTCCAGACGCCATTCGACCTCAGTGTGACGGTGTGTGGTGGGTGTCGTGTGTGTTCTTCAAATGTGTAAATCGTGTTCATATCAGTGCTGATCTTTCGGTAAGTACTTTGAACACAACTTTTATAAAAATTATTGGAAATGTTGTGACCTTATCAAAGTGGACGTATGCTTGAAATGAGCGGTTGCGTTGATGATTGAAGTTAGTTTGACCGTTTGGCGTTAAACACATACGGTTTTTCTTTCCAAAATGGCTTCCAAGTTCCTGTTTGTGCAATGCCTACAAGAGAACCACCTTTCCACAAAACTTGTAAGGGACGGATTTTGTAGACTTTAAGTGCTGAGACATTTATATAGACATTATTATTATTATTATTATTATTATTATTATTATTATTATTATTATTATTATTAAAACCAGACCGATGTATCATAGTTGGGTCTTGGGAACATTACAATACTGTGTCTTCGGCAAAACGAATCCGCAGATCAAAAAGTCAAACGGTTTATTCTCAACCCGTATAACAACGAACATGTAGTCTTCCATTAAATCGAAACGATGTATGCTTGTGATAGGTGTTTTCCTGGTGTAACATTACAGTCCGTCCTACCATTAGGTTGCCACCCACGCCAAAGTCGCCGCGGTAACCAAGCAGCGTCCGGGAAGTGTGTGGAGCTTGGCGGTAGAAACGTAATGTTATTACTAACCCAAACTCTAACCCTAACCCTGACAGTTTACCGTGCGGGCAGAGTGTTATAAATAAAGGCAGACATGAACGATAACTCCTAAGGTAGTACTTTTATTACTTCCCTTGCGCGCGCGGACGGAGTATAATGCGATCCAATCCGTAATGTCACACCTGGTACTCCAACAGACTAGAACAGTGAAACAAAACGTCAATTCAGTGAGCATTCGCTTCTTCGCCACCGCGGTGGCCGAGTGGTTAGAGCGTTGGCTCGCGGATCTGAAAGTCCCGAGTTCGAGCCCAGGCCGGGGCATTGTATTGTGTCCTTGGGAAAGACACTTTACTCCCTACTCCTATTCCTTCAGATGAGAGTATAAACCGAGGTCTAGTCTGTGTCACATGCATTCCATCATAACAGACTTTAAAGATCCTGACGCTCATGTCCTAGAAGGGTGAGTGCCGGTGGCAAGAACATACCCAGCACGTACCTTGGGTGAAGCGCTTCACTTGAGGCTGCTGTACTTTCCTAAATTAAAGTGCCCGAATTTCACCTGGACAGTATTTGCCGATCTAAATGAAGATACGAGTTATATATACAGGCATGAGATTTCTCCAGTTAAAACCTGAAATCCGGTTTTTTAAACATGCCAGGCATCATTTCTGAGATCAGTGTAAATCCGTTAATAAATTATTTTGAGGAGGGTGAGGTCTGAAATCGCAGCGAGCCAGCCATCACTCCTCAGATGATGGATACATTACATAGGTTATTATCGGCTGATTGTCATCGCAACACTGTTAATTCTTATTTTGTTCAATCTCCACTTTGTGTTGGAAAGCCTACGTATGGTCGCAATGACTAACCGGAAACTGGTCAGCTAAAGCTAACCTTATTACTCTTTCGTTCGGCCGTTTGTCTTCCGCATCTAAAACACATTTTAACTTATAATGCAATCAGGACCATGTTTGTGCGGCTAAAAGCTAGCAAAAAATCTTGTGTGGGTGAAATAGCTTAGTGAGGAACAAGTGGAATTTTAAATGGATAGAAGAAGAAGTGGAGATAAATGTTGGCAAAGGGACTTTTAATTATTAGGGATATGCTATTTATATTAATGCATATTATTCTTCTACAGACAGTACAGTTGGTTTGTAATCTTAAGGTGAGAGCACCACAGTAATTTGTAACAGTTTTTTTCTTTCAAGAAATAATTATCACTTTAAATCCATTTTACCATTTATGTACTGAGAATACTGAAAGTGAAAAAGAAGAAAATGTGGTTTTGTTTTTATATTCTTTTCTTTTTCTCACTTTCACTGTTCTTTTTTTTTAACCCAAGATGCAAGCATGTACACATGAATAACAAGCATTAAAATGCAGTTGTCTTAAAATTTTAAAAATATTATTTGTTTTCCAAATCAGATTTTATTAAAAAGAATTATTTTACTAAAGTTGATGCCACCTTCCAGGAGAGGCCGCCTAAATGGCTAGGAAATTGCAATTTTCTTCTTCGCCCCTCTGTACCCCCTACCAGAGCGTTGCACCTGGACCCCACCGGGGCCTCGACGACCCCTGGACCATGGCCATTTTCAGTTTTTTTTTTTTTTTACTTCATCCAATCTCATGCCTGATATATCAATTGCGCTCCTCAGCAGATTCACACACACTTTGTATTCTTAAAATCAGGACAAAAACATGGAGAAAGATCATGCAATTCGCTTATTCTGCCCCAAAACAGTGGAAGACATGTATATATCTGGCACAAACTAACAAGCCTTCAAAAGCGTACTCAGAACACATCTGTTTAAACAATACCATTTTGACTGATCTCTTCCACTTCGCCACTCTTTCCACTTTTGTTCACCATGTCCCTTACGCATTTTTGACAATTATAATTGCTTTTTAATTGTATGAAGGACATTTGTTTAAGCTTTATGCTATATTTATATTTAACCATAGTATTGCTTTTAAGGAATGTTTAACAGTGATCGTCCTAGGGATTTGCAAAACCGGTACGAGGTCACAGTAAACAAACCCACTCGAACGTAAACCGGTAGGCCAGTCACGGAAACCGGTATGACCCATAGCAAAGCTTAATAATGCGTCACTATTTTTGCCACCGAAAATCTGCCGACGAATGCAGTGATTAATTTATTGCTTACCGTAAAGCCTACTAACTATAACTGAAACAATGTTTGCCAAAAATAAAAGTAAATAACAGGCCTTTCTTACCTAAACATCTTCGTCTTCACATAAACTTCTTTTATTACCCCTCTCCCCCCAAGCAAAAATTTAAAAAAGAGATTTTTGCTTCTTCATTATTACTAGCCTATCTGCCACTGTCGCAATACATACTGACGAGCACGAGGAAAGGAAAAATCAAAAAGTGCGCGAGTTTAATTTATCCGTATTCACGATAGCCTTGCGCCCGACAATGTTATATCATTCTGTATTAATTACCTCAAAGCAAATGGCAAGGCTACTGAACGCATTCGCAGGCCTCCCGTCTACACTCCCTAAACACATAATCAGCGTGGTTGGCTGGCTGGCTGGCTGTCTCTCTCTCTCTCTCTCTCTCTCTCTCTCTCTCTCTCTCTCTCTCTCTTCATTTCTCTCATTTTTCTTTCTCTTTTCCTTTATTTTTGAAACCAGTCAAACAAAATAAGAACCAGTAGGCTCTACCGGCTACTGATTTTTCAACCAGTATTTTTATTCTCAAACCAGTAAAATACCGGTAATTTATGGTTAAATCCATCCCTGGTTTAAGTTATGAAATTTTTATACTAGGATTGTCTCATGATACTGTTGTTTGTAAATATGTCTACACTTGTTAAGATGTTTTTGGTGGATTATATGCTAATTTGTATATATTGTGCAAATGTTGTTTTTAACGCAGTAGGCCTGATATTGTCATTTGGTTCTGTTAGGGTTTGGTGACTAATGTTATTGCTGTGTTAGTATGTATAGTAGTATGTATATATTGTTTATTGTTATTTTAGTGTTTTAATCAGTCAGTAGTATGCATATATTGTTATTTTAGTGTTTTAATGGGTCCGCTGGATCCTATAAACAATGACTAAGTAAACTAACTTTAGTGTTTTAATCAAATATTTACACTAGTTTTACTGTGAAGTGCAGTGTGCCTTATTGTAGATCAAGAAACTGCTATATACGTCATCTTATTATTATTATTATTATTATTATTATTATTATTATAGATTTGTTCATATGTGGTTTGGGAATAAACCGTTTGAGCGGCACATTAGTTTTGCCGAAAACACAGTCTGATCCCACTCTTCTATTTATGATACATAGGTAAGCTATATAGTCTGCTTTGCTAAGAAAGATCCTGTTTCAGCATGTATAATGCCTATCTATGATACATAGGGCCAGTGATGGAGATACGTACAATCGTACGTGTTTCACGTACTGAGTTGGGAAATCTTGTAACGAAAATGTAATGAAAGGGTATAAACACGCACAAAGTCAGTGCCAAAGGGGTATGAAAACGTAAAGCTAAGTTGCTGGGAGGTATTATCAGGTACAACTATTTCGGTCGTGCGTACAGCTTTTGCTCGATTTGGATCGTGTGCCTGTGCGTCCTGCTCGACCGCCTACCACCCTCTCTCCCCCTCCTATTCATTCTGTCTCTTCCGAGAAACAGCCAATCATATGCACGATAATATTCACTATTTTTTCTCGACGCTTTTGATTGGCTATATAAGACTGACAACAACCCAACATTAAACATGGCCGACCAGCAGCGATCTGAGGGGAAGCCGAAGAAAAGGAAAAATAAAGCAGACAAAACTAATTGCTCAAAAAAATTAAAACAAGATGAAGGAAAAGAAAAACAAACTTTTTTGTCAGCCTTTGGCTTTGAGTGCTCGGTAAGAGAAGAAAAAGGTGAGCCACAACCGGGCGCCGGCTGAAGAAACTCAAACTGATGAAAAGACTTTCCACGCAAAGTGTTTATTACGTATGTTGGTGTACCCCCTAAAAAAAACTGAAAGGGGGTATAAAAACCCCCCTTATGTTTGCAATGAGGGTATGAAAACCCCCACATGTTTTGGTTGAGGGTATAAATACCCCTAGCTTAAAAACTTTCTCCATCACTGCATAGGGCTGTACATTATTAACTGCTTTGTTATCGAAGATCCACTTTTAGCTTGCAGTGCCCCTGTGACTCAATATAGTTGGTTGGCATAGCATACATTTGGAAATAAAGTATGAAGATGTAGACTGAGAGGAAATTTCATGTTTAATTTTCTTCTTAGATTTTATTTTGTGTGTGTGTTTAACAAGTCAATATTGCCTTTTTGGACTAGAGGACAACTTTACTAAAAGTTGCAAAAGATATAATTTTAGAATTGCAAGTTTGGATGATTCTCATCAATTTAAAAAGGTTGTGATGTTGTAAATAGTTCAGTACTAATATGGAACAATCAGACTAAAGAGGCTGTGACTAAATCACTAAAAGTATTTTATAGTGATAATAAATTATAATAATATATATACATGATGTACTTTTCTAAATTCTTCACAATTTGTTGGCACAAATACCTAGGGTCTGAACTGTGCCCCTCATTAAGAGATATAGCCATGAGGGCTAAAGACTGATAGACTTATTTGCCAAACTATGTGTGTGTATACCCAGAATGAGTTCCGACTATGTGGTACATTGTAAAGATGCATATTTTAGTAGTTTTTATGCGACTATGTGGTATTGTGAAGATGCATATTTTAGTAGTTTTTATAAGGTTGAGATACATGTTTGTGTGTTATATAAAGTCAACGAAGTAGCCTTGGTAGGCCTTTCTATAATTTAAACAGTAATATTGTTATATTAAAAATAAAGTATGGTAGGAGGATAAGCTTTGGTATCAACAGGGACTGCACACTCTCAAGCACTCCCTCCACCCACCACAATGATCAGTATTGGTGCAAAATTAGGGACTAAACCCTCATCCAACCCCCCAATGTCTTGTATTATTATTTTCTTTTGCCATGTATGCACTGTGACGCAACAAATTGTCCCATGTTTTTGTGGAATAAAGATTTCATGACTTGAAGCATTGGTGTCATAACTGGGATAACATTCCCTACATCCTCCATCCATGGTGCAAAATTAGGACTAAACCCTCGTTTAACCCCCAAAAAGTAAGCATTGGTGTCTGACTGTCATAACTGGGACAACATTCCCTTCCTCCTCCATCCACATACATACACACACGAGGTAATCATTGGTGCTTTAATGGTGATTAAACCGCAAGACAACATCCTCACTATTCAAACAAGTTACATCACACTGCATTATCACACTACTTGTGCATATGAGAATGAGTGTTACCAAGGGGTGGGATGGGGGGAATCAAACAAGCCCAAATGTCGGTCGCTCTGTCTGGAGGTCTTTGCTCACCCTACCTCTATAACCATTTGAATAGATTTTGACCAAATTTCATAGAAAAACGGTACTTTGGGTAGCCTCAAGTGCCATGGATCGTGTTCTTATACAAAGGTTAAGGTCGCTGGGGTTATTTTCTCGCAAAACACATTTTGCACTCAATCTCAAATTCAGTTGAAAACCAAATTTGATATTTTTTGTGATATACAGGTACTTTAAATCATACCCAATCATTTACTGTGGGTCCATCGGTCAATGCATTGTTTCAAATTTGAGTTCAGTAAACGCGTTTTTAGTATCGTCTCCAAATTTACTTGACTGATTTGTTTTATTTTTACTATGCAGAAACTTTTAACTACTGCTATAGCCTTTCATGTACTACATAAAACCATGGATAATACTGATATCTCCTAGCAACAACTTACAGCAGCAAATGAATTAATTAATGTACTGATTGTGACTGCTCAAACCAAGAAGATTTTTTGCACTTTCTCAATGGTCAAGGCACTAATGTTTTTGAATGGCTTGCCACTTGCTCTTATTTGCATTCTTAAGTAAATTGGTCTTGAATTCTGGGAAAGTTTTTGTGTTACAAAAAGTATGAACCATTAGCTTTGTCTGAATAATAAGGTTGAGTTGTCTGAAAAATATGTGCTTCTTATGCAGGTTCCAACCAGCATTGTAATAAGCCATGGAGCAAGATGGCCAAAACCAAGTGCCCTCTTTTGCCTGTGGCATGTGTGGCAAGTGCTTTGCGGATGCTGACCAGTGCAGAATACACATCCAGTCACACACTGGTTCCAGATCATTCCCATGTATTATCTGCTGGCCTCTCTTCTATGACATGCAAGGGTCAGGTGGTGGCAGTCAGCAGCCATGTGCAGCTAGTTCTCCAATGCCTGCAACACCCATTTCCCAAGAAGTCCATGTCCAGTCTTCAAGGCAGACAGCTTCTGGTGTTTCAGGACCATCACAAGAAATAGGTGCAGAAGCTACCACTGCTTTAGAAAATGAAGGTGTCCGATCAGTGGCTTCTCCCACTGCTGCTGTGGTACCAGAAATGCCTAGTACCGAAACAAGCCAAGATTTTACTAGTGCAAATCAAGTTTCCATTAGAGAGAGTAGTGAATCCTTTAAATCAAGAGAAGGTGACAAGACACCAAATGTTTGCATACCAATTACTACAGATTATGGTTCTTGTGTCAAAGTCATTGTGGAAGCCAACCATGTTCCAGAGTACTCTGTAACAGAATTAACAGCAACAGCAATTTCTCCAGGTATGGAAGCAAATGATCCACAGAGTCCAGCTTCTAGCCACCAACAAGCCAATCAAGCACCTACAGAATCTGGTACCCCTGCACAAGAATTCAGTTCACACTTTGGACGACAGGGAGGTAGGAGAGTTAAGGCCAAACCTAAGAGATTGCCAAACAGCCTTGTTATGGATCAAAGAGCTCAAGAAGCAATCAAGAGTGATCATGTCTACAGCAGTGTTTCAAAAGATCAAACGACAAATGAAAGTGTAACTAGAGCTGTAGGAAGTAACTCTAATTCTGATAGTGCTGCAAAGTCTACACCATTGTCTTTGAGTTGTTTGCCTCAGGAAAGTACTCCAGACATTGCAACAGAGGTTATTGAGGATGCAACAGAGGTTATTGAGGATGCAATAGAGGTTATTGAGGATGCAAGGCCAACAGTTGAGAAAGCAGAAGACATTAACGAAGAAAGGTGTCCCAAAGTACAGAATTCTTCAAAAGACTCCCCAGTAAATTTCAACAAGACAATTAATTTCTTGAAGACAGTGCAACTGCAGTCACCTTCAATATCAGTAGGCAGTAGTGTTTCTGCCCATAGGTTGAATTCTGTTCCATTGAACTCTGTTACAAGTATCACTGAAGAACACATGGCTAACTCTAGAGCTGTATCTCGTTCAGCTGCTGTATCTGATCAAAGTACAACAGTTTCCTCTGACTCTGTTGTGGCAGGATTGTTCAACATTGTTGAAAAGGGAAAGGGAGAGAGATCCATGAAGAAAATGACAGTTATGTACACTGGGAAGTCTCGAACCAGTGATACCAAGGTTATTGAAGAATCTATCACCAATGCTATCTGTAGCTCTTCATCTATGATCAAACCTGTCAAAAGCTTTGAACGAAAACCAGTTGACAGTCAACACTACTATCCGTCTCGGCCCATGTGTACAGAACTATCTGCTGTAGGTTCAAACATTTCTTCATCTGCCCTTGCAAATAGTACAGTGAGTTCTTCGCCCTTTAGAGCTCCAACTGAGCACATCCTTGAACAAAAGAAGAGTAGCAGCCATTTTAACACAAAACTTGACACTCAGAATGTTACTATCAATTCAAGGCAGGCAATCAGTGAATACAGTTCCAACCAGCCAGTAATGCTTACCTCTTTTTGTGAAACGTTGTCAAAGAAAAACGGGAAAAAATCTGTGCCAGTCACTGATGTTTTAGTGAGTGGTATTAAGACGACAACAAATAGTGCAGACAGTATCACTAACAATATGATGACCCTTGAGCTTCAAACAAGCCACAATATTCCAACTCGATCCACCACTGGTTTACATTTGTCGAAAGATACAGTTTGTGAGCCTCGTACATCTTCAGCTCCATTATTTGCCAGAGATGCTGTTGTTACTCATTCAAAATCTGCTAAACCTTCAGCCTCTTTTGCATCGTCACTGACAGATCACGCTGAGGCTGATGGATCTTCGATGGCTCCACCAGCTCCCATGAGCTCTCATTCAACTGCCAAAGGAGAGAATGGGTTACTTGATGCATGTCAGCAAGATGAGGAAAGTAGTGGTTTTGACAATTCCATTTCTTTGAGATCCAGAGTCACTAAAACTGCCTATGTTTCTCTTAAAAGAATTGATACTGACCTGAAAACAGTTAACTCACTGCATTTATGGAAGAATTCCATTCTCTCCCACAGTCCGTTCAAAGTTCCTGTAACTAGCCAAGATGACCAGAGTCCAGGAAAAACAACGAACAGCAACATTTCTGATAATGAAGAAGGATTTGTCAGTGACACAGAAAGAAACTATGTCAGTGATTCTGATGCCACTGTTCTGTTTGGCTATGAAAGTGATTATGACGCCACTTGTTTTCCCAAGAGAAATCAGAGTGGAATCCGAAAGAGTACAAGAACTCCATGCCCTACTGAAAAGATGACATCACTGCCAATGAGGAACAGAACTCCCAGTCCAAAGAAAAGTTCTGCTATTCATGAAACCCATGTGAAAAATCCTAATATTGTATCAAGTGTCTTAGCCGATGATCATAAAAATTCAGATAAGGGAAATGCTGTTGTTTTTATTGATGAATTTCAAATGGAAAGTCAAACTTTGCATGGTATACTCCGAAAAACTCCAAGTCAAACAATACATCAGCCACAAAATGTGAAAGTTGCACCTGCAGCTATAGCTCGAGATGATATTTCAGTGTCTCCCGTACCAGAAAAACAAGGATTACAGTCGCCCAGCATTGAAAAGCATTTTGCAGATGCCTGTAATGCACGTGAGGCCAATACTGCTGTGTATGCAAGCAGAGGGAGAAGCAGAAAGAGAAGTTCAGAAAGACGTTCAACAAGTACCAAATCACCAAAAAAGAAAATAAAAAGGAAACCTCGTATGGGTGCTGAAAAACAATTGATTGTATTTCCAAGGCATGAAATTGATCTCCAGGAGCTATTCACTCCAGGACACAAGCTAAGAAACAGGTCAGCTGGCCCCTCTGATGAAGGAGAATCACGAGCAAATAGTGACAGCAGGTCTTCAAATGTTGCTAATGCAGCTGCAGAGCGTATTTCCTCGGTTAATGAGTTAAGTGAATTGGCACAATCACCCAGCATAACTAACAATGGAGATGAAACTACTCCAGTTTTAGTGTCTTCTACAGAAATATTTGGAGACTCTGAGAACTGCATCTTGCCAGTCATCATTTCACCACGAAGAAGAAAGCATGATGAGCGAAATGTAGACAAAACAAATGTGGCAAGAGTTCAGGAAGACATTCCAGTGTTAGATGAGTCGCCATTACAAACAAATGAAGTCTCAGAAAGCTGGAATAAAGTTAGCAAATTAGATTTCATAGATGATGATGCAAGCATCTTCTGTGATGCAGCTTCACCAGCATCTGCAATTACAACTGTTCTCCATCCTGAGGCCAACATTACACAGGCAGCCAATGTCCTTAAAAAGAGAGCAGGGGGCAAGAATAAGAGACTCCATATAGATGTTCCTTTCACAAGCCCATCAGCAAATGCAACATCAGCCACTCGTACTGGCAGAAAATATTCAGTTTACTCTTCTTGGAAGAAACAAATGAAGGATGCTAAAGTAAAACCTAGGAGACGGAGAAAAAGTGCAACAATTACTTCTGAGCAAAATGTACATTCGGACATGCACAGTGCGACTCATTTAGTTCCCCCTAATGTTGAGGAGTCTATAAAGCAAGCAGAAGACAAAAGGAAGTCATCAGTCCCCACTAATGAATTGAAAATCTCCGCAGCCAGTGTAGCTGAAGGTATTGCAACCCCTCCTCTTCTTGAAACTCCTCTTGGAAGAGACGATTTCTTAGTGCCTAAAGCAAAAGGTGCGTTCAAGACAGGGAAGATACCACACGCTCGTTTCACAAACTTTGTTTTGAATAATGGCCTCAGCAAGTTTGAATGCAACAAGTGTCATGCAAAGTTTCGAAAGCATGTAAACTTACTGAGGCACAAATACAACAAGTGCAAGGATCGCTTTTATTGTGATACCTGTGGCAACTCTTTTGGACGTAGGGAGACACTTAGCATGCACATTAAAATCATGCACACAGGAGAGGCAGCTGTCGATTGTCACGTTTGTAGAAAACAGTTGAGTTCACTACCATCACTCAAGTCACACATGCGTATTCATACAGAAGAAAAGCCATTTGAGTGCTCTGTTTGTGGTAAAACTTTTCGTCTGCAGTCGTCACTGGTATCTCACTACCGTATTCATACAGGTGATCGGCCTTTCAAATGTAAACAATGTAATAAGTCGTATCGACACAACAAAAACCTATATGACCATAAGTTCACTCACACTGGAGAAAGACGACACATCTGCCCTATCTGTGACATGGCATTCTACCAGGTGAGATTAAATTGTGTTATACTTGTGTTATTTGTGCATATTTTCTTTCCTCCCACTGGCAGGCTCAGACTTACATTTTTTATTAGGATGTCAGTTAACCTTCACCCGACTCCGCATGTTACTTAGCATAACGGATGATGTGGGTCCTTCAAGACCCATGCGTTTTATAGGACCCATATTTCTTTTCGAGCGCTCACACTAGAGGTGTTGTAGCGGTTCAGAATAAAATGCGCCGCCCGTTCTTCTCAATGTTCCTCAAGTTTGAGAGTCCCATACTCTGATACTAAGCAAGTGTATTCTAGGCTCCCCAAATGGGGCTGCCGGGGGTTTCTGTATAAATAGTGCTATGCACAAGGTAATATGCACAAAGCAGGAGCTTCATCTTTTTGGTGGTCCATAGTGTTGGACACTCTTGAGCCACTTCTGCTACTACACTTAGCAAGTTGGTCCAAGCCACACTGGAGGTCTTTCTGATAATCTGTTGGGCTAATAAATAGTCATCATCAAACAGGTGGGTAAAAGCTTTCCAAAAGGTTATGTACAATAGAAAAATATACCAGACCTTGAGGGATGCCGGGCTCCATATGAATGGGACTCGAGCTATTGCCTTCAAGAAATACCACCTGTTGGCGGGGAAAAACTGACTTACCCTCCCTGTTATGCCATAGTGATGGAGACTTTGGAGTAGTCTAGTAGAGAGTGACAGAGTTGGTCAAACGTTTTAGAGAAGTCCATGGGCATGATCAAGGCATGGGCACTTTGCTTCTCCTTCTCCTATCCTATCCCGTAACTCGAAAGTCGTTGGGGCACCACAGATGATCGTTTAACCAGCGTATTCCATCTTTCTCTGTCCTCAACAACCCTCATGGCTTCGTTCAGTGTCAAGTCAGTACATTCTTGAGTGTTGTCCACCCACCTCTTTTCTTTTCTGTCTATGTCTTTTTCTGCCTCCTTGCACCATGCCTTGCAGGATGGTCTTTGCCTGATGCTCTGGTGACGTGACCATACCATCGGAGTTTCGGTGTCTTCACCACCGTGAGCATGCCACCGTATCGTCCAATGGCTTGTGTAATGGTCTGTCGGACTTCGTCATTGGTGATGTGCTGGGTATAGGAAATGCCCAAAAGTCTTCTGTAGCACATCACCTCCATTCTTTGTATTATTCGCTGTAGGTCTGCTGTGAGGGTCTATGTTTCATAAGAAGAATATAGGAAGATGGAGATGACAAGGGAGCGCAGCAGCCTTATCTTGGAATGTAGACTGATGGTCCTGTCTATCCAAATGGGTTTCAACCTTGTCAGGGCAGCTGTTGTTTGTGCGATCCTGGTGAGGATTTCCTGTTGGGACACATTGTCTGTTACTATGGCTCCTAAATCTTTGAAGATATGCACTGTGTTGAGGTTAGTTAGTTATTCATTGTTTACAGGGTCCAGCAGACTGCAAAGAGCCGAAACAAAACCACAAAATCAAGACCACAACTTCGCTGAAAGAGGACACCCCCGATCCGCATAAAAGATCTGCCGAAACAACACTAGTGGTAACACTGAAGGCACTCCACCAGCCGGTCACTTAAATACAATAAAGACATCCCACACAAGGGACGCTGAGGCTATACTCAAATTTATGGAACCCCTGTTTACAAAAACAATTTAGAATACAAACATCATTATAAAAGATCAACAAAAATATATATATAAAATGCCTACATTGCCAAATAATATCATAGGAAGCCCCAGTGACCATTTGGAAGAAAGCGTCCAATATTCCCAAGCTGATCCAACAGACA
Source organism: Oncomelania hupensis (assembly GCA_036898135.1). NCBI lineage: Eukaryota > Metazoa > Mollusca > Gastropoda > Littorinimorpha > Pomatiopsidae > Oncomelania > Oncomelania hupensis. Next base: position 9,052,217 of record CM072511.1, on the reverse strand, counting down.
TCGCACACAAATGAGGATTTTTGTCCCGGAGGAGTTTTCAAGAAAAAAATGTAGGTGACTGGTCTAGTGAAGAAGTAGATGGTATAGTAGATTGATAGACCAGAGTATGAATGAGAAAGACGGCAACAGTGGGAATTTAAAGCACTAAATTTCCAGAAAGTGGGGATACTATTTATACTGAAACCCCCACAGGGGGCACCTTGTTGAGGGAGTGGCCTTGGAATTTGACGTCCTTGTTGATGCCATTGGTGTTGTTGGTCATCATTTTGGTCTTCTCTGCATTTATTTCCATCCCATAGGCTCTGAAGGCGGTGTCTAACCTCTGTACCAGCTGTTCAAGTTCTTGTTCCTCTCAGGACAACGAATCCATTAATGTAATCCGCAAAAGGGAGTTTGGAGATTGCTCTACCCCTATGCTGACTGTGCCCTTTCGTGATCTGCAAGGGCATCTGAAGTGATGTGCTCTAGGAAGATGTTGAAGAGAGTTGGTATCCTTAACGCACGCCTATTGTTGTTCTGAACCGGTTCACGATGGCGCTGTTGTGGAGAACTGCATGGGCAGCCTTGTCATACAAGCTTTTGATGACTTTTAAATGTTATGGCTAATGTTGCACACTCTCATGGTTGCCCACAGAGCTGCATGCCAGACTCTGTCAAACTCTTTCTTAAAGGCTACAAACACATAATATAGATGTTGTTGGTGTTGTAGGTATTTCTCGCAGATTATTCTGAGGTTGAAAATCTGTTCAGTGGTACTTCACCCTGCCCTGAATCCTGCTATGATTTGTTCAGCTTGGGGTTTCTCCTTCTCCGGGGACTCAAATTTCCCGCTTTAAGAAATGACAATGTCAGGTAGAGGCTTCAAACGGACATTGATCTGCATCGTTTAATCTATTATTTAGTTACTTGACCTTTGTCATGAACTTTCGATCATCCCATAACTTGTTTGTAATGCTTGTGTTGTGTGGATTAATAACTGGTAGCTAAATATTAACCTTCGCTTGTGCAGGAATTTATTGTACCGATTATTCCTCTGGTCCGTCTAGAGTTTAGTGTTTTAATGTTTTTACTAATGTTTGATTTCAATGCTTTGTTCCAGGCTGGCAACCTATCCAACCACATGAAGTCCCAGCACGACCGTATCAAACCATTTGTCTGTGAGTACTGCGACAAGCGCTTTGTCCGGAAAGTACAGTTGTTTAAACATAAACGTAGTGATCATGTGGACGAACTGATTGCTGTTGAAGCCGGACTAGAAAAAAATATCAGCAAGGCTCACTCCTGTCCACACTGTCATCGTGGTTTCACCACCACGTTTGCCAGAAATCGCCATATTAAGGACTCCTGTATCGCACTGCATGCTAAAGAGCACAATGTTACTGCTTCAGACGAGCAAGCATGAACAATGTTTTATATTTTCTAATGCTGTTGTTTTGTTTCCCTGAGTTTATTCTTCTTTGTTTACCTGGCCCGAGTTGCCTAGAATAAAAGTGCCACAAAACGTTTGAGATTGCTCTGCACTATTTTTGCTTCTGGGAAACCTTTTGCTACTAGCGAACATTTTCAAAATGGCACAGCACATCTGGACTGCAGAACAGCCAATCTTTATTAAAGTCAGCTGAAAGTAAAAATTACTGTCAATCACACTGACGACACAACAATACTATCAAATTTAAATACTAATTCATACGGATTGCTCTTAAACATATTCCGTCAAATAACAAGTACACAAATCTTACCAGACGGTAACTGACAAAAGTCTTTCCTTGCTATTTCACTGTTGAACACATCACCGTTCGCAAATTGAAAGCCCACCACTCTGGCCGCCATCTTTCTATTCGCAAACAACTTTCAAAACCACTACAGAGCGCTCCTTCAATATAAGGTTGCCCAACTTTCTGCCAAAATAGTTACTTTTCGCTCTGGCTGGGCACCTCTCAGCTGCTATACAATCTGAAGGCAAGAAATTGCGCTGTTAGTCATTTGCTGAAACTTAGTTGTGTTTGTGTGTTTCAACTATAGGAAAACTCTAATTTATACAAAGTATGACCTTTTATGAATGTGTTCCCTCCAGTTATGTCATGAATGTGTGGTTGAACGCTAGTTATTTCATGAATCTGTAACAGACTGTTTTCACTCCAGTTATTTCATGAATTTGTTTTCGCGCCTGGTCTAATGAGAATGGAAAATGTAAATGATGTCATTTATTGATTTACAAAGTATGCATGAAATTACCTTGGGACCAGTCATACCTGTCAAGTCTTATGCTTTTGTCATAATTCTTATGGAATTTTGCTGATTTTCAAATCTTATGGTATAAGGTGAAGATCTTATGTTTTTTTAAAATTGTGGTGAAAAAAAAGATAGATAGATAGATAGATAGATAGATAGATAGATAGATAGATAGATAGATAGATAGATAGATAGATAGATAGATAGATAGATAGATAGATAGATAGATAGATAGATATGTCGCTAAGTTTCGTGAACGTTACAATCCATGAATTTTCACACATTTCTTATGGTATTTTGTTCAAACTTATGGTATGGGAAGCAAAAGCTTATGGTAAGAGTCCACAAGAGCTTGACAGGTATGGGACATTTAGTAATTACGTTTTTCATGGTGCATTATGCATGCTTTGACAGAAAGAACCATTTGGTAGCTTCTGTATGATTTTAGCAATAAAGTATTAGAAATTGTGTAATTCTTAGAATGTGTATAAATGCCACAGAATTACTTTAAAACTTGTGGCACTGTACTTCCTGCTTCAGCTAGAACGGCTATCTAACATGGACTCTGCACGAGTAGACAGAGGCAAACCTCATAGAACACCACAACATGCCATCATTATTATAGCCCGATATTTATCAAGAAGTTCGAGTCGTCATGAGACACTGTTGTAAAAAGTGTCTCCTTGTAATTTGCATGAGGACAATAACAGTTGGTTGTTGGTGTGTTTTTGTTCTTGGATAGCTACAAGTATGGCGGCCTACTAGCACCAATAACTGATAATTACACATATCATGGGATAATTACAGTTATCATTGCAAAAATGAGACGCATCATTTAAAAACAATTATTATTATTAATTTTTTTGTTTTACATTTGTTATTAATATTAAAATAACTTGTTCCACCTGGATTAATATAATGTTTTGATGAATGTTAAAGTGGTGTGGTTTTGGGATCTGTGAGCTTCCAAAAAGCAAGTGAGACACATCATTAAAAAAAATATTATTATTATTATTTTTGTTTTACATTTTTTATTAATAATAAAATAACTTGTTCCACTTGGATTAATATAATGTTATTTTTTGTTGTGTAAAATATATATATTTTCAGTTGTGCTTCCAGTTTGTACTTGCAATTTAACATGTGATAGTGAGCATTCAGTAAACTAAGAGGTAAACCAAATTCAATTGGCTTATTATGCAACAATAGGCAATTCATTTAGCTTTACTCTTTGCTTAAGTTTAGAATTTTAGTGCAGCTCTGAAAGACTTATTAGAATATTTTAAAACATCAAGCTTCCAGACTAACACAAACAGCAATTTCATAAAAACAATTTCTGTATTTAATATAACTGAGATGCATCCCTAATTAATCGTTTTTTTTTTTTTCCCATTATTCCTGTTTGTTTTTGTGTTCTTCCAATATAATTGTGATTTGTAATTTGCGTAGCAAACATCTGGTATTAAAGAATCCATATAGTGATTTTCAGGATGATTAGTTAGTCATTCATTGCTTACAGGGTTCAGCGGACTGCAAAGAGCGGAATCAGGACCATAAAATCAAGACCACAACTTCGCTGAAAGCTTCCCACGCAGGAGACGCTGAGGCTATACTCTAATTTATCGAACCTCCGTTTACAAAAAGAAAATAGAATACAAACATCATTATAAAATATCAACAAAACATACATATAAAATGTCTACATTGCTAAATAATAACATCATAGGAAGCCCCAGTGATCACCAGGCAAAAAGCGTCCAATATTCCCAAGCTGATCCAAAAGACCTCGCACACAACTGAGGAGTTTTGTCCCAGAAGAGTTTTGAAGAAAAAAGGTAGATGCCTGGTCTAGCGAAGAAGAAGATAATATGGTAGATTGATGGAACAGAGTAGGAAGGAGAAAAACGGCGACAGTTGGAATTTAAAGCACTAAGTTTCCAGAAAGCGGGGAAGCTATTTATACTGAAACCTCCGGCAGCCCTACGGGGGATTAATTAATTTTGTTTATTTTTACAGTGTAGTTGAGGTTATTGTTAGTGGAGATTATTAATGTATTTATTTAACTTTGCGGTATAATTCAGATTATTATTTGTGTCATTATAACGTTCTAGGTTATTGGTGGGTCTTTTATGTTTTCACAATGGTCAGTTTCAGGCTTTGGTCCTGATTCGGCTCTTTGCAATCCGCTGGCCCATATAAACAATGACTAATCCCATAAGATCCTTGGAGAGTTCTCTAGTTTGTTATAGGGGAAATATGGTTGATACATTCAATTTTATTTAGTACTAAAGCGCAGTTTCTGTGGATCACTGTGCGCTCCTTTATAAGATTAGTCTTTACATGACCAATGGTCCACAATTTATTAAAGTTTCTTTACAGGCTCGACTGAAACATTAGTGGTTCCAGACAGCCATTTTGGGGTTAATGGTTTGTTCTTTTGTTTTAAAGATACACTGTTGGTTTGATATTGTAAGCCAGCAATATTAACTATTAATATTCAGGGTTAGAAATTAACTTTTTACAAGGGTGCCCTTTGGGTGCCTTATTTGAAACTTTTGGGTGCCCAGAAAAATGTTTGAGTGCCCAAAGACAAATAACTTGAAATACACGAGTGACTTTCTAGGAGATTCCTTCCAGTTAAAGCTAACCAAGCAGTTACAAAGTGACAAAAATAGAAAACCAAACCAATAATGTGTTTTTGGTTGTGCTCAAACAAACCTTGTTAATTATTTTTGACACTTGAAACATACAGAAAAAAGTGTTTTTAAATATCAGAGTACCAATACAAACAATAACAAATGCTCAATATCTGAGAACTTAAATTTTTGGTTGAAACAACATGGACATTAATAAAATGAGTCAAGATGTTTTCTGTTTCTACACTCTTCATAGATTTTCTTTGGTTTCTTTTCCAGTACTTGGTCATCTTCTTGCGAAGTCGATGGACGTTTTTTGAAGATGTCAAACACTTTACTCGACATGCTTGTTTCAGAGTAACTTTATGATTTGTTTTGCACGCGCGAGATAGCAACTGACTCCCTGATTGGTCGTTGAATACATTACTAGTTAATCAGAAATCTCGTCTTTCATACGTAAAAGGAAGACTATTCCCGACCCATCGCAACCAAAACCAAATGGAGAAATTAAGAATGCCATGTGCAACGGAATATTTCTGTTGTTGTCACCAAAGGGCTTATTACGGAAAGAGGGGGAACTTCCATTATGTCCTATACAAAAATGCGAGACGCTCTCACGGATTATTTCCCTTTGCTCAGGCTGGCTATATTTCATCATCTGCTGTATATGAATGATCTGTGCGTGGTAACTTATTGAGCCTATGCCATTGCAAAAGAACATTTTTATGGCAACGTTTGCAAAAACCAAACTTTTAACCATCATTATTATTAACATTCCGCTACTGCTGTCTTTTGTGTGTGTGTGTGTGTTTTTGTTTATGTTTACTTATTGACATTTATTATGTGCTTTTATGCTGCTTATGTATGTCATAGGTTTGTTTTCTGCCCTGGAATTTATTATTTTTTAATCAACGACAGATATTTTTAAATTAAAATATGCATGACAGACTGTTTCATTTATCCGAAGTTGTGTAAATCCGTAATCGTGAGAGAGAGAGAGAGAGAGAGAGAGAGAGAGAGAGAGAGAGAGAGAAAAGAGAGCTCTGTCATTCAATCAATTAATCACAATAAAGCACAATAACAAAATGTTTCACTAATATTGTGAATTTAAATTATATCAGGTGTCCTTCTACCCCCCAACCCTCTCACCTCCCACATCACTGGCTTAATAACATCAGTCACTTCATGGAAAATAATTAATTAGACAGAACCTAGACTACAACATTCCACGCAATTTAGATCTAATGCGCAGAAATTCACAGATCAGAACAAGGACTGAGTTTCTACATTACATTTTTTTCCCCGTTTACATTCAAACGAAAAGGGATTACAACAGATCAAGGACCATTTTTGTGCCTAGGTAAGAATTTATCTTGCACAGTATTTGATCACGAGGAGAAAACAGACTAATTTAACTTGTTAACATAAGCAGTTTGACGAAGCCAAACTGCCAATCTGACATCTACTTTTGAAATGTAAGCACAAATATAATAGTCAAACAACCTAGAAACAACGTAAACAGTGAGCGACCTGTTGAACGTAAACTGTCAGCAAGCAAACAGTTTTTGTTTTAGCACATAGAATAGATATAACATGAATCACTGAAGCCTCTCCCCGATTGTTTTAACAACACTGCAGCGGTCTTGGTTTAGGCCTATATAAACACACACAAAAGTTTTTCGATTGCAATTTACCTTTCTTTGTCTCTTGGAAACTTGAAAAAGAACTTGCCATCACAACTTTTCTTGTATCTGGCATTACGGCAATTGATGGCTGTGCAAAAGTCACCGCCCTGTTTTACTCCGTCGCCTTTTGTCTTTCTGCCACGAGCCATTTTTAGCATGTCGACAAGGGAGCGTAACTCGTATCTTCCGTCTCGCGGCTCTGGACCAAGTTCCCCCAATAAATAAATAAATATTAGACAGCATTAACATTCATCAGTTGTATCTTCTCACCAGTTCATTATATACCTGTGATTTGTCTCGTGTATCACCTATTTATTTGTGCTTTGTCTTCCAATGGGAAAACAGTGGATGGTCCTTGGTTGTAATGGTATGAGGGTATAAATTGGTGATGGTCCTTGGTTATCAATGATTTTTCATTTAACCCATCAGTCTTTCTAATTGTTGTTTGTGTTATGAAACAACGAAATCGAAGCGGAATTTGGCTTGTACTTTTCTTGTAATAATCAAAATGACGAATCACTTGTTTTTAACAAGTTTTATTTTATGACTGTAATTATTACCAAGCAGGTTTTTAGTTGTCATTTTTACAATTTTGTATATTGAGCTTATTACTCAATATACAGTCTTACAACAAAGACCATGGGAAATTTGTTCCCCTTCAATACATTTTGCTAATTCAGTCTATTTGCTTTTACCTGTGAAAAGTTCCTAGGTGGCAAGAACAAGAAAGTTAGGCCTGTCACTTTGTTAGATCTAAAACTGACTCCTTACCTAGTACTTTGCAAAATGACCTCGTCTCCAAAGAATTAAGAAGGAAAATACCCATAAAGGAGATGCGTCATTCTACAGGCTGAATGAGGTTAAAACAGTACTAGTAAAAGGCTTGTTTTTAAGTCATTTCCGGTTCCTATCCTATCCCGATCCACAGTGGGTGTGCAGGGGGTGTCTGTATAAATAGTATCCCCACTTTCTGGAAATGTAGTGCTTTAAATTCCCACTGTCGCTGTCTTTCTCCTTTGTTTTTTCTCATTCCTACTCTGTTCTATCCTATCCTATTCCCGTAACTCTCGAGGTCGTTGGGGCACAGATGATCGTTTAACCAGCGTACTCCATCTTTCCCTGTCCTCAGCAAACCTGATTCATTGTTTCGCTCAGTGTCAAACCAGCCCATTCTCGAATGTTGTACTCCCCACCTCTTTTTCGGTCTCCCTCTTCTTCTACCTTCTTGCACTGTGCCTTACAGGATGGTCTTTGCAAGACCTGATGATCTGGTGACGTGGACATACCATCGGAGTTTCCGTTTTTTCACTACTGTGAGTAGGTCATCGTGTTGTCCAATGGCTTGTGTGATGGTCTGTCGGACTTCGTCGTTGTTGATGTGCTGGGTATAGGAACTGCCCAGAAGTCTTCTGTAGCACCTCATCTCCATGCTTTATATTCTTCGTTGTAGATCTGCTGTGAGGGTCCATGTTTCGCAAGCGTATAGGAAGATGGAGATGACAAAGGAGCGCAGCAGCCTTACCTTGGAATGTAGACTGATGGTCTTGTCTTTCCAAATGGGCTTCAACATTGCCAGGGCAGCAGTTGTTTGTGCGATCCTGAAGAGGACTGCCTGTCGGGACACATTGTCGTAACAATGGCTCCTAAATATTTGAAGCTATGCACCGTGTTGCATAGCAGTTCTCTACTATATTATCTTCTTCGCTAGACCAGTCGCCTATCTTTTTTTCTTGAAAATTCTTCCAAAATTCGCTTGGGTACGAAGTCTGTTGGGTCAACTTGGGAATAATGGACTTTCTGCAAATGGTTAATAGGGCTTCGTATTATATTATTTAGCTATGTATGCATTTTATATGTGTTTTGTTAATATTTTATAATGTTTATATTCTATTTTGTTTTTATAAACGGGGGGGTTCGAAAAATTAAGTATAGTCTCAGCGTTCCCTGCGTGGGATGCCTTTATTGTAACACAGGCGGCGGAAGCGGGGGGGCAAGGGGGGCACTGGCCCCCTCCAGAAAAATATTGGGGGGGCAAACCTATACATTTGCCCCCCCAATATTCAGCCCCTCAAAAAACATTATTTGGAGGTTCAAACCAATATTTCCCCCCTTCTCTGGACTGATGCAAGTTAACAATATCTGTGCTGAGACCATTTTCAAAGCACTGAAAAACTGCTTGATCAGACTTAACTTGCCAGTGCAAACTGCAGGGGCCAGGCCTACGACGGGGCGAGTAATTTTCAGGGTCATGTGTCAGGAGTTGCAAAAAGATTCAAAGATGAGATCCTTGTTGTGACTGGCGACAGTTCTTCAAAGAAAACAAACGACTTGTGATGACGCAGTAAACGCTGCTGACATTTGTCTGAGAACACTGGAAAGCATGCGGCATGAAGATTATTATGAGACATTTTTTGCTGACATCACAACGAAAGCTGCAAATTTGTGTGATGAGCCCTGCGTTCCTACACAGAAGCAGCCTCAACGAAGACTGGACGATAGCTCACAGGGTCACAGCTACTCTTGACCATCTGCTTACTACAGACAGCAATACTGTGAGGCCATTGACAACACCAAAGAACATTTAAAGAGCCGGTTTGATCAAATAGCTCTCGACTTACCAAGGAAAATTTAAGTTCTTTTAAGTAATGGAGCAGCAGGGAAGAGACCAAAAATTCCTCAAGAAATCAAAGATACATACTCCGCTGACATCGACTTGGACAGACTCAAAACTCAGCTAGAATCCTCCCACATGCACCGGGTGACACCAGGAGGCGGCTAACTCTAGGATCACCATCTTCCAAGCACTGCCAGATGAACTGAAAGCTTCTGACACTGTGCGACGGATGCTGAGTGAAGTGGATAAACTTCTCAGAGTGTACTTCACCATCCCAACCACAACTGCAACGGCTGAACGCAGTTTTTCAGCCCTAAAGCGGGTAAAAACATACCTTCGGGCAACGATGACGCAGGAGCGTCTAAATAAATGTCTTATAATGCATGTGTTCAAAGACAAAGTAGATCAACTAGACCTAGCGCAAACTGCTTACGAATTTATCAATACAAATGAACGCCGTCAGGCCTACTTTGAAAAATTAACGGCGTAATTTCCCATGCCAAATGACATGCATGACTGCTGTTTTTGTTACTGTGATGGATCAACATTGCCAGGTCAGTTTCTCTCCCTTTCTCTCTACCCTCCCCCCCCCCCTCTCTCCTATCCTATCCTATCCTATCCTGTCCCATAACCCGAAGGTCGTAGGGGCACCACAGATGATCGCTTAACCAGCATACTCCATCTTTCTCTGTCCTCAGCAGCCCTCATGGCTTCGCTCAGTGTCAAACCAGTCCATTCTCGAATGTTGTCCTCCCACCTCTTTTTCGGTCTCCCCCTTCTTCTACCTCCTTGCACTGTGCCTTGCAGAATGGTCTTTGCAAGGCCTGATGATCTGGTGACGTGGCCATACCATCGGAGTTTCCGTTTCTTCACCACTGTGAGCAGGTCATCGTGTTGTCCAATGGCTTGTGTGATGGTCTGTCGGACTTCAACGTTGGTGATGTGTTGGGTATAGGAAATGCACAGAAGTCTTCTGTAGCACCTCATCTCCATGCTTTGTATTCTTCGTTGGAGATCTGCTGTGAGGGTCCATGCTTCGCAAGCATATAGGAAGATGGAGATGACCAGAGATCGCAGCAGTCTTACTTTGGAATGTAGACTGATGGTTCTGTCTTTCCAAATGGGCTTCAACCTTGTCAGGGCAGCAGTTGTTTGTGCGATCCTGGAGAGGACTTCCTGTCGAGACCCATTGTCTGACACAATGGCTCCTAAATATTTGAAGCTGTGCACTGTGTTGAGGGATTGGCCTTGTACTTTGATGTCCGTGTTGATGCCATTGGTGTTGTTGGTCATCATTTTGGTCTTCTCTGCACTTATTTCCATTCCATAAGCTCTGGAGGTGGTGTCAAGCCTCTGTACAAGCTGTTCAAGTTCTTGTTCCTCTCCAGCCAATCCATCAATATCATCCGCAAAACGAAGATTGGAGATTGCTCTGCCCCCTATGCTGACTGTGCCTTCGTGATCTGCAAGAGCATCTGACATGATGCGCTCTAGGAAGATGTTGAAGAGTGTTGGAGAGAGTAGGCATCCTTGACGCACACCGATTGTTGTTCTGAACCAGTTCCCGATGACGCTGTTATGGAGGACTGCACTGGTAGCCTTGTCATACAGGCTTTTGATGACTTCTATGATTTTAGGGCTGATGTTGTACACTTTCATGGTTGCCCATAGAGCTGCATGCCAGACTCGGTCAAATGCCTTCTTGAAGTCTATGAACACATGATATAGATGTTGTTGGTGCTGTAGGTATTTCTCACAGATTATTCTGAGGTTGAAAATCTGTTCAGTGGTACTTCGCCCTGCCATGAATCCTGCTTGTTCTTCAGCTATGATTTGTTCAGCTTGTGGTTTCAACCTGTTGAGTATTATTTTCAGGAGGACCTTGCTGGGATGGCTGATGAGGCTGATGGTGCGGTAATTTTCACACTCCTGAAGGTTACCTTTTTTAGGAAGAGTGATGACAAGCGACTGGGTCCATGGTGTAGGCCATTCCCCACTCTGCCAGATCTTGTTACAGATAGTGGTGAGAGCATCAGTCATCGCTTCTCCTCCTGCTTGTAGCAGTTCCGCTGGTATGTTGTCCACTCCCGCTGACTTCCCTTTCTTCAGCGATTGCACTGCTGCCTCAACTTCTTCCCGGAGAATTGGGAGGATTTCTTCTTCTTCTCTGCTCTCGGGACATGCTAGAACTGATGGGTCTCCATTTGGTGTATGGTTGTAAAGGTCAGAGCAGTACTCTGTCCATCTGTCCAAGACTTCTTGTTCTTCTGTAAGGCAAATGCCAGACTTGCTTTGGATAGTGGAGACTTTGGGCTGTTTAACACTTGTCAGCCGCTTCACAGTCTGGTAGGCCTTCTTGCTGTTGTTCTTGTTCAGATTGTTCTCTATTTCCTGGCATTGATCTTCTATCCAGTTCTCCTTTGCTGTGCGCATGCCTTTTCGGATGTCATTGTTGATTTTTCGGTAGACATCAGCTCCCTGTGAGGTGTTCTTTTTCTTTTTTAACTCTCTTCGTTTATCACACAGATCCAAAAGTTCAGGTGTGATCCACGGCTTCTTCTTTGGTCGGTGCTTGCCAAGGATCTCAGTGGCGGCATCTGTTACAGCTGAGTTGAAGGTATTGGTCATGGTGTTGACATCTACTTCGCCTGCCCCCAAAATAAGCAGTGGTGCAAATTTCCCTCCAATTGTGGCCTGAAATATTTTTGCCACCTCCGGGTCTTGCAGTTTGTCCAGGTCGAACTTCAGCCTAGTGCACTTTGCTGTATTTACTCTCTTCAAATGGAGCCGGAAAGACATCATCACGAGATCGTGGTCACTTCCAATGTCTGCTCCTGGAAAAGTGCGTGTCCTGCCAATGTTGATGCTTGATCTGAAGCGTTTCTTGACCATGATGTAGTCGATCTGGTTGTGATGTTCCCCGCCGGGACTGTGCCATGTCCATCGTCTGGATTTTTTGTGGAGACCAAGCGTGTTTGCCAGTACCAGATTGTTGTATCTGGCAAACTCCAATAGCCTCAGACCCCTGTCATTTGTCTCGTTGTTGCAGTGGGGTCCGCATGTGTCTCCCCAGTTGCGGTGCGCATCTTGGCCAACCTTGGCATTCCAGTCGCCTTGCACTATGACTATGTCCTTCTTCGGCACTTGGTCAAGGACCGCCTGTATATTTTCATAAAAATCCTCCACTTCGCTGTCTTCATAGTCTGATGTTGGGGCATAGGCCTGGATGATGGTAATGTTGAAAGGGGTTGCTCTCAGACGGATGGTAATGAGTCTACTGGAGACTGGGCGGCAACCCATGACAGTGGCTAGAATGTTCTTGTGGACCAAGAATCCAACGCCGTGTTCGTGCCTGTCATCTCTACCGCTGAAATAGAGCTTGTGGCCTTTGTCAGTCGTTGTTTCACCTAGGCCTTTCCAGCGCAGTTCGCTGATACCTAGAACGTTCCATCGATAGTGGTCCAGCTCGTGGGCCAGTTCTTCTAATTTTCCTTCCGCAGTTAGGGTCCTGACGTTCCAGGTTCCTATGACGATGTTGTTTCTCGTGCGGATCTTGCTATATTGTCCATCAGTAGCATACTTAACACCTCCGTCCTGGTGGCCAACGGAAGGCGCGGTCCTTGTGCCGGGTGACGGCCCGGGCGACGACCGATCCGGTATGGAATTAGTGGATTGTGTCATCATGTAGTGTGTCTTGGGCAAAAAAGACCTGGCAGGGCCCAATCCTCTCCAGGCTGTTGGCCACAGCCGAAATCCACGAATACAGTGTGGCTCGCCTTGGCCCTGAGCACGTGGTCGTTGAACCTGTAGTAACGTGAGGTTCCTCCGCCCTGGCCGGTGACTTCTGTGTAGAAGACTTTCGCCCAGTGATGCCGTGCTAACATCACCCCTGTTAGTCGCCTCTTACGACACGCCGGGAAACGTTGGGTCTATTCTATTTGCCCGAACCCACAGAGCAAACCCCCCTCTCTCTCTCTCTCTTATATGCACAGTCGTAGAAATATATGATATATATTTTATTTCTCTCTCACATAGTGTCTATGAAAATAGTTCAAATTATTTGGAGTCAATGTCCAGGGCCGGACCCAGAGGAGGGAGGGGGGAAACCTGGGTTCTGGAACCCCCCTTCCAAATAAAAAAAATTGATTTTTTTTTAAAAATGCAGAGCGTTTCAATTTTTTCAAAATTGTTTTTAAAACATTGCAGTTTTTAGTCACTTTTGGTCCAACGTACAAAGAGTTATTTATAGTCAATTCAACAGAAATCCATTTCAAGGGCGAGGAACCTAGTGCAGCAAGACTGAATTAAATGAAAGCAGGGCGGTGATGTTCATAAACTACAAGGTAAAGCTTTATACCGTTAACGATCAACAAAACGTAGTGAATAATAATAGTATACAAAACATCTCTGCTGATAAATAAATGTTTGTGTGTGTGTGTGGTGTTGTTTTTTTTTAACGGAGGGGCAGAGGATAATTTTTGTACCCCAGAGTTTGTCAGTTCAATTGTTCAAAAAGCTCAAAGTCCCAGACCAGCACAAATGGCTTTTTCAAGGTTCAGATTGCACCATTTTGTATCCTTGAAAAAAAAAAATTTCCGGGGGAGCATGCCCCCGGACCCCCCTAGAAGGCTCGGCGCTTCGCGCCTTCGCTGAATTTGTAACCTCCCCCTCGACTTTTCCAAGGTCCGGCCCTGATGTCAGTTAATAAAATGTGTGTGTGCCCCCCCAATCCTGAGCAGCTTCCGCCGCCTGTGTGTAAAGCGACCGGCTGGTGGAGTGCCTTCAGTGTTACCACTAGGATTGTTTCAACAGATCTTTTATATATATCTTTTATACGAATCAGGGGTGAGTCCTCTCTCTACCAAGTTGTGGTTCTGATTCGGCTCTTTGCAGTCCACTGGACCCTCTGTAAGCAATGAATAACTAATTAACCATCCTATCCGTAACTCGAAAGTCGTTGGAGCACCACAGATGATCGTTTAACCAGCGTACTCCATCTTTCTCTGTCCTCAGCAACCACCGGCTGATAGATTGCCTTTAGTGTTACCACTAGGGTTGTTTCGGCAGATCTTTTATGCGGATCAAGGGCGAGTTCTCTTTCACTTCTCTGGTCCTGATTTGGCTCGGAAGAGTCCGCTGGACCTAAAGCAATAACCATGTATGGTAATGTAATGTCCTCAGCAACCCTCATGGCTTCGCTCAGTGTCAAGCCACTCCATTCTCGAATGTTGTCCTCCCACCTCTTTTTCGGTCTCCCTCTTCTGCCTCCTTGCATTTTGTCTTGCAGGATGGTCTTTGCAAGGCATAATGCGCTGGTGACATGGCACTACCATCGGAGTTTCCGTTTCTTCACCACTGTGAGCATGTCATAGTGTTGTCAAATGGCTTGTGTGATGGTCTGTCGGACTTCATTGCTGGTGATATGTTAGGTATAGGAAATGCCCAGAAGTCTTCTATAGCACCTCATCTCTCCATGCTTTGTATTCTTCGTTATAGATCTGCTATGAGGTTCCATGTTTCTCAAGCATACAGGAAGATGGAGATGACAAGGGAGCGCAGCAGCCTTACCTTGGATTGTAGACTGATGGTCTTGTCTTTCCAAATGGGCTTCAACCTTGTCAGGGTATCAGTTTGTGCGATCCTGGAGAGGATTTCCTCTCTGGACACCCCTTGGGGTTATGAGCAATCTTGCCACTGTAGATTGTTCAAACCTATAAAGGGAAAAGTGAAAGCCCCAGTTGAAAACCTGTCTTTCCTTTGTAGGCAAGACAGATTCACTGCGGCAACAGTACCCCTGTTGGAGTGCCGGGGGTTTTCAGTATAAATAGTATCCCCACTTTATGGAAATTTAGTGCTTTAAATTCCCACTGTCGCTGTCTTCCTCATTTACTCTTTCCCATTCTTGCTCTGTCCTATCACTCTGCTATACTATCTTCTTCTTCGCTAGATCAATGACCTACCTTTTTTCTTGCAAACTCTTCCTGGACAAGACTCCTTGTTTGTGTATGAGGTCTGTTGGATCAGCTTGGGAGTGTTGGACGCTTTCTGCCGGGTGGTCACTAGGGCTTCCTATGATTGTATTATTTAGCACTATAGGCATTTTATATTTATGTGTTTTGTTGATGATTTATAATGATGTTTGTATTCTATTTTGTTTTTGTAACCGGGGGTTCGAGTAGTTGGGGTAAAGCCTCAGCCGTCCCCTGCGTGGGATGTCTTTATTGTAAAGTGACTGGTCGGTGGAGGGCATTCAATTTTCCCACTAGGGTTGTTTCGGCAGATCTTTTATGCGGATTGGGGGTTGTCCGGTCCTGATTTGGCTCGGAAGAGTCCGCTGGACCTAAAGCAACAATCAATCAATCAATCCTCTCTGGACGCACTGTCTGATACAATGTCTCCTAAATATTTGAAGCAAAGCACCATGTTGAGGGATCGGCCTTAAAATAGCTTCATTTCCGGTTAATTTACGTAATTTACAACGTTTTCGTACTTGGACTTCCTTATAATTATGTGTCGAAATGTGTGGTGTCTGGGATTTTTAAAAAAAAACGAACTGCATTCGGTGTAAGAAGCTAAGTTATAACCGTGTTCGTTGTACCCAGAAAGTTTTAAATAATAAATAAGAACAACTCAATTCCGTAAAAGCGTTGTTCGCTGAAAGCGTTTTCATTATACGCGTGTCTGGCTGTAACAGCAAGCTGTAACCTCGGACTGAATGAAGATAAATACAAACATATGCACACACAGTCACGCATTCACATATGCACATGAATGATGATGTCCACGTATCGCGCCAATAAAATCTTTATGTTCTCTGAAGATATATGCTTCTGGCGCACAGGAGGAGATTAAAAAAAAAATATATAGTGACTTATTGGTGCACCAAACATATCCACAATAGCCCCGAAACTAAAGCGCAAGCACCTCCATTGGTACAAATCTATGTGAATACATTTTATAATAATCACGAACACCATCATTCTCTTCGAAATAAAACATACAAGCCATAATAATAATTAAATTACATTACATTATTATTGCTTTAGGTCCAGTGGACTCTTCCGAGCCAAATCAGGATCGGACAACCCCTGATCTGCATAAAAGATCTGCTGAAACAACCCTAGTGATAAAACTGAAAGCTCTCTACCAGCCAGTCACTTTACAATAAAGACATCCCACGCAGGGGACGCTGAGGCTATACTCTAATTTATCGAACCCCCGTTTACCAAAAAAAAAAAAAGAAAAAAAAAGAATACAAACATCATTATAAATTATCAACAAAACACATACATATAAAATGCCTACATTGCTAAATAATAATATCATAGGAAGCCCTAGTGACCACCAGGCAGAAAGCGTCCAATATTCCCAAGCTGATCCAACAGACCTCACACACAAATAAGGTGTCTCTTCCCGGAAGAGTTTTCAAGAAAAAAGGTAGGTGACTGGTCTAGCGAAGAAGATAGTATAGCAGATTGATAGAACAGAGCAGGATTGAGAAAGAGCAAATAAGACAGTGACAGTGGGAATTTAAAGCACTAAATTTCCAGAAATTATGGATACTATTTATACTGAAACCTCCAGCACCCCCACGGGGGGTTGGTTGTGATAGTTAAAATAGGTTCTGAGATATTAATCCATTTTCAAGTTGTGCACAGACAGACAGAGGGCAGACAGACAGATGGACGGACAGACTTTAAAAAAAAAGAGTTATTTCTGGACTATTTAGGACTCATCTCACATAAATTTGCAAAAATCTATTTTTTTGGGGGGGTGTGTGTGTGCGGGGGGGGGGGGGGGGGGGTTGTGAGCACATAGTACATAATTATACTGGGCTTACGAGGACCAATCAGAAGCGAGAGTGTGACGTCACGAGTTTAGAGGTCAAACTAAACTCCCACACGCATGATTACACGCAACAATGTTTGCCGAGCTAAGGCAGTTGAATTCCCTTGTTGCGTGTCGATCTTAGTAAAGTTGTTTCATAATTATTATAGTCAAATCGTGAAAAAGTACATAAAACGTCATGAAAACGTGCCTTGTGGTAATGAAATTACAGAGCTACACACGTTTATAAATTCGAACCGGGCGGTAATAAACATGGCGCCATTACCTCCGACCCAATGCATAAGCCGTAAAACATAATTGATTGATTGTTGCTTTAGGTCCAGCGGACTCTTCCGAGCCAAATCAGGACCGGACAACCCCCGATCCGCATAAAAGATCTGCTGAAACAACCCTAGTGGGAAAATTGAATGCCCTTCACCGGCCAGTCACTTTACAATAAAGACATCCCACGCAGTGGACGGCTGAGGCTTTACCCCAACTACTCAAACCCCCGATTACAAAAACAAAATAGAATACAAACATCATTATAAATTATCAACAAAACACATAAATATAAAATGCCTATATTGCTAAATAGTTACTTCATAGGAAGCCCTAGTGACCACCCGGCAGAAAGCGTCCAACATTCCCAAGCTGATCCAACAGACCTCATACGCAAACAAGGAGTCTTGTCCAGGAAGAGTTTTCAAGAAAAAAGGTAGGTCACTGATCTAGCGAAGAAGAAGATAGTATAGCAGATTGATAGAACAGAGCAGGAATGAGAAAGAGCAAATGAGAAAGACAGCGACAGTGGGAATTTAAAGCACTAAATTTCCAGAAAGTGGGAGTACTATTTATACTAAAACCCCCGGCAATCCAACGGGGGTACTGTTGCCGCAGTGAATCTGTCATGCCTATAAAGGAAAGACAGGTTTTCAACTGGGGCTTTCACTTTTCCCTTTATAGGTTAGAACAATCTACAGTGGCAAGATTGCTCATGACCCCAAGGGGGACGTAAAACATAAGCCAAATGTGGCTACTAAACTCACAATTGTGGCCACCCATCAAAATTCTGGTCAGTGAAAAATCCCATAACCCAATGCATAAGCCGTAAAACGTAAGCCAAATTTGGCCACTACTTTAGCATTCATGGTGGAATTTCGAATTCCTTGGCTGTTTTCTTGTGTGGATGCTCTTTATCGTCTGCGTACACAGTCCCTGAGGTTTAGCTATATCAAACAACACTGTCACTGCTCTCACGTATTAAATAAAGTTCTCTATCACAGTGAGCTGATTCTTTCCGTTTTGCCGCCACACGTTTTCCACGACGTAGGAAGAAACCTGCCCATAAACATGCGCTCATCATTCTACAGGCGCCCGAATGTCATTTACGCGAAATTACGTCATGTTCGATGTTTTCGTACCAGTTCCTTCAAAATTTGGTGTCTGGAATAAGAACTACATTTGATGTAAGCGAAGCTACGTTGTAACCATGTTCGTCCTATCCAGAAAGTTTCAAGTAATAAATAAGAACTGTGGCAGGGTATTCTTTGGTTCCTTTGGTAAAAGCGTTGTTCGCTGAAAGCGTGTTCATTGTACGCGTATTACATAGGAATTAACATGACCATTTAGTTAAAGTTAGTTTTTGTTTATAGGGTCCAGCGGACTGCAAAGCGCTGAATCATGATCACAACTTTGTTCAAAGAGGACTCGCCCCTGATCCGTATAAAAGGTCTGCTCAAACAACCCTAATGGTTACATCGAAGGCACTCCACCAGCCCGTCACTTTACAATAAAGGCATCCAATGCTGGAGACGCTGAGGCTGTACTCTAATTTATCGACCCTCCTCTCCCCCTTCCCCACCCCTTCTTCCCCCGCTGCTTTTTACCAAAACAAAATAGAATATAAACATCATTATAAAACATTAACACGCACATATAAAATCCCTACACTGCTAAATAATACCATAGAAAACCCTTTGGCAGAAAACGTCCAATATCGCCAAGCTGACCCACCACCAGACACCATACACTAAAAAGGAGTTTTTGGAGAGTTCAAAAAAAAAAAAACGGTAGGTAGGTTAGTTATTCATTGTTTACATGGTCCAGTGGACTGCAAAGAGCCAAATCAGGACCACAACTTGGTTGAAAGAGGTTAGTTATTAGTTATTCATTGCTTACAGGGTCCAGCGGACTGCAAAGAGCCCAATCAGGGCCATAACTTGGTTGAAAGAGGTTAGTTATTAGTTATTCATTGCTTACAGGGTCCAGCGGACTGCAAAGAGCCGAATCAGGACCACGACTTGGTTGAAAGAGGTTAGTTATTAGTTATTCATTGCTTACAGGGTCCAGCGGACTGCAAAGAGCCCAATCAGGACCACAACTTGGTTGAAAGAGGTTAGTTATTAGTTATTCATTGTTTACATGGTCCAGTGGACTGCAAAGAGCCGAATCAGGACCACAACTTGGTTGAAAGAGGTTAGTTATTAGTTATTCATTGCTTACAGGGTCCAGCGGACTGCAAAGAGCCCAATCAGGGCCATAACTTGGTTGAAAGAGGTTAGTTATTAGTTATTCATTGCTTACAGGGTCCAGCGGACTGCAAAGAGCCGAATCAGGACCACGACTTGGTTGAAAGAGGTTAGTTATTAGTTATTCATTGCTTACAGGGTCCAGCGGACTGCAAAGAGCCCAATCAGGGCCATAACTTGGTTGAAAGAGGTTAGTTATTAGTTATTCATTGCTTACAGGGTCCAGCGGACTGCAAAGAGCCGAATCAGGACCACGACTTGGTTGAAAGAGGTTAGTTATTAGTTATTCATTGCTTACAGGGTCCAGCGGACTGCAAAGAGCACAATCAGGACCGCAAAATCAGGATCACAACTTGGTTGAAAGAGGACTCACCCCTGATCTCTATAAAAGGTCTGCTGAAACAACCCTAGTGGTAACATTGAAGGCACTCTACCAGCCGGTCACTTTACAATAAAGGCATCACAATAGTGGACTCTGAGGCTATATACTAATTTATCAAACTCCCATTTACAACAAACAAAATAGAATACAAACATCATCAGACCTGTGCACATTCAAAATGCTCATCAGTAGCAAACAAACCAAATTTCAGTAGTTTTTAAAAATTTTCATTAGCAAGCTATAACGACAGTTCAAGTAAAAAAAATCAGAATTTCGGAATTTTAATAGAATTTTAATAAGTAATCCGTATTCTGCTCATGAAAATCGGAGAAAATATGGAAAATCCGTAGATGTGCACAGGTCTGCATCATTATAAAATATCAACAAAGCACATATAAAATGCATACATTGCTAAATAATATCATGGGAAGCCCTAGTGACCATTTGGTAGAAAGCATCCAATATTCCCAAGCTGACCCAACAGATTTCATACAAAAATGAGGAGTTTTGGAAGAGTTTTCAAGAAAAAAAGTATGTGACTGGTATAGCGAAGAAGCTAGTATAGTAGATTGATAGAACAGAGTAGGAATGAGAAAGACAGCGACAGTGGGAATTTAAAGCACTAAATTTCCAGAAAGTGGGGATACAATTAATACAAAAACACCTGGCACCCCATGGGATTGGTCCAGCGAAGAAGGTAGTACATTGAAAGAACCGATTACGTACGATAAAGAACAAATTAGAATAACAGAAACGGTGGTAATTTAATGCACTAAATTTCCATAAAGTGGGGATTCTATTTATACAGAAAACTCCGGCACCCCAACTGGCAGGCTGCCTAAAAGGCAATACGCATACTTCATAATAAATACTAATGATGAAAATATTTAAAAGGAAAGGTTTTTTTCTGGACAGAAATAGTTTCAAGAGGTCGCTCGTGCATTCGCACTTGTTTAAAACTATTTGATGTTACTATTGTATGCAGTTAATTGTTAAGTGTGAATCATTTTATTTTTGGTTTCTGCTTTTTCCACTTATGTGGTGTGTTTGTGTTTTAACCATTATAATTTTATAGTTTCACTTTCAGCGACTTAAAAAAGAGAAAAGTATTTTTATTAGATTGTGGGCGTTGCAGTTCAGACTGTTAAGTATTTTGGTTTTGCTCATTAGATGTGTTAAACTAAATAATATAGTGATGTTGCTGTAACAGAAGGGTGCTTTGTATTAAGGTTGTATAAAACAAATTAAAACTTCAATAAATTATGGAAAAACACATTGTTACTGTTATTCTTGCATAATGTATATTATTTTGATGCTGTGATTCTGTGAAGTACTGTAAGGCTGCTGGGCCATAGAACCTCACGCCTCACGCCTCACGTGTCACGTCTCACGCCTCACGCGTGATGATAAAAATGAACAGACATGGTATCTCTTGGTGTGGGCCATACAACGTCACACACGCCACATGCGTCACACCTCACGCTACACGTGTGGAGAGAAAAGTGAGCATGCCCACTTTTTTCGATGCGTGTTGTCACGTTCTAGCTTACCAAAGTGGTCAGACACGAGAAATTAGATCTAAATGGATGACTTTAGAGTAAATTTAATCGAGTTGGTCCGGGCAAGGCCTCTTCTCTGGGACCCACATGTTCCGGATTACAAAGATAAAGACCAGAGAGCACAAGTTTGGGAGGAGTTGAAAAAATTTGTGAATACACCCAAAGGTATTTACTGTAATTCATAGCACAGTCAACGAAAAGGTGGCAGACTTATCTCAGGGCTTGTACACATGTATCCAATTTTCTAGATCTAATCTCATCTTCTCAAAAAGTCACAGACCACAAATATTGTGTGTGATCAGTTGAGGAAACACAAAACTGACGCATAAAACGTGAAGCGTGTAGCGTGTGGCATGAAGTCCTATGGCCCAGAGCATGACACGTGAGGCGTGAGGCGTGAGGTTCTATGGCCCAGCAGCCTAATGCTTGTTGAAAGCACACCATTTGATTTTGATGAAGTGTGTATGGATGTGTTAACTTTACATCTCTTCATGCATATTGAAACCAAATATGAAGGGCACATTACAGCATTTTTTGTAAATCATAAGTATTTATTTAGTTAATCGCTATTTAAGTGGACTGCAAAGAGCTGAATCAGGACCACAACTTGATTGAAAGAAGCTTTACCCTTGATCCGTATAAAAGATATGCGATTACATTACATGGTTATTGCTTTAGGTCGAGGACTCTTCCGAGCCAAATCATTACATTACATTACATTACATAATTGTTGCTTTAGGTCCAGCGGACTCTTCCGAGCCAAATCAGGACCGGACAACCCCCAATCCGCATAAAAGATCTGCTGAAACAACCCTAGTAGGAAAACCGAAAGCTCTCCACCAGCTAGTCACTTTACAATAAAGACATCCCACGCAGGGGACCGCTGAGGCTTCACCCCAACTTATCGAACCCCCGTTTACAAAAACAAAATAGAATACAAACATCATTATAAATTATCAACAAAACACATACTGATACATATAAAATGCCTACATTGCTAAATAATAACATCATAGGAAGCCCTAGTGACCACCTGGCAGAAAGCGTCCAATATCCCCAAGCTGATCCAACAGACCCCATACACAAACAAAAAGTCTTGTCCCGGAAGAGTTTTCAAGAAAAAAGGTAGGAGACTGGTCTAGCGAAGAAGACGATAGTATAGCAGATTGATAGAAAAGAGCAGGAATGAGAAAGAGCAAATGAGAAAGACAGCGACAGTGGGAATTTAAAGCACTAAATTTCCAGAAAGTGGGGATACTATTTATACTGAAACCCCCGGCACCCCAACGGGGGTTTCCGAGCCACATCAGGGCCAGAGAAGTGAAAGAGGACTCGCCCCTAATCCGCATAAAAGATCTGCCGAAACAACCCTAGTGGTAACACTGAAGGCAATCTACCAGCCGGTCACTTTACAATAAAGACATCCCACGCAGGGGACCCTTTGATTGATTGATTTATTGTTGCTTTAGGTCCAGCGGACTCTTCCGAGCCAAATCAGGACTGGACAACCCCCGATCCGCATAAAAGATCTGCTGAAACAACCCCAGTGGGAAAATTGAATGCCTTCCACCGGCCAGTCACTTTACAATAAAGACATCCCACGCGGGGGACGGCTGAGGGTTGACCTCAACTACGCGAACACCCCGGTTACAAAAACAAAATAGAATACAAACATCATTATAAATCATCAACCAAACACATACATATAAAATGCCTATAGTGCTAAATAGTACATTCATAGGAAGCCCTAGTGACCACCCGGCAGAAAGCGTCCAACACTCCCAAGCTGATCCAACAGACCTCATACACAAACAAGGAGTCTTGTCCAGGAAGAATTTTCAAGAAAAAAGGTAGGTCATTGATCTAGCGAAGAAGAAGATAGTATAGCAGAGTGAAGGACAGAGCAAGAATAGGAAAGAGTAAATGAGGAAGACAGCGACAGTGGGAATTTAAAGCACTAAATTTCCATAAAGTGGGGATACTATTTATACTGAAAACCCCCGGCACTCCAACGGGGGTACTGTTGCCGCAGTGAAGCGTCTTGCCTATAAAGGAAA
This sequence comes from Oncomelania hupensis, assembly GCA_036898135.1. NCBI lineage: Eukaryota > Metazoa > Mollusca > Gastropoda > Littorinimorpha > Pomatiopsidae > Oncomelania > Oncomelania hupensis. The sequence continues at coordinate 9,028,694 of CM072511.1, read as the reverse complement.
GACAGGTTTTCAACTGTGGCTTTCACTGTTCCCTTTATAGGTTTGAACAATCTACAGTGGCAAGATTGCTCATGACCTCAAGGGGTGCAGGGGACCCTGAAGCTATACTCTAATTTATCGAACCCCTGTTTACAATATCATTATACAATATCAGCAAAACATATACATATAAAATGCCTACATTGCTAAATAATAACATCATAGGAAGCCCCAGTGACCATGTGGCAGAAAGCGTCCAATATTCCCAAGCTGATCCAACAGACCTCATACACAAATGAGGAGTATTGTCCTGGAAGAGTTTTCAAGAAAAAAGGTAGGCGATTGGTCTAGCGAAGAAGAAGTTAGTATAGTAGAACAGAGTAGGAATGAGAAAGAACAAAGAAGAAAGACAGCAACAGTAGGAAGTTAAAGCACTAAATTTCCAGAAAGTGGGAATACTATTTATACAGAAACCCCTGGCACCCCCACGGAGGGAGAGATCTGCAAAACAACCAGAATGGTAACACTGAAGTTAGTAAGTAAGTTGGTCATTGTTTATAGGGTCCAGCGGACTGCAAAGAGCCAAATCAGGACCACAACTTGGTTGAAAGAGAGCTCACCCCCGATCCGTATAAAAGATCTTCTGAAAAACCCTAATGGTAACACTGAAGACACTCCACCAGCCAGTAATCGTAAGTATGCAAATTTATTGCAACAATCAAATCGGATACATTCCAACAACGCAATACATCATATCATTAAGGCTATTTTATTCTATAAAAAAATTACAACTTCAATATTTGGTCCCAGCCTAATTCTCTTTCCAAGAATTGCAATTAACTGCAAGAACTTTGAAGTCGATCAAATATGACTTCAAAATATTCTTAAACAGCTTCCAACTCCCAACTTTCTAGTTGTTCACCACTGATTGTCAAGTCTAAGCTATTAATTTAATAGCAGAGCAAGTCCATATTTATTTTGGTCTAGATCTTTAGTAACTTTATTACTGATAATAGCCTTGTTTATGTTAACTTCTAACACCTTTAAAATAAGCCATAACATGTTTCTAAAAATCTTCAGACAGAAAGACAAAGTAATTTCTCCTTACCTTGTCTTTTGCCTGTTTGCTTAACCAAATACTAGTCCTAAATAAAATATTAAAATTAATTGTTAATATTACGAGAAAGTCAAAGTGGGAAGAAATGCACATGTAACAATATCTGGCAAAATAATGTAGGAGTTACAGCAATGAGTTCAGACACTGAAAAAGCTTTTTTTTAAATGAGGTAAAATGAGTACATAAATTTTACACTGGCACTTGCTGTTAATAATACACAGATTGCACACACTTAATGTGTAAATGAGTACCAACTTTTGAAAAACCTCCAATAATTGCTGTAGAGCTGTGCCTTTGTTCAAACAACTTTGTTAAACAAATTTACAAACCTACAACTATAGAGTTAAAAGTGCCTTAGTTACAAATGTTTGGTTAGTTAGTCATTGTTTATAGGGTCCAGCGGACTGCAAAGAGCCGAATCAGGACCACAATGTGGTTGAAAGAGGACTCATCTCTGATCTGTATAAAAGATCTGCTGAAACAACCCTAATGGCAACTCTGAAGGCACTCCACCAGTCTGTCACTTTACAATAACATCATCCCATACAGGGGGTGCTGAGGTTGTGTTCTAAGTTATCAAACCATCGTTTACAAAACAAAAACCAGAATATAAATATCATGATAAAATATTAACAAAACACATTTTATATATATATATATATATATATATATATATATATATATATATATATATATATATATATATATATATATATATATATATATATATATTTATATTTATATAATGTGTTTTGTTAATATTTTATATATATATAAAATGCCTAAAGTGCTAAATAATAATACCATAGAAAGCCATAGTGACCATTTGGCAGAAAGCGTGGAATATCCCCAAATTGACCCCCACAGACCCCATATACAAAAATGAGGAGTTTTGGGAGTTTTCAAGGACAACGGTAGGTGACTGGTCAAGCGAAGAAGATAAGATAGCAGATTGATAGAACAGATTAGGAACGAGAAAGAATAAATGAAAATGACATAAACAGTGGTAATTTAAAGCATTAAATTTCCACAAAGTGGGGATACTATTTTTACAGAAAACCTCGGCACCCCAGCAGGATTAATCAGGTAGTTCTTTCCAAAAACTTGAATATATTTGTCATGTTAATAGATATAAAATTAATACAAATCCTGTATACGCCATTGTTTAAATGATTGTAATAACTATTATTTTAATTCATTCAAAAACAATTTTTAAAAATGGGGCATCTAGAGAAAATAAATGGAAAATTTTTAAAATGTTATCTAATCTTCACAAATATTTAACTAAAATGAGCAATACCTCTAAATCCAACTTTAAAGTAACACATAATTATAAGGTAAAACTGTGTTAAGATAGTAAAACTATGTCTAGTAGATTTAGATCTGGACTTAAAACAAACACTAAAGTGAATTTTTGTAACATTATAATTAACTTAATTGTTTTTGGTTTGGTATTATAGTTTGATGGTCATTTGATAAATAGTGTACTGATTTTTACACTTTGCTCAACATGATGACCTCTCAATTTTACCAACTACCAGTAGTTGATCTTGCACAGCAGTTCTTGTGTAAACGGTTCTATTTTGACTTCTTCATGTACAAGAAGAGCTAAAATACTTAAAATGCCTTGATTTAAAGAACATTACAATATTTATTTTAAATTTAAAGAAATTCTTATTAAAAATATTCCAAACTGACACATGATTCGTATACATGACATATTCAATAGTTAAAACCTTAAATCTGAGAATCTTGAAAATAATATTGCATTCAATCACTGATGAGAAAACAAAAATGTGATTAAAAATATTCCATTCAATAATGACTGATATACATTACATTACATGATTATTGCTTTAGGTCCAGCGGACTCTTCCGAGCCAAATCAGGACCAGTATAGCCGAATCAGGACCACAAAATCAAGACCACAACTTCACTGAATGCAACATATTCATTAATGAAAAACTTACATTCGAGAGTATATTGAAACTTATATTGCATTCAATCTCTCACAACCATATTTACAACAATCCGTTTTCTACAAAGTCTCACTAAAATTACATCTATAAATGTCATTCACACACAATAACACATGCTCTGGCAAAAGGTACTCAAGGAGTAAAGATGATAAAACAATATATGTTCAATGGATACTTAACTTTTGATAAGAAGCATAATAGTTTTCTGCTGCATAATTTTGATAAACAGTTATATAGTTCCACTATTCTATTTTCATAGCTAGCTGTTTTGTTCTATTTTGATAAAAAGAAAAATTCATATGTTGACATACTATTTTCATAAACAGTTAAAGAATGAGATCTATTGCTCTAACTTCTTCTCGTAAGTCAAAGAACTGGATCTACAGTTTTATTTTTATATATTCTTGAAGAGCTAATCTATTGTTCTACTATTATGAATAAATAAAGAATATATCTATTGTTAAATTTCCTTAAACAAAGGCTAAAAGAACATCCTGTTCATTTTTTTACAAAGTCAAATGACTAGATCTTTTGTACTAATTTGATAAGAAACCCAATGGGTTAGAAGAAGTACCATTCAATTTTGATTCCAATCATTTAAGTTTGTAACAAATCATTAAGTACAGAGATCTGTGTTAAGGCAGGAAGCAACTGCATAGTCTGTGAACAATTTGAAAAGACAATTGAAAGTAGCACAAACTTGGGAAGCATTTTTTCAAACTAATGGACATTAGGAGTTTGGGAATTAAAGATTAAAAAAAAAAAGGTTTGTTTCTCACAGAAAGAACGCACGGATGTGTGAGCTGATATGAGCATAAATGGTTTGTTGCAAATAGCATATACACTGAGCAAATTGATATGTCAACATTTCATATAAATAATCTGTACAAATTACATAATATATATTCACAACACATTGCTGGCAGAAAAATGCCTTGATAAAAAATTAACATCAATAGCAAATGGAATGTACAGGTATCAATACAGATATAAAATAGGTATTTAATTATAAATGTAAAAATGATATGTTCAACAGAGTATGTCAAGTTTCCAGTATGGCAAAAGAAATAAGCATAAAGAAGTTGGAAAGGATAGGGGGAAAATAAATTCATATTTAATTTTAAAAACATATCAATTGAACAAAAAACATTAAAAAGGTTTAAATCTGTCCAAAACAATAAAGAGAAGAGGGAATGTTTATTTGTAACAAAATGTAAAAATAATATAAATATTTATAACATCACAACATAAACCCACATTTTGAATTAAGAATCGCAAGGGACAGTTAAATGTGGGTCATTGGAATGATTAAGTAAATACTTTTTTTATTTAATGAGTTTTTAAAAAATCTCCATTCGCTTTCATTTCACATCATAGATCTGGGGATAAAATTATGCCTGAGTGACTATACTTAACATCCATTGAGTTTCATTCTTTGTTTAATCCCCAAACAGCAAATGTAGTAAAATTGCTGACAGCAAATATGTTACATTACATAACATGATTATTGCTTTAGGTCCAGTGCAGCAAATATGTGGGGAATTAATTGAAAAAAACAAACTTTTAGTTGGCGGAAGGTCAAGTTCTATATTAACAAGAATTATTTTTAATATTCCTATACTGTATAAATCCTATCCTATCCCGTAACTCGAAGGTCGTAGGGGCACCTCAGATGATCGTTTAACCAGCGTACTCCATCTGAGGTGCTGCATATCTTCAGCTAAAGTCTCAAAAGCCTTGCAAAACATAACCAAAAGGAAATGAAAATTTGCAAAACACATCCAAGAGGAAATGAAAATTTGCAAAACACAACCAAAAGGAAATGAAAATTTGCAAAACACAACCAAGATAAACAACTATTACTCTGAACACATAATAGTAATAAAATAAACTGGACAAATGGCAGTCAACATGTCCAAGAGTATTGAATATAAAAATATTGTTAAAGATCTGATTAAAAATTGCGTATTAGACAAATGTTAAAAATAGCTGAATGATAGACAAATCATCATCGTCATCACATCATCATTCCCTCGATTTAGCATTTATCAGGAGGGGTTGGAGAACCTGAGGGCAGAAGAAGCAAACATCCCTCCACAGCAACCTAATTTTGTATTTTTAGTTTTTAAAGAAGGGAAAATCTCTGTATCAGCAAAAAATTATTCTTTCAGGATCTTCTTTACTATCCTGCTCTGAGGGAGTATCCTTGCTCAATATTATTCTTGCTCTAATGGGAGGTTTCACAGTTGGTACCTCTGACCTCCCATGCACCCATGCAGGCGATGATGCATTGGCATCACTGCCATCTGTTGGGAATGGTGAAAAGTTTCTTCGAGGTGCAGGAGGAGTGTCGATGGCAGTTTCTATGATTCTCCTTTCAATGCTCGAAGGACTCTCCCTCTGTCCTGGTAAATGCACTTGTGGTCTGACCGAGGATTTGTGATATTCTACAGAAGGACTAGATTCTGGCTGAGTGCTGCTGCTGCCGCCACCACGACTACCTCTCCCTGAAGCGACAGGCTTGTAGGCTTTATCTGGACTGCTCCTACCCTCACTGCTCCTTGCTCCATTGTTTGGACGGTAGATTCTCTCTCCAGGTTCCCTGTTGCTGTCGCTTCTTTCAGCTCCCCCTGCTGCACGATCTTCCGCAGAGTTGCGAGCTGAGGCGGACCGTGGAGGAGCATCATAGTTCAGCAACGGCAGATCCTCTTCTTCTTCTTTCTCCTTCTCCGCCTCTTCTTTGACTCCGCCACCTTTCCTGCCTCTACCGGGGCTCATCCTGCGTTTGTTGATGAGTCTCTGTGCAGGGGCCATGCCTGAATGACTAGACGCCTTTGAGGATGACCTAGTGACCTCATCCGCTTCTTCTCTGATGTCCCCTCTGCTACCCCAATCACTGTGAGTCTTTTCTAGGGAGTCCTGACTCTTGCTGAAGCGAGCCATGTTGCTCCAAGCTAGAGAGCCAGGTCTGAATGTCAAGTCCTCTGTACTGGCATGCAGCTGCTCCGTTGCCATGAACACTGCGTGCTCTAACATCAAAGAGGCTGATGCACGCTGCTGTTGTGAAAGTTCAGCCATGGCACGAAGCTGTTGAGCCTGTCGTCTTCCACACTGTTCCACCAGCCTGGAGAATGCAGTGTCCCCTTCCTGTTTTATCAGGTTGTACGGTGTGTCAAATTCTTTCACTTCTCCATGGTGGAATACCTGCATTGCAAAACACACATCATAAAGTCATGGTTCCCAAAACAGCTAAACTAGCAATTAAAAACCAAACATTGTACACATTCTGATTGTAGTATTACAATGTTTTCTTCAAAAATGTAGCTATTTGGTCACAACGCCACTGCTAGTGCACAATCAAGACCACATCTTGGCTAAAAGAGGACTCACCCCTGATCCGCCTAAAAGATCTGCTGAAACAACCCCAGTGGTAACACTGAAGGCACTCCAACAGCCAGTCACTTTACAATAAAAGCATCCCAAGAAGGGGACGCTGAGGCTATACTCTAATTTATCGAACCCCCGTTTACAAAACTAAAATAGAATACAAACATCATTATAAAATATTAACAAAACACGTACATATAAAATGCCTACATTGCTAAATAATATCATAGGAAGCCCCAGTGACCATTTGGCAGAAAGCGTCCAATATTCCTAAGCTGATACAACAGACCTCACACACAAATTAGTTTTGTCCCGGAAGAGTTTTCAAGAGAAAAGGTAGGTGACTGGCCTAGCAAAGAAGAAGATAGTATAGTAGATTGACAGAACAGAGTATGAATGAGAAAGAACACAGGAGAAAGACAGCAACAGTGGAAATTTAAAGCACTAAATTTCCAGAAAGTATGGATACTATTTATACAGAAACCCCTTGCACCCTTCAAGGGGGAAAAATGGCCATATGAATGTGACAAAAAGTAGTGACCATATGCTGGTGACAGTGAGTTGAGTTGAAAGCATGCAGCAACAGTTCAAATGAAGTGCATAACATCACTCACCACTCTCAATACTTCACCATTTGGCTATATGAATGTGAAGTCACTGTGAGTCAAGTTCACATAATCCTCGCTCCAACACTTTTTTGTTGGTTTTGTTTAGTGCACATAACCATATGAGTGGAGGCGAGTTGAGTTCACAATAAGTTGAGGTCACAGTGAGCTGTGGCTACAGTGAGTTGAGGCCACAGTCAACATTTTGTCAAAACTAATTTGTCCATAATTGTACAAAAGCTAAGAAACGGAACAGCAAATAAACCCTACCATAATTCTATCACAATCCATGACAGACGAAAGACGATGTGCAATAGTCAACACCGTGCAGTCACGAAACTTTGCTCTCAAAACTCTCTGTATCTTATCGTTCAACCTGAAAAACAAAATTATTATTATATCGCCTTTTTTCCTTCTTCACATTTGTACTTATTTATTTATCTATCTATTTTATTTAGTTGAAAGTTCAAGACAAATTTAGGAACAAAAACCTTTTTAAATGAAATATATTCTCCAAATTAAGCTCTTGTCTACAACAAAAAGAAAAGAAAAGATGTATTGAGACTGAAATATATAAATAAATAAAATTAAAAAAATTTACAAAAACCATTAAAAGATTTTTTTTTTTAATTCAAATTTTTTTTGTATATCAGATTTTTTAGTAGTGTGATTTCAACAAATAATGAACAAGCTCTAAAACAATTAAACCACATCTTACCCAGGCTCAATGGTTTCTGTGGCTTCCTCAAAGATGACCAGCTTAGTTTTGCGTATGATGGCCCTGGCCAGGCAAAGCAACTGCCTCTGCCCCAAGCTGAACAATGAGGAATCCTTATCCACATCCACATCGAGACCTCCTCGAATGCCCTCAACCCGATCACGCAAGTCCACTTTGTCCAAGACTGACAATAGTTCATCGTCCGAAAGCTGACCAGACAGGTCCAGATTTGAACGGAGAGTGCCCGGAAACAGGACAGGGTCCTAACACATGCAACGTGTAGCAAACACCATTACAAAACACACATTGAAAAGTGTAATCAATGCAGTAACAACACTAAAGTGTGAAAGGCATAAATTTATTGCTTCTTCCAAAATAAATGTGCTTGATATAATAACACAAAAATTATATAGGCATTTATTTCTCCTTCTGACAGAAGATAACAAAAATGTTATGTGCTTAATGCTTAACAAAAATGAGACAAGCGTTTATTTTAGTTTGGAAAGAAATGTGCTTGATGTGATAATAAAAATATGATAAGCATTTATTTATTCTTCTGACAGAAATATGTTTACTGTGATCTTTAAAAGTTCTCATAAAGCAGAAGTGGCAAGTGAGCCAAAACTACATCTTTAGTAAGCTTTTAACACCCATGCAAGGCTCAAGACATATTTATATGGTCTTTTGAAGATGTCTTATGCAAGGCTCATAACATATATATGGTCTTTTGAAGATGTGTTATGCAAGGCTCACAACATATATATGGTCTTTTGAAGATGTGTAATGCAGAGCTGCCAACCCCTAAAAAAAATTTCAGTAGCAAACAAAGAAAAATATCAGTAGTTTCAGCTCAATTTCAGTAGCAAATGTACGAACAAGAATTTTCACATGATAAAATGAGCATTATTTAAAATGTTGATATTAGCTTAAATAAAAACCAAACACCAACACATAAAGCATTAACTTTCAAATATTTATTTTTAAAATGATAGAAATGTTCCTGAAAAAAAAACAACAGTTTTAACATTTTGTTCGGAAAAGCTAACCCAATGGCTCATTACATGTACTAATGGCATGGATATTGCATTGGGCTGCTGAGCTAAAAATAGCGCACACGCAAAGCGCTATACGAAAGTCTATGATATTGACGAAAGCCTAGTAGGCCTACGTCTCTCGCGGCTTTGTTTCGATACTTGTAAAAAAATAGGTATGCTTTGAAATTTTTCTTCCGTAGTATTTCTTGAAATGGCGTAGTTGCGGAATTAAAGAACATTTTCCGGAGAAACTACGGACGTTCCGTAGGGGTTGGCAGCTCTGGTAATGCAAGCCTGACAACACATATATGGTCTTTTGAAGATGTGTAATGCAAGGCTGACAACATATATATGGTCTTTTGAAGATGTGTTATGCAAGGCTCACAACATATATATGGTCTTTTGAAGATGTGTAATGCAAGGCTCACAACACATACATGGTCTTTTGAAGATGTGTTATGCAAGGCTCACAACATATATATGGTCTTTTGAAGATGTGTAATGCAAGGCTCACATATATATGGTCTTTTGAAGATGTGTTGTAGCGCACTTTTCCAAAGAGGTGCTCAAAGTTGGACCCCTGACAGCAATCACCATCACACAACAACGCTTATCATGGAATAAATACCACGCGTCAAAATGCACTCACCTTTGGAATAACAGCAATGTTCCTGCGCAGCTCGTACAGGCCGATTTTGAGGACATCATAGCCGTCCATAAACAACATCCCCTGCACCTGGCCCAGACGCAGCAGAGCCCCCACTAGAGAATACTTTCCTGACCCAGGCTCCCCCACAACTCCAACCTGTTTGCACAAAACCCAGTTCTCTATTAAATCAGTAAGTCCATGAATACTGGTGCGCTGCTGCAAAAACATCTTCAAATTCACACTACTGTTGCTGTGCCCAAAACCCTATTAAAGGCTGGGATCCATCAGGTGACCTTTAAACACCAGTTGTTCTCCTCTCACATTTTTGAAAATTAATAAATCCAGGTGTTAAATGTAATGTTCAAAATATTTATGTTTGTGTGTGTGTGTGTGAACAAAAAATTTTTACGGACAAATACATGAATACTTACACACATGAAATTGCTTTCAAACATGCATTCATGTGGTTCTTTCATCGCTTTCATGCATGGTTCAAACACATTCATATGGTTCTTTCAGTGCTTTCACACATGGCTCATACACGTTCATATGGTTCTTTCATTGCTTATGCACATGGCTCATACACATTCAGATGGTTCTTTTATTGCTTTCACACGTGGCTCATACACATTTATATGGTACTTTCATTGCTTTCACACATGGCTCATACACATTCAGATGGTTCTTTTATTGCTTTCACACATGGCTCAAACACACATATGGTTCTTACATTGCTTTCACGCATGGCTTAAACACACATTCATATGGTTCTTTCATTGCTTTCACACATGGCTTAACCACACATTCACATATGGTTCTTTCACACATGGCTTAAACACACATTCATATGGTTCTTTCACTGCTTTCACACATGGCTCATATACACATTTATATGGTTCTTTCATTGCTTTCACACATGGCTTAAACACACATTCACATTTGGTTCTTTCACACATGGCTTAAACACACATTAATATGGTTCTTTCACTGCTTTCACACATGGCTCAAACACACATTCATATGGTTCTTTCACTGTGTGACACATGGCTCATACACACATTTATGTTTTTTTTCATTGCTTTCACACATGGCTTAAACACACATTTATGTTTTTTTTCATTGCTTTCACACATGGCTTAAACACACATTCACATATGGTTCTTTCATTGCTTTCACACATGGCTTAAACACACATTCATATGGTTCTTTCACTGCTTTCACACATGGCTTAAACACACATTCATATGGTTCTTTCACTGCTTTCACACATGGCTTAAACACACATTCATATGGTTCTTTCACTGCTTTCACACATGGCTCATAAACATTCATATGGTTCTTTCACACATGGCTTAAACACACATTCATATGGTTCTTTCACTGCTTTCACACATGGCTCATAAACATTCATATGGTTCTTTCACTGCTTTCACATGCATTCCCATACATGATCTAATCAAATCAATAACAAGCTGTTTCAAATTTTACCAGATCTGTCTGCTTCTTTACCTAACTTTGCATCCAACCCCAAAGAGGAAACTGTTTTGACTCATAAAAATATAGGACATACTTATATCACCCATAGTTTCCATTTGAAAGATAAAGAACCACAGTGCTGCTTTACCTGTGATAAACCCTTTTCCGTTTGCCATTCCTAGGCACCATGAGTGAGTTTTGTTTATTATTTTTGGTGTTGGGATGCGTATGTGGTTGCGTGTTATTGACCAATGTACGCATGTTGTGTTTACATTTGTTTGTGTAAACCACTTTGTGATTTTGGAAAACGCTGTACCAATTGCCTGTAATTATTATTTTGGCTCTATACCTTTTAACCCTCTAACGCGCGGAGCGACCTAGAGCGACCGATATTTTTGCTATGTGCATATGCGCGGAGCGACCGGTAGCGGCCGGTAATGACGTGGTCTGATCAGAGCCTGCCATGTGGAAATCTATTTATAGCAAACGTGCGAGATTCTCGCACACGTGATCGTGACTTCCTGCTGTTTCCGGCGGTGTTTTCACGGCATTTTTAGAGTGTGTAGAACGCACACAGTGAATTTTCAAAGTTTGATTAAAGTTTGAAGTTTGAGAGGCGGAGAATTATGGCGTCAGATTCTTGCAGAATCTGATGAAGAAAATGACCCATTTGAAGGATTTTAGGAGGCCGATTTGGTACAGGTTAATGATGGAGAGGATAGTGATTTGGACTTTCACTTTGACGATCTTTTTCTGTCGAATTTGAATAACAAAACCGATGAACAATCGGTGCTTTATTATTTGAGTCAGTGATCGTATTGCTGCATGTTGTGCAGTATGCAATGTTGACATTCAGATTTTTTTTTCCAGTTGCAAAACATTGTAAAAATTTAGGTGTAACATTTCATTTTGAAGAAAAATATGTGGTTGATTTATTAATAATGATAAGTGGAACATAATTTTGGGTGGTGCATTTTTAATTAATTTTTGTATGTGCATGGTGTAGCATTTTGACGGAGTTACTTGCCTTGACCTGGGAAATAGAAGCAGATAAGGCTTAGACTCCTGTGGGGGTTAGAGGGTTAATGAGATGTTTAAAGTTTGCAATAGATAACACCTATTTAAATTTTTACATGAGGTTAATTTGTTTTATCGCATATAAGTCCTGTCATCTTGTTTGTATACCTGGTTAAATTTCATCAGTAAATTTAGTTTTTTTTAATAAATCTTTTATCATATTTTAATGTTAGCAGTTTAGTATGATTTTGAATAGTTTAATGTGGTCCTGATTCGGCTCTTGGGAGTCCGCTGGATCCTATAAACCTTGAATAATCTATCTATTCATATGATTCTTTTGTTGCTTTCACACATGGTTCAAACATGCATTAGTATGTTTTTTTCATAATTGTGTAACACCTCTCACACAAAACAATGCAAACAGACAGCTCATCATTTTAAAATTATACAAAAGATCATTACCTTTTCTTTACTTTTAATGTGTCTGTTGATGTCTCTGAGCAGATAAGGTCCTTCAGGACCAGCCAGAAGGCTGGTGCCACTGAATGTGATGGAACCACGGTTTGGCCAATCATCTGGAGGCGGTTTGTCAGAGAACCAATCTGATTCCTGTTCCTCCTTCTGTAGCTTCAGAGCGTGGTCCACTGACACCATCTAGCATATGAAATGAAATTAATCAAAATTTAACACAAAACATTTTTTACAGAAAGGAAATTACATTACATTACATGGTTATTGCTTTAGGTCCAGCGGACTCTTCTGAGCCAAATCAGGACCAGAGAAGTGAAAGAGGACTCATCCCTGATCCGCATAAAAGATCTGCCACAACAAACATAGTGGTAATACTGAAGGCACTCCACCAGCTGGTCACTTTACAATAAAGACATCCCATGCAGGGGACGCTGAGGCAATACTCTAATTTATCGAACCCCCGTTTACAAAAACAAAATAGAATACAAACATCATTATACAATATCAACAAAACACACACATATAAAATGCCTACATTGCCAAATAATAACATCATAGGAAGCCCCAGTGACCATTTGGCAGAAAGCGTCCAATATTCCCAAGCTGATCCAACAGACCTCATACACAAATGAGGAGAAGAGTTTTCAAGAAAAAGGGTAGGTGACTGGTCTAGCAAAGAAGAAGACATAGTAGATTGATAGAACAGAGTAGGAATGAGAAAGAACAAAGGAGAAAGACAGTGACAGTGGGAATTTAAAACACTAAATTTCCAGAAAGTGGGGATACTATTTATACTGAAACCCCCGGCACCCTGACAATGTACAGAAAGGAAATTGTGTGAGTTAGCTTAGCTGACATAAGACGACAAAAGACCGAGTGTCAGGTGATGGGCCTATATGGACTGCTCTGATCACCGTGCAATAAAAGCAATTCAAATTGTAACACTGTAAGGATCACAATACATGTTGTTTCATGCGAACGCAGCACTGTTGACCACAAGTTATAAGCCATTTCCCTTACGGAGTTTTTAACCACCCTGTGTGATAAACATACTTACGTTGTCTGCAAGTTTGATGAAGTAGCGCAGCCAGGAGTGCAGAGGCAAGAACAGAGTGACACAGTAAGTGATACAGAGAGCCAGCAGTCCGTCGTTGATACCTATCAAACCACAAACAATGTTACAAATCCCATGGCAATGTGCTGTACGATGTACACTGCTGTACAGGTCAAATAATGTAAATCTGCTTTAATTTCAAATACTTCTTTATTTTTCACACCATGTCATGGCTCCAGTAATTCATTGCTAAACACAAAATCAGCTTTATTTAAAAACTGGATATATTCAACTCAATCCTATGACACAGATCTGTTTGAAATCATCCAGTCTTCATTGAAATAATAATAATAATAATAATAATAATAATAATAATAATAATAATAATAATAATAATAATAACAGTTATAATAATACTTATTATTGTCATCATCATCATCATTATTATTATTACTATTTTATTATTATTATTATCATTATTATTATTACAATGTCTACTCACTTCCAGCAAGAGCAATGCTGACAAAGACGACTACAGCGACGAAGAGGATAAGGACGAAGATGCAGACTAGGACCACTCTGGAGAAGACGCACAAGCCCAGAAAGCGAGCCCAGTTCAGGCGGTTGAGGTGGGAGTCAAAGCTTTCCTTGAAATGCTCCTGTCTCTTGAAGGCTCGAATGGTTGGCAAGCCATCAAGTGTCTCCAAAACATCAACCTTCACTGGCTCCCGAGCTACAACACAATAAAGTACAACACTGAAAAGAACTCCCAAAATTATAGAATGCAATTAACTACATGTTTACTGTTGAGAGACAAAAACAATTTAAATTGTAGTTCAAAAATATTCATATCCTATCCTATCTTGTAACTTGGAAGTCGTTGGGGCACCTAAGGTAAATCAGCCCAAATCAACTCAAAATTAAATGTATTAACCTTTGCTACCTGTCGCTATTTTGCATCTTAGTTAAACGTTGTGTGTAGAAAACTACCCATATCTCGCAGAGAATGGAATTTTATTATTAATATGTCGTGTGAAAAAAACAACATAGTAAAAACGTTCAGTCAAAAAAAAAAAAGTGCAGCAATCCCATTTTCTGTCATCTGTGTGCGTATGAGAGAGAGGGATGGAGTTGGGGAGAGATGTTGCCTATGTCAGCTATAGGCATACAATTCCACTTGGTGTCATTTTTATTAACTTCATAGGATTTTAAGGATATAGATTATGTTAACAGGATTTAGGAGATACCGTCATATTGCTGCTATCACCTTCCTGGTAGGCTAATACCAAAAATAGAGAACTGAGAGAAAATGTTAATAACACTTGCATGTGAGTAGTTACCGCCACGCACAAATCTAACTATGAAAGTGATGTTATAGCCCTTGTAGAAAATACAACTGCACAGTCAGGACAGTTACCTAACAATGCGTTTTACACCACAGACAGTCGTGTTGCAATGGGCAGTTTCCAATAAAGAAGCGACCATGACGCCGAGTGTCAGAGATCTATCAAGCATAGGTGTATTCCTCAACAGTCTCTGACACTGGTATTAGGATCAGTGGTGTTTTTGGGCCAGCTGTACTAATTGCCTTTATATCCTAGTAGCGTTCCAAAGCAGCCCGACAGCTGCAAATGGTCCATTGCATTTTCCAGTCAGGAAATAGCACAAGTTAAGTGTGCACGCTATTTTTCATATGCAAAAACCCATACACAAGAATCTGAGTTAAATGTCTAATTGATGTTTCTTGTAGATCTTTTTCCTATCCTATCTTATTCCATAACTCGACAGTCATTGGAGCACCACAAATGATCGTTTAACCAGCGTACTCCATCATTCTCTGTCTGCCCTCATGGTTTCACTCAGTGTCAAGCCAGTCCATTTTCAAATGTCTTCCCAACTCTTTTTCATCTTTCTCTGTCCTCAGCTTCGCTCTCTGCTTCCTTGCATCGTGTCTTGCAGGATGGTTTTTGCAAGGCCTGATGCTCTGGTGACATGGCCCTACCATCAGAGATCCTGTTTCTTCACGACTGTGAGCAAGTCATCGTGTTCTCCAATAGCTTGTCTGATGGTCTGATGATGTGCTTGGTACAAGAAATGCCCACAAAACTCCTGTAGCAACTCACCTCCATGCTTTGTATTCTTCATTGTAGGTCTGCTGTGACTGTCCATGTTTCGCAAGCATATATGAAGACGGAGATCACAATGGAGCGCAGCAACCTTACATTGGAGTGTAGACTAATGGTCCTGTCTTTCCAAATGGGCTTCAACCTTGTTAAAGCAGCAGTTGTTTGTGCTATCCTGGAGAGGACTTACTGTCCGGACCCATTGTCTGAAACAACTGCTCCTAAATATTTGAAGCTGTGCGCCGTTTTGATTGATTGACCTTGGACTTTAATGTCCATGTTGATGCCATTGGTGTTGCTGGTCATTATTTTGGTCTTCTCTACACTTATTTCAATTCCATAGGCTCTGGAGGTGGTGTCAAGCCTCTGTTCAAGTTCTTGTTTTCTCCAGCCAATCCATCAAAATTGCTCCACCTCCCATGCTGACTGTGGCTTCATGATCTTAAGGGCATCTTACATGATGCGCTCCAGAACGATGATGAGGAATGCTGGAGAAAGTAGGCATCCTTGATGCATGCCGATTGTTGATCTGAAGCAGTTCGCGATGGTGCTGTTGTGGAGGACTGCATTGGCAGCCTTGTCATACACAGACTTGCCTACCTTAAAAACGTGTTGATCATATTCCAGGCAGCTCAAAACCTGATTTTGGAAGTTTTGACCAGATTTTTGTGTAACGGACTTTTTTGTCTTCTTTTAACACATTGATATTGACATTGTGCACAAAGTGCACTGAAATACATATAATACAAATAATATTACAAAGTATAAAAATGAAAGGACAATTGAAGAGGAAACCGGAACACAAGTGCGGCAAACTTACAATGTGTGCATGCGCCACCTCGGTAAAGAAAGTAACTACATTGCACGTTTTTTAATAAACAATTTAAAAAATATAAATTTAAATAAATAAAAACTTTACCATATTTTTAGCGAGCTGACCCAACGATGGTACTCCAAGGCTAAATTCCATAGGAATATGGCTAACGGCCGTACGGTAAGCAAGTCTGCATACAGGCTTTTAATGGCTTCAATAATGTTGGGGCTGATGTTGTACACTCTCTACCACAGAGATGCATGCCAGACTCAGTCAAACGCTTTCTTGAAATGCTTTCTTACTAATATCACGTTGTGAAAAGACAAAAAATTTAACGATTTAGCTTTCTTGAAGTCTACAACACATAATATAGATGTTGTTGCTGCAGGTATTTCTCGCAGATTATTCTGAGTTTGAAAATCTATTTATTGGTACTTCACCCTGCCCTGAATCCTGCTTGTTCTTCAGCTATGATTTGTTAGGTTTGGGTTTCAACCTGTTGAATATTATTTTGAGGAGGATTTTGCTGAGGTGCCTGATAAAGCTGATGGTGCGGTAATGTTCACACTCCTGAAGGTTACCAGTTTTGAGAAGAGTGATGACAAGCGACTAGGTCCATGAGGTAGGCCACTCCCCACTCTGCCAGATCTTCTTACAGATAATGGCAAGGGCGTCAATCACCGCTTTTCCTCCTGCTAGAAGCAATTTTGCGGATATGTTGTCCACTCCTGCTGATTTCCACTTCTTCAGCGATTGCACTGCTGCCTCAATTTCTTCTCTGAGAACTGGGATGATTGCTTTTTCTTCTATGTTCTGGGGACATGCTAGAACTGATGGGTCTATGTTTGGGGTGTGGTTGTAAAGGTCAGAGCAGTACTCTGTCCATCTATCCAAGACTGCTTTTTCTTCTATAAGGCACAAGCCTTTGGATCGTGAAGACCTTGGGCTGTTTAACACTTGTCAGCAGCTTCTCAGTCTGGTAGGCCTTTTTGCTGTTGTTCTTGTTGAACCTGTTCTGTATTTCCTGGCACTGATCTTCTATCCTGTTTTCCTTTGCTGTGCGCATGCCATTTCGGATGTCAATGTTGATTTCTCAGTAGGCATCAGTTCCCTGTGAGGTGTTCTTTTTCCGTTTAATCTCTTTTCGTTTGCCACACAAGTCCAAATGTTCATGCGTGATCCATGGTTTCTTCTTTGGGCGGTGCTTGCCAAGGATCTGTCACTGCTGAGTTGAAGGTGGTGGTCATGGTGTTAACATCTATTTTACCAGCTCCCTGAACGAGCAGTGGTGCAAATTTCCCTCCAGTTGTGGCTTAGAATATTTTTGCCACTTCCGGGTCTTGCAGTTTGTCCAGGTTGAACTTCAGCCTGGTGCACTTTGCTTTCAATATAGGCCTATTGCTTACAAACATGTGACTAGTTTGAAAACAAACATATCATTTCACTACAGCCTTTCTGACAAGGGACAGGTTCCTTAACAAACGTAGAGAGAGAGAAAGAGAAAGAGAGAGAGAGAGGAAGGGAGGGGGGAGGGAGGGTGCTTTTTTTGGGACTCTTCATTTACGTTTTGAATATGGGCAGTTTTCTTCACACTACATACTAATGTGAATAGTCTTTTCTTTGCCTGATATGGGTAGTTTTCAACACAACATGTAAATAAGGGTACAGAAATCTACACCTCGATAACTTTTTACTAAAGTATATTTTGTTATTTAAAATGCACAGGCATGTTCCATGTATTATTCCTAGGGCATTGATGTAAGTTTGAGCAAAATATTCCATATTCCAACAAGATATGTACAGGTAAACATGTGACGCGCTGTGAAATTTTTTACTTACAACGTGTAGCCAAGGTTAACCAGGAAACAATTGTAGCAACAGGATAGCAAACTGATTGAAAGAAAACATTACCACTGTTACGTTGAAACGCGAACGAAAGTACGTCTGAAACGCGCACGATAGATCTAATCGTTTCGTTTTGCAAAGTATTCAATAATGGAGTTTATTTACCTTTGATTTGAGTTTGCATTGTTGTTAGGAGAGGCTTTGTATAACGTTGATAAATTTCGTTAGTCGATATCGTTGGAGAATTCTCTGGATCCGCTTGTTTACTATCGATCGAAGTTTCGGGATAATTGTCGAAGTAAGAGAAGGTTCGGGGTATGTGTGGAGAGATGTATGACGTAAGTCAGTGATGACGATCTTTTATTTGATTGGTGGTAGTGCGTCATTTCTACCGGGTTCGAAACTGTTCGGGAAGAGAGAGAGGTTATAAAATTGTGTGCCGCACTGTTGTTGAGATATAGTTATAGTTGTTGATAGTTGATTGTGAAAGTTGTTATTGACAGTGACTTGGAAAGTAAATTTGAGAGTGGAAAGTTGAGTTGAGAATTGTATGCAGTTGTTGATGTGTGCTGAATAAAAGTGGAAAACTTCATACGTCGACTTTGTGACTTGTATGCTGCTTGAGCAGGCTGCGTGGATAAACGAATCTGAGTTACACCCTATCAGGAATTCAGCATTGGGGCTGAATCAGATACTGATAGAAAACACCAACATCAAACGGAGTGTAACAACCACACTGATACAAAAAATTTGTACCTAAAGAACAAACCATTGTGGGCGCTTATGGTGCACGTTGAATGTAGCAGCCTAGATAATCATAGTTGCAAGAGCTTTATCAATATGGACAACAAAGTTTTGGAATCTACCTCCAGCAATCTGGTGTAACACATACCTGAATCTCTGAGCATGCGAACACCTTTCAACAGCCGAGAGCTGAAGAAGAAGAGTGAGGCCATGAACGCTGCCACAGGCACCGAAACAACCACCAGCCATGGGTTGATAATGCACATCAGCACCATCACACTCACCAAACGCAGCAAAGTCTGAAGACACAATGCACATGAGAAGTGGCACTTATAATATTATAACAGATTAAAACAACAAACACTCGAGTTAAGAGCTATGGATTTTCTATGCAAGGAAAACCATGGACTGAACATAATATTAGAATGTAGCAAAGGAAAGCAGAGATGAGAATCCTAAAATGACAAAAAAGGAGGAAAAATTCCAAAGTCTGTCGAGTAGCGAAGCCACGAGTGCGCGTACCTGCGAAGCAGGTACGCGATGCTAGGGGGGTCCGGGGGCATGCTCCCCCGGAAATTTTTTGAAAAGATGGTTAAAATCTATGCATTCTGAGCCTTATTTTATGGGGTCAGATCAGTTGTTTTTGTGGTACTAAAATGCTGTTGTTAGCTCTCCACAGTTCAACACATAGGCCTAATGAATTTATTTCAAACATCAGTTAAGCCTTGTATTAAACAAACATTCCTTTTGACTGCAGACAAGAATGGTTTAAATACCAATGACAAGACAAGGCTTTACCAATGCACATAATTACTGTCCAAAACAGAGTTGTACATTTATACATAGAATCAGTATGAAGCCTCACTGACACTCTTACGGTCACACCAAACAATAAAATCATAAATACCTCGATTGACTGTTCAAACAAGGTTTACAATTTCAAGATAATGTCTTGGAAAAACCACAACAAGGAAAGCAGAAATACGGATGGTTTCAGGCAGTCGTTCCTAAAACAGTTCTGATGCTATAATCATATATACATTATGAACAACTTCAGCCTTGAAGTCGTAGTCAGGCACTGAAGTCAGGCTGAAGTTTACAATTACGTCATGCACTAGGATTACAGTTCTTTGTGTATACAACATTCTCATGTTTTTTTGAAGAATTGTTAAAAGTATAAATAAAAACTGGCAGGTACCAACATGCTATACAGTCTGCACACACACAATTATTGAATGAACTATGTACATGTACATGTGCATGTATTTTATAACTGAAGCCAGGCAACTATCCAGTTCTTGCTTTCTTGGCTGGTGGCTTTTGACTTCTAATCTCACTTCTCTTCCTCACCAACACCTGAAGTCGGGCAGTCAGAGCTTTCTTATGAGCCAGTCTGGCTTGTTTCTCAACTCCACATTTCTTTCGATCTTTTTGTCCTTCAAACGAATTAAGACTGTTGTGTTCAACTTTTCTTCTAACCACTTTAAAAAGTTCCACTTGATTTTTACACCACTGTAGATGTGGGTAGCAAGAGCCTTTTCTCCAGGATTTAGTTTTTGAAGCATTTTACAAGTCGCGCTTTGTTCTAGACAATGGCTGATCAACCACGTGATGTTTTGGCTGTTCCATCGTTCGCACTACAACTCAGCGCGTGAGAAAGGGCTTCAAGCGCCTATTTGAGTGACGTCACTATCAGCGGGAGTGTCTGGGAACAGCCGGAATCTTATGCGCAGGAAACGGGAGGCTTAGATACGCAACGTCACTTCCGTAATGCGATGGCTAGTACACGGAAGAAAGAAATCGGGTTATCTCGGCTTTTTACGGCAGCTTGGTGGATCGACGAAAACGAAGTGAGAGCGAACCAAATGACAACAATCCGCATGGGAATAACGAGTGGGAATAAGCTGCGAGATCGAAAATCAACAACTCACCCTAGTCATATACACTAAAATTTTCTCACCGGATTTAAACCGATCTAAAAAATGACCCTGGGACCTTCCGAAAGAGCGGATTTCCGCTAAAAAGCGGAAGATTCTCATCTCTGAGAAGGAGAGGAAACACTGCAGCGCTGAACAAATGTTTTATTCAATTATTTATTTTAAGGTTCTTAGCGTTTGTCCAGCTGAAGAGCCGCTGAAGATGCTGGCTGACACAAGATCTAACTCAAGCTGCCCAAGGCGCTGACTTGTTGCCTTAGGCCTTCTAATAATAATAAAATGCTTTGTAATGTGGGATTGCCCAAACTTTAGGCTCAAGGCATTAATTAATTTTTTTTAAAAATATTACTCCTACATTACCGACAAACAACAGAGACTTCAAACGGATTTAATTGCAAGCTGCCTCTTGTGCCAGCACAGTTTCTTGACAAAACAATATATGCGATATTTTTGTATAATGCTGCAACAACAGGAAACGGTACTTACTTCAATAGAAAGGTATGACAGGTATGGAATGCAGGTATCGATGAAAGACAGGTGTAGCAAGAACACTGATAAAACGGAATCTGAAAATATCAAACAAAATCAAAACTATAGTTAACAAATGACTAAAAATAAAATAATTACTTATAGATCAATTTGTGCTTAGTACGTTTATTACACAACATTTATAGTATACAGTATTTATAGCTGTGTTAGTGTGTATGCTTCTTTTGCCTTTATGTTCTCCTTCCCCTTCCCTCCTCCCCCTTCCCCCATCACTTCCCCTCTTACCCCACCTCCCTTTCTACCCCCCATTAGACTATTAGTTACCCATCCCTGTTTAGCAGTAAGGTTGAAACAACAAAATCCACGCAATTCTGCATGCTCTTACCTGTCGAAGTGATAAGGAAGTAGCCAAACCTGGCCTTCATGAGAGCGTCCAGCATGTTGACATGGCACCTCTTGGCAGCGCTGATACACACTTCCACCTCCATCACGGCGAAGAGAAAAGCAACCACCACAGAGAGCACCGCACACACTACGTACAGCTCCAGGCCTTCAGCTGAGGGAGGGGAAGAGGAAGGGGAAGGAGACCGTGTGACGGCAAGCGTGAGGACGCTGGGAGGAGAAGCCATAGGAGAAGTATCATAGCCTACAGCCAGGTCTTCAGGCTGGTGGGTGGTCAGATATGATGGGCGATTAGAACTAGTCCTGCCAAGTGAAATGAATATTAAACAGCAGAGAAAAAAAGTAAGCTGATGTGAAACTGAATGCAATAGTTTGAACATTTAAAATGGAAAATGACACAGAACACCAATAATTTGAAATTAAAATAATGCTGAAACTTACCACACAGCTAACAGCCAGTCAGCAGCAACAGAAAGAGCCTGGAAAGAAAATATCAATAAATATATATGAATCGGTTTTGATAGGTACACAAGTTTAAACAATGAAAGACAAGTCAAAATTGTCTCAATATCCAAAATGAGAGAATAAAATATTTCTACAATGATTCATAAATATAAAAATTGTTTTTGACACACATAAAATGTAAAACCATGAAAGAACATTTGATTTTTACCCAATGCACAAAATGAGATAACAAAATTACAATACAATACAATACAATCTTATTGTCCCCCCCCCCCTCCCACGGTCTCCCCACCCCCCCCCCCCAAAAAAAAAAAAAATTAAATTAATTAATTTGTCTATGTCATGCCGAGATAATAAAATACTTGCATAATGAATCATTGTCAAGTTTCAAAAGTTTAACTAGGGTTCCAATCCTAGTGGAACAATCCTATTCTCCTTTCAATAAGCATTTTGGCATAAGACATAGGAGAACATAATGGACTGAGCTGTTCTGTACAGGGTGTATATATATCCTTTAAAAAAGCAATGAGCACAAACGGGTTTTGTGGAGACCTGCATTAGGCAATACTACCTCATCAGCATCCTTCGGATGAGAGTATAAACTGAGGACTAGCCTGCGCATGCACGCATTCCATCGCATGGACTTTTAAAGGTCCTGACCCTCACGTCCTAGACAGGCAAGTGCCGGCTACACAAATACACCCGTCATGCACCAAGTCTCTTCTCCTCCATCCCCGGTAGCCCAGGATTGTGCTCAGTCACCTGGGCGTCAGACTATGCGCCCAAAGGCTGCAAGTGGGCGCTTCAGGCGGCATTAGTTAGATCCTGTATTGGCCAGTGCCTTGAGCGGCTCTTGAGCTGGAAAGTGATTAAATAAGTCAATAAAATAAATCATCATCATCATCATCATCCATCAATTATCGTCATCATCATCCATCATCATCATCAGGTGTGAGCTAAGCTTTTTACCTGCGTCGCAAGACACAAGGACAGAAGAAGAGGCAGCAGTCCCCAGAACAGTTTATTGCTAAGAAATTTGAACAGGAGACAAAGGTCCGACTGTTTGGCCCCATCGTCCACCTTGCTGTCCGACTTCTGAGATTTCCATAACGCCAACTGCATAACATCAAACAACATAACATTTAATAATAATAACAACGTTCACAAAACCCAAAATTACAAGTAAATACAGCCATTTAGGATGATTCTGAGATAGAATCTCAACAAAGTCAATCATTGTACAAATATTTTTCAAATCCCAAAATAAAAAGTTATAATTCGTTTCCGTTTCCTAATCGCGACTTGCCTCTACACCACATGTTTGAATGATGACTGTATGTTGTATGTACAAGTGTGTATAACATGAGATTGTGTAGGTCAGTTATAGATCACCATGCTTAAAGCAATTAATGCACAAGAGTTATGAAAATCTTTTGTGATGGTAAAAAAAAGTTTTTTGGGTAAAAGATTCCCCTCAAATGTTTCAAGCATGGCCTGACTCCCTGAAGAAAGAGGCTAAGCCTGAAACGTTGGGAGGGCATTCTTTAAGCACCTTCACAAAATTTTTTTTTCTTATCAATGAAATAGTTTAGATCTATTATTGGGTGAATGGAAAAATCCAACATAAAACCTAAACTAAACTTTAGAAACTAACCCTGATTCTGAAATTTTCTTCTTCCACTTCCAGTTCTCCTCTGCGCTGACTGAGTAGCTGTTCGGAGGCCACAAAGTCCCTGATGTCAACCCCACGAGACTGCAGCTCTTCATAAGTGCCAATGTCATACAATGACCCCTATAAAACCACAATGAAATAAAATGAGTTAACTCATTGGAGGCGAAACTTTTTTGCCATGTTTGTTCCCTGCAAATGCACCATTTCAGCGTATTTTTGAAAATTCAACCACCTAATATATAAAAGATAATATAGAAAATGATACATTTTTGTAAAGACCATGGCATGTTCTTTAAAGAAATAATTTAAAAAAAAAAACTTATTCACTTTTTGTAAAAAAAAAAAAAAAAGCCCTCAAATATCAACACTGTATGCTAACATCCCCAACAAGTTTTTGATATCCAGAATATTTTGTACATTCACCATAAAACATGTCAGTTTTGCATTAATGATAACAAATAAATTTAGAATATGTTTTAAAAGGTATATGCATGCATCTTGTAGATCAGTACACATAAAACTGTCATATTATAATTGGCTGCCATTTTGGAATTGAGGTAAAACGCATCCGTCACATGTACCCATGACAATTACTCTCCCAGCAAAAATACTTTGTAGCATGGTTAATTACTCCGTTTTACAGTTACATTACATTACATTATTATTGCTTTAGGTCCAGCGGACTCTTCCGAGCCAAATCCGGACCGGACAACCCCTGATCCGCATAAAAGATCTGCTGAAACAACCCTAGTGGTAAAACCGAAAGCTCTCCACCAGCCAGTCACTTTACAATAAAGACATCCCACGCAGGGGACGGCTGAGGCTTCACCCCAACTTATCGAACCCCCGTTTACAAAAACAAAATAGAATACAAACATCATTATAAATTATCAACAAAACACATACATATAAAATGCCTACATTGCTAAATAATAACATCATAGGAAGCCCTAGTGACCACCTGGCAGAAAGCGTCCAATATTCCCAAGCTGATCCAACAGACCTCATACACAAATAAGGAGTCTTGTCCTGGTAGAGTTTTCAAGAAAAAATGTAGATGACTGGTCTAGCGAAGAAGAAGATAGTATAGCAGATTGATAGAACAGAGCAGGAATGAGAAAGAGCACATGAGAAAGACAGCGACAGTGGGAATTTAAAGCACTAAATTTCCAGAAAGTGGGGATACTATTTATACTGAAACCCCCGGCACACCAACGGGGGCCGTTTTACAGTTAAGGGAGTTAACAAACCAATTAGGAATGATTAGTCTTGCTCCCAATTGAGAAAGGAACTGTTGGTTGCTGGGTGTATTTATGAAGCTGGCACTTGCCTGTCTAGGGCCTGTGAGCCAAGATCTTTACAGTCTGTGCAACGGAACGCATGCGTTCACTGACTAGAACTCAGTTCATACTTCATCCGAAGGAGTAGGAAACATTTGCCCATGTGATTTCAGGGTCATGTTATTTTTTTTCGGCACACCAGACAAATCAACCTCTTTCGAACCGCTGCCTGCAATGTTACTGCATTGTGGTCGATTCATGCCAGATGCTTGAATCTTGTGTAACTCGAATTCGTTTATCTACGCAGCCTGTTCACTCAGCAACAAGGCAGGAGTCTTCATATAAATTTCTGGTTCTCAATGCTACTACAACAACATTGACCAACGAAAACTATCAACTTCTCTAGCAGAATTAAAGCAAAGGTAAATACAGGCTATTATTGCAAGCTTTACAAAACAAAATGTTGGGAACTATTGTGCACCTCTCAATGGTAAACATGCATAACGTTCACTGCTTCAACTGGTTTTGCTGCTGCTTACACCGCGGAGACAACTCTCCAGTTTAGAAAGCTGAACCTTGTTCTTACCTCTCTAAATACTGCAATGCGGCTAGCTGCTTTCATCAAGTGAATGCTTCGTGTCACCATCACACGTGTCTTGGACTGCAGCGAGCCAGAGACACACCTGAAGAATCGAACACATAGCATAATCAAAACAGAGCCTAAAGTACTGGACTTTTAAGAAAAAATACTTCACAAATGGATCCAAGACAATTAAAACTACAGCCAAAAATACAGGATAATAGGAACCTACTTCACAAACAGATATAAAACAAACAAATCTAGAGCGAAAATATTGGATTATAAGAACATACCAAAAAATGTACATGACAATAATTCCAGACTATAAAATATGACTATTGCAATAAACTGTTTCGCAGTTTCCTTTACTATACGAGGACAAATGCACATAAAGATTGAAATGAACAAATAAAAAGAAAGGAGTTGCATGTTATTGTACTATAAGTCTTCAACAAGTTGACAAGCTTCCACAGTTAAATGTAACCTAGCGTCACAGTTGCCCTGACTATCACCTCACTCCATCGACTCACTCCATCGCCCACAATCCATACCACCCCTACCCAGAGTTATTTTGGAATTGTATCTTTACTGTCACTTTCATTTTTTCTTATATCCCCACCTCTCAACAAAAGGTCACTGAGCATACAATATGGAGAGACATGTGATTGAGAGTATCCTGTGCTTCAGTATCACAGTCTGGTTTGGAGGCGCCACTTCGGGCGAGAAGTTTCAACTCGAAAGAATTGTGAAACGCGCGGCAAAAATCATAGGTTGCGATTTATTATCCCTCGCGTCCTTATACAGCACGCGTTTGGCAATAAGGGCCAGCAACATTACTGGCGACCCATCCCATCCAGCCAACCATCTGTTCGAGCTCCTCTCGTCAGGCAAACGCTTCAGAGCACTAAAAGTTAGAACTAGCCGGTTTAGACGCAGCTTCTTCCCCGAGGCTGCCCTCTCGGTACCAGTGTCCTCAGTTATCCACATAGCATGAGGTGTTATACTTAAACGCCAATTTATTAGTTGCAATAATGTGTTAGTGGTGCAATTCTGATTCTTTAATGTATTTTATCTCATTACGTTTTAATTTAGATACCCATGCGGGTATGCGTGAGTATGCGTTGCGAGTGGGCGTGCGCCTGTGCTTTACTCCTTAAAATAACTTTCTCTATTAGAGTATTTTAATGTTTTAATGTCCAGTGGAAGGTTGTTTGTTGTTGCAGAGGGACTGAATGTTTTGTCGCATCACCAAAACGAAATCCTATGTATTTTGAATTCATTGGGTAATAAAGTGTCTTGAACTTGAACTTGAACTACAATCGGCTGACAATTTGTTTCTTTCTCACAAAGTTCTGACCCAGCATCTGCATGGATATCAGTGATAACTACGCCCCTGTTATGAATGTATTGTTTCCTTTAATTGTTCATTCACTCATTCATTACCATTTCATGAGGTCCTGCCGGGTCTGGTTGTCAACGCAGTGCAAAATGTCATCCAGCAGATAAATGTCAGCATTGTGATAAATTGCCCTGGATACACATACACAACAATGAATTAAATAAATAAAATAAAACAAATATTAACATTAGATCAATACCAGCAGTGCTGTAAGGTAAAAATTAAAAAAGTGTTCCCGTAACCTTTCGGTGGTTGGGGAGAGTGGTGCCCGAGACCTCTCTTTTCTCTGGGCCAGCTTAATGAGGGTGGTGCCCATCTTCTCTCTCTCTCCCTCGCTGTTTTGCCTTCCCCAGTTCTAAACAGAGCCAGGCACCCATTCATAGCTGGGCGGACTGGAGTGTGTTTTGATACATTATTAGTGTGGTTCCAAGTATGGTCACCCATCCAAGTACTACCCGAGCTCGATGTTGCTTCATGAAACATTACCTAGCATGGGGCCAAACCATTGTCAAACTGCACCATCCAACCCCCAACCATTTATCGTGATGAAAGCAAGAGTTTACGGTTCACTGTTAGTTCAGAGGACTCTTTAAAATTAAAAGGCCAAATCAAGTGTACTTTTAGTCCAGGGGAGGGAGTAGGGAGTAGGGAATGTAAAGGATGAGAGAGGGGGGGTAAAGGGGCATCTTTGAAAATAAATTTAAAGGATGCTTCACTCTGAGCACTTTCTTTAAACAATGGGATGGTTGGGTATGGTCAAGTGGATGGGAAGTCGAAATATATTCACAAAACGACCGTTGGAACATTTGGCTGGTGTGAATGTGTGTTTGTGATTATTTTTGTGATGGGGTGGTACCTGCCTGGCTAGCGTTAGTTTGGCTTGGTAACTGGTGCTGAGCTGCAGGCCTCTCTCCCCAACCATGGTGCCATCACCCTCCGGCAGAATTGTCAGCAACTACAAGATACAAGATAGATACAAGATAATTTATTGCCAAGTGAATAATACACAAGGAATGCATTTGATCAATGTTGCAGCACCACACACAAAAGCACACATAAAACATAGTGAACAAGCTGACAGCAAATCACAACAAAAGGATAAAAAGATAAAGTCATAAAACAGATGAACTGTACAAAAGGGCAAATATATAGTTGCTAGTCAACAAACACACACACACAACACTCACACAAACACATACTGCTAAATTCTAACCATTCAGTTTTCCCACTCCCTCCATTTCGACCTCATGTTACTTTTACATTAGCATGTCTGTGCGCAGAGAGTAGGCCTACTTGTACGAAACTAGTCCTGACACAAAGTTACTGGCTTTCAGACTGTCAGCCTTGTGCCCTCTAGTTGACGTGCCTTATCCAATTACTCATCACCGGGTTAGCACTTAAGCCGTCGGAAGTCTGAGGATTTGCCTACCAGGATATTAGGTGTGAAGGATTCTCCCAAATGCATTGCTCACAAATCTGATGCACACAAAAGTGTGAAACAAAAAAGTGGTCGATACGGAGGGCTGGAGTGCAAGTTTTTGTTTGGTTTTATAAACAATAAAGTAAAACAAAATGTACAGTGTACAGTAATTTGACAGGTTAAAAGCATGCATAAAGCACAGCAACAACTTTAGAGAAAACTGCTTCAAAACAAAATAACAGCAAAAATGTTACGCAACTGCGAGCAATACGAGATTTCACCAATAAAATCCTAACATCAATATTTCAGCTTTTAAGTAAACTGTCCCAATTAATAATAATAATCATAATAATAATACTTTTTGGGCTAACTCTCAGTCCACCCGTCCATTCATAATTAATGTGAATAATATATACAAAACTATAAGCTGGAATGAATGAAATGGTGTAAAGGTTTTCCCCATAACCTGTTAGTTGTAAGGGGGAGCGAAGACGGGAGGTTGGAAAGGGAGTGAGGAGGTAAGAAGCAGGGAGGGAGGGGGGAGGAAGCTGGACTAAAAGGAAAGCTGGACAGGGTGTGTCGGGACTGATCCGTTCACAACTGTCAATCAATATGCAGCACGCTAAATGTGGAAGAGAGCTGAACAAATGTTGTTCCTATTTTTTATTAATTCCTATTACCGCGTCATCAGATCATCAGGTCTTGCAAAAACCATCCTGCAAGGCACAGTGCAAGGAGGTAGAAGAAGAGGGAGACCGATAAAGAGGTGGGAGGACAACATTCGAGAATGGACTGGTTTGACACTGAGCAAAACCATCAGGGTTGCTGCGGACAGAGAAAGATGGAGTACGCTGGTTAAACGATCATCTGTGGTGCCCCTACAACCTCCGAGTTACGGGATAGGATAGGATAGGATAGGATTATCACTTATTTTCTGTGCAACAACCTCCACCCACTTTACAGCATAAGTGTGAAATCCCCTAAGAATCTTCAATATGATTTAAAGGTAGTCAACAGCAAGAGGAAGAGGAACAAGGACAAGAAAAATAGGAATTAATATTATTATTATTATTATTATTATTATTATTATTATTTACGCCAAGTTTGAAAAAGATAAAATAAAGAACCACCTTAGTCAAAGAGCAGGCCTTGATGGCCATGTCATATCGCATGCGCTCATAGACATCTCCAAACAGAATGTTCTCCCTGATGGTGCCGCAGAAGAGCCAGGGTTCTTGTGAGCAAAATGACACTTTGCCGTTCACAGCAATTTGACCAATCTCATATGGCAGTTCACCTATCAGTGTCATTAGAAGGGATGTCTGAAATTACAACAGGTAATGAAGACAATGAAGGTAACACAACATAATAAAAGATAATTCAGAAAAAGAAATAATCTAAAGATAACAAAATGTGATATAATTTTTCAACAATTCAAGCTTTATTGGATCTAAAGATCACAAAATGTGATGCAATTTTTCAACAATTCAAGATGTCTTGGACCTGATTACATTTTACTCAAGTCAATACAACAAAAAATAATTTGTGTAGGAAAGGATTTGCTTGCAGTTTCATCAACAACAATAACCAAACCAAACTCAAACCAATTCTCCAAATCTACTTAAATTATTTGCACATTATTATTTATTACTAATTTTAACATTCTTTTCCAACTTAAGATCTGCACAATTGCCGATTTGCCGATACTAGATTTAACTCAAATGTCTGAAGTGCCAACTTGCTGTCCGAGTTCCAAACAAAAAAAAATTTGCTGTGGAAACTGTAAACGTGAAACAAGAGAAAGCTTGATGAATAGCAAGAATGAAACATTTACCAACCTTTCCAGAATTCTGGGGCCCAACTATTGCCAGAAGTTCTCCCTGGAACAAAACAAAAAGTTAAAATAATTGTATATAAATAAATTTGCTTAAAAATCCCAACTGTGCAGAGGACAAAGAAAGACTGATAGAAACGCAAGCACCTAAATAAATCTTCGTTTATATAAATAAACAAGTAAATAAATAAAATAAACAATAATAAATAAATGAATTGATTAATTAATTAATTAAACAATACATTTACAAATACATTATTTTTATTTTAGGGTTTAAATTTTGTTTTAGCTCACCTTCTTCACTTGCAGAGAAAGATATTTCAAAGAAAAAGCATGCTCCACATCACTCTGAAAGTGACAGAAAAGAACAGCAAAATGTCAACACAATGCAAATACAATAATATTTACAAATCAAAGACAAGATCGTAAAGAGAGAGAGAGAGAGAGAGAGAGAGAGAGAGAGAGAGAGAGAGAGAGAGAGAGAGAGAGACAGACAGACAGACAGACAGACAGACAGACAGACAGACAGACAGAGAGAGAGGGAGGGAGAGATCAATCTTTCAACTATCCACTGGAGCGATAATCAATTGTTGGACTACCATAATACGCTAATCAACAGTACAGCATGTCTTCTCAGCATGCAATTGGGAGACATTGGAGTTGCCGTCTGAGTAGGTATCCACTCTTTCCACCATCAACCACACTCAAAATAATGTTGGTTGTAATAAAAACTGCAATGAAGCCCAATCCAACCCAATCCAGGAATGAGAACACCACATATTACAGAGACATTCATGGGGTACAGGGGAACATGTGCCAGTTACTGTCGTGAAAAGAGGAATGTCTTGAGCTTTCTGGCGAAAAACATGCACATTCATTGAAGATTTTATAACCTCTGGTCCTGGGTCAAAAGCATAGCATATCTTCTTGGCATGGATATGTGCACTGCAGGAACAGACATATGATTGCATTACTTGTCAAATCGTACAAAGAAATGGCAGTAACTTAGTCTATCTAATGCCGGCTTGAAGCACACCACTCTATGCAATAAGGACATGCTCAAGTGCTTAGTAGGGAATAATACTAGCGACATCACTAACCTCGTGCAGAAGACTTTTGGTAGAACTTGTGCTGCTTCGTAATCGACTCTTCTGGAATCTTCTGACATCCACAGTCTTTACCGTCGGCCAGCGAGCCGTCATGTGATCGATGTCCACCACCCAATCTGCGTATGGCTCGTTGCGGTAGCTGACCGACCGATGCAGGCGCAAATCTTTTATCTGTTCCTTCTCTTCGTCAAGCAGCAGGAAACACTTAAATAACCCAAGGGATTAAATAACAATTTATACATTTAAACTGATTGTTTCATTTTTGCACTACTATGGCATGCTCAGATTTGAGAATGTTTCAATCTACAATAAAAGGAGATGGTACTAACAACAACGAGCTAGATTCTTCTTCACGAACACCTCCTTCTTTCTAAAATAACTTTGATGTAACCAACTAAATGAGCTACCATAGTTTATGAGGTCCTACACCTCTGAATCCCTTGAAACAGCAGCATAAAAAACAATGCTGACAGAACCTGTTGGCTTAGGCATACTTCTATGTGTAGGGCACGTATTTCGCTGTTACGGTGGTCCAAGGCCCAACAACAAATAATGATAATCTCCGAAAATGTAACTCTGGACAATAACAAAACTATACACCAACCAAAAATAATGATAATCTCCAAAAACTGAACTCTGGATAGTGACAAAACTATACACCAACAACAAATAATGATAATCTCTGAAAACTAAACTCTGGACAGTGACAAAACTATACAAAAAACAACAAATAATGAAATCTACCAACCTGAACCCTGGCCAATGCTTTCTGCATACTAAGCCAATCCCTAACACCAGGCACCGGGAACCGGTACAGACACCAGGCCAGTACATCTAGCAAGGCAAGGCTGGTGAACACCGCCGACACCGTCACCGAATCACCCGTATCCATAGCAACCAGGACTAGAAAGAGCAGCATTAGTCGGCCAGACACGCCAAGGATACACCACAGAATGCCCTTCACTGCTGCCAGACCTCTCAGACTTCTGATTTCTTTGCTAAAAATAATAAGAAAGAACAACGGTAATAAGAACGTGAATGAGAATATAATGGTGTACAGTCTAAATGCCTAAGTAGGCTGAATGCCTTCAATGTGAGCTCCAGGTTGTTGGGGCTTTTATACAGGGCGATGGTGGAATCCATGCTGACCTACAATAGCCTGTGCTTCTTCGGCAGCCTGAAAGAGCAGAACAAGGCCAGGCAGGTCACAAAGACTGCCGGCAAGCTGATCAACAGACCCGTCGATGACCTCAAGGCGCACTTTGAGACAAAAGCAGTGAAGCGCCTAGGGGCCAACCCATCCGCTGTGGTGAGGAGCTGCTGGCATAGACCTCCTCCAAATCCGGCAGTTTTGTCAGCTGCCGCTTGAGGACCGACAGGCTCCACCGGTCCTTTCTGCTGAGCGCCATTCCACTCACAAACGCTATTCTATGACTTATGCAATCTTATCAGTCAGTCAGTCGGATAGATATAGTTAGTGTATGTGTGTGTGTTAATTGTTAACAATCCTGTTTTATGATTTGGCTTATCATATGGTGTCTGTGATAATGCTGTGTTTTGTGCATGGGTTGCATGTGTTGTACGCCTGTGGTTGGTGTTTGTGCGTGATAGCATTGGTTTGTGGTGGTGTGTGGGGCTGGATGCGGGAGTACACAGCAAAAAGGTATATGTGTGGGGTGTGCCTGTGAATAGTAGTTTGTCTTATTATAGTTTATGTGTTGCACTATTTCTTTTGTTGTTGTTGTAAATTTCATTCTTTTAAACATATTCTACATTTTACATTTACTATGTGCAGACGAAAGGCAAATTGTGAGATAAATTTCATAGACAAATAAAGTCTCAGTCTCAGAATTTTTTTAAATTTTATTTAAAAAATATACACTTACAAACAATTGGGATTGAAAATTTTTCAAATAGAGAGAGCTGTGACCAGCCGCTCCTGACCAGACACTTCAATGCTGTTAAAATAGGTTGCTTGAATTTTCAAAATACCATCTACATTTGAATATGTCTCAATGTTGAAGAGTATGGCGTTTCTTTCAGCTTAAATACAGACATAAAATACTTACCTCCTTAGAGATGTTATCAAGGGAGTCAGCGTCATTTCCAGGCAGCAAACTTTGACTTGCATCATGACCGAAAGGATGCGGCCAGTCATCTGATAGCGCTGGTCAGTCAATACCTGTATTTTGTGTCTGAGAAAAACAGATACGCAAGATCTATGTCACAGGATCACAAGAACATGCTCACATGTAAGGTCAAGATACAAAAATGTTCCCAATAACCACTGGGTTGTACTTGCAGGGTAAAGATGTGTGAGAAAGTTTCCCTTTTCTCAAGACCAGCTTAATAAAAGCTGTGTTCAACTGCTCTCTTTCTCTCTCTCTCTCTCTCTCACTGCTTTGCAGTTATCACAGGTTTTAAAGAGACATAGCTCAAATGTCCTTGTATGTATTTATCAACCTGCAGAGGCCCAACTTATATGACTGAAGTACACAATTTGTCAGATCACGAGGGTTTTCTCCAGGTACTTCACCCCAGCATCATCCCTCTCTTCAACACAGGAATACTATGTGTAGTCAATATAAAAAATAAGATTAAAAAATAACATATATTCCCTTTCTGTCTTCTAAATGCGATCTCCTTGCCCATATGCCACATGTTTGCGGTACAGATGTGTTTATGATATACATGAGTGTATGACATGTAAGTGTGTATGTCCACACTGTGAGTCTGATTGGTGATTTATAATAAAACTTCTGGATCTGGATCTGGATACTGCCGATGATGTTGTTGGCAGAAAACACCACAGGAACCAAAGAAGGCTATTAACGTGGTGGTGGTGTGTGCGCGCAAATTAATTTGATTTAAGATTTAAAAAATAAAAATAAAAATAAACTTTAAAAAATACTTTAAAAAAAATAAAAAAATAACAGTAGTAATAATAATAATACTGGATGCTATACGCGCCTTATGCCTAAATCAGACTCAAAGCGCGGCGATCTGTAACCAACATACACGCCCATCACTCCAACATGTGGTGTAAAGGCAAGTGGCAATTAGAAGACAGAAAGGAAATCCAATCCTCTTTAGAAATTTCAGTGCTTCAGATTGTTGGTGCGCCCGCGCCATTGGCGCATATTTTATCAGAATGGCGCGTAACAGTCAACGTGAATGCGCCAGCCTAGCGCGTCATAAAAATTGCCAATTTGTCTTGATCCTCGGTCTGTCTGTACCACTAAGCCACACCAAGCACATGTGGCTTGCATAGCATTGCTGTGTGTAATTGGCTGGCAGCCAAGCACAACAACCAATCAGCGAACATCTATCAGTTTTACCTTGCAAAGGCGAAATCGTCTGACTTTTCAACACTTGTGGAACGAGTAATCGTTTTGCTAAAGACAAGATGCCACTGAAGAAAAAGCTCAAAGTGAAAACCAGCGGCAGCACCGTATCTGTTCAAGAAGGACTAGGTGAACATACGATACGAATACCTTCGATTGTCAATGACCCATCTTTTTCAAAATTGACCCATCATTTTGCATGGCCATGGGTCATTGGGCCCATGATGTCTGTAAACAATCTGAAGCACTGAATTTTAGATAGACCACATCCAAAATACCATTATATCGGGGAAAAAGCAGGTACATAGCATTCATTATTAGAAAATGTATGACAAATGTACACACCTGAGTTTTGCTGCAGCAACCTCCAGCACAGCATGGATAAGGGAGAAAAGCAGCATCAGTATCAAACACAACACCCCCGCCGTGCCGGTCTGTTCGTGCAGCATGTAACCAAGCACTGCTACCTCTAGGGGCCCCACCCAAAGGTAATGCATATGCTCCATCACCTGTGGGAGCATAAAATACATTACATTTTGTTTTAAACAGTGTGAAAGGAAAAACAACTAGTGCTGTATTGTCACCCGATAGGTCTCAACCAATAACAAGGTTTGGCGCACAGCAACTGTAGGGTAAAGTTGAACATTTTCTGCTGCAGCACACCCAGCGCTCAAAAATATAACTTTGGCAGTGCCACTTTCCTAATACTAATAGTGGGCAACACGGTTTTGTAAAAACCGTTCCATAGTCTTTGTTAGCCATCCTGAACAGACAGCTGTGTGTACAGCGTCTACAGTGCAGTGATGAGGCACAGAAAACCTGGGTCGCGTGCCACCACAATCAATTTAAGATGGGAACGCATAACAGAATAAATGTAATGGCTTTTAGTTCGTTATTTACCCAGCCCTACTAGGACAGAGAAGTAACAGTAAGAGAATAACTTACAAGGGAAGTAGAACACCAGCCAAAGTGTCATTACAGAAAGTTGATACTTGTGAGACAAATCTTTGCCGTAAGACTTGAACCTAGGAACATAATGCATACAGTTAACTCGTTCTATACTTTGCTACGATATAGCGTAGTGTCAGCTCACAATGCTTTCTGGCATACGCATACCTCTACTTTTGGAAGTCGAAGTGTGTAGACTCAACATAGTATACAAAACTAAGGTGGAAAAACCTCTTATATATTCATTTTCCAGTATGATTGCAACGTTCATCTGGCATTGATTACTGTTGTTTCAAAGAAAGTGGGCTTCTAACATGGCTGGGGATGCTAAAAGTGTTACTAGTGGACAAAGTGGTGAAAAAGAAAGTGATAAAGATTATGCGTAATTTCTGCGCTGTAGATACATGCTACAATTAGAGGGAGGTAATGCTGTTTTCCACAACAATCAGGGAAAGGTCTATTATTGAATTTTGCCTCCCTTAAACTACTTGCGAAGCATGGACCCTCACAGCAGATCTACAACTAAGAATACAAAACATGGAGATGAGGTGCTACAGAAGACTTCTGGGCATTTCCTATACCCAGCACATAACCAACAACGAAGTCCGACAGACCACCACAAGCCATTAGATAACACGATGACATGCTCACAGCGGTGAAGAAACTGCAACTCTGATGGTATGGCCACATCATCAGAGCATCAGGCCTAACAAAAACCATCCTGCAAGGCATGGTGTAAGAAGGCTGAAGAAGAGGAAGACAGAAAAAAAGGTGGGAGGACAACATTCAAGAATGGACTGGCTTTATACTGAGCAAAGCCATGAGGGTTGCTGAGGACAGAGAAAGATGGAGTACACTGGTTAAACGATCCAACAACTTTCGAGTTACGGGATAGGATAGGATAGGATAGGATAGGATTACACTATCTGTAACTTTTTCTGTGGGAATCAGATGTGCAAATTTGAGGGGGGGGGGGGGGGGGGGGCAGAGGAAGGAGTGTATTTTTCTCCAAATAAATTGGTAAATAGCAAAGATAATTCTATCAAACTTGGCTGTTGATTAGTCCATTCTAATTTCTTTATGAACCTAAATTTTCAAGTCTCTATTACAGTTCTTGTTTTTAAAATAGTTTTGTTAGTAACTCATACAAATCTGTCAGTGTAGAACGATAAAAGAGGATGCAACCCGCGGCAGTATAGAACGAGTTCATTCTGGAAAACTGTGCTACACTCAGTGGCATGCCTACCCTCAATTTGAAGTTTCAGTATTAGCTTTTTCAAATTTCAGTTTTACTATTACGATTTACGTATTTACTTTTACTACCCATTGTTTATGCACCTATCCTTTTTGATATTATGCGAAGAATCTAGTGATAGATTGATTTGTTGCCACAATCTTCTTTTTCTTCTCCAAAGCCTCGTAATTCTTGATATGCTGTGGGCCTTCCATGTGCCACTTGATGCCGTTCATACCACCGGCGGAGATGCCAGACTGGTTGGCTCAAATCGTAATTCTGAGTCAGTGCTGCCACGAATAACAAAAGGACACTTTTCCAAATACGATGCAAAATATGTCTGCCCCTTGCTCCGTTTCTTTGAAGATTCAGATTCACTATCACTTTGCTTAGCCATTCGTTTGGACGCCATGTTTTGAATTCTGTCTCACGAGCACCGATCTTCACTGCAACTGCGCAAAAACTGGTTGGGCAAACTTAGGTGCCTCTAACAGAAACTTCGATGCCACGAGTCTCTACTGCTGCTGTCTTCGGAAAAACGTCACGCGGTGCATTACCACAGTCCAACGAGTTCGATTTTTTTTTCAAATGTTTTTATTTATTTCCGGACAGTGAAACAAATATCCGTATATTCCGTAGCGTTTGCCTGCAGAAGTTTTCACATTTCCGGAAAAAATATGGAAATTCCGTACGGGTAGGCATGCCTATACACTCCAAAAGCATAATTTGAATACGTTAGCTTATAAACCTGATGTATATTGTCTAGCTCCTTCATTAAAAACCCAAATCCATCTCCTACTTACTAACCCTGAGGTCACAAACACACTGACATGTGGTCACTGCATTTGACAGTGCACAGAATGCAACAAGTTAGTACCCTGAAATTCTGTTGAGCGGCTCCTTGAGCTGGCACATGCAATATGAAATACTTCTGTATTTTCTCAATAAAAACTTTATCACAACTGACCCCAGTAAAAACATCCGTGTTGGTCCCAAACTGCTCGATCACAGTAGCAGTTGGTGTGATGGTGACTGCCTCGCACGAGAGGGACACAACCTTGCGATACAGCAAAGCTTCCAGGGCAGTTTTCATCCGCAAGGCCACACGGTTGGTGAAGAAGATGTACACGGTGATCAACACTGCATGCGATAGAACCATGCAACACAGGCCCAAGCCATACAGATAGGCATCAGCGTCTTCTAATCGTGTCTCCGCTGTGATGTGACGTAGAATGATGCTGACGAAATACGGCTGAGCCAGTCTGGATGCTTCCTGATGAAGAGAAAGAATAAAAGGAATTTGAATAAAATGTTGTTGTTTTTTCCCGTCATTTATAACGTGAATATTTAATCACGTCCATAAAGTTTAGTTAACAACAAGGTAAAGATAGTAAAAGTGTACTCTGTAACCTTTTGGTTATTGGGGAGGGAAGCATTTGGGACCTTTTCCCTAGACCAGCTTAGTGAGGGTGGTGTCTATCTTCTCTCCCTCGCTCTTTCCTCTGTTCCCGGTTTTACTAAACAGTTCCAGGTACCCATTCACAGCTGGGTGTACTAAGGTGTATTTGCATTGTTTGAATCTTTTTGTATCATTTGGTACTTGCCTTCCAAGTCTGGTCACACATTCAAGTGCTAACCCCTCCTGATGTTGCTTAAATTAACATGAAACAATGGTAGCATGTGCTAAAACCACCACACTCCTGTGCCACCTGTAACTATAAAGATGAAGATAAAATAAAACTATAATTTAATATTCAATAATTGATACTTGGTGATAATGTGGTATTCCTATTCTATCCTACTGTGGTATTGTATTCACTCAATATCAGTTTGAAATCATCCAACTGAAGTTTCAAAATCTGTCCGTAATCTAGATGTGCGTCTGGATCAGAGCTTGTCAATGGAGATGCAGATTACTAGTCTGTGCAAAGCTCTGAACTTCCATATCCGAAAGCTGGGAAAAATATGCCAGTATCTCACTATGACAGCAACCAACAAGCTTGTGGTCTCTTTCACTCTTTCTCGACTTTATTAACTCACTTTTGGCTGGCCTTCTGATGTTAAACTTGCCAGATTTCATCGCATACAGAACAACGCTCACCTCGTCCCTTGTCAACCTCCGCATACTAGTGCAACTTCTGCTCTGAAAACCTTACATGGCTGTCTGTAAAGGCTCGTATCGATTACAAAGTTGCTTCTTTTGCTTTCACTGCCTTTACACCGATTTCTGTCCTTCCTACCTTTCACAACGTCTCTGCCACTGCCAACCTGTCCAGTCACATGGGCTCATGTGTATAGTTCTCTTTTAATATGCCTTTTTATATACTTAGATGTCATGTGCGTTATTATTTATTACGATGTTTAACGTGTTTTATCTTATAATGTTGTATCATATAATTTAAATATTTATCCTTGCCAGTATATGTGTGTATATGCATGTGAGCGCTTAGAGCAAGCTTTTAGTTTGGTTTTGCACTTTAAAAAAATATATATATATATTGTATGGCGCAGATCTCCACAAAATCAGTTCCTGCTCATTCAGTCATTGCGCTCAATATATATATATATATATTTTTTTTTACAGTTGGAAAATGGCCATTAGATGTTAACAGTTTATACACACTATAATATATACAGAGCAGTTCAGCGGATACCAACTATTGATGAGATTTCAAGAGGTACATGTGTCTTCAAAGCCTTCAAGTTTTAAGTTTTGTTTGATCATGCCTGAAGCTTACAGACCAATCCTCACAAAACAGGACAACTAGGAAGATAACATGACAAATACAGAACAGGACTTTTGCTATATACCCAAACTCTGAACTCACCGCCAGCAGAAGCACAAAGCCTGGGAAGAGCCATTGCAGTACAAATGTGTTGAACACCGCTTTCTTCAAATTGGCCTCACCACCTTCGGCATACTCTTGAACCTCTTTCTTCCACCATCTGGTAAAAACACAGGAATTGAAACTGTACATAAAACACACAAACAATAAGAAAAAAAAGGATTCTGAACATTCCACCTGTAATTATTTATCTGCTAAACAAGGAAATAAATGGTTGACTTAACGTGCTCACTACAATATGGTGAAACTGACAGGATTGTCTCCTGTCAAAATGCGGTTCAATACTGCTCAACTTAGCTGCAGTTATCAATCACACAGATTTGTGTGTGTGTTAATTTGTATATGATGCTGTCTCAAAAGGTGACCAAAAGGAAGCATGCAGTCTTTGAACCATAAAAAAAAATATTTCGGTCATGTATTAAAGCTTTTTCTTTGCATTTATAAAAAAGCAATATAACTAGTTACTAACATATATCAACATTACACACACAAAGGTTGAAAGAAGTTTTTTATTGCTATTTTTCCACTAAAAATTGACAAAATTTTGTTGGCGCGAATGTGACATTCTGTGTGACCTGAAAAAACTCCATCTCCTTTTCAATAAAATTGAGTGAAACAAATGAACTTTTTATGTTTGATGTGTTGCATTAATGTTAATTTTTAACTTTAAATGTCTTTCAGCTTTGCAAAACATTTTTATTTATGTTTAGGGGGTTTGTAAAAATGACGTGATCGGTCGTGACGTACTTTGTCTCAACGTTGCTTGCCTTTCTTCTTAGATAGCTAAACATCCATGCTGATTAAATAAGAAAAAAAATCATTGACAGATTAAACATTACTTATCCTCACTAATTTATGTTTTTTTTGTAGGAAAATAATAATTCTTTCATAGTAAATTTATCGTAAATTGAACGTAAGTAATTCCTTTGTCTTTCGGTAACCATCATTTCCAATCCGAAAATTTAACAAATTGATGACGATTAGTACCTTTTCACACGGAAATAGTTACAGTGAAAGTCTCTTGAGATTTCCGATTTAAAGTTTTCATTCCAAGATGGATGCTTTGAAAAGACCAGGTTGGTGTTTCTCTATCGATTTTGTTTTTTCCTTGTCACGACCGACCACATGTTACGACCAATCAAAGAGTCTATCAATATTGTAAGAAAATATTTTTATCTTAACATAAACTGGTTTATTCTATGTTTAAAATTAAATTACAGATGCTATTTTTCATTTTTCGCACTTGATGCACTGATGAAAACACGTGCTTTTAAATTTGCTTTCGTTTTTTACTTTTAGTGATAAAAGACGAAGTGATTCCTTGACTGCTTTGTTTTGCAGAGTTTATTTAAATCTTTCTTGTGCTATATGCAAATGAGTAAATATGCCATTCACCTTTTTTTGTGTTCTACTCAATTTACTTTTTTAAAATTCTACTAGTTAATCATGATTTCAGTGTTCATGGGATGTGACATGTCGGTTGTGACAACTTTGTCTTTACTAAAGACAAAGTTGTCACAACCGACTTTAGACAAAAAAAAGAGTATATGGATGGTAAATGCTTATTAAAATAGATTTTATTCATTTATAGTAAAATATCTTATTTCTTGAGATGTAAACTGGCAAATAAACTATGGATGGTATTTATTAAAGTTGTTTTGATTGTTTTCTTGAAAAAATATACTTCATGGTTTGGTCGCGTGCGACAGGACAACATTTTCACTTTACCCTTTTATACTGATAATGATGTACTTGAAATGAATTTATACATTTTCTTTAAAAGCATTGTCCTTTTTTGTTTACTTTTTTATGCTGCAATTACTTTTTTCTTCCATGACCATCTTTTTACAAGTAAATTCATGATTTCAGTGTTCATTGGTTGTGACATGTCGGTTGTGACAAAGACAAAATATATATAGGGATGGTACATACTTATTAAAATAGAACTTAGTAATTTATAGTAAAATATCTTATTTCTTGAGATGTAAACTGGCAAATAAACTATGGATGGTATTTATTAAAGTTGTTTTGATTGTTTTCTTGAAAAAATAAACTTCATGGTTTGGTTGCGTGTGACAGGACAAAGTTATCATTTCAAAATTTTGTACTGGTAAATGCTTTATACTAAAAGTAAATTAATACTTTTTCTTCAATAGTAATATGCTTACTTGGGCTGTGTTTGGAAATTGCTTAGCTGTTATTTTCTTTAATTTATTAAAAATTTTCTTTTGTCCACTGTCACACGCGACACATGCCACCTTCACCCCTATTACCAAGCATATCTCTGTAAACAGAAAAGACATTTTGTTTAAAATGTTATTTTTATGAAATTTAAGCTTAAGACCACACATTAACATCAAAACTGCAAGTCTCAGTCACTTTTCAATTTTTTGCTGCAATGTCACATTTCTAGGTTGACCTTTTGAGACAGCATCATATTTTCCTATCCTATCATATCCCGTAACTCGAAGGTTGTTGGGGCACCACAGATGATCGTTTAACCAGTGTACTCCATCTTTCTCTGCTCCAGCAACCCTCATGGCTTCACTCAATGTCAAGCCAATCCATTCTGAAGTGTTGTCCTCCCATCTCTTTTTCTGTTTCCCTCTTCTTCTGCCTCCTTGCACCATGCGTTGCAGAATGGTCTTTGCAAGGCCTGACGCTCTGGTGACATGGCCATACCATCAGAGTTTCCATTCCTTCACCACTGTGAGCATTGTATATCATAAGAACAATAAATTATTTGTAGTTAGTAATCATAAGTTTTGAATTTTTAGACCTATCAATTTAGTTTTCTTAAGTTTTGAATTTTAAGACATATTCTCAGGTCCTGAAGTTTAATACCTATCTCTATTGAGTATTCTTAAATCCTGAATTGTATAAATATTTAGCATCCGTAAGTTCTAGATTTTTAGCTCTATCTCTATTTAGTATTCTTACGCTCTGAATTTTTAAACCGATCTGGTCATAATTAATAATGTTCAAAACGTGTATACCTATCAAGCTGTCTTTCCAGCAGGTCAGCTTCATCAGAAGAAGGCGCATCGTACTGTCCGCTGGCCTCAGCAACCGACTCTGGTGTCTTCCCGAACAAAGCATTGAGCCACCTAAGCACAAAACAACAGAAAAATACATACAAAATTTAATTTAAAAGGCCTTTTGCCGCTATTGGGCTGTTAGGATGCTTATAGAAGCAGTCAGCCAAAAGCAACACTGGCCTCAATCTGAATGTCGGATGCTGTTGAACGCTCACACATACACACAGCCTACCCTTGATAGGTCTCAGATACTCAAGACAAAGGTCTCATGTTTAGTGTGAAACTGGCCTATTCAAATGAACTCAACAACTCATAAATAATACCCATCAAGAGAATTACAGCCATTTGTGTCAAAATAAAAGCACACAACCAACCAAACCGTGTGAGACGAGTAGATAAACACAATAGATTATATAAGAAATAATTCTTTTTGTTGCATGTATTTAGAAAACTATGGAAATGTGTCTGTCCACCAATATTCAAAATAATAAAATAAAATAAATTCAAAATTAAACAATTGTTAACAAATAACAAATTGTAATGTTTCAATCCACCATGATTTGATAACCAACCATATCACCCTGTATGGTCATTTTGATGTTATTACACATTTCAAAAACTTCCTGTGCAGTTTTTACGCTATTTACAACAATGAAAACTGTAGTTTGTGCTTGACCAAGTTCAAAATGAAGGACTGCCCAACCACCTATAGCACATAAACTCCTGCTTGTTAGATCAAGTTGCTGATGGCTCTGGATGACAATTTAGACTACTGATTTCGTGTTA
This sequence comes from Oncomelania hupensis, assembly GCA_036898135.1. Lineage (NCBI taxonomy): Eukaryota > Metazoa > Mollusca > Gastropoda > Littorinimorpha > Pomatiopsidae > Oncomelania > Oncomelania hupensis. The sequence goes on along the minus strand of CM072511.1, from coordinate 8,984,899 downwards.
GTGGTGATGGTGGTGGTGGTGGTGACAGTTTTATTAATTTTTTAATTTAATTGATCTTATATATATGGCACTTTTCCAGCTCAAGAGCTGCTCAAGTTGCTGCAGAAGTAGTATTAGTAGTATTAGTAGTACTAGTAGTGGTAGATTGAAGACAATTGATTGATTGATTGTTGCTTTAGGTCCAGCGGACTCTTCCGAGCCAAATCAGGACCGGACAACCCCCAATCCACATAAAAGATCTGCCGAAACAACCCTAGTGGGAAAATTGAATGCCCTCCACCGGCCAGTCACTTTACAATAAAGACATCCCACGCAGGGGACGGCCGAGGCTTTACCCCAACTACTCGAACCCCCGGTTACAAAAACAAAATAAAATACAAACATCATTAATGACATTATAAATCATCAACAAAACACATACATATAAAATGCCTATAGTGCTAAATAATAACATCATAGGAAGCCCTAGTGACCACCCGGCAGAAAGCGTCCAACACTCCCAAGCTGATCCAACAGACCTCATACACAAACAAGGAGTCTTGTCCAGGAAGAGTTTTCAAGACAAAAGGTAGGTCATTGATCTAGCGAAGAAGAAGATAGTATAGCAGAGTGATAGGACAGATCAGGAATGGGAAAGAGCAAATGAGGAAGACAGCGACAGTGGGAATTTAAAGCACTAAATTTCCAGAAAGTGGGGATACTATTTATACTGAAACCCCCGGCACTCCAACTGGGGTACTATTGCCGCAGTGAATCAGTCATGCCTACAAAGGCAAGACAGGTTTTCAACTGGGGCTTTCACTTTTCCCTTTATAGGTTAGAACAATCTACAGTGGCAAGATTGCTCATGACCCCAAGGGGTGATTGAAGACAAAATAGCTACACTAGTACAGTATAAGGCATTTCTTAATGTCCTTTCATTGGTTCACGGATGTGAATCTGAACTTCCCCAAAAGAAAAGACTGTAAGTGTAAGACAGTCTATTATTCCATGCATGTGTCACTGCGTTTTTTTTTTTTCTGTGTATACACTAAAGTGTGAACATCCTGCTGCTGCACTGGGCAGATTTTACTTGTACTTGCCCAACTGGGCATGCAGCTTAGGAAAACAGTTCATGTTAAACCCAGTCTAAACTATAGATGAATTATAATGGACTTTTATAACATTAAATTGCAAGGGAACAAAAAAGTAACAAAACAAATAACAATGACAAAATACATTAAAATATAATAAGGCCAAATTTAAAAAAATGTCTGGGTATCTCCACCGACCGTAATTCATTGGCCCGACCATAAACTTTTTTGGGATCGTCTGGAAAAAAAACCCAAAACAAACAAGGTGGAAAAGAATTTTGTTTTTTTTTAAAGCTGACCTGCAGTCATTATTTTTTTCCCCTTATGTTACCATAAACACACATATTATTTTCTGTTGGCCTAATATACACTGAATACAACAACAAAAAAGGTCAGTGTGTGGTTTTAAATGAAGGTCAGCTAAAGTTTCCCCATTACTATGAGTTGCCATAAATAGAATATGACATCACTCTTGAGTCTTGTCATTGGCCATGCTTGTATTTCACACATTCCCTCTAGTGGCTCTAGGCTCTTCATGGCTGTTACATTAATCCCAGTAACAAACCTCAGAAGGGAAAAATGTTTAGTCTCCTGAAGCAACACAAAAACACCTTGGACTAAGCTCATGGTATTGTAGTAGAATTAAAAGGGATTTGATAACAAATTTACCATGGATTGAATTCATGAGCGAGAGGGCAAGAGAGAGATAGAGATAGACAGATTGATCATCAATACCATTGTCGCCATCACATCATCAGCAAACATTATGGTCATTTCAGTCATCATAATTTTACTGTATCTTTTTATTATTCCAAGAACTGATCTTATATATATACTTTTCATTGTTAATGTTATATATGTTATGTTTTGAATGGCTGGAAGTATTTTTTTTTTCAATGTAATTTTTGTGATGGATCAAATTTACAATGTCAAACCAAATAAACACATTATACAAATTGAGTTAAACAGGGTAAAAACAAAAAGCACATTGTCCTGTGCCTATGGCTGTAACTTAACACAGGAAAAAAACACTTTGTCCCATGCTGTAGCTAAACATGCGTTATAACATCCCAACACACAACATGATACTGTAGTGTAAGCTCCTGAACACATTTTTCTCATCAGGACAGGTATGCTTTGCTCTGCAACATGAATCCCTTACACACCTGTCACCATATGTCCTTAGCCCTTTAACAATTAACTGTAACAGTAAAAATTCCCAATGTTTTTGTTTGGTAGACAGGAAGGTAAATGTCAGTTTGTCGGTCTTACTGTGCGTTCATCGGTCAGTCAGTTAGTTGATCCAATGCGCGCAATATTTCAAGAACCACTGAACGCATTTTGACCAAATTTCCTATGAACATTACCAAGGTTAGAGTCCAGCCTCCCAATCCCATGCCATCATATTTGCTGTACTTAGAGGGAGTGGGAAAAGGTGGAAGGAGCTGTTGGAGGTTTAGACTGTTCAGACTGTTTTATTTTTCAGCTTTAACCTCAAGGATGTGGGTGGGCGCCTGTGCGTGCATGTGCCTGCTCATGTGAACAAAACAGACCCGCAACTCAACATGATTTGTAAATTGTAATTTATTTGTGTGGTTACCTGGAAATACATTTAAATGGCTTGGCATCTTGAGTTTATTTTTTGTCACACTATGACTTCCATGTATGACACTGGGCAGTATGTGGCTTCATATTAATTAACTATTTATTGCAATGTAAATCTCTCGATCTAGCCCAACAGATGAGTTCTAGGCAGCTGCCAAATCATAAAATATGAAGCAAAAGCCACGAACCACTACAGGTAAAATTATTGGTAATATACAAACTTTGTAATACATGTAACATGAAAGTTGAAATTATTTAAAGTTAAAACATACTGGTTGAATTTTAAAAGAAGTAAATTTTTGAATACATGCTTGTATAACTGATGTGGCTTTTCATTTTCCTTTTATTAAAAAAAAAAGCATCTGTAGCCGCGAAAGTATGTTTGAAGAAACAAACTTGTTAATGAACACTCGCCATCCTCTGTAAAGTTTCCTTTTTTTTTTTAAATCCATTTCAAAGAATGCGCTAGCTTTAAAAAAAATCAACAACTCATGTACAGATAATGCAAATTTGGTGAAAAAATTTGTGAAGAATTAGTAATTGCCGAGTTAAACAGGATAAACTATAAAACATTTCCATTAATTATACATATAATGATATATGTCATAAAAGAGTATAACTATAAGCTAAGAACTCTTAGAACTGTCAAGTGTGTGAGGGAAAGTTTATCAATGTTGTTGTGAATATTGTTTACCACCTCAGGCAATGTTGCCTGATGGCTAAGCATTTTTAGAACTTGTCCTATCTTCTACTGTCTCCTCTCTTTCGGTGAATAGGCCCAGCATAGGAATTTCCATCTGTGACCCGAAAAAAGAGTATCAAAGTTCTGTGCTTCATTACCTAAAATGGTGTGGCTACATTTGGATTCGCTTTCTTGACAAAACACTTGCATCTGTAATCGACTATTAAAAGTGATGTCAGAGTACATGTCTGATGTCATCAAAGTAGGTCAAAAGCCCTCACTTTGGTTTAACTAATTATGGATTTTGGACAACTGAGTCACTTACTGAGTGTACAATTACTACAATTATTTATGCAGATGACAAAGATTTTCAAAATGACAAAAGACTTTTCATTGGTGAGATTTTTGTTGGAGATCAGATTCAGAGTTTTATTTGGCAAAGGTTTGTTTTACCTTTCCATTGAAAGACTGGCCGCTATTGCCATTGGAAGCAAGGCAGCTTTGCATTATAAGTTTGGTTACGTGTGATTTCAATAAAAATGTGTGCATGGACTTTAAAAGTGCGTGAAATATGCAGAAAACTTTCATTTTTGTGATACTTTGTTGCTTAGTTCATTATCATATGTTTTCAGTAGCAGTTTACATGTTTTGGATTTGGATTAGTGACACTCCACCATTTGTACACTTTATTAGAGAATATAATGCAACCCTGATCCATTGTCAAAACAATATGTGTACAATATTTTTGTTCTTATTCCAAAATTTTAAAAGTTTCAATTGACTTATTTAAATTTATCATTTTTAAATTATTAACTTAATATTAACTTACAAATTTTATTACAAAACAAAAAATCTGTGTGAGACAGAGAGTGTGTTGGTATTAACTATTATGTATAATGTAGAAACATGCAGTTCTTATTCAAACTGACTTCTGAAAAATCACAGAATTCTTTAAAGTCAATATTAATTATTAAAGTTTGATTACTTTCCATACTTTTTAGTTTTAAACAACCAATAAATGAGGTGTTACTCGAATAGGATTGATCAGCAATATAATGCATTTAACTGAGCAAAACACACAGACACACGCACATCATACATTTGCGAGCACGCGCACACACACACACACATAATAATTATACAGTACATGTCTTATGCCCTGATTACGCAATGCAATTTCCAAAACAATCTTGCATATGCAATGTTTAAAGAGAAAAAACAGTACGGCATAGGTGTTTTGTTTGAGTTGGTTAACTAACTGTGAAAGTGTTCTTTCCTCCATTTCACTAATCCAGCATGTCTACTAATCGTTTGTGTACTGAGTGAGTCTGAGGACCACCAGGGCACCAGGGAAAATAATGTGAAAGTTGTGTAGAACCTCAAAGTCTAGTAAACCTAAATTTCTAACACTTACCAAAATGTTAGCTTCGATAAGAAATTGGCCTGGTCATAAAGGCTAGGTTTTCGTCGTTCTTTCGACATAACGATGACTCTCCTTCACAACTACACGCTAAGTCATAGCAAACGGTAGAATGAAGCAGACGACTGTCATTCATCACTGACACCTTCACACCAGTCACCACTGAACCGACGACGCTACGCACAGAAGCTTATTTTCAACTTTGTCCCCTCATCTTTCGTTAAAAAAAATCATTAGAAATGTTTCAAAATAATCAGATGTAAACGCTCGAACGATTAAACACT
>CM072511.1:8724835-8974835 GCA_036898135.1 Oncomelania hupensis | reverse complement strand
TTTGGCAGCGGAGCAAAACGTAAAGCAGACGAAGTCCCAGGTTTACGACCTACAAGTGTATGTACGTGTATGTGCGTTGTGTACTTTTTTTGCAAAGCACTTTGCCTCTGTCCGTTTCAATGCGGTCTGAGGGTTAGATTATATTGGAGTCAGAATAAGTCTACGCTGGGTAGACGCGCGTAAACAAGCTTTGTGAAATTGTACCTGTCAGCATGGCACTATTAGCACATTAAGTGATATATTCTCAGGTTTTATCAGCATTCGTCGTTTACCGTTTTACTGCCTCGGCATTTCGCCCGTTCAAAGGATCGAGGTTTCTCTGAAAATATCCCAGAGGTATCTTTTAGTCTTCGTTTCTGTTCCACCTCGCGACCTTGCAAAAAGGTGGGCCTAGACTTTTTTAATGTGAATACACATAGCAGGAGTGGATGTAATGGTAGACACTTTCGTTTGTTTGTATTAACGTCCCCGCGGACACAGGAGCGTATAGGGGACAAGGAGAGGACAATTTAAGTTGTAATAAGATTTCACTGGGGATATCGTATCTTGCTAAAGAGCGCGCAGCGCAGCTGCGACTTTCGGAGTGGAAAAAAAAAAAAGGTAGACACTTAGAAAGAGCCAACTTTAAATACTACTACTGACGGAGTAAGGGTAAGTGTGATATTGCAATGGTTTAGGTCGATTAAAAATAAATAAATAAATAAATGTGTGGATGTAAGTTGCGTTTGAAGGGTCTTTTGCTGCAAAACGTATGTAGTTCTACGTCACTGCTGCATCTACCACGTGGCTAGAAAGATATCTTCTGTGCTCTGCGGCACCCAGCAACGGCTTTTTGTGCGGTACTCAGTAACGTGTTTTGTTGTTGTTGTTGTTGTTGTTTGTTTTTGTCTAGGCCTAAATATCAAGGTAATGTGAATTCTTCTTCTTCTACTTGGCATGAGCTGCCATAATCAGTAAGTTGATTCATATGCTGTTCCTTCGGGCTAGGCTACTATAGTGAAATTTACACATTAGTGGACGAATTCTGTCAATTCTTGTTGTTTCCAGTTTAATTCCTCGGATTAGCATAAGTTGTACTGATAATTCATTTGTCGATTCATTTATGTTCGGCAACGAGCACTAAGTGTGTAAGTTTACACACTAAGGATGCCCACACCGCGTAGCAGAGACGACCGAGCATTAGGCCTACGTCGCCCCTCCGCCATCACTGACATGGTGGAGAGGCGACACAAGCCTCGGCCGTCTCTGCTACGCAGCGTGGAGGACGCCCTGTCCTCCGCGTCCTTCTGACCTCAAGTAGTCTACGAATGATCTTCTACCATGTGAGTAGCCTAGCTAGGTTGATTGATTGATTGATTGATTTATTGTTGCTTTAGGTCCAGCGGACTCTTCCGAGCCAAATCAGGACCGGACAACCCCCGATCCGCATAAAAGATCTGTTGAAACAACCCCAGTGGGAAAATTGAATGCCCTCCACCGGCCAGTCACTTTACAATAAAGACATCCCACGCGAGGGACGGCTGAGGGTTGACCTCAACTACGCGAACTCCCCGATTACAAAAACAAAATAGAATACAAACATCATTATAAATCATCAACAAAAAACATACATATAAAATGCCTATAGTGCTAAATAGTACATTCATAGGAAGCCCTAGTGACCACCCGGCAGAAAGCGTCCAACACTCCCAAGCTGATCCAACAGACCTCATACACAAACAAGGAGTCTTGTCCAGGAAGAGTTTTCAAGAAAAAAGGTAGGTCATTGATCTAGCGAAGAAGAAGATAGTATAGCAGAGTGGTAGGACAGATCGGGAATGGGAAAGAGCAAATGAGGAAGACAGCGACAGTGGGAATTTAAAGCACTAAATTTCCAGAAAGTGGGGATACTATTTATACTGAAACCCCCGGCACTCCAACGGGGGGAACTGTTGCCGCAGTTAATTTGTCATGCCTACAAAGGCAAGACAGGTTTTCAACTGGGGCTTTCACTGTACCCTTTATAGGTTAGAACAATCTACAGTGGCAAGATTGCTCATGACCCCAAGGGGTGCCTAGCTAGGTAACTGCAAAGACTATTATAACTTAAAAAAAAACAAACTCTTACACTTACAGCTATTTCATAATTCTTTTCTGGATTTCCTGGTGGTAGGACTGACATAGCAAACCTGTGCTCAGTGCTTTATTTTGAACTAATCTACAGTATAGACCCAAGTTTTTAACCAAGCGCTGGTGCACTGCGCTCTCCCACTTCGTTAAACCTTTTATAATAGCCTATTTTGGCTCCAGCGAAGTACAAATCAAAATCAAGCTATTACAAGCTGCTTAACCTTCTTAATTTGCTTAAACGTAGCAAAAATTAACCTTTGTCTAGCGAATTATTTATTTTCCACAATTTTTTGTTTCTTCTTTTTTTTTTCTTCTGGGTTTGGATTTTTTTTTAAAGGTGAAAAGTTGACGGGTCAGCCGTAGAAGCCAATGAATTCCTTTATTTTTATTTATTTATGTATTTTATTTATTTATTTATTTATTTTTATTTGGGGGGGTGGGGGTGGAGAGGGGGGCGGTGCGAAGGGTATATACTAGCTTTGAAAGAAAACACACAACAAGAGTGTCTTCTTGTCCAGCGGTCTTTGGAACCAAGAATACACATTGCGAAGCTGATACCAGCCAAGGCTTACCTTAGATTCTAAAGGAACCCACTTTTACCAAGCTCACCCACCCACCAACCGCCCACCCCCTTTCCCTAGGCAGATCCTTGTAACATTCACAATGAATGTTGCCCCATTCCTCTTGAAAAAGAAAAGCGTACAACAACACACACAGAAACACACTCTTTCCAAAGTAAGCCTATAGTTAATTTTTTTAATGAATAAATTCCGTAGTTTCTGTGCCTGTTAATAGCAAGGGTTAGCCGCCAACCAACATTCTGGAGCTAAAAATAGCAGCTACCAAAACGGTAAGAGACAGAACCCGTAAAAACAAATTGCTCGAACGGTGTTTAGTTTTAGGTTGATAAAATAGACCTTAACCTACCCCAGAAACCAAAGGCGCATTTTTTTAGATCGCGTGGTTCGCTCAGAAATAGGGTCAAAAGTTACGCGGCTATTGCATCGATGTACCGTTACAATAGGGGAAATCACTCCCTGTCAGAACCGAAATGAAAACTTCAAACTTTAGCGGTTGGTTTGGGCAAGGAAAGCCCACTTTATCATTGTGTAATGTAATTACAACGGGAACGTTTGGGTAAACCCGCTTTCGCCAAAAGTAAACCAAATCTTCGAATTCCTATCCTATCCTATCGTATCCTATCCCGTAAGCAGTCCTCATGGCTTCATTGAGTGTCAAGCCAGTCCATTCTCGAAGGTTGGTCCTGATTTGGCTCAAAAGAGTCCGCTGGACCTAAAGCAATAATCTTGTATTGTATTCTCGAAGGTTGTTGTTTTGTAGGTTATAGTCACACGACACTTTCGCATATAGGTGACTACTGGACCGATTTATACTGACACCAGCGGGCCAGTTGTTGGTAAAGGGGAAAATAATATGATCACACGTTGACCAATCCGGGATTCGAACCAGCGACCTTTCGGTTACTAGCAAGACGCTCTTACCAACTGAGCTACCCGGCCCCACGCCTCGAAGGTTGTCTTCCCACCTCTTTTTATGTCTCCCACTTGTTCTGCCTTGGAATTGTGGCCTTTTAAACCTCGGCTAGTCTGAACTACGCCATTGTGAAGAATAATGTCCATAACTTCACCTTTGGATTGTATATGGCCTGCTCTCGGTTAAAATGTGGTTAATCTAGCGTTTGTTGTCATACTAGGCCGGTTTTTACCGAAATGGTATGCCTGATACTAGGGATAGTCTCAGGGGTTATGTCGTTCTCTTCGAAGAGTTTCTCACGGTGCTTGGTTTACACCATAGTTTTGCTGCGGACCGCCGTAGAAGGGTAGAAATGTCCCGCAGTGTTAACATTCCACAAGGCACCTACGTTGTCCACCAGTTTCCATAATCCTCTGCATAACACCACATGGCTGATGCTAGCTACACGTAACTGGAATCCAACTGAGCTCGCTCACGCAGTGTCAGGCAACGGACCATTACGGGTGGCTCTCGTCTGTTTGAGAGGAAATCAAAGATCAGCCAATCAATTTTACTACTATAACAATCAATCACAATACAGGTGTGTTTTATGCAAATACTATGCTACTTACCAAAGTTATGGGTCATTTTAAATAATATTATGTTACTTTTCAACCAATTTAAACATTTAGCCTACTATTTCCCAAAACAGACTACATAAGACCCTCTTTGCTGTCTCTGTCTAAAAGATTCTTGAAAGTATTTAGGTCAGGTGCATATTTTGTTATTTTTTGATAGCTTGTTCTATTCTTTTGTTACTCTAATGGTAAGCTTATTACTAACAGTGAATGTTCTGGTTTGAGTAGGACGTGGGTTAATGAAAAACTTCTGGCCAATCGTTATTTTAGGCGAACGAGTTGACGTGGAAGAGTTATCAGTAAACTAAAGTCTTATCAGCTTTAAAACTTGTACAGTGCCTCGTCCACACATGCATGCAGCGTAGTTGAGACTGGCCTAAACGTTCGCTTCAGTGAGATGACAGGGTATGCCTCGGAGAGTCTTAGCTACCCTGTTTGTACGAAACCTCGTCTTTAACCCGTTGAGTGCCCTGTATTTCAGAGAGCACTTGAGGGGTAACCTAAAAGTAGACGTTACGGCCTTTGGTGCTTTATTGTTTGCAGTTGTGCCACGACGCTTGGGGTGATCACCGTGATGCATAGGTATATAATATAGTATATCACGTTAGTCAATCATACAGGGCATGACTGCTTCGTTGTTTCTGGAACGAGTTTGGTGTGGTTTCCATATAATTATATTTAAGATATAATGGGTTTGGTAGCTTAAAGTGGGGAACCTATAGGGTCGAGCTACAGAAAAACAGTTTGGTTTTTGTCATAATCGTTATTTCACTGTAGAACATACGATTTTCACTCATTACCTAAAGGGACCCGCTTTGACCACACCCGCTCGACAGATCCTTGTAACATTCACAGTGAGTGTTGCCCGCCTGAAAAAATAAGCTTACAACTAAGAAATAACTCTTTTGAAAGTATGTTTATGCCCTATTTTAGTTAAATGAATTCCGTAGTTTTTGTGCCTATTAATAGCAACAGCCGTTGGCTAGCCAGCCAACATTCTGGAGTTAAAAATAGCAGCTACCAAACCCGGTAAGAGACAGAACCCGTAAAAACAAGAGCTCGTAAGATTGTTCGTTTTAGGTTGATAAAATAGGTCCTATTCTACCATCGACACCAAAGACGCACACTTCAAGCCGAGTGGTTCACTCAGAAATAGGGTCAAAGGTCACACGGCTGTGACGTTAATAAAACAGGGGAAATCACTCCCATTGCATCATTGTTTAATGTAATAATAATACCAATTTTGAGTAAACCCGTTTTCGGCAAAAGTAAATAAAACCTTTTGGGCCTTGAGGTTTGTAAACCTTACTGCTTCCAGACCTGCCATGCAATAGCCACATGATGCTGGTAAGATATTGCAGGTGTAGCCTGGTGCAGTGAACTCATAAATAACCCCCATGCACTGAATGCGTACCTCACCGCACCCAAAGAGTGCCTAATTGTCTACTTAACGGCACGTTACATTAGTGTCGACCTTTGCAAGGATTATCTCCCGTCCAAATATCGCTCAATATTGGTTAACTTTACTGCAGCTTCGTATGTCCCTTCACTTCCAGTGTACGTCCCTCAAATATATTAAGAGTCGAACGTTTACGTACTAATAAAGTCTGCAAATCTGTATTACTCTGACGTGGACAGCTAATCGACTTCACGTCTGTGGGAAAGGCCTATTAGGTTTTTTAAAATTGGGCTTGAATATCCCTAACATCCTATCCTATCCTATCCCGTAACTCAAAGGTCGTTTGGGCACCACAGCTGATCGTTTAACCAGCGTATTCCATCTGTCTTTGTTCTGAACAGCCCTCATGGCTGCGTTCAATGTTAAACCAGTCCATTCTCTTGCTTTGTTTTGATCATAAAGTACCTAGGACTGCATTCATTGATGGTCGTAGAATTAGAGGGGGGTTGATACAAGCATACAAAATTTACAATGGACTTGATGATTTAAATTGATCTGATTTCTTTCGTCGCCTCATTGCAACATTACTCGCATGTCCGAAGGGAAAGTATTTATTCAGCATTCCAATATAAGGAAGTTTTCGTTTTCTAAACGAGTTGCTACTAATTGGAATAATCTAGTACTACATGTCTCACTTAAGAATGCACCAAGCATAAAGAGTCTACGTTTAAAAACTATGTTTTATTGCTATGATGAATGAAATGTTTAGAAAAACTACATGCTTAACAGACCCACTGAGTTATTGCCACGTTGAGGAAGGGGCATTTAGAAAGGCTTAACGGCATGTTTTGCCCCCACACTACTACTACTACTACTACTACTACTACTACTACTACTACTACTACTACTACTACTACTACTACTACTACTACTACTACTACTACTACTATCACCGCTTTTAATAATCTATCTCAACAGTTCATTTATTTTCCGTCTTCCGATGCACCCAGCGCTAATTACTTTTCGGTTTTATAGCCTCTTATTATCAACACTAATAAAGACTTCTTTTATCAAAACTAAGCAATTCCAGCAACTGTAATACGCTTCTCAACATTATTAAAACATTACATAAATTCCAACGACTGTGGTACATTTCTAACATTGTATTGAAACCATACTTGGACTCAGTCATATTTATGACGCGGTCAGCTCATCGCCTTCACGTCCGGGGATCAACTATAGCATTCTACGGAGACAATGTTTTACACAGACAACTTGAGAGACAGTTTTTCGAGAGATTTAATTTGCTAAACCACAACTCTTTCATTTTGTTTTTATAACTATTTATTTATTGCACAACACACATCAAAACATCAAAATACAAAATCTTCATCCTACCTTTCTAGTATAATTCCATCACTTAATGTGGAGGCAGAGAACAAATAAACTGAGAGCTGAGACAGAGAGCGGTGGCTTGCTCCCTTCACTCGTGCATCATCTTATATATCAAAATGGGTATTCAGCCTCAACATTTCGCCTCCCAACTTAATAACGATTGGTCAACTGTGCAATTATGAATATTTATAACAACACCTATATGGACATGCATTCTTTCTCTTATTAATATTAATTTACAGACACTTTCCCAAACCGTCTCACTATCTCTTATCATCCTTACACCATTCTGTGGAGTTTCACTCGCCACCTAACCGGCTACGCGATGTTAAAGGTGAAACAGAATTACGTTAACCACACTCCACGTCTTTCCTCTAACTTTAATAAAAAAAATTACTTTCCCAGACCAAGACATCTCCTCACTACCTACCTTATCACTTATAAACATTCACCTTACCTCTAAACCATTATTTATAAATTACTAATATTGCATCTATACTTGTAATCACTTCCACATCTCTTAATATTTACAAATATATTATACAAAAATTCTATATTGCTGAATAACCAAACCTATCAATGTCTTTATTTATATTCATGCTTCACAAATTTCCTTTATAACCCACTCCCATAATCAACAAACATATTTCTTGTTTTACTTATTTCCTGTTTCTTGTTTTAATTTCACAAAACCCAAAACAATTTTTGACATTTCCACTACCCCTTTTAATCATCTATCTCAACAATTCATTTATCTTCCGCTTCCTTAAAGTTTGGATAATTCGGCGCTAATGACGTTTTCGTTTGTATAACCTCTTATTATCAACACTAACACAGACTTCTTTAGATCAGAGCTAAGCATTTCCAGCAACTGTAATACGCCTCTAAAATTTGTTAAAACATTACATCAATTCAACATCTGTGGTACACTTGTATTAACACCATAATTTGGACTCTGTCATATATTACTTCCTATGGATAATGTACACAGCACATCGTAGCCGGTTAGGTGGTGAATGAAACTCCACAGAATGATGTAAGGAGGATAGGAGATAGTGAGACGGTTTGGGAAACTTCCTTGAAATTAATATTAATAAGAGAAAGAACGCATGCCCATATAGATATTGTTATAAATATTCATAATTGCACAGTTGACCAATCATTATTAAGTTGGGATGCGTAATGTTGAGACTGGATACCAATTTTATATATATAAGATGGTGCAGGAGTGAAGGAAGCTATCCACCGCTCTCAGTCTCAGCTCTCAGTTTCTTTGTTCTCTGCCTCCGCATTAGGTGATGGAATTGCACTAGAAAGGTAGGATGAAGATTTTGTATTTTGATATTTTGATGTATGTTTTTCAATAAATAAATAGTTGTAAAAACAAAATGAAAGAGTTATGGGTTAGCAAATAAAATCTCTCAAAACTGTCTCTCAAGCTGTCTGTGTAAAGTGTTGTCTCCGTAGAATGCTAGTTTTTTCCCGGACGTGAAGGCGATGAGCTGACCACGTCATAATAATTATGATGGTCGGTGATAACAGTAGCGTGGAGACAGATACACAGCCTAAAACAATGTATTTATTGCCATAATCTCCCATTTTATCCACTGTGGCGTTAAAAGGGGTTCCCAATCAATGAGGCAATGTAGGGGAAACAAATTATTATTTTTTTTAAATCACAATGATCTTCAAATAGTCAATGACGCGCGGTCTCATGTGATGGCATCACAAGGAAGACTAGCTCGCGGGAGTGCGATAGTAGCAGCGGGAAGAATTTACAAAAAATCAGTTGGTGTATGTTATAGGACATTACATTACAGTACATAATTGTTGCTTTAGGTCCAGCGGACTCTTCCGAGCCAAATCAGGACCGGACAACCCCCAATCCGTATAAAAGATCTGCTGAAACAACCCTAGTGGGAAAAACTGAATGCCCTCCACCAGCCAGTCACTTTACAATAAAGACATCCCACACAGGGGACGGCTGAGGCTTCACCCCAACTAATCGAACCCCCGTTTACAAAAACAAAATAGAATACAAACATCATTATAAAGTATCAACAAAACACATAAGCTACATATAAAATGCCTACATTGCTAAATAATAACATCATAGGAAGCCCTAGTGACCACCTGGCAGAAAGCGTCCAACACTCCCAAGCTGATCCAACAGACCTCATACACGAACAATCGAACCCCCGTTTACAAAAACAAAATAGAATACAAACATCATTATAAAGTATCAACAAAACACATACATATAAAATGCCTACATTGCTAAATAATAACATCATAGGAAGCCCTAGTGACCACCTGGCAGAAAGCGTCCAACACTCCCAAGCTGATCCAACAGACCTCATACACGAACAATGAGTCTTGTCCCGGAAGAGTTTTCAAGAAAAAAGGTAGATGACTGGTCTAGCGAAGAAGACGATAGTATAGCAGATTAATAGAACAGAGCAGGAATGAAAAAGAGCAAATGAGAAAGACAGCGACAGTGGGAATTTAAGCACTAAATTTCCAGAAAGTGGGGATACTATTTATACTGAAACCCCCGGCACCCCAACGGGAGGAATGTTATAGGACAGGCCATCTCACATGAAAATGACCGATTTTCATCCTTGAACTGCAAAGGAAACGTGCACTATCGTAAGTGTCGCCATTTTAAAGGTGTGTACTCGATAAACGCAGTTTGATTGGCCTCTGTCAGCTGATTAGCTGAAAGATAAGGTCTGCCGGAAATAAAGAGACAAACTTACTAGGCATATAATTTTGTCTCTTTATTTCCGGCAGATCTAATCTTTCTAAAGAGACAAACTTACTAGGCATATAATCACGTCCCCTATATATGCTCACGTGTCTGGGGACATTAATTTATTCAACAAACAATAGCATATAATTTTTTTTAGTCAAATATTGAATGGATCGTATGGGAGCCAGGCTTCCATGGTATACAATTCCGTGGGATAATTCTGCGTTCAGCGCAAGCGCAGATGGACCGGAAGCTTGTGGATTCCCTTCAACTAAAAACAACTACCTCTCTTCTCCTCCCCACACCCCACCCATTAGCCATTGGCCGGTGCTATTGAACCAAGAGCTAGCAGACCCCGAGGAGCTTGTCGTACAAGCAGTCGCACGGAAAACATTCCTGCTATTAGTACTTCAATAGATTACTGAACGATTTTATGTATATGTAGTAGTCAAGACTGCGTGGTTGTTGAACTTCTTAACTTAAACTGTCGTTGCGCCACAATTGTAACTATTCACTATTCAGCAGCATGAAATGTGAAATATTTTCCGGTTAGTCACTGTGCGTCGTTTTTCATGGGTGAAATTTGACTTCCGTTTTTTTTTCATTTTAAGTAATTATTATTATTATTATTATTATTATTCAACCTTTAAATAGCTTACTGTACATGTACCAAAATGTTTGTGTTAATGTAATGTTATGCACACAAACCAAATTGTGTGTGTGTGTGTGTATGCATGCGTGTGTATGTGTGTCTCTTTTTAAACATGCCTTTTTATACTTAGAATATGGAACAGCGCGCGTGCGTGGTTAAGTGGGGGTGCGCGCGCGCCTGTGTGTTTGTACGAGCGTGCGTGCGCCAACATAGGTGAGAAGTAAGCAGAATGAGTAGAACTATATGACACTGAACAATAAGCGCACTAAATTGTTACGACACGAGAATCTATCATTCGGGAGCCTATAAACGCCACGATAAATTAACAAGAAGGGGTTGCTTGGCCGAAAGGTCCGTTTCGTTAGCTTGCTACACAGTCACACGTGTCTTAGCTTGCTACACAGTCACACGTGTGTGTGTTTGTGTGTAGGTTTGTGTTTGTGTGCGTGTGCGTGGGGGTGTGTGTGTGTGCGAGCGTGTTATCTCGATTCTGAAACACATTCCTGGTGTTTTATCTTGGCAATAAAATTATTTGACTTGACTTGACTTGTTCGTTTTATTACATTTAGTTTGCAGGAAGTTTACGCCTATTTACACTGAACAATTAAAAACACAAGGTCCTTTAAATAGCTTACTGTACATGTACCAAAATGTTTGTGTTAACGTAAAGTTATGCACACAAACCAAATTGTGTTAATTTAATATTATGCACACGATTCCTTTCCGTATAATGATGTTGATTTTCTCTTGTCCTTTCTGACGGTGTCCCTATTGCTCGGTCTTTCTTTTTTTTTTTTTTTTTTTTTTTTGGTGTGTGTGTCTTTCTTTGTAATCTTTATTTCTTTTTATCATTCCTTCATTTATTCCTTCATTCCTTAATTTCATACATTTATTTTTTTTCTGTCTTTTTTCTTCTCTTATTTTCTCCTTTCTCAAGTTTTCCTTTACCCCTTGGGGTCATGAGCAATCTTGTCACTGTAGATTGTTCTAACCTATAAAGGGAACAGTGAAAACCCCAGTTGAAAACCTGTCTTGCCTTTGTAGGCATGACTAATTCACTGCGGCAACAGTTCCCCCCGTTGGAGTGCCGGGGGTTTCAGTATAAATAGTATCCCCACTTTCTGGAAATTTAGTGCTTTAAATTCCCACTGTCGCTGTCTTCATCATTTGCTCTTTCCCATTCCTGATCTGACCTATCACTCTGCTATACTTTCTTCTTCTTCGCTAGATCAATGACCTACCTTTTTTCTTGAAAACTTCCTGGACAAGACTCCTTGTTTGTGTATGAGGTCTGTTGGATCAGCTTGGGAGTGTTGGACGCTTTCTGCCGGGTGGTCATTAGGGCTTCCTATGATTGTATTATTTCGCACTATAGGCATTTTATATGTACGTGTTTTGTTGATGATTTATAATGATGGTTGTTTTCTATTTTGTTTTTGTAACCGGGGTGTTCGCGTAGTTGAGGTCAACCCTCAGCCGTCCCCCGCGTGGGATGTCTTTATTGTAAAGTGACTGGCCGGTGGAGGGCATTCAATTTTCCCACTAGGGTTGTTTCGGCAGATCTTTTATGCGGATCGGGGGTTGTCCGGTCCTGATTTGGCTCGGAAGAGTCCGCTGGACCTAAAGCAACAATCAATCAATCAATCAATCAAGTTTTCCTTTCCAATCTTTCTGATATATGCCTGTGGTGTGTGACTGTTTACCAACATCGAGGCATTTCTACTTTCAATGTTCCCTTTCTTTCTTAGTTTCTTTCTATTCTTTGATTCTTTATATCTGAAGTACAGACAGGTCAACAGTACACAAACAATAGAATGAGTGCAGACTCAACACGTTGGCAAACTGTCAACCATGTGTATTTCCACAGAGTGCATTCCCTTGTTAGTAACGATCATGCAAGAGTTGCGGTTCTTGTACCTTAATCTATCACATACCCCCACCTTTAAGATGACTGTTAATATCATTACAACTAACCGTAACACTTTACGTTAAAATAATGAACTCCCGTTCAAACCAACTAAACGTAAGTCTTATCTTGTAACTTCTGGTAACTGTTTAAAATTAAAATACAAATCAAAAACATTTTCTTGGATACTCAAAGACATTTTCTTGGATATTCTGTCTCCCTTTTCCCATTCCGAGTTGTCGTAACGTAAACTAAAGAGCTCTAGAGGAAAAACAAGTAAAACAAAAAGAAAATTACAAGTCCTTTGTTTGCCATTTGTTGAAACCTAAAGCAAATTAACCAAATAATCAGAACACTGTTCATTCTTTGCGGTCCACATGCTCACATCACTTCCGGACATCTCGAAACCACTGGAGTACAAAGTCTTTGAGATACGCAGGCAATCTCCGCTGACGCTGTGGATGACCCACTGGTGCCAGTGATGGACACTCTAATGCCGCGCCGGCGATGGACATGACATGACATGGTCTGCAACAGCGTCACCAGGCAGCGCCGGCAATTGTGATGTCGGCATCGAAACTGCGACAGACGTCGATGGTACCGGTGATACTGATGGACCCGTGGGTTGGTCCGCCACCTGCGGTGGAGGCCGATCACCGCATAGCGGAGCTTGGATAGTTTCGGGTTCAACACAGTTCCGATCTCCCACCTCTTCTGACTTGCTAGCGCGAGGTAGTACATGATCCAAATGTCTCTTCAACACCCGACCATCCGGCAACTTGATCATGTATGACAAGGGTCCCATCATCTGCATTACGATTCCCGACATTTAGGACCCGTGGAGTTCTTGATGTACACCCGGTCACCTGCCGCGTAACTCCTGACGTTTGAACGATCATGATTCAGCTTCTGCTGTAGTTGTCTCTGTACCACCTGTCGTTCCATACACGGCTGAACCAGATCCAGCCGTGTTCTGACCTTCCGATAATAGAGCATCTCGGCCGGGGATTGTCCAGTCGTTGTCTGAGGTGTGACATGATATATGGACAAGAAACGCGACACCCGCGTCTCAATAGAGCCTTATTTCATTTTCTTCAGACCTTGCTTCAACGTCTGCACCGCTCGTTCAGCCAGTCCATTAGTAGCAGCGTGATACGGGGCTGACTTGATGTACTTGATGCCATTCTTCTGCATGAACTCTTGAAACTCCTCACTGGTGAAACATGTCCCATTATCCGACACTAACGTCTCGGGCAACCCATGTATGGCAAACGACTGCCGCAGTTTCTCGATGGTAGCCGCTGATTTCGACGTGCCCAGAGGGTAAACATCCATCCACTTTGAGTGAGCGTCTATGACAACCAGGAACATCTTGCCCAAAAATGGACCTGCATAGTCTACATGCAGTCGGCTCCAAGGACGATTCGGCCACTCCCATGGGTGAAGAGGCGCTGAACTCGGCATGTTTCTGTGAGTCTGACATACAATACAGTTTCTCACTGCAGATTCAATTTCACTATCAATGTTCGGCCACCAAATATACGAGCGTGCAAAGGCCTTCATTCTGCACATACCTAAATGTGATTCATGCAGGTCGTTCAATAAGCGCTGACGCCCTTTCGGTGGGACAACCACTCGTGTGCCTCAGAGCGCACCACCCATCAACGACACTCAGTTCCGTGTTTCTCACAAAGTAGGGTTGAAGGCGTTTGTCTCTAATACTGTCTGGCCATCCCTTCAAAACATAGTCCTTCACCCTAGACAGCACGGGATCTCGGCTCGTCCACTGACGAATCTGCCTGGCTGTAACAGGTATAGTCTCCACTTGCTCCATCAGAAGTACTGTCTCAGTACGCTCTCCGTCACCTCACGAGGCAGCCTGCTCAGACCATCGGTGTTGCTGTGCTTCTTGCCCTCCTTGAACTTCATGGTGTATTCGTAAGCAGCCAGAGTGAGAGCCCACCTTTGAATTCTGGCTGCAGCCATGGCGGGTATTTGCTTGTGTTCATTAAACAGTCCCAGAAGGGGCTTATGATCAGTATGGATCTCAAACTTCTGCCCATACAGATACTGGTGAAACTAACACCAAAAACGACTGCCAATGCCTCTTTTTCCACTTGGCTGTAGTTCTGTTCAGCACTGTTCATAGTTCGAGATGCAAACGCCACAGGCCTCTCACTACCGTCCTTCAGTCTGTGAGAAATCACAGCACCCAGTCCATAACTGGAGGCATCACATGACAATACAATATCTTTACTGGAGTCAAAATGAATGAGGACCTTTGGTGACTGCAGCAACATCTTCGAGTGAATGTTTGAGCCAGCCTCGTCCCAGCAGTCTCAGTTCCTCTCCTTTCACCACATTTACCTTCAATGTCATAGGTGCACTGCCTTTGTACCTCACAGCAAATTGACACTCACCCAGCACAGGAATATCATCCCCTGTATATGTTTTCAGTCGCTTGCTGCATTTTTGAAGAGGCAGGTGCGCCGAACGTTTCATAGCTGTCAGAGACTCTTCACTGATCACTGAAGTGGTCAGTGAAGTGCCAGTGTCCAACTCCATTTCAACAGGAACATCGTCCAACTCGACGGTCACCAAGTAAGGCTTCTCCTTATTCTGTGATCTGAACATCGTGAACACTTCCCCATCAGAGTCCGAATCGTCAACGTTTTTCACTGTGCCACCTTTTTAAGATTTGGTATCACTTCTCGCCTGTCGACGTTTCACTCGCTCATAACGATACTGCTGACACTGTCTCTGCATATGACCTTTGCCCTTACAGAACCAGCACTCAATATCTTTCGGCGATTTCCCTCTCTTCACGAACTGAACGTCTTCAGAAACAGCAGTACCCGCACTGTCGACTGTATGCACACTGACAGAGCCATCAATAGAAGTAGCCCAACTGGAACAGCTGGCCTGTAGGGTAGCGGCACCCTTCTCCGCAAGTTCCATAGCAGTGGCCACTTCTAACGCTTTAGCAAAAGTCGGTTCTTTCTCAGCCAAAAGTCGTCGCTGGATACGATCGTTGTTTATTCCACACACCAACCTGTCTCGCAACATCAGATCTAATGACGCACCACAATTGCAATCTAGAGACAGATGACGTAATTTTGACACGTATGTTGACACTGTTTCGTCGTTATGACGTACAGGTGTGTGGAATTTGAAACGCTGCACAATGTCCGATGGTTTAGGACGAAGATGACCTTGCATTGCCTCTTTCAGTTCATCAAACGTCTTGTCGCCTGGCTTTCCTGGGGCCAACAGGTCACACATCAGCTTTTACGTCGCCCCACCACATGCACTCAACACGACAACAGAATGGCCTTTTGCTTGTTGGCGTCAGAAATGTCATTGGCCACAAAATAATGTTTCATTCTCTCAATGTACAGACCCCAGTCTTCTCCCCCCTCCAGTCCGAACTCTTGTAGTCTTCCAAAAGACGGCATCCTCGTCGCCAGATGAAGCATAGACAGGTGAACACTACACAAACAATAGAATGAGTGCAGACTCAACATGTTGGCAACTGTCAGCCATGTGTATTTCCATAGAGTGCATTCCCTTGTTAGTAACGATCATGCAAGAGTTGTGGTTCTTGTACCTTAATCTATCACAATTACCATTGTTTTCTATACAGCGATAGACCGTCCCGAAGTTCAAGTGCTTGATCTATTTAAAAAGATTTATTCCACACCATTTTGCTATCCTCAGCCGTTTCACTGATTGCCTCTCGATTCTGTAATCTGTACGGCATTTGCAATGAAGTATTAGAGTGTTTCTGGATGCCTGTATAAGTGTGTGTGCGCGCGCTCGTGCAGGGTCCCCAGGACCAATGATTATCAGAAAGTAAGCACCTTTTAAGGACCTCGTAACAAATAGTAAGGAAGGGTAATAATATATTTATGTAGCTGTAAATAAGTGAACAATATATTATGAAGGTCACAATAAATAATATGTATTGAAATAGTATTTAACGAGAGCAACTATTTATTACATACCGTTTAAATAGACAGAATGCACTCGCACCAACTCAGCTATTAATAACACTGGTAAAAAGTTGCCATCATGGGTCTACATCAATGTCTTTAACAGCAATAAACTTCATTTTAATAAAACTGACATGGGAAAGACTTGAGACACCCAAAAGGACCGTTTCAATTATAAGCAAAATTACAACAGCTTCAGTTCTTTCTCTTTCATTTCAATCTGTCCACCAAGCCGAGCGACTGTACATAATTTTTCTTTGGATGTAAATCTAAGCGTGTTGGCACGGGCTAGAAGTATGAGGCTGCTCTGCTGTTATGCATCTAAGCAAAGGCTGTCTGCTTCAATTGTTAAGTGTCTGGCATCATCTTCTTCCTTCTTTCTCTTTTTCTTGAGTGTGTCAATTTCTTCAGTTATTAAAGCACGTTTGACTTGTTTTTGATCCTGAACCTTCTCCTCTCGCTGAGCTTTCAGGAACTGTTCGTACCTTCCCCAAGCATTTCCAGCAGCAGCTAGTAGCTGGGCATCGATGGCGACATTTGTTACTCCACCAACATTTCGAATGTGGTCAATCATAGTGCGTCTTGCCTTTAGAGAAAGTTATGAAAGGTTGTCAGTGGTGTATCGAGTGCCTTTTTCTAAATAGAAAAACTGTAGCAAGTTGGAAGCGTTATCTTTTTCTCTAAAGCTGCTTTCACATAGATTTCAAGAGCAGGTAGCAGATTTCTCACTCACCGTGCAGGTGCAGTTTTCAAGCCAACGATGCGACAGAACTTCAAAGGAAGCTCACTGGACCCAGATACTTTGAGGTAATCTTCACGTCGAGGGGAAGCATCAAACAGCTTAAATGCAGATGTAAGGATGTTCTCAATGTCCCAACCAGAGGCTTCGCATCCACACTTAAATGCATTATGAATGGTGTGTGGACCACAACTACCTACAGAAAGTAAGGCCAGTCCATCATGGTTCAACTTTAGGTCATCATTAATCATTTTGTGAACACTCCAATTGACGTTGGGGCCATCCATATCTAACTGAAGAAGACCTGGCTTCTCAAGGTTAAAATACGTTAACACAGATGACAGTTCTTTATCTAAGTTTGAAGCAGTTGCATGCCCAAGAAAACAACTGGTAAGATATCGTGTTTGCACTGTATTTTGTCCCCAGAACCGAATCCACACATCCATCTGCTTAATGTTCTTGTTAAGGGACTCGTCAAAGAGCAGCACATAACCGGTTTTTGAATCAGACTTTATAGATTGTACTAGCTCCTCTGAAAATTGAAAATTGAAGGCCCTGGTTTAGGTTCGGCGCTCGAGATACTCTGAGTCTCTGATGAATAAAATTGATCAACGCCAATGGCTCCCACATTTTCTTTTACATTTTTCTTATGTTTTGCACTTTTCATGTGGGCCTTTAGGGCGGCTTCTTCCATAGCAGCTAAGTTGATCTTCGAAACACAAAGCCGACATTTCGCTTGTCTACGATCCTTTGGATCGGCAAGAATCCAGTCTTTATAGTCTTTATGGCGAATCCAGTTATCTTGAAAAGAACACTTCCCTGGCATTTTTTGTAGATCTATGGCCGACATAAAGTCTCGTATGTGAGAAATATCGCGAGATTTGCAGAAATTTGGTACTAGCGGGAAACATGGAAAGGAGGGGGTTGTGATGTCAGTCCAAGGTTGAATAAATGAATAATTAATTGTGAAAGGTCACGCATATGACATCATTATGAATGATCAATGATCTAGATTTTTTTAAATGTTTTTATTTCTTTTAGTTACAAATACTAAATAAATAAAAACTAATATGCACTTTATTATTTTTCTAAGGACCTGCCAAATTGTATAAGGACTTAGAAGTGAAAAGTAAGCACTTTTAGGGCCTTATTTCCCGAAAGCCAAAACTACAAACTTATACTGACTTATAAGGCACCTACGACCCTGTCGTGTGTGTGTGTGTGTGTGTGTGTGTGTGTGTGTGTGTGTGTGTGTGTGTGTGTGTATGTGTGGATACTTGAATATATTTGATATGTGCGTGTGTCTATACTTGAATATATTTCTATAGCTGTTGTGTGTCGAATAGAGATTTACACAAGTAGGTATAAGAGCTATAAACAAATCATTGTTATTGTAAAATGTTAGAAGTGCCTGACTATGTCCTGGTTATAGAGTATAAAAAGTGTGTGACTAAATTTAAACGAATATAGTAGCAATTTATTCTTTACGAACGTGTGCAATGTGGACATATATAGATTTACTGTGGAAAACTATAGTATTTCTGCTGAAAACTATAATATTTCTGTGGAAAACTATAGCATTTCTGGGAAAAACTATAGCATTACTACCACGACCAGTAACAATAACTCTTCTATATCTTGTGATCATCTATTGGTTTTATCCAATTCACTGAGGTGATTCATCGTTTGTGCGTTGATTTGAGTTGTGCAGCTACTGACCACTACATTATTTTATTCTGGTCAGATGGTTGAAAAGGGACTTCTTATAGCAAATTGCCGAGGTTTGTTAATAGATCTACATTTGCGTGAAACAAAACGTATTGTGATCCGTACAGTGATAGAAGTTAACTTTACTTTCTTTTCTTTCTTTGGTAAATTAACGTCCCCGGACACAGAGCGTATAGGGGACAAATAACTTTACTTCAGAGCAGCCTGACTTTATACCAGCCCATAATGGCCCGTGGGAAAGGCGTGTAATCTTATGTTTTGTATGTATTACATGTACGTTTGCCGAGCTCGTTCAGGCAGTGTTAGACGACGGACTATGGCGGTGTCTTTCGCCACTGTGAGTTGAAAACAGAAATCAGCAATTAATTCTACCACTGTAAGGAGCACAATACCTGTTTTCTTTGTCCCTATTCTATCCTATCCTGTCCCGTAACCCGGAGGTCGTAGGGGCACCACAGATGATCGTTTAACCAGCATACTCCATCTTTCTCTGTCCTCAGCAACCCTGATGGCTTCGCTCAGTGTCAAACCAGTCCATTCTCGAATGTTGTCCTCCCACCTCTTTTTCGGTCTCCATCTTCTTCTACCTCCTTGCACTGTGCCTTGCAGAAGTCTTTGCAAGGCCTGATGATCTGGTGACGTGGCCATACCATCGGAGTTTCCGTTTCATCACCACTGTGAGCAGGTCATCGTGTTGTCCAATGGCTTGTGTGATGGTCTGTCGGACTTCGCCGTTGGTGATGTGTTGGGTATAGGAAATGCCCAGAAGTCTTCTGTAGCACCTCATCTCCATGCTTTTTATTCTTCGTTGGAGATCTGCTGTGAGGGTCCATGCTTCGCAAGCATAAAGGAAGATGGAGATGACAAGAGAGCGCAGCGCAGTCTTACTTTGGCCCTGTGGGTTCGGGCATTAAATATAATAGACCCAACGTTTCCGGCGTGTCGTAAGAGGCGACTAACAGGGGTGATGTTAGCACGGCATTACTGGGCGAAAGTCTTCTACACAGAAGTCACCGGCCAGGGCGGAGGAACCTCACGTTACTACAGGTTCAGCGACCACGTGCTCAGGGCCAAGGCGAGCCACACTGTATTCGTGGATTTCGGCTGTGGCCAACAGCCTGGAGAGGATTGGGCACCGCCAGGTCTTTTTTGCCCAGGACACACTACATGATGACACTATCCACTAATTCCATACCGGATCGGTCGTCGCCCGGCTCAAGGACCGCGCCTTCCGTTGGCCACCAGGAAGGAGGTGTTAAGTATGCTACTGATGGACAATTTAGCAAGATCCGCACGAGAAACAACATCGTCATAGGAACCTGGAATGTCAGGACCCTAACTGCGGAAGGAAAATTAGAAGAACTGGCCCACGAGTTGGACCACTATCGATGGAACGTTCTAGGCATCAGCGAACTGCGCTGGAAAGGCGTAGGTGAAACAACGACCGACAAAGGCCACAAGCTCTATTTCAGCGGTAGAGATGACAGGCACGAACACGGCGTTGGCTTCTTGGTCCACAAGAACATTCTAGCCACTGACATGGGTTGCCGCTCAGTATCCAGTAGACTCATTACCATCCGCCTAAGAGCAGCCCCTTTCAACATCACCATCATCCAGGCCTATGCCCCAACATCAGACTATGACGACAGCGAAGTGGAGGATTTTTATGAAAATCTACAGGCGGTCCTTGACCAAGCGCCGAAGAAGGACATATTCATAGTGCAAGGCGACTGGAATGCCAAGGTTGGCCAAGATGCGCACCACAACTGGGGAGACACATGTGGACCCCACTGCAACAACGAGACAAATGACAGGGGTCTGAGACTCTTGGAGTTTGCCAGATACAACAATCTGGTACTGGCAAACACGCTTGGACTCCACAAAAACTCCAGACGATAAACATGGCACAGTCTCGGCGGGGAGCATCACAACCAAATAGACTACATCATGGTCAAGAAACGCTTCAGATCAAGTATCAACATTGGCAGGACACGCACTTTTCCAGGAGCAGACATCGGAAGTGACCACGATCTCGTGATGATGTCTTTCCGGCTCCACTTGAAGATAGTAAATACAGCAAAGTGCACTAGACTGAATTAAGTTCGACCTGGACAAACTGCAAGACCCGGAGGTGGCAGAACTATTTCAGGCCATAATTGGAGGGAAATTTGCACCACTGCTCATTTTGGGGGCTGGTGAAGTAGATGTCAACACCATGACTACCACCTTCAACTCAGCTGTGACAGATGCCGCCACTGAGATCCTTGGCAAGCACCGACCAAAGAAGAAGCCGTGGATCACACCTGAACGTTTGGATCTGTGTGATAAACGAAGAAAGATAAAAAAAATAAAAAGAACACCTCACAGGGAGCTGATGTCTACCGAAAAATCAACAATGACATCCGAAAAGGCATGCGCACAGCAAAGGAGAACTGGATAGAAGATCAATGCCAGGAAATAGAGAACAGTCTAAACAAGAACAACAGCAAGAAGGCCTACCAGACTGTGAAGCGGCTGACAAGTGTCAAACAGCCCAAGATCTCCAAGATCCAAAGCAAGTCTGGCATATGCCTTACAGAAGAACAAGAAGTCTTGAACAGATGGACAGAGTACTGCTCTGACCTTTACAACCATACACCAAATGGAGACCCATCAGTTCTAGCATGTCCCGAGAACAGAGAAGAAGAAGAAGAAATCCTCCCAATTCTTCGGGAAGAAGTTGAGGCAGCAGTGCAATCGCTAAAGAAAGGGAAGTCAGCGGGAGTGGACAACATACCTGCGGAACTGCTACAAGCAGGAGGAGAAACGATGATTGATGCCCTCACCATTATCTGTAACAAGATCTGGCAGAGTGGGGAGTGGCCTATACCATAGACCCAGTCGCTTGTCTTCACTCTTCCCAAAAAATTAACCTTCAGGAGTGTGAAAATTACCTACCGCACCATCAGCCTCATCAGCCATCCCAGCAAGGTCCTCCTGAAAATAATACTCAACAGGTTGAAACCCCAAGCTGAACAAATCATAGCTGAAGAACAAGCATGATTTAGGGCAGGGTGAAGTACCACTGAACAGATTTTCAACCTCAGAATAATCTGTGAGAAATACCTATAGCACCAACAACATCTATATCATGTGTTCCTAGACTTCATGAAGGCGTTTGACCGAGTCTGGCATGCAGCCCTATGGGCAACAATGAAAGTGTACAACATCAGCTCTAAAATTATTGAAGTAATCAAAAGCCTGTATGACAAGGCTACCAGTGCAGTCCTCCACAACAGCGCCATCGGGAACTGGTTCAGAACAACAATCGGTGTGCGTCAAGGATGCCTATTCTCTCCAACATTCTTCAACATCTTCCTAGAGCGCATCATGTCAGATGCTCTTGCAGATCATGAAGGCACAGTCAGCATATTCAATTCAATTCAATTCAATACAACTTTATTTATCCACATAGGGCAATTACAAGATCTAGAAGCAGCTCATAATATTAAAATAAATAGATACATAAAGAAGTTTAAAAAACCTTGAAATTTAAAAGTTTATCACCCGATTTCATAAGCACATGTCCTACCATACAAACATAAACCAAACACACACGCACACCACGCACATCATGAATTATTCAAATAGAAGAAAAAAAATCTATATACAGGTTGTTTGAAACGTAAGCGCACAGACACACACAAAAAGCACGATCACAGCGCTGTTTGCTAAAATATTGCATGTTAAATTGTATATGATTGCAGCGAACATTTAACAAATGTCATAAAATACCTGAGTGATAAATATAAATTTCGAGTGGGAATGAGAATGAGTGGGTTAAAGAAATTGCTCAAGATCCTACACTTTTTGACGTTGTAAAAAAGAATAGAATACAAGAAAAATCGCACTCTTGATTGTTGCTCAGTTCTACAATAATAATAATAGGCTTAATAATAATAATAATAATAATAATAATAATAATAATAGGCTTAATAATAATAATAATAATAATAATAATAGGCTAATAATAATAATAATAATAATAATAATAATAATAATAATAATAATAATAATAATAATAATAATAATAATAATAATAATAATAATAATAATAATAATATCTGTGTTGTTATCTTTATTTTATCCATTCTTTTATTTGTTCACAGCTAGGCACCCATAAAGACAGGATCGTCAGCAGAAGACAAACAGTTTTTGTAAACAACAGACACTCCATTGGAAGCTTTCGTCATCATGAGAAGCCGAAGCTATTTTTCGTTGTGTGTAGTAGGCCTAGTGTTTGTCGCTGTGCCTTTCTCAGCCGCGCTAAATGCAGGTAAGCCGGCATGATTCTTTCTTCCATTTAGCTTACCACATATTACTGTTGTAGTTTTGTTGCCTGTAAGGAGTAAGTAGCTTTAATGTTACGATTTAAGGTGGAACAAACGCCTGATTGGCGATATGGCAGACGGGGATAACCATCCCAAAGAGAAGAAACGGGAGGGGGCGGAGAGTAAGGACCTAACTAAATATTGAACCACCAGAGCAATCATGCTGCTAAAATAGACAGTGAAAAATGGTCACTTTTATCTAGCTTACCACGGGATTCGAACATGGGTCGTTGGTCGCCAGGCGAACGCATTACCACTGAGGTATGACGGTGGATCAGAACAGCACAGCATAACAATCTGAAAAGTTTGGTAGCAGTGAGCGGTCTCTTGCGTGTTCAAACAATAGTTTCACACAGTATAGTATAATTATGAAGTTATGCTTGCGATGAGACTCCTCTTTGGTTTGTAAAATTTAGCACTTAACAACATTGAGATTAGCCTAAATATATTTCAAAATAACGTAGTCGGGTGGCGTAGTGGTTTTGGACACACGATAGAAATGTTTCCTAAAAAGGAACGTAGAGGGCGGTTAGTAGGCTACTTGCATGGCTGGCCATACTTGGAAGACAGCCGCCATAGAATAATTAGTATGTGTGAATTGGACAAGCGTATTTGTGACTGCTCTCTCCTCAACAAATGACGCATGAAGTATGATGTCGTATGTTTATATTGGATTCTTTATTTAGTACCAGTCGATGTCAACACGTAACGCTATTAAAACAAACAAAAAAAGAAAACGAACATTGAAACATGTATTTAAGATTTATGAAATAAAACTCTAGACATCAAAACAATGAAAGACACATTTTGTTCTGTCTTCACACTTGTCGTCCTTAATCTTCAAACATAATCATGAACGCCTATTTTTTATAATAATAATAATAATAATAATAATAATAATAATAATAATAATAATAATAATAATAATAATAATAATAATAATAATAATAATAATAATAACAATAATAATAAATTGCATTTATACAACGCATTTCTTATTAGAATAACAACTCAATGCGCTTATACACATCGTTCGTACGCATCATCACACCATTCGCACTACATCATGTACAGCATCATTCAGAAAGTATTATTACTGTTCTTACTATTTACACAGAAAATGCCTTGCGGAAAAAGTGCGTTTTTAAGCAGCTCTTGAAGGAAACAAGGTCTGTACAATGTCTTAAACCGGCAGGCAGCGCATTCCAAACCTTGGGTCCTTGAAAACTAAAAGACCGCTCGCCAATTCAAAAGTTTTTCATCTGATGAGCGCAAAGAACGGGTTGTCGTGTAGGTAGTGTCACGTGGGGTTTATGGTTGTTACTGGGCTCTGCACAATGGATGCGTAACCCTCACGCTTTATTCGATGGGAACCGCTAGTGAGTCACCCGCTGAATTACTTTAATAAATTTATTTGTTTAGCTCGGTCTGTGTTAAGGCTGGGTTACAGAGATAGATAGAAAATTGGTAAAAGATCACTGTCACACTAGCTTTCACACGGCTATGAATCATATGTAGTCCAGCCACTTGATAACAGTTAAAATCACACATTTAATTCTTCTACTCTATACAAGATTTTCGAAGTACGAATCTACCTTAAAAAGTCATGAGTCACTGCAAATAATTCGATCGCTGATAGTCTAGGCAGCTGTTATGTCTTCATCGGGCACTGGCTTCTAGATTTCATGAAGATTGGACTACTGTGGTCCGTTTTACTACAGTTCTGAAGAGTGGACTACTGTGGTCCTTTTTCTATCAGTTTAAGTGCACTTTTGCTTATGCACTTAACTGCAGTATGGTGTGTTTGAAGTCCTTCGTTGAGGTAGCTTCTGGTACACGCGGTGTCGTCGTGTAGTTTGGTCCCTTGCCACGCTGTGGGGTCTTGCAGGGTGTTTTCAGGGTTGCTCCCTCAGTCTTGTGCTGTAGGGGCTAAACAGCCAACTTCCTGTGGAGTTGGGCGCACGGGATAGCTCGCCTGCTCGTCTGTAATATAAGAGACGAAACTCTGCACAACCCTGAATAATCGGTTTGTGCAGAGCGTCTCACTGAAAGCCAAAGTAGCCCTCAGTGATAGCTCCACATCTCTATACATAAGCGACGAACAATCTGCTACGTCCGTGGTCCACTGGAATCTCAACTCTAATTTCCTATACATACATAAATATAAATCGTGGCTAACTACACACATACCGAATTAATAATAATATAAACATTCACTGGTACAGCCACTGGTCTGCAAACATACATATAGGTTCAACAACAGTGGTTCCGTCAGGTATACAACATGGCGGCGCAACCGGTCGTGTTTCGCAAACGTGGTCACGCAATTCGGATTAACAATTCACATCTATGCATAGCAAATTCTATAAACATAATTTCAACAATAATATAAATATATCACGATGAAACAGAAGTATGTTCATTTACCTGTTTGACAAAGTCAGGCCTCGTGGCAACTTGAGTGAATTCTAAAATTCACAAGTCCTGTTTCCTGTCTATGAGAGAAGATATTTTTCTGCTCCTAGTCTAGCTGTGTAGACTTCGGTGTCTTTCGTAGCACTGACTTAAGCTATGCTAGGTTTTGACCCAGTCAGAACCGGCTCTAACCGCTCTGCCTGCGTCTCATTGGTTAAAAACTTTCAGATGCAAGGCACACAGTGCTGACGTCACTAACTGCCTGCGTCAAGCTCGCAGTGTGTGTACCTCCTATACTGTAATCAGCTGCTGTGTAATACTCGAACTTTCTAAAGTTACAATGACTAAACAAGGCTAAATAGTAAATAGGCAGGGTAAAACTAGTCTGTCGTGACAGGTAGTGAGTACCTCGGACAGATATGGTGGAAGTGACTGGTCGAAGTCATCATCTCACTTCTTGTTATTAATTTTATTCCTATTATATTTTAGGACAAATACAACAATACATAAATTCCCAGAATTCAAAAAGATTGACACAAAACTTCCAACAATAAATCTAAAAGTGGGACCACTGCATCAAACTTATTAAAAAGAAGAAAGAAAATCTAACCAAAACAAAAATATGGCGCAATGTTTTGGTGAGCGATGTCATATGATAAATGAAAGTACAAATTTCTGCCAGTCTATAAGAAAACCAATTACTAAGATTACTAATAATAAGCAATTTCATTTCCATACCTTCTTTGGCCGGTCTTTAGTTTACATGTAAAAAATAGGGAGCGCTCTTTCGCTGGCAAGTGATCAAGTGAGAATGCGTCTGCTCTCTCTAATGATGGCGCGAATTATCCCCCTTAAATGACATGCACAACGAGAACAAAATAGGTATTTGCTTTTGCTATAATAAAATTTGCGTCAATTAATGTGAAACGTCTTCTTTAAAAAGAAAATTAACGAAAGGTTTAAACTGTAATGAACATAATTATCAATAAAGAGTAGACTAAATATTAGTGTAAAAATACATAGGATTGCTCGATAAAACATTTCAGGGGAGATAACTAACTTGGCTAAACAAAGCCTAGCGGCAGTACATTATTATTATTAAAAAAAAATCATTTAGAGAATGCTAATGAAGTTTAATATCCGTGTTTAAATTAAACAGTAGATCACAAGTGGGAAACAAATTCAAAGGCGAGTTACGAAACCCAGAAGGTAAGATTATTTATTCAACAGTGTACTAACCTGAGAAAGTTCAGTTTGTTTTTATTCTAAACAGATTTGAAATTCACCGGACTGACCTAAATCTACCTATTGCACTCGAAAGTCGCAAAGCACTATCATATTTTATGTTCATGTTTTGCTGCCCACGTGTCAAATTATCTTGTGTAACAATGGGGACAATAAATGATCTTGTATCTAGTGATACTTTCAAAAACTATTTGGACGTGCGGCCAACCTATCTTTGTTATGATTAATGACATGAGTATAGGATGTTCATTTCAGTTCTTTTGTTTTGTTTTGAAAGTCTGTTAATTTTATACAATGGATTTTAGACCTCTCTCTCTCCCTTCGTGTCTCGCTTTCTCTCTCTCCCTCTCTCTCACTCACACATACTCAAGCATAATGTAGGTATTTTATTTTGTATTTATATTAATGATTTACCGTTACATCTCTCAGATAATTCTGTTGAATGCCATATGTTAGGTGATGACATGACATTGTGTTACACTCGTTTGATGTTAGTGTTTTTCTATCAGTAGTTGATTCAGCCCCAATGCTGAAGTACTGATGAGTGTAGCCCAGATTCGTTTATCCACGCAACCCGTTCAAACAGCCACAAGGCACGGAGTCTTATAAAGTTTTCAAACTTTATTCAGCGTTCATCAACAACTGCATACAATCGCCTTTTCACTCTCTCTCTCTCTTTTTCACAACACAGTGTGTCCATTATATATTTTTTCTCTGAACTCGAGATAACCTCAGGACGTTCCAGAATGACGCGTTACAACCAATCAGAATTAACTTCGTCATCACTGTTTTACGTCATACAACCTTCCTTTCTGTCAAAAGAATGTTCTCCAATATCTACGCCCATCAAGAAACTTCGATCGACAGTAAACAAGTAAATCTAGAGAATTCTCCAATAATATCGACTAACGAAAATTATCAACGTTATACAAAGCCTCTCCTAACAACAATGCAAACTCAAATCAAAGGTAAATACACTCTATTATTGAATACTTTGCAAAGCGAAACGATTAGATCTATCGTGCGCGTTTCAGACATACTATCCTTCGCGTTTCAACGTAACACATTGTACAACCAGGGGAGGAACATAGGTGAAATTCAGCAGTCTCTACAAGGTGCTCTTAACAATGTTGCTGATTGGTGCAGGGTAAATCATATGTCACTGAATCCAGCTAAATCAAAAGCAATGTTAATAACAACTAGGCAAAAGCATCAGCGGACTCCGCTTTCTCTTGATTTAGTCGTGAATGGAAATAATATTAAACAGGTTGAAAGTCATAAACTTTTAGGCGTCCTCGTAGACATTACATTACATTACATAATTATTGCTTTAGGTCCAGCGAACTCTTCCGAACCAAATCAGGACCGGACAACCCCAATCTGCATAACAGATCTGCCGAAACAACCCTAGTGGTAAAACTGAATGCTCTCCACCAGCCAGTCACTTTACAATAAAGACATCCCATGCAGGGGACGCTAAGGCTGTACTCTAATTTATGGAACCCCCGTTTACAAAAACAAAATAGATTACAAACATCATTATGTTAATTATTTTGTTTGTTCTGAATTTTTATTTTGTTATTTTACAATTTTATCAAGGACTAGCTGTAAGACAGGTCCATAGGACCTAATGCTATTATCCTATAAAAGGCGTCGACTTCGACTTCTCTCTCTCTCTCTCTCTTGCTGTCTCATGTGTTGTTCCGCTGCACAAGTCCATCACCACCTTCAAGGAGATGATGAAAAGCTACCTAAAATCTAAAAGTATGTTTGAGTTGCTCGTGCATTGTTTGGATAACAATCATCATCATCGCCGTCACAATCCTCATCGTCATCATCATCACCATCATCATCATCATCATCATCATCATCATCATCATCATCATCATCATCATCATCATCATCATCATCATTATTATCATCATCAACATGGTTATTAGAAGTAGTAGTAGTATGAGCCGCCGTTTCCAGGAAAGTTCTGGCATGTGACTGACTTTCACTATGACCACACCTATTGGGGCGATAAGCTGTCCTGCAACAATGATGTGCCGAATCCAGGAGTCATGGGGGACTATTGGTGCGACTCGCCATGGAGGCTGGTCACAAGTGCCGTTGATGCTATGAGCACAATCAGTCCTGACGTCGACTTTCTACTCTGGACAGGGTAAGTCTCATTTGAAAAAATGTTCACGATATCAATCAAGTGTGTTTATATAATTATATATATATATACACACACACAAACACACTTGATTGATATCGTGAACATTTGACATGGAAAATGACACAGTAGAAAAAGAAGAAAGACGGGAAAATCATTGTGTGAATCATCTGAACACTTTATAATATTTCGGCCTCGGATCGTCACGGACACC
Source organism: Oncomelania hupensis (assembly GCA_036898135.1). Taxonomy (NCBI): domain Eukaryota; kingdom Metazoa; phylum Mollusca; class Gastropoda; order Littorinimorpha; family Pomatiopsidae; genus Oncomelania; species Oncomelania hupensis. The sequence continues at coordinate 8,945,647 of CM072511.1, read as the reverse complement.
ATCTGTTTGTAGGGACCTAAATCAACACTGAACCACCAGAGCAATCATAACGCTAAAATGGACAGTGAAAATGGCCACTTTTCTCTCGCCACCACGGGATTCGATTTTTCACTGTCCATTTTAGCAGTGTGATTGCTCTGGTGGTTCAGTGTTGATTTAGGTCCCAATCTCTTCTTCCCTGGGATGGTTACCCCCGTCTGCCAAATCGCCAATGGTGGGCGCAGACGTTACACTTCAACGTTCATTCAGTAGTTGTTGGGGTAGTAGAAGTAGTAGGCCTATAGTTGTAGTAGTAGTGTAAGTAGTAGTAGCAGCAACTACTACTACAATATTTTTTTAAATTTTTATTATTATTGAGGATTTTTATAGCGCACTTATCTTGCCGTACTTGACCACACTCTAAGCGCTGGCCGATACAGGATCTAACTCAAACCGCCCGAGACGCCCACCCGCAGCCTTTGGGCGCGTGGTCTGACGCCCGGACAACTGAGCACTATCCTGGCCAGCCAGGGATGGGGGAGAAGGACCAAGTGCATGCTGGGTGTGTTCTTGTTACCGGGACTCACCCGCTTAGGACATGAGCGTCAGGATCTTTAAAGTCCGTTATGATGGAATGTATGCGGCACACAGACTAGACCTCCGTTTATACTCTCATCCGAAGGATACAATACTACAACTACTACAACCATAACTACTATAATATATAGCGACACAGCGACTCACATCAAAGACGACTACTGTTGCCGTTGCTGCTGCAACTACTAGGCTACTACTACTATGTACAGAGACACAGTGGCTCACATCAAGGACGATCACTTGAACGAGACTATCAACATGGAAGTTCTGGGGAACATCACCAACGAGCTCCGCAGGGCCTTTCCCAAAAAGACCGTGTATGCCACCTACGGTAACCATGACTACTACCCCAGTGACCAGTTCCCCAACCTCAACAACCTCATCTACAACCTCACGGCAGACATCTGGAATCAGTGGATCAACGAACCTGCCCAGCTGGACAACTTCAGGAAAGGTATCGTTGTTTTTGTAGTCGTCGTTCTTGTTGTTGTTGTTCTTCTTCTCTTTGTGTGCGTATGCGTGTGTGTATGTGTGTGTGTAGGTGTGTGTGTGTGTGTATGCGTGTGTGTGTTTTACAATGCTGCACATACCCCGCTACAAACTCTCCTCTTTTGGCTGTCGATCTTTCTCAGTGCTTGGCTCATCAACTTGGAACTCTCATCCCCTCTCTCTTCGCAGCTCTCCCCCTTGGGGTCATGAGCAATCTTGCCACTGTAGATTGTTCAAACCTATAAAGGGAACAGTGAAAGCCACAGTTGAAAACCTGTCTTTCCTTTATAGGCAAGACGCTTCACTGCGGCAACAGTACCCCCGTTGGAGTGCCGGGGGTTTTCAGTATAAATAGTATCCCCACTTTATGGAAATTTAGTGCTTTAAATTCCCACTGTCGCTGTCTTCCTCATTTACTCTTTTCTATTCCTGCTCTGTCCTTCACTCTGCTATACTATCTTCTTCTTCGCTAGATCAATGACCTACCTTTTTTCTTGAAAACTCTTCCTGGACAAGACTCCTTGTTTGTGTATGAGGTCTGTTGGATCGGCTTGGGAGTGTTGGACGCTTTCTGCCGGGTGGTCACTGGGGCTTCCTATGAATGTACTATTTAGCACTATGGGCATTTTGTATGTGTGTGTTTGGTTTGATGATTTATAATGATGTTTGTATTCTGTTTTGTTTTTGTAACCGGGGTGTTCGCGTAGTTGAGGTCAACCCTCGGCCGTCCCCCGCGTGGGATGTCTTTATTGTGGGGTGACTGGCCGGTGGAGGGCGTTCAGTTTTCCCACTGGGGTTGTTTCGGCAGATCTTTTATGCGGATCGGGGGTTGTCCGGTCCTGATTTGGCTCGGAAGAGTCCGCTGGACCTAAAGCAACAATAAATCAATCAATCAATCATTCGCAGCTCTCCAAACATAGCTACTTTCAAATCCAACTTAAAAACTCATCTCTTCCTTAAATGTTTCTGATCTTTCCTCCCATCATCATCGTCGTCATTCCTCCATTTGTTTTGTTTTGTTTTTGTTTTGATTCAGATTATCGCCACCACCCACCTCATCACCCATCCTTAGCACTCCCCTCCTCCCTCCCTCCCTCGTCTCTTATTCGCTAGCAAGTGTCTGATTTTATTTTGTATGAAGCCGGATGTTTAGAATGAATGCGTGAGTACTGCGCTTTGAACTGATATTGTTCATTGCGAAAAAGCGAAATATAAATATCCTTATTATTATTATAATTATAAAAATAATTAAAACTTTTCCTTCCTAATTTTGCTTTTGTTCTCGTTTATTTCTGTATGAAATGATACTACAGTGGAACCTCTCTACAACGACCTTGAAAATGTTGACAAAAATCGGTCTTTATAGAGAGGGGTCTTTATAGAGAGGGGTCTTTACAGAGAGCATAATGGCCTTTTCTTGAATCAATTTGCCAGTGATCGGAATATTCTTTCTTCTAGCATCCAGAAACCAATCCCAAACTTTCTCATTTACTTCCGAGTATGTCTTCCTCCGTTTTGATCGCGTACGATCGGCATTATCACCACTTTCCCACCTTTTAAGAATGTCATCTTTGTCTCGGATAATTCATTGAATTTGTGTTTTTCCAACTTTAAGACTCTTTGCGATCGCAATGGCAGTCTCTCCTTTTTTGTGTCTGTTTACAACATTAACTCGATCTTCCAGAGATAAAAATTTTCTTTTCTTTGTAGACTCCATCATCCCATCACGCTTTCTTTGCTTCTTCTCAGTGCCGCGCTCGTGATGTGAATAAAGTGAAATGCAAACCCCAAACGAGTAGAATCTAGAATGTGACGTTACAAGATGACGTCAAACTTATAGAAGATTACTTTATCGGCTGGCGTGTCACATATAGGTACCTGTGAGAGGTTCCACTGTACAACATGGAAAAGCGATTTCCATACAAGCTTGTCTGTATGTCTGTCTTTTTGTTCTTGTTGTTGTTTATCTTTCACGTCAAAACACATAATCACATTGAGAGTTGGACTATATATCGGTATCTTTCCGAAGAACGTGAGCACCCCAAAGATATCCTAGAGTTCGGCAGACGGCTGAAAACCTAGTTGTTTCGTCAGCAGAAGTCAAAGCTGTCAACTGCACCATATAATCTTATTGTATAATTATATATACTCGTATATATCTACTCTAGATCTCTATAGGAGGTTCCGCTATTGTTCTATTACTACTACTACTACTACTACTACTACTACTACTACTACTACTACTACTACTACTACTACTACTACTACTACTACTACTACTACTACCATAGTAAAGGATGCTACCACGAGCCTTTTCTTCAATCGAACTCAAAGATCTGAAAAGATCGCTATTACACAAAGAAAAATAGAAACCAATTTTAATTTTTTAAATTTTAGATTGACTGCATCACAAGTATATCAACTAACAAGTTAGTATAGATCTCTCTTCTATGTCTCTATCGACGTGCGCGTACAACCGGTTGCTTCCCTTTACATGCTTTGCGCTCCATAAAGCGTCGTCGGCCTGAAATAACTTTTTTAGAAACTTCAAAACCCAGGGGAATTATGGGTAGAGAAATCCTTTTCTGAAATAACGTCGGCCAAATCCTTCTTTAGTTTCTTTGTTCGAGCAAAGCAACCTCATAGGTATGGAGCACTTCGTCCATTATAACTCCATCGCTGATAATACTGCTGACAAGTTTCTGCCTTTGTTCACTACCAGAAATATGCAGTTCCTCTCCCAATTTCGTTTCATTTCAGCGAGCACATCTTCGCGAGAACAGATTTCCCAGAATTCTCTATTCTATTTTTAGGTTTGGGATATCCCCGTTTCAGATTGTGGCTAAACGGGACCACCGCACGTCGACTGGGGGCAATACGAGATACTAACTTGTTAGTTGATATACTTGTGCTGCATCGAATACCTTATCTTACCTACTCCCGTGCACCACGAGCATATCCTCAAAGTGTCATGGAGATTGGCGCGTTACAGTGGAGGTCATCATCATCATCATCATCATCATCATCATCATCATCATCATCATCATCATCATCATCATCATCATCATCATCATCATCATCATCACCATCATCACCATCATCATCATCATCATCTCTTGTTTCTTCCTTTGCTCTTCCCATTTTTAATTCTTCACATTCTTTTTCATAGTAACGAGTCCCGTGGTTGATTTATGTAGGTGGTTATTACACTCGTCTAACAAACGCAACGGGCAAGCTACGCATTCTGGCCCTGAACACGAACCTGTACTACACATCCAACAAGCAGACGAAGGGCATTGCAGACCCCTCCGATCAGCTCCAGTGGATGAAGAATGTTTTGCAAGCAGCCAGAACTAACGGTGAGAAGGTTAGTCCTCGTCATCCTTCTTTTTCGTTTTGCTCATTTTTTTATTGTCTTTTGATATGCATTTATATATTATTATTTTTGTATTATGATACATACGCCTGCTACCCCTTTGCTTATCGACGATCCACTAATTCTTCCTGACCGAGGATCCACTCTTCTTGGTTATTGCGCCTATGCTACATGTTACAATGAAGTGAAGTCAGCACGGCATCACTGGGCGAAAATCTTCTACACAGAAGTCACTGGCCAGGACGGAAGAACGTCACGTTACTATAAATTCAACGACCACGTGCTCGGGGCCAAGGCGAACCACACTGTATTTCGAATGTGGCGAACAGCCCTGTAGAGGTTTGGGCCCCGCCAGGTCTTTCTTGCCCAAGACACACCGTATGATGAAAAGAACCACCCACTCCATACCGGATGGGTCGTCGCCCGGGTCACCAAGGACCGCGCCTTCCGTTGGCCATCAGGACGGAGGTGATAAGTGTGTTACTGATGGAAAACTTGTCAAGATCCGCACGAGAGACAACATCGTCAAAGGAACTTGGAATACCAGGACCCTACATGTAACTGCGGAGAGCAAATTAGAAGAACTTGTTTATGAGCTGAGCCAGTATCGATGTAATAGTTTAAGTATCAGCGAACTGCGCTGGAAAGGATTAGGTGAAAACAACAACCTTCAAAGGCCACAAGCTTTATTTCAGCGGGAGAGATGAAAGGCGCGAACGCGGCGTTGGATCCTTGGTCCACAAAGACATTCTAGCCACTGTCATGGGTTACCGCCCAGTCTCCAGTAGACTCATTACCATCCGTTGAGAGCAGCCCCTTTCAACATCACCATCATCCAGGCCCATGCCCCAACATCAGACTATGAGGACAGCAAAGTTTAGGATTTCTATGAACATCTGCAGGCAGTCCTTGACCAAGTGCCGAGGAAGGACATAGTCATAGTGCAAGGCGACTGGAATGCCAACGTTGGCAAAGATGCGCACCACAACTGGGGAGACACATGTGGACCCCACTACAAGAACGAGACATAGGGCAGATGTCTGAGACTCTTGGGGTTCACCAGATACAACAATCTGATACTGGCAAACACGCTTGCTCCCCACAAATAATCCAGACGATGGACCTGGCACAGTCCCAGCGGGGAGCATCACAACCAGATTGACTACATCATGGTCAAGAAACGCTTCAGATCATACGTCAACATTGGCAGGACACGCATTTTTCCAGGAGCAGACGTCGGAAGTGACCACAATCTCGTGATGATGTCTTTCCGGTTCCACTTGAAGAGAATTAACACAACAAAGGGGCACCAGACTGAAGTTCGACCTGGACAAACTGCAAGACCCAAAGATGGCTGAAATATTCAAAGTCACAATTGGAGGGAAATTAGCACCACTGTTCAGTTTGGGAGCTCGTGAAGAACACCATTATATTACCCCACCTTCAACTCATCTGTGACAGATGGCGCCACTGAGATCCTTGGCAAGCACCGTCCAAAGAAGAAACCTTGGATCACACCGGAACATTTTGGCCGTGTGTGACAAACGAAGAGGGATGAAAAAGATAAAGAACACCTCACTGGGAGCTGATGCCTACCGAAAAATCAACAATGACATCCGAAAAGGCATGCGTACAGCAAAGTAGAACTGGATAGAAGAGCAATGCCAGGAAATAGAGAACAATCTGAACAAGAACAACAGCAAGAAGGCCTACCAGACTGTGAAGCGGCTGACAAGTGTTAAGCAGCCCAAGATCTCCACGATCCAAAGAAAATCTGGCATATGCCTTACAGAAGAACAAGAAGCCTTGGATAGATGGACAGAGTACTGCTCTGACCATTACAACCACACACCATCAGTTCTAGCATGTCCCCAGACCAGAGAAGAAGAAGAAATCCTCCCAATTCTCCGAGAAGAAGTTAAAGCAGCAGTGCAATCGCTGAAGAAGGGGAACTTGAACAGCTTCTACAGTGTCTTGACACCACCTCCAGAGCCTTTGGAATGGAAGTAAGTGCAGAGAAGACCAATATGATGATCAACATCACCAATGGCATCACCACGGACATCAAAGGCCAAGGCCAATCCCTCAACACAGTGCATAGCTTCAAATATTTATGAGCCATTGTATCAGACAATGGGTCCCGACAGGAAGTCCTCTCCAGGATTGCACAAACAACAGCTGCCCTGACAAGATTGAAGCCCATTTGGAAATCAGGACCATCAGTCTACGTTCCAATGTAAGGCTGCTGCGCTCCCTTGTCATCTCCATCTTCCTATACGCTTGCGAAAAATGGACCCTCACAGCAGATATACAACGGAGAATAAAAGCATGGAGATGAAGTGGTACAGAAGACTTCTGGGCATTTGCTATACCCAACACATCAACAACGACAAAGTCCGACAGACCATCACACAAGCCATTGGACAACACGATGACATGCTCAGTGAAGAAACGGAAACTCCGATGGTATGTCCACGTCACCAGAGCATCAGGCCTTTCAAAGACCATCCTGCAAGGCACGGTGCAAGAAGGCAGAAGAAGAGGGAGACAGAAAAAGTGGTAGGAGGACAATATTCGAGTATGAACTGGCTGGACACTGAGAAAAGACATGATGGTTGCTGAGAACAGAGAAAGAAGGAGTGCGCTGGTTAAACGATCATATGTGGGTGGTGCCCCAACGACCTTCGAATTATGGGATAAGATAGAATAGGATAGGTTATATGTTACCACCTGATGCTTCGTGTAAAGAGCTTATCCCGCTTTCTCGTCCCATCCAGGGGGTAAAGGAAGCAAATACGGTCTTTAGGCGTCTTTAGTTGAATTCTGTAGGTCTATAGGCCAACCAACGATCTTTTACTCTGCGAGTACTGGCATGTGTGAGCGCTTCTAGGAAGACTTTTTATTTTGTAATGGCACTTTTATAAAATTAATTACTAATACTCAACTCTGTTTAGCCCGGATGAGGTTTATATGTCCATGCTATTGAACTTTTTTTTGTGTGCAAATCGTTATTAAAATGGCTGATGACATTACCCTGAATACAGTTTTTTTTGGTCGATTATGTCCGTGCACACAGGTCATTGTGACAGCTCACATTCCCCCGGGTGTTCACACGCCGTCACGGGTGAGCTGGTTTTACGACGAGTTTGTCCAGCCGGTCAACGCTGCCTTGCAGGAGTTCGCTGACGTCATCGTGGGCATGCACTTCGGCCACGATCACCACGACGGCTTCAAGGTCTTTTATAATGTCAAAGGTCTGTAAGAAGTGTTAAACTGATCTACTACTTGTAATCATTAATACTGCCGACAGTTGCCCAGGCAGAGCGCTACGTAACGCTACGTAACTATTTTGGCAAAAAGTCTGGGCAACCCTATAATTCGCGGTAGCGGTCTCGAATTGTTTGCGAGGAGAAAAAGATGCTGGCCAGAGAGGGTGGGCTTTCGATTTGCGAATGGCGATATGTTCAACAGTAAAATAGCAAGGGAGGATTTTTGTCAGTTACAGTCTGGTAAGATTTGTGTACTTGTTATTTGACGGAATAATTATGTTTATGTTCAATCCGTACGAATTAATATTTATTTTTGATAGTATTGTTGTGTCGCCAGTGTGATTGACAGTAACTTTCACCTTCATCTGACTTCACTTTGATTGACTGTGGTGCAGCCAACATGTGCTGCGCCATTTTGAAAATGTTCACTTGTGGCAAAAGGTTGCCCAGAAGTAAAAAATAGTTTGTGCGGAGCAATCGAAAACGTTTTGTGGCGCTTTTATTGTAGGCCGGCAACTCGGGGTTGGATATTGTGGTATACGCTTTTGTCCAAATCACCAATCAGGCTTAAAGCACGGCGATTTGTACCAACATACATAGTAATATGTTACACACAAGAGGAACAAGAACTTGTACAGCTGGTACAGAGGCTTGACACCACCTCTAGAGCCTATGGAATGGAAATAAGTGCAGAGAAGACCAAATTGATGACCAACAACACCAATGGCATCGACATTGACATCAAAATCCAAGCTCAATCCATCAACACAGTGGATAGCTTCAAATATTTAAGAGCCATTGTATCAGACAATGGGTTCCAACAGGAAGTCCTCTCCAGGATCGCACAAACAATTGCGGCCCTGACAAAGTTGAAGCCCATTTGGAAAGACAGGACCATCAGTCTACAATCCCTCACAGCAGACCTACAACGAAGAATACAAAGCATGGAGATGAGGTGCTACAGAAGACTGGGCATTTCCTATACCCAGTACATCACCAACAACGAGTCCGACAGTTTGAAGCCCATTTGGAAAGACAAGACCATCAGTCTACATTCCAAGGTAAGGCTGCTACGATCTCTTGCCATCTCCATCTTCCTATACGCTTGCAAAACATTGACCATCACGTCTACAACGAAGAATACAAAGCATGGAGATGAGTTGCTACAAAAGACGTCTGGGCATTTCGTAAACCGAGTACATCATAAACGACGAAGTCCGACAGACCATCACACAAGCCATTGGACAACACGATGACATGCTCACAGTGGTAAAGAAACGGAAACTCCGATGGTATGGCCTCGTACGTCACCAGAGCATCCGACCTTGCAAAGACCATCCTGTAAGGCACGGTGAAAGGAGGTAGAAGAAGAGGGAGACAGAAAAAGAGGTGGGAGGACAACATTCGAGAATGGACTGACTTGACACTGAGCGAAGCCATGAGGGTTGCTGAGGACAGAGAAAGATGGAGTACCTTGTGACACTGACTCTATGACGGACACACTACGTGACTGTACTGCTGATATTAAAACAATGGATGACGAACAACATGCTCAGACTGAATGACGACAAGACAGAAGCTCTCCTATTCTTCCGTTCTACTCCTATCTCTGCCCCTTCTCTTACCATTGGATCTTCCACTGTTCCCTATTCTGACAAGTCCAGAAATTTCGGAGTTATCCTTGATTCTGAGCTCTCAATGAATGATCACATTTCAAAAGTATGCCAAATGTGCTATTTTGAATTAAGGCGAATCAGTTCTATCCGTCGCTTCCTCATTGTAGATGCCACAAAAACACTAGTTACTTCTTGTGTACTGTCCAGAATAGACTATTGCAACTCTTTACTTACTGGCTGCAATGACTCTACCCTAGCATCCAGAACGCTGCTGCGAGGCTTGTTTTCAAGTCAAATCGAAAACATGCACCCGTCTCTTGTGCAAACTTCACTGGTTACCTGTTTTAAAACGCATAGAGTATAAAGCAGCCAATATTTGCTATAATATCATCACTGGATCAGATCCGAATATCTTAATGAGTTAGTCACTCTGTACACTCCTTCTCGCACCCCAGCTAGTCATCCCGTTGTCCGTGACACCGACAATAGATCCCGTTTCTCCTCGTTCTTAACATCATCATTTAACAAACGTGTTCTCATTGTTCAGGTCAGGCGGCTACCCCACTGTTCGTGGCTCCCTCTGTGACTCCTTGGCGTTATAAGCTGCCTTCAGGAGAGACCGGACCTCCCCACAACCCTTCAGTGCGCCTGGTGACTTTCGACCGCGACACCGGCAGGCATCTGGATATCGAACAGTACAAGCTGGACCTGCCTCGCTCCAACCAGCCTGGAGGGGCCAACTTCACCCTGCTCTATCGCTTCACTGACGTGAGCTTTTATATTAAAAAAAAAATCAACAAAAAAAAAAACAACACAAATTCATTGTATTTGTTAAAACATTTTTTAAAAATTTGTATTAAATACACATATTCTACAAGATACAGGGTGTCTCGAAAGTATAATTTATTTGCATTGCATTAACTGTAAACCTACCTTAATGTTTGTAACTGTAATCCTATAAATATATAAGCCTATATTGTTTTTGGTCTACAATGATTACTGGAAATAGCATTGATTAAATAAAGAATTCTTTTCGGTTTCATTCTAGAGCTACAATGTTACTGATTTGAGTGCTGATTCGCTGGAAAAGCTGGTGACTCGGATGTCCACTGGCAGCGAGGGTGACAAGCTTCTAGATGACTACATCCGGTAAGTCGTCAGTGTGTGTGTGTTTATGTGTCTGTGTGTGCTTGTGGGCATGTAGAAACGACGTTCTGATGACACACACATGAAACTACACATCGTTTCTTCTGACTTTTTTGGAAGGCCGTAGGCTCCGTTGAGTTAGAGCTGTTTTAGGATTAGGGTTAGGTTAAGGTTAGAGTTAGGGTTAGGGGTTAGGGATAGCTTCAAAAATTGGAAAATGTCAAAATAATGTCAAAGAAATGGAAAGTGTGTCAAAATAATCCCTGTTTTTTTCACAACAGTCATCAGAACGTCGTTTCTACAAAAATGCGTGAGTGTGTGTGTGTGTGCGTGTGCGTGTGTGTGTGTGCTAGTTATTCATTGCTTACAGGGCCCAGCGGGTTGTAAAGAGCCGAATCAGGACTACAAAATCAAGACCACAACTTCGTTGAAAGAGGACTCGCCCCTGATCTGCATAAAAGATCTGCTGAAAAAAACCCCCTAGTGGTAACACTGAAGGCACTCCACCAGCCGGTCACTTTGCAATAAAGGCATCCCACGCAGGGGACACTAAGGCTATACTCCAATTTATCGAACCCCCGTTTACAAAAACAAACTAGAATATAAACATCATTATAAAATATCAACAAAACACATACATATAAAATGCCTATATTGCTAAATAAAATATCATAGGAAGCACTAGGACCACTTAGCAAAAAGCGACCAATATTACCAAGCTGACCTAACAGACCTCTGTAAACAAGGGCGAAGGGGCATAACTGCAGCTCAAAATTGAGCGCCCTTGGAAAAGAAGATCCTCTTGTCCACGTTCGTCCCTAGTGTAGCGAGTGTAGAGATGTAATAAGGTGGACGGAACCGTTTATTTTGGGGAGGTTGTTTCTATGTTACAGCTTTTCGGTAGCTGGCGCGGACCAATCGGGCAGCAAAGCGTGTGACTCCAAGTGCAAGGCCATGTTCCTGTGTGGATTCCGCCATTACACACTGAAGGATTTCGACGAATGCGTGCAGACGCTCACAAGTGCCGCCTCCTCCCTTCCTCTCTCTGCAGCTGCTACAGCTTTTTCCGTCCTTCTGTCCGTCTTATTAACTTGGAATATGTCATAAAAACAAATAACAACAACAAACAACAACAACAACAAAACCACCAACAACAAAAACAAGTGGGGCAGCACTAATTTGGAGTCAAAAAGGTTGTAAATTTGTAGGCACAAAAAAAAAAAAACCCAAGGATCTGCAGGGTCTGAGACCTTCATGAAGAGATAATATGAGAGCCAAAGGCTTAGCTAAAACTATGATATGCGTTAGCTATGCATCGAATAGGGTTGTTTCTTCCCTTCCTCATTTCTGCTGCTTACTCCATCCTTCTCTCCATCTTGAAGACTTGGTCTGCGTCTTTAAATAAATTAAAGACTAAACAGCTGGGATTAATACTTTGAAACCCTTTGTGAATCGTGTTCAATATATTTTAGACCTGTGGAAGGCTGTGTGCAGAAACATTCGCAACCTGCTGGCTGCACAAAACGAGAACGAGAAGCAATACTGGTAGCTTCGGAACGGAACTTTAAAGTGCTTTTTTTCATTGAGCTAGAAAAGGTTTCCGCAAACTCTTCTTTAAAGAACACCACCACCACCACCACAGCCACCAACAACAAACAACAACAGCGGCAACTCAAGAAACAGTTACAAACATTTAGGTCTACAGTTACGAAATTGTTCATGCCTTATATTGACCAAATTTGATAAGAAGCCATTTTTGTCAGTGATCTCCAACATCACAAATAATTGTTGTTGCCACTGTACTGTGTGAACTGTGACTATATTCCTGAGTTTTTACATATTTAAACATAACAAATAATTTTTGTTTTGGAAATGAATCTGCAAGTGAAATGTATTCACTGCCTTGAGACAAAATCTGTCCAAAGTTCCAGAATAAGCCATATTATTTTAATTTATATTTATATATATGTATACTTCATTTTCTATTTTAATCAGACATTATAGCAAATAATTATATATTAACGCCGCTATTTACTAATTAACATTTAATATTGTTAGATTTCGGACAGTGCTGTGCTGTACTGTACTGTACTTGAGCTATTATTTACTTTAAAAAAAATTATAATATCTTGAAACACAAGTATATCAACTAACAAGTTAGTATCTCGTATTGCCCCCAGTCGACGTGCAGTGGTCCCGTTGCCCTTGGTTTTAGCCACAACGGTGGAGGAAGTACATGCTCAGTGAAAGAATGCAAAAAACAATCGTAGAGGCCTGTATTTGTGGCGACTTCGGAGGTGCGTCGATCATCGACAGAAAGTGAAACAGGACCTGAAAACTCTTGTAGTTTTCCATAGCTTCGCCGTCGCAACCTTCACAAAACACGAAGTAACTGACTATGTTAGGCTAGCGTTGTGGCCAAGTGGGCTAAGGCGGGACTAACTTGCCTTGTCCACAAGCCAGAAACCAATGTCGCCTGACAGGTGTGGGTTCGAGCCAGCATCTGGGCGTTATGTTTTTCCGAATATTTTTCAAAAATTCACAAATAATGTTAGGTAGGTAGGGTTTAGGCGCGCCACTGGCGATTGAAATGGATAATACATTGCAGCAAAAAAAAAAAATATGTGAGGGTACGATACAGGTGGCCAGTGACACATGTTATTATTCTTGAATATTTGGAAATAACTCACTAAAACACGCGGAGAAAAAAAACCGGAAGTATTTTTCATAGAGGGGATTCCCGTTGGTGCATAGGATAGCAGAAAAGTGTGAATTATAGTGTGCTGATCAATCCTTGATACACATTTGGTGTGTTGATATGGCATGATTTACTAATGACATTAGCATGTACTTACGATATAGTAACCTTTCTGTAACAGTTACAGAGAAATCTGAATTATTATGTTTGACGTTAAAACTAAGATATCTAATACAACGATTTAGCATTTCTGCACGATTATTGATTTGTTGCTCATCCAAATAATATATTTTTATGATGCTGAATCATAATTTGTCTGTGGGTTTCTTCCATCACACCTTTATTTACATTTTACTCACTGTCTGTTATTCTTCTTTAAAGAGCCAAGATATGAATGATGATCCTTTATTTATTAATTTAATGTGTGTGAGTGCGCGCGCGTGTATGTGTGTGTGGTGACAATGAATTTACTTAAAATACTCAGTGCTTCAGATTGTTTTCAGACATCATGGGCCCAATGACCCATGGCCATGCAAAATGATGGGTCAATTTTGAAAAAGATGGGTCATTGACAATCGAAGGTATTCGTATCGTATGTTCACCTAGTCCTTCTTGATTTTTATGACGCGCCAGGCTGGCGCATTCACGTTGACTGTTACGCGCCATTTTGATAAAATATGCGCCAATGGCGCGGGCGCACCAACAATCTGAAGCACTGAATACTGCACTGTTGTCACATTACAAAAATATTTATGTTTTTGACTCTTTATTTTCCTTTTTATAGAGAAATTCTGGGCTGCCTCCCCTTGAGAAGGCGTAGTTGCAACCTCAGGCACGCTCAAACCCAAACTACCTAATATTAGTTGTCATTTTTTGACTACATGAATGTATATATATCAAAACCGTACTTTTTAAAAAAGGTATATGTTGGATTTCTATTTATTTTCGGTGGGGCAACACACACTGTGAATTTGGAAAAGATATGTGTCGCTGAAATATATGATCTACCGGTAGGCATCTTTAAGTGTCATTTGTCGATTCTGACCTACTAACTAGGAAGTATATCAATTTGGCAATACCCTAGTTGCCATCTTGGCTCTAGGTCAAGACCAGGCTGGCAATGGCTGTGTCATCAATGGCAGGACTGAACAGGTCGGGAAGAAAAAGAAAAAACGTTTGTACACAAAGATAAAACTCTTCAAGTTCAAGGTTTTGGTGCTGGCTGTTCTGCTGTGCGGTTGCGAGAGCCTGGACTTTGACTGCGAAACATGAAACACGTTTTCAGACCTTTGAAATGAAGTGCTACCGCAGAATGCTACAAATCGCCTGAATACTCTGTGAGGAATAACTCTACAGCATCAACAAAATGCAGCTCTGTGGGCAACCATGAGAGTTTACAACATCAGCCCTAAAATTATTGAAGACATCAAAAGCAGCCCTCCACAATAGCGTCATCGGGAACTGGTTTAGAATAACAATCGGTGTGCGTCAAGGATGCATACTCTCTCCAACACTCTTCAACATTTTCCTAGAGCACATTATGTTAGATGCCCTTGAAGATCACGAAGGCACAGTCAGCATAGGGGGTAGAGCAATCTCCAACCTCCGTTTTGTGGATGACATTGATGGATTACCCGGAAAGGAACAAGAACTGGAACAGCTGGCACAGAGGCGTGACACCACCTCCAGAGTTATGGAATGGAAATAAGTACAGAGGAGACCAAAATGATGACCAACAACACCAATGGCATCAACATGAACATCGAAGTCCAAGGCCAAACCCTCAACTCAGGCCTATTAGTTGTGATCTAAATACATGATATAGATTTAAACTTTTTGTAATTCAGAGAAAATTATCGGTTGTACCATTTTAGTGTAAGGTCCACAACGCCACCACACAACACGCAACACGGGGATCACCAACCTCGCCTCTGCCGAGCATCAAGCACCGTCTTTCACACTCTCATTCACTGCAAATATAATAAACCATACTTATAACGCTTCCATAATCCAAACATACCTGTCTAACCTAACTAACTACAGTGAACTTCGGATATAGTAAAGTGCCCTGGGACCAAATAAATCTTTAGTATAACCGAATATTTAATATAACCGAAAATCCGTTTACAGTAAAGTTTTTAAAGTTTACTTTACTATAACCGAAACTTCGTTTATAATACAGTTTTAGAGGTTTACTTGACTATAACCGACTTCGTTTATAATAACGATTTTAGAGGGTTAATTTAGCATAACCGAAACTTTGTTTTTTGTTTTAATTTAACGTTTACTAATCCGACACTCTCATTATAAAGAGATAGGAAACGCTGGTCTAAAGTGTATGTGGGTGCACAGGGCTGGATCAATCCATTTTCGAGGGAGGGGGTGGGGTGGGGTGCTAGTCTAGTTCTTTTTAAAATGTATGGTACAGAGTGGTGAAACACCACAAGTAAAATTCGCGGCGCAGTGGATAAGTCGCCGGTTTCCTATGCCGAAGGTCGCGGGTTCGATTGCCGCAAGGGGCGAACGTATGTGACTTAGGTACGAGACTATTGAGGTCACCGAGGGTTTTCTCCGGGCACTCCGGTTTCCTCCCTCCCTTCAATAATGGTACAGGATGCAGTCAATATAAAAATTTCAAAAATAAAAATTCGATTTTCTTCCGTCTTCTAATAGCGATCTCTCTGCCTGTACACCACCTGTTTGAGTGATGTATGTGTATTTGGTGTGTGTGAGGGTAAAATGAGACAGGTGAGCGTGTATGTTGGTATAGATCGCCGCGCTTTGAGCCTTGGGGGAAAGGCGCGTACATAGCATAGCATCCTGTCCTGTCCTGTAACTAACTGCCTTACATAACGTATTTCCAGTCGAACAAAAACTTCCATCTTCTACTTTCTTTATTTTTTTTTTGTTGTTGTTGTTGCCAAGGGGTGGGGGTGGGGGTGGGGGATGCTGCAGCACTCCTAGCCCCCCCCTCCCTACCCCCTGGATCCGGCCCTGGTGCAAGTAAAGAAGAAGAAAAGCAAAACAAATCAGTGAACAAAATAATGACTTCTCAAATTTCCATCTTTTACCAGGATTTCTGCAGAGTGTAATCGTCTGTGTGTCTATTTGTCTGTGTGTTCACGTAACTCAACATCGTTCTAAATTGAGCTGACATTTGGCGCGTTATATACATGTACATTGGAATTCGATCCCATTAATTGATTAGATTCACATAGTTGAACAGTTAAAATAAGACAGTGCAAATCGAACGAATCGCTTTCGTTATTACATATTTTAATTTAGATTAATATTTCTGTGTTGGTTTGTTGTCCCTTGCTGAATTCCACACGAAAACTATGTTTTCCCATTTTAAAAAACACCCCCACCCTCCCCAGCTCCAGCCCCACACCTCCGGACAGCCGTCTATAAGTCGTCGTGGAGACGTTTGTCTTACCAGAGTTGCCAAGAACAAAATTCAAAGTATTTATTTTGGTGGTTGGACAAGCAAGCTCTCTCTCTCTCTCTCTCTCTCTCTCTCTCTCTCTCTCTCTCTCTCTCTCTCTCTCTCTCTCTCTCTCTCTCTCTCTTTCTCTCTCTCTCTCTCTCTCTCTCTCTCTCTCTCTCTCTCTCTCTCTCTCTCTCTCTCTCTCTCTCTCTCTCTCTCTCTCTCTCTCTCTCTCTCTCTGTCGGACATGGCCTTTTCAAAATTTAGAATTTCTTCGTCTTTGTGTTTCCCTTCCCCCCCCATCCCCCAGTGGGTATTGCCTATTGCTATCGTAATTACAGGTAAATAGCAATTACATTACTTGAGTGAACATTATGAATATGCACTCATCGTCAAGATCTATTGTTTCTGGACACAGCCACATGATAACAAGTGATATTTCACGAAAGTGAAAAGGTCCTTTTAGTCTTTCGTATGAAGCCACCAGAAATCCACGGGAAATAGCTGAACACTTGCAGTAGGTCCATTGTCCCTTATTGGATTCCATTACGCTCACATATTATGTTGATTGATTATTTTTGTTTATTAACTCGGGTATTATAAACTCTTCAAGAATACCTCTCTTATAACCCAGTTTGTGTATATTGATTGAAATGTTACAGTATTATTTGTTTATGTCCGTGTGTGTAAGTTCACGTGTGTGTGAGTGTGTGAGAGAGAGAGAGAGAGAGAGAGGGTAAGAGAAAGAGAGAGAGAGAGAGAGAGTCCATTACCGATAAGAGATAACATGTGAGCCTTCGTGTCCTAATTATTTCAAACCAACCCTTTAATCGGAAGGATAAATCATAAAAGTAGATCATGAATTGTACATGTTGTACTATCGTCATTGTGGAAAAACAAAAGGCTCACAAAATTAAAGCAAACAAAGACATTAACAAAACCTAAACAATATGGTGGATTTTAAAAAAAGATGGTTTGTCTTGCAAAGCCATGCAACAGCTTAGGAATAAATCTCTTCTTTACTTCTCATTTGAAAGTGCAGTCCAGTCAAAACGTTGGTTTCCCAGTTCTCCATTGATTCGGATTCATCTCAGTACAAAAGGTATAATTATAATGTGTTCAACTTATAACACCCTTATTTAGTCATAAACGCATTTCATCATGTATAGCGAAAGTGAAGTCTAATTTGCTTTGTAAGTTTCTAAGCTAGGTACTCTTTTTCTGCCAAACAGTTAAATCTCTCCTTCAGTTTTTCACTCTCCTTCATAATCAAGATCAAGATTCAAGATAATTTATTGCCAAGTGAATAATACACAAGGAATGCATTCGGTAAAAGCTGCAGCACCACACAGAAGCACATATAAAACATAGAGAACATGTGAACAAGCTAACAGCAAATCACAATAAAAGGATAAGAAGATAAAGTCATGAAACGAATGAACTGTACAAAAGGGCAAATATATATTTGCTAGTCAACACACACACACACACACACACACACACACACAAACACACGCGCGCACACACACACATACACACACCAACACAAGCGCACATTGCTGACTCCCAGCCATCCAGTTTTCACTCTCCATCCATTCGGTCTCGTGTTACTGTAACATTAGCGCGCCTATGTGCAGCAAGTAGGCCTACTTGTACGAAACGAGCGACAAAGTTACTGGCTCTCGCCAACACGTTATGGCGACGACATGTGGTTAGGCAATGGGCAGAGAACTGGATATATACAATAAATTTGATAAACTGTGTTTATGAAGGAGAAGGACTACACTGTTGAATGCACTGACATTGGATACACTGACATTGGATACAGGGAAGAAAGAAGAGACGGCTTAGCATAGGAGGTAAGAGAATTAGAGAATAGTATGTTCGGCATGTGGAAATCCATGTTTAGCCTAGAGCAGAAGGGGGAGCTTTTCTGCAGAAAACACGAGACCCGTTTGACACAAGCCGCAGCATCCGTCACCCGCAACGACAACACCTCAGAGCATGCACACCAAACAAAAAATAATATAATATGTCATAATCACAGCTTTAAAAACTACAGAGTCACAGTAGCAGATATTGCCAAAAACCACTGTACACAAATATCACAAATACAAACACATCAGTTATATCACAAACACTGCATCATCCGCATAAAAAGGAGTAACAAAGTGTTCTTTATAAGATATGCATAATAGAGACCACCGATAAAACAACAGGAGACACCAATAAAGCCTAATTCAACAGAAACACCTAGGAAAAAAAAAAGTCTAACAACCCATTAAATGAAGTTCCACATTGGTGATGGCTCTAATATTAGTTGCCTAATCACCATTGTACACAGGGGAGGGTATTGCACAAAGAGTTTCCAAGGGTGACACTAGTATACAAGTCTTGTATTCATGCTTAGATGCAGATTACCCAACAGTGGACAGTGTATGGGGGGGGGAGGGGGAGGTGTAAGGGTAGAATATAGAAGTTATATACCATTCACACACACACACACTCATCCGTATTGTCTACGTTGTGGGGTGTTTAAGTATTAATGTATGTGCATACACACACACTCGCCCACATGCCCCCCACCAACACACGGGGGCGATCAGCCCATCTCAAGATTAAGCAGTTTAACTGCTTGTGGGAAAAAACTATTGAGGGATCTTGATGTGGTGCATCGAGGCATTCTTAATCTACGCCCAGAGGGAAGCAGCTGGAAGAGCTGGCTGGCTGGGTGGAGTTTGTCTTTATATATATTCTGAGCTCTGCGGTTGGCTCGGAGCAGATACATTGATTCAATTGATGGGAGAACGCTCCCAACGACTTTTGATGCCTGTCGTACAACACAGTCAAGTCTGTCCCTGTCCTGACTGCTCGCACTAGAGTGCCATACCACGACCGAGAAAGTGAGAACGCTCTCTACTATGGACCGGTAGAACAGTGACAGAATATTCTGACTGACTCTGAACTTTTTGAGCTGACGGAGGAAATACAACCTTTGGTGGGCTAATCACTGTTACTGTTGATGCGGAAAGTCCAAATTGTTCAGCAATTTCTTTTTTTTAAATTTTTTTCATCTTTGCATCTTCAAGTGCGTGAATTAGATCTATTTTAGGCTTCAGGGTAAGCGTGACGTGACGATGTTGCGTCATTATGAACGTCAGTAACTCTCATGAAACTTTAATACAGTAATCTCCCTTGAAACTTTATTATAAGCGGCAGCAAAACTCGCCAGGGGCCTTAGAAAACACTTTATTATAAGCGGACTTTACTATATTTTTTTTATTATATCCGATTTTTAAAAACAGAGACAAAGAAGAGTTTTGGTCGGGACCAAGACCGGACTTTACTAAAACCGAATATTTACTTTATCCGGCCTTTATTATATCCGGAGTTCACTGTACTGTCTTTGTCAACCGTCAGTGTCCACGGTCCAGTCACTGTCTTCTTGCTCTCTGGGGAGAAGGCAAAACAAGCAGACACACACAAACGTCACACTGCTCGTCACATCACCGACAAGACGTCACTTCCTAAACACAGCGCGTGCTCTCTTTCTGATTCACCCTTAATTCTTCCCCCTTTCGACGAAAAGGCACCCCTTCTCGCCGAAATGAGGCTCAATTGCAACAAAGAACTCGCATATCCTAAACACTGAACAGCATAAACACTAAGCAGCATAAAAAATAAACTCTGTAACGTAACTATCAAATATTCTGCCCCTTATCCCCATTCCTATCCTCTTCCCCATAACTCCACATCTTGAATCCGCACCCCTGGAAAAGAAAACCAAACAAACAAAACATATAAACAATCTCCATTCAATATATCAAGTAACATACATGCCGACTCTCCCTCCTGAATTATAATGACCACATTTCCAATTATGTTTACTAAAAATGTACTCCCCCTATCAATCATAACGCCCGAGAAACTCACCACCCAACAACTTGAGTCTCAGTCTATTGTAACTCGATGCGTTGAACACAAAATGTACTCCCCCAATTAATCATAACGCCCGAACATCACTGCAGAAAAAAGAACTGTATCCAATTTACCTCAACAAAATTGTGTTTTTCACTTGTTGTAATATTATATGAGATATTTTCCTATATGAGATATTTTCCTATATTAGAAGCAAATGCATGCAACATTCTAAATTATGAGCACTTGCATGTAAAATGTAAATACTGCAATGCTTCTTCAAAACCCTGAATATTGTGAATTATTCCATGAATATTACAATGTAGTATAATATATGTTTATTATTAGTAGTACTCCTAATATTTTGGTAAAACAATTGCGCCGGTAGACATTATTAATTTAATGAAAGGCCAATTCACCAATACCAATAACTCTAACAAAAGCTATTACAGAAATAGTATTTATTTGAGAAAGTATTTTCATATAGGCTGCGCTGTCAACGTACGTAGCACGGGGTGTTTAACGCAAACCTAATGCGATGTATACGTACGTTGACGATAGTATAAGGGAGGTAAAAGCGTTTATTAAAATAAATCCCTGGTCATGATTATGAAACAAAAGTTGTTTCCCTTCAACTGTAATGTTTTGGAAAGAAAAATCTTTTGGTTTAGAGGTAATTTTCAAACAAAAAGCACGAAGCACTTGTTGCTGGCGAAATATTCCGCCTCGTTCGTCGCCATCATGGCACGCAGAACATACACGGCAGAAGAGGTGGCGCAAATGTTTCAGGAAGAAAACTTTGATGATGACAGTATGAATGGCTGGAGGGGGTGATTACGATTCGGACGAAGAAGAAGATCGCCGCCTACAATCTTTAGCAGACGACGGTAGGTGAAAAAAACTTAGTTAATTTCACTAGATCTATAATAATATTATTTGCCTTTAGTTTTACACAGACTATTTCTGTATTTATCAGGTTTTGATTACAGTCCATTTTGGTTTACATAATTTTTGGTAATAAATCTTATTTCTATTTTGCAATTCTTTGCGTATGACTTCAAGAATGGGTGTGCAGTTGAGTGAGAGTGAATCTGCTTGCTCATGCCCCTAACTTTTCATCCATAATTGTACATGTACTAACAACAATCTTACACTATTTTGTGTCTGTTCTTTGGAATCTTTATTCAATTTCCTTTCATTTGATATTTATTTTATCTATCTAGGTGTAATAGTTTAGCAACAATGGCATATATAATAAGGCATGTGTGTTTTTAATCGTAAGTCAAATTTTTCTTTAGCACAGAGTAGGAAAAAAACATGTCAGCAGGCTAAGGGTTAATACTTTTACTGCAATTAGAGTGACTCATGTTCAAAGGTACTATTATATAGATGTGCCACCCCTTGGGGTCATGAGCAATCTTGCCACTGTAGATTGTTCAAACCTATAAAGGGAACAGTGAAAGCCACAGTTGAAAACCTGTCTTTCCTTTATAGGCAAGACGCTTCACTGCGGCAACAGTACCCCCGTTGGAGTGCCGGGGGTTTTCAGTATAAATAGTATCCCCACTTTATGGAAATTTAGTGCTTTAAATTCCCACTGTCGCTGTCTTCCTCATTTACTCTTTCCTATTCTTGCTCTGTCCTTCACTCTGCTATACTATCTTCTTCTTCGCTAGATCAATGACCTACCTTTTTTCTTGAAAACTCTTCCTGGACAAGACTCCTTGTTTGTGTATGAGGTCTGTTGGATCAGCTTGGGAGTGTTGGACGCTTTCTGCCGGGTGGTCACTAGGGCTTCCTATGAATGTACTATTTAGCACTATAGGCATTTTATATGTATGTGTTTGGTTGATGATTTATAATGATGTTTGTATTCTATTTTGTTTTTGTAACCGGGGTGTTCGCGTAGTTGAGGTCAACCCTCAGCCGTCCCCCGCGTGGGATGTCTTTATTGTAAAGTGACTGGCCGGTGGAGGGCATTCAATTTTCCCACTGGGGTTGTTACAGCAGATCTTTTATGCGGATCGGGGGTTGTCCGGTCCTGATTTGGCTCGGAAGAGTCCGCTGGACCTAAAGCAACAATAAATCAATCAATCAATCATAGATGTGCCTTTATTTGAAATACTAATCATACAACATTCATTAAAAAAATCACTTATTTATTTATTTATAATTACAATTTTATATAGTCCACAAATGTAATTGATGGTTTAGTTTTTATTTTAAATGAAGAAGGTCTTAAGCTGATTTCATATCCAAATATTTTACTGATACGATGTTTTACTGATATAATTTCTGTCAAATACAATTACAATAAAAGTCCCAAAAACCTATCACCACTACATCACCATTACATGTATCCCATTCGTGAAATAATGGCACCCACAACAGACTCAAATTGATTATGTTTTTACACAACATCCTTACTACAAGCGACGCCAACAAACAAAAACGTAATTCCAAATCAGACTGAAGTTTCACATCCTTTTATAAACAATAGACTACATTCAAGCAAAACTTTCCAAATTAAATGGTACCCTCATACATTTTCACTGAGTATAAGATAAAATAAGCCTAGAATAGAAAGATACCACACCCAAATTAACCTTATGCATTTCCTCCCTTTATTTAAAGACTACCAGTAAAATCACAGAAAGGACAAAGCACCACAACACAAACCAAATATCACGACCAAAACATGACGATCAGAATCATAAAATATTTTCAAGAAATACAGTGTGTTCCAAAAGTCTTGGGCACATTTGAAGTCCCCATATCTCAATTACTATGAATGGTAGTAAGATAAAAGTTGTGCCATTTTAAAGCTAATTACATTAAGTTTTTGTAAAGCTGTTGATTTTTTTAATTTATTTTCAGACCTATTAATGGCGTTCACTCAACAAGAAAATGCTGGGACGCGTTTGGCAAGAATTTGACTATCGGCTTGATGTGTGTCGTGTGACCAATGGTGCTCACATTGAACATCTTTGAACATACCATGTAAAAATTGAGATTACAAGCTTTCTGAATTTACCAGACGCGTTTTTATATCCTTAATAGTTTCGGAAATATTCAATGTCAAAATGTGCCCAAGACTTTTGGAACACCCTGTATACCACGGCTACTATCGTGGCCAGCTTCATTTTCGCATAGACGCTAGAGTCTATGGTTTTCGGCAACTAGGCTAGTGACCTCTGAACTCGTCCGTCCTTTACCACTCCCCAAAGTGGCCAACTGCCATCTTTTGGGAACGGACAAGTCCAGAGATCCCGGCCGATACATGTAGGTCTTAGTTTCAAAAATTCATTTAATTTCCGGATACCCAAAGAAGAAAATTTCAAACAAATGTCCTCCTAAAACTAACAGTGCCCGTGTGCATGAAGAATCTTAAAGGGCAACTTAAGCTTAAGTTCGCTTACTCCAGCTTAAGTTTGAACTCTCCGTGTGCTTGAGTAAGCGAACTTAAGCTTAAGTTGCCCTTTAAGATTCTTCATGCACACAGGGCCAGGTCCGCATCTACATGTCAGCGATCGCCAATGTAAGGCACACAACGCCACAACACAACACGCAACATGGGGATCACCAACCTCGCCTCTGCCGAGCGTCATGCACCTTCTTTCACACTCTCATTCTCTGCAAATATAATAAACCATACTTACAACGCTTCCGTACTCCAAACATACCTGTCTAACCTAACTAACTACTGTCTTTGTCAACCGTCAGTGTCTACTGGTAAACTGGTCTGCAAACGTGGACGCCTGCTGCAGGAAGGCAAACCAAAGACTCTTTTTCCTCCGCAAGCTCAGACAGTTCAGGGTCAATAGCACAATCCTGCAACTATTCTATCAGTCAGTGGTGGAGAGCATACTGTTGTTCAATCAACTATGCTACTACAACTCCACCAAGCTGGCAGATAGAGAGAGGATGGACAGAGTCACTTCAGCAGCAGCTAAAGTGATAGGGAAGGAGGTTAGACCCCTGGCGGAGACCTATAGCAGGGTGGCGCTGAGGAAGATCAGCAAGATTCAAGCAGATGTGTCTCACCCGCTGCATGAAACTGTTGCTGGGTGTGTGTCGAGGCGCAATACAGGGCGCTTAATCTCCCTGTGGGCCCGAACCTCTCGATTCAGTGACTGACTCCTTCCTCCCCATGGCTATCCGCCTGGCCAACAGTGCCCCACGACAAGGAGGCTGGGGATTGGCTCATAGGCTGTGACTTGCTCAGTAGGTCAGCAGACTGTTCATATAAACCAAGTCTTTCATCAACAAAAACAGTGGGCAAGAAATCAGGCTATGCACATGTGTGTGTGTGTGTGTGTGTGTGTGTGTGTGTGTGTGTGTGTGTGAAATAATATGTTATTTTATAATGTAGTCTAAGGCATGCATTATTCTATTATATTTTATAATTATTGTTAGTTTGACTTTGAGTGACATGTAATGCATATGTGTGTGTGTGTATATATATATATATATTTAAAATATATATATATATATATATATATATATATATATATATATATATATATATATATATATATATATATATATATATATATATATATATATATAAGTGTATGGGTGTATATATGTGTATGTATATGTATGTATATATGTGTATATGTATGTATAGATATCTATAAATATGTGAAAGTGTGTGTGTGTGATAGTGCGCGTGTGCTTGTGTGTGGGTGTGTGATAACGTTATGATCTTAATCACTGTAGATATCATCATCATCATAATTATTTATTTTCAGTTTAGTGTGTGGTTTTTATTGTTTGAGATGTTATATGCAGATGGACACTGCAATAAGAATTTCCTTGCAGGTACATGTATTTGTGGGGACAATAAAGAGTCTGTATTCTGTATTCTGTACTGTCTTCGTGCTCTCTGGGGAGAAGGCAAAACCAACAGAAACACACAAACGTCACACAGCACGTCACATTACCGACAAGACGTCACTTCCTAAACACAGCGCGTGCTCTCTTTCTGATTCACCCCTTACGTTACCCTCCCAGCATCACCGGGTCAGGTTTTTCATTTTCATCAACAGAGGATAGGAGTAGCAAGCACCAAAGAAGTAAGACCAGCAGGCAGCATGTCCATTGTTGAAGCAAGAGCGTTTTGGCTGACGACGATGCTTGCAGTTTTGAACAACTGCGACAGCAGCGTTGTCCCCAACCCCACCATAACAATCCACACCAGGCCTTTCGATTGTCCTTTTATCATCGGGACAGAGCGTCCCATATGCTGCACAGCACCCTACATCCTACTGGATTCTCCGCAGTTTACCTTTCAAATCTCCGAGAACAACATCCCTTTTGGCAATATCAAGACTTACTTCGACCCGAAGTTAGGCGCAACAGTTAAGTCGATTTGCAGTATAGGGAAACTCACTTCTTCCCTCCATGAACAGGACGCATCGTGTTACGTCACGTACAACGTACAGACAAGGGGTTCATTCGAAAACTACAAATTCTTTATCTCTTCAGTAATCTATGTGGTGTATTTTGACCAGCCCGTTCTCCAATGTCCCGAGCACGTGGCTTACACAGATGGATCCAAGAACTGCACCTGCGTGGTGAGTAGGAACAGCGTGTAGCACTGTCACTATGCAGTACTACTCCCCAAATCATTCAGGCTCAAAGGGCGGCGATCTATACCAACATATACGCTCACCTGTCTCATCCACCCTCACACACACCAAACAACATCAATCACTCAAACAGGTGGTGTAAAGGCAGGGAGATCGCTATTAGAAGACGGAAAGAAAATCGAATTTTTATTTTTGAAATTTTTATATTGACTGCGTCCTGTACCATTATTGAAGGGAGGGAGGAAACCGGAGTGCCCGGATAAAACCCTCGGTGACCTCATTAGTCTCGTACCTAAGTCACATATGTTCGCCCCTTGCGGGAATCCAACCCGCGACCTTCGGCATAGGAAACCGGCGACTTATCCACTGCGCCACGAGGCCACCCCCTTGTCAAAACAGAGGCTGGGGTTCGGATGTTTCGGTAATCAATTAATTGATTTATGTATGTTTGTATGTATGTATGATTTAGGAAAATGCCGGGTCTTGTTAAAAAAAAAAAGGAATTCGTTGTGTGTGTGTGTGTGTGTGTGTGTGTGTGTGTGTGTGTATGGGTGTGTGGGTGTGTGTGTGGGTGTGTGTGTGTTTGTATGTATGTTTCTGTATGTATTATGTAATGTTTTGGAAAATGTCAATTTCTGATTTGTTCAGGTAATTTGTTATTGACTCACATGCATATTCATTCCTCATCCCCCCCCCCCCCCCTTCTCTTCATTCTCTAAATTTTGATTTCAGGTGTTTTGCAAATATGTGCGAGATGAGTCCTATATAGTCCAAAAATGACACCTAAAATAATTTCCGTCCGTCCGTCCGTGTGTCTGTCGCAAGAGGACCAGTTTAACACAGCAGTAAGGCTACAAGCCTACCCGCTCAGTCTGCGTTGGCCTATGTACGTTAAATCGCTGACCAGAAGACTAGCAGTTAGAAAGTCCCCTATATGCTTACGTGTCCGGGGACGTTAATCTACCTTGAAGTAGCAGTTAGGGTGTACTACACATGTGTAGGCCGTAGCATAAGCCGGCTGACGTTTAGCCAGTAACACCCACCCCTGTTAGAGGGCGCTCAGGTATGACTAGGTTTGGCGGGGTTTTGCTGACCACACAGCTAGGTAGATTCATTCTGTGTCTGAACCGCACGCAAGAAGGAGCTAAGCTCTGAAAGATCTCTCTAAGTGAAAACTAAAGCAGGGACTGGTGAAATTCTGTTCAACCGAGTTAGCCACAGCCTGACATTGTCGAAAAGGTAAATGATCTATCTTCTGTTTCATCGGGCTTTATTGATATTTTTGCTGTATTATGTTTGTGAAGTTTTGCCATGTTTAGAATTGTGAATGTTAGTCAAACTTTTCTTGACCACATGGCGAACCCGACCGGCCTCGTCACCATGAAGTATCCCCTACAGACCCACTGTTGTTTCTCCTATGTGTAATATTGCAGACCAGTGGCTGTACCGGAGAATATGTATAGTGTTAATTACTTCTTCATGTGTTTAGTTTAGCCATACAGAGGTGCCATCCAGTACGGATTGACCGAATTTAATTCCGGCAAAGTGAATTAAATACGGAAATACGGTAGGTTTTATACAAAAATACGGAGGAGAAGTTGCCGATCGTTTATCTTTGCCAGCGGTGCTTCTGTACCGGTTTCTGGTCTCATAATAGTACTCCTGCACTCACTGAAAGTCGCTGTGTTCAACAAGCTGATTTTCATGGTGATTTTAGAGTAAAACAAGTATGGTGTTCAACAAGCTGATTTTCATGGTGATTTTAGAGGACTGAAAATAGCCTGCTTTTTCATAGGGAAGCCTGTCGTTACTAGATAGTGTCATAGGCTGGGTTTTGTGAGAAAAAAACTGGTCCGGAAATACTGACAAGAAGATTAGAGGGTTGGCACCTATGTGTATAGGAAAAAAGTGGAGATTCCAGTGGACCACGGACTTAGCAGAATGTTCGTTGCTTATATAGGCTTATATATAAGTGGAGCTATCACTGAGGGCTATTTCTGCCATCAGTGAGACAATCTGCACAGCCTTAGTACAACACGGTGTTGCAGAAATTCGTCTCATATTTTGCAAAAGAGCAGGCATCGTTGGCCCGAAGCAGAAGGAAGACCATTAAGAGTCCACACTGACATTCGGCCTGCATTGGAGCATCGAGCACTGAGCTACGATAGCCCCACAGTCTGCCAATCAGGAGAAGACCCGACCACAACACCGCTCATCGACTAGAAAGCTAAGTCCATTGAAACCGTGCACCAAAACTGCTCTAGACGGACTGTGCGATAGTCCACTCTTCCAGAATACTGAACAGTATGACAGAGAAAGCACTATTAGCCCAATGATGAGACTGTAGCTGCATAGACCTATCTAGGAGCGAACTATTCGAAGTGACCTATCTAGGAGCGAACTATTCGAAGTGATATTTGGACATTTAAGTTAGTATAGTGATTAGAAGATTTTGTATAGAGTAGAGGAAATAAATGTGTGATATTTACTGCTACCAAGTGGCTGGACTACCTATGTTTCATAGCCATGTGAGAGCTAGTGTGTCAGTGAATCTTTAACCATTTTCTCCCTATCTCTGTAACCCCAGCCTAACACAGACCGAGCTAAACTTATAAATGTATTAAGATTAGTCACCGGGTGATTAACTAGCCGATCCCCACAGACGAAAGACGAGTGGGTAATGGCATTCAATTGTGCAGAGCCCAGCAACAATAGACCCACCGTCACACTGTCTGTCCGCCGTCTGTC
The DNA here is from genome assembly GCA_036898135.1 of Oncomelania hupensis. Taxonomy (NCBI): domain Eukaryota; kingdom Metazoa; phylum Mollusca; class Gastropoda; order Littorinimorpha; family Pomatiopsidae; genus Oncomelania; species Oncomelania hupensis. The sequence continues at coordinate 8,916,790 of CM072511.1, read as the reverse complement.
TGTGCAAAACTTGCAAGTGGATTGCTATCTCAGAACCTATTTCAACTATCATGTCTCAGAACCTATTTCAACTATCACATCTCAGAACCTATTTCAACTATCACATCTCAGAACCTATTTCAACTATCACATCCCAGAACATATTGCAACTATCGCACCCAAAGTTTGTAAGGTGGTGTATATCGATGAGACCTCATGAATGATCAGTAAATGAATGACGTGACTTCAATGTCAAAGCCACAAAGTTAACAAATGTTAGTTAAAAAATGAAACTTTTTCACAAAATTTCACTTTTTTCTAGGTTATTAATATTGAATTTATGGTTCTTTGATGCATGATAGATATAAATGAGACATACATACTGTATATAAGCCTACAAATTTGGTTAACCTCACGTCAAGGTCACTGGAGCTGTCCAAAGTCTGTTAGTATAGGTACTTTTGACCTTTAACTATGAGGGATATACAACTTGTAAAGTCCAAGCTTGTATTTAAAGATGATAGATTAATATTTCATATATGTTCCATTTTTGCCTTGATCTTGAAGGTCAAGGTAATTTTAGGCCTTGCAAAAATCATACAAGAAATAGATCATCGTACAGTTTAATGGCTGTTTATTTAACCCATAGCATAGTATGCAACCACAGTTACACCACCAGAGCATCGGGCCTTACAAAGATCATTGCACGGTGCAAGAAGGAAGAAGAAGCGGGAGGCAGAAAAAGAGGTGGGAGGACAACATTCGAGAATGGACTGGCTTGACATTGAGCGAAGCCATGGGGACTGCTGAGGACAGAGAAAGATGGAGTACACTGGTTAAACGTTCATCTGTGGTGCCCCAACGACTTTCGAGTTATAGGATAGGATAGGATGCAACAACTTTGGATTATTTGATCAGACATGCATGAGAGGTCACGTAAGGTCAAGATCATCCCAAGGTCAAGGTCAATGAAGTTTCAGGGTCATCGCAAGGTCACAGTTGGTTTTTTTGTTGTTTTGTTTTGGGGGGAGGGGGAAGGAGGTGGTGGTGGCATAATACAAGTTTTGCTGTACTTTATTTCATAATATATGAGTGTATTTGGAGCCACTGAAAGGTCATCTCAAGGTCAAGACCATAGAAAGATCAGTCAGTATTTGCATTTTAATGCAAGCGTTTCATTTTCTTTTCTTCTGGGCACTCATTTTCATGTTAACTATTGTGAATTCTATAAAGAGCACGCGAGTTTTATTGGCTTTGCCCTTCTAGTTGTTTTTGAATTATGCTTTTGTTTTAGGTGAACTGTTTGTTTCGGCAACTCAGTTTTGTTTTCTTTTCTAAATGGTTATTTTTAGGTGAACCGTGTGTCTTTTCCAACCTCCGAGATGAACGCGTATTTTAAGCTGGTATGGGTGAAGAACAACGTGGTGTTTCTCAATAACTCCTTTAACCAAATGAGGACGGAGACCATTGATCCCGGGAGCTACAAACATCCGCCTCTGTGTGTAACCCAACAGTACAGTATAAAAGAGTACAGTACTTAGCATTTACTTGTAATCAGGGTACGTTTCCATACGAGTACGACGGAAATTACGGGCAGCGATGCCGGCGCAGTTTTTTCTTTATTTTTGGCTACAAGCAAAAGACACGCAATAATATTCGCACCCCTTAAAGGGCGCGCTAGATCAAACCTCTGCTGACTCGCTCCCGTGTATGCCATAGGGATACGGACCTTAAGGCTATATCTCAAGGTGTATTCTGGATTGACCGATTTACGTCATTTATCTGTCATTTCAGTTCATGCATGTTACAGACACTGTAATTGCTCATTTTGTGTTAAAATAAAGTTCTATTGTTTTGTATTGTATTGTATTTTGTTGTACTGACAAAAGTCGTTTGTTCATTTCCTTCATTCAAGCCAAGCAATCTTTATTCATGTTGCAGAGTCATTTTAATGCATATGCATGTGTGTTTGCATATGTGTGTTAATGTATGACGAATATTAGGAGACGAGAGAATTGAATGATAGAGAGGGGTCATGTACCGTGAAGTTGCGAGTTACAGCGAGACTATTTTGTTTCGCAGTTGGTCCTAACCTTACCCTTCAACAATGGCGCCCAACGTTGGGCGCCATTCTTGGAGGGTTGGTGCAAGAAGGGAACTCCTCGTGGGTTTGGGTGCGTAGAGTGGCAGGTAAGGTGAGGAAGGATGGAGAAAAAGATTAAAGGAAACAAGAAAACACGAAGACAAGGCTATGTCGATATGTTGCAATGGTTCGCTAGTGATTCAAACCAATCCTCCAAATAAGAAAACCTCTGAAACAAATAATAGAATGGTAAAAGCTAAATTAAATTAATTAAAACAATCGAATTGTTGCAATTCTTACTACAATGGCATATATAAAAACTAAGGGTGTTACACTCCGTTTGATGATGGTGTTTTTCTTTATCAGTATTTGATTCAGCCCCGATGCTGAAGTCCTGATAAGGTGTAACTCAGATTCGTTTATTCACACAGCCTGCTCAATCAGCATACAAGTCACAAAGTCGATGTATGAAGTTTTCCACTTTTATTCAGCACACATCAACAACTGCATACAATTCTCAACTCAACTCAACAACTTTCACAGCAACTCTCCATCAACAACTTCTCTCTTTTCTGGAACAATTTGGTATACTGTAGAAATGACGTACTGCCACCAATCGAACTAAAGATCGTCATCACTGACTTACGTCATCACACATTTCTTCTCCTTCCGGATCGTTCCTTCAAATTTCTACAATTATCCCGAATCTTCGATCGATAGTAAACAAGCCGATCCAGAAGATTCTACAACAATATCGACTAACGGAAATTATCAACGTTATACAAAGCCTTTCCTAACAACAATGCAAACTCAAATCAAAGGTAAATAAGCTCTATTATTGAATACTTTGCAAATCGAAACGATTAGATCTATCGTACACGCTTCCGGCATACTTTCGTTCGCGTTTCAACGTAACATAACCCCCCACTCAAGAAGAAATTTACCCAATTTCTTTCAACAACGTTGAAACGTAATGCACAAACAAAGTTCAGAATTAAAACTTATTTCAGACTGTCTGAACACTGTCAATGTTCTCAGCTCATTCACACAGAGTCAATGGTTTTCATCTTCAAATCTGTCTGGATATTGTCAATGTTCACAGTTTATCTACACGGTCAATGTTTTTTACTCACACACTCTGCTGAGGAAGTCCGCACCAACATTGTCTGATCCTTTGATAGATTCTACTCGCATGTTAAAGTTCTGCAAGTACATAGCCCATCTCATGATGCGACTGTTCACAAACTTGGCAGAGTTCAAGTAAGTTAGCGGCTTGTGATCAGTCTGTAGCACGAACTTCACTCCTTGAAGGTACAGTTCGAACTTCCGGATTCCCCATATGATGGCAAGGCACTCTTTCTCCATGGTCGAGTAATTTTTCTCAGCCCTGGACAGCTTCTTGCTGGCGTAACTGACCGGAAATAGTTTCCCTTCGTGCTCTTGCATCAGTATGGCGCCGATGCCTTCGTCCGCTGCATCTGTCCTTAAGACGAATTCCTTGGAAGTATCGGGCAGTCGTAGCACCGGATCCTTCGAAAGGAGGTCGCGCACAGTCTGGTATGCCCTCTCCTGAGACGGTCCCCACTGCACTTGGTTTGGACAGCCTTTCCGCACCAGGTCCGACAAAGGTGCTGTGATGGCTGAGTAGTTCGGTACGAACTCCCTATAATACCCAGCCAATCCCAGGAAAGATCGTACTTGCTTCTTTGTTTGGGGACGTGGAGCGTTCAGAATTTTGGTGACGTTTTCTAGCAGAAGCCCCTTTTGTCCTTCTTTCAGCGAATGGCCGATAAAGTCGACGTTGTCAGTCCCCAGAATGCACTTACTGGGTCTCACGGTCAGGTTAGCTTCTGTTAGACGGTGAAACAGCTCCCTCAAGGTCTGCAGATGCTCTTCCCAGGTGCGGGTGTGGACTAGCAGGTCGTCCCAGTAACACACGACGTTGTCCATCCCTTTGAGCATCTTCCTCATTCCTCTCTTCAGGGTAGCTCCGCTGTTGACCATGCCAAAGGGCATCCTTAGGCACTCGTACGTCCCATCAGGAGTTATGAAAGCAGTCTTTGGTATGTCCTGTTGACGCACGGGGACTTGCCAATAACCCTTGCTGAGGTCAATCTTTGAGAAGATTCTACTCCCCGATAGTTGGCGGAAGAGGTCTGCTGCGGTAGGCATCGGCTCAGGGTCGAAGACGGTGATCTTATTAACCTTCCTGTAGTCGATGCATACTCTGTTGCTACCGTCCTTCTTCTTCACGACCACGACAGGGGACGCGTAGGGGGAACTGGACTCCCTGATGATGCCCATCTTCAGCATCTCATCGATGTCTTTCTTCAAGGATTCACGGGCCTTGAAGGGGATCGGGAAGGGCTTGGATCGAACAGGGATATTCGAAGTGAGGTGGACTTCGTGTTCGACCAAAGTTGTAGAGCCAGGGACATCGCTGAAGTTGTGGGGAAACTCGCCCATAAGATCCTTGAGCTCCATCTTTTGACCTTCCGTCAAGCTTGGTCCTAGCTTAACATCATCGATGCCTTCTTTGCTGTGGAAGTCTCCAAGTTCCAACAGTTCCTCGCTATCAAAGCTGTTGTCGATCTCAGCTGCTGTTGCCACATGCACAGTCTCTGATGGCCTTTCCACGTACAGCTTGAGGAGGTTGGCGTGGTATATCTTGGAATGCTGGCCGACCTTCACCTTGTAGTCGTTGATCCCCACCACGGTCTCCACTTCGTACGGGCCTTTCTCCACTGCATCAGCAACTTATTGTGATCAGTAGGTAGCAGCACCAGCACTTTGTTGCCAGGTTTAAACTTCCTGTTCACAGCCCTACGAACATAATAGTGCTTTCCACAGTCTTGGGACTTCTTCAGGTTTTCTCTGGCTATCTCGAGAGTCTGCTCCAGCTTCTCCCGTAGCTCAAACACGTACTGGTAGCTGTTCTTCACCTCTGGGGTGTCTACTTCTTTCGTCCACAGTTCTTTTAGGATGTGCATCGGCCCTCGGATGGTTCTTCCGTACAGCAGCTCGAACGGAGAGAAGCCGGTGGACTCCTGCGGTACTTCTCTGTAGGCGAAAAGTAAGGCGTTGATATAGCGATGCCATTGTCTGGGCTGCTCGCTGCACAGTTTCTTCAGGGTGGACTTCAGCGTAGCATTGAACTTCTCGACAAGCCCGTTGCACATCGGGTGGTAGGGTGTCGTAGTCAAATGCCGGATGCTCAGCAGTCTGTTCACCTCCTTCATGGCAGTCAGAGACGAACTGCGTCCCGAGGTCTGTCAGGATCTCTTCAGGCACTCCGAGTCTGCTGAACATGTCCACCAGCGCCTCTGCAACAGTCTCAGTGTCAATCTTCTTCAGAGGCACTGCTTCTGGGTACCGAGTCGCATAGTCCACTAAAGTCAGTACCCACCGATGACCTTCTTCACTCGGAGGTCTTATTTCGCCGATTAAGTCTAAGGCCACCCTCTTGAAAGGTCGGTCGATCAGAGGCATCCTCTGCATAGGCACTTTCGGGACACTTCCTCGAGGTATGGTCTTCTGGCAAATGTCACATGATCGGCAGAAACGGCTGACGTCCGCATGAAGCCCTGGCCAGTAGAACACCGCCTGGATTCTGTCTGACGTCTTCCTGATGCCTAGGTGACCTCCCATAATTGAGTCATGCGCTACTTCCATCACCTGGCGCCTTAAGGGTAATGGTACCAGTACTTGACGTAGTGGTTTACCTCCGTTGACCCTCGGGTGCTGGAAGATTCTGTACAGGATCTTGGCCTTCACCTCAAAATAGACCGTGCCATTGCCCTTGGTCACGTGGTCTTGGCGGTTCCTGTACTTGTTTAAAGTGCTATCAGCTTCCTGGAGCTGGATCAGCTTATCTCTGTCCACGATGGCAGCTTTGGAGTTGTCGGCGACCTTCAGTGGCGTAGACATCTTGTCTCTCTTGGCCTGGGCCCTGGTAGTAACAGCACCGACGATCTCTGGTCGGCAGGGCTGAGCCGGAGTAACCACATTGTCCCGTAGCAGCTCTGTAAGGTCTCCATCGGGAAACGGCAATGGATCCTCCTCCACAACTTCGACGCGTTGGATTGAGGCAGGACTCCACTCTGGATCGGGGTCGTCGGGTCGTCTCGCGCCGTCGATGTTCCCGATCATCAAATCATACAGCGGCTTCTTCAGGCAAACCGCTTCGACTTCGCCTATGTAGAAAGGGGTGTTGACATGAATCTTCGCAACTGGCGCTCTCACACATTTGCTGTCGGCCATAAGTGTCCATTTTGAATCGCCAGTGAACTGTTCTTTAGCGATTAGGTCTTCTCTGACGATGACCCCACTGCAGCCAGAGTCTCTTAAAACAGTCACTTCATGATTTCCGACGCGTCCCTTTGAAACAGGCATGTTCTGGACGGTCACAGCTGCGCTGGCGACGACGGGGATGGATTTTCCGTTGGCAAGGAGAAGTTGGCCATCGGTCATGCACTCTTGCACGTCCGCAGGGGTAGCTGTGCGCTTGGTCTCACTCGGAAGAATGACGCTCCCGCCGCACACTTGATGGTCAGATCTACTGTTTTGCCGTTGATTGGAGAACCGCCTCTGCCGGTTGCCCGCCGCTGCGTTGTCCGTACTGCTCCGCTGTCCGCTACTTTTGTTTTGAGGACAATTAGCCGCCCTGTGGTCTGTAGCGTTGCAGGTGAAACAGCCTCTTGAATGCCCTTCCCTGGGAGGTGGCGTGGAGTCCGTTTGTCTCTGGCTCGTCTGGCTCCCCTGGATCTGGTTCACATGGTTTCCAGTTTTCTGAAAATGTTTCGTCGCGCTGGGTGGCCCCAGGGTCTTCCCATGAGCGATGAGATATCTTTCAGCAGCCTCAGTCACATCTTTAAGCGTCTGCAGCTTTTGTTCTTCTAAGTGGGTCGCTAGGTCCTTGTGACAGGCATTGAGAAATTGTTCCTTCACGATCAGGTCATGGAGACTGTCGTAAGACTTCATTTCGCCTGATAACTCCACCCACTTGTGTAGATATGACGACAGGCGCTCCACAAACTGCTTTGGCGTCTCGTCTGACTTAGGCCGGCATTCACGGAAGCGTTTACGGTAGCCCTTCTCTGTAAAGTTGTAGCACTGCAGTAGGGCCTCTTTCAAGACGTCATAGTTTTTGGCGTCATCGTTCGACAGTCTGGTGTAAACTTCGAGCGCTTGCCCTGTCAGAAGTGCACTTAGTCGAATCGCCCAGTCTCGAGGTTGCCAATTGGAGCTTTCGGCGAACCTTTCGAATCTCGCCAGATAGGTGTCGATCTGGTCCTTCCCGTCGACGAAAGCTGGCAATTTTGGAGCCGTATGGTCGTTGGTGGCTTGTGGCGCATGCTGATTGTTCTGGATACGCGCCAACTCTAGCTGGTATTGACGCTCAGCTTCTAATCGTCTCTCTTCCATCTCTCTTTCTTGACGCCGCTCTTCTCTTTCTTCTCGGCGACGCTGCTCTTCTAATTCTCTTTCTTCACGGCGACGCTGCTCCTCTATTTCTCTTTCTTCACGCCGTCGCTCATCTTCTCTTTCTTCACGCTGACGTTGTTCTTCTCTTTCTTGTATTCTCTCCTGAGACTTGACGTACTCCGTCAGCTGTTTGCCTTTTAGATTCAGTTGCATCCCTTTCTGCCAGAAGTCAGCCATCTTGATGCTTCTGGAAAGTTCTTTTCTGGAAAGTTCTTTTTCTAGAAAGTTCTTGACTGTAGAGTTCTTTTTTTTCTGGATCTTGACTGTGCTGTACCTTTCTAGACTGTTCTAGAACAGCACGCTTTCTGCAGTAGCGCTGATGCTTGTCACTAGTCGCCTTTTTTGACGCAGGCCCCGCTGTCCTCGTCGTATGCGACGCTGCACCACGCTGGTGTTGATGTATACGCTCCTGTGCTGAAGTAGACTCGACGTCCGTACGTCGCTCTCTCTAATACTGGCGATGTAGCTCCGAGACTGTCCCTCGACGTAGTCCTGCGGCAGCCACGTAGTCCCGACTGGTTGTTCGCTCACGAAGCAACTCTTCAGTGACTACACGCCCTTGCAGTCAACCCGAACCTATCGGTGATGTAGTCCCAGTATGTTGGCCCCTCTCGACGCAACTCGTTGGCGGCTACCCTCGATGACTGCCTCTCGTAACGTTGACTCGCTTGTTGTAGCAGTTGAACCCTTGGCTATGGCGTGAATCGCGGCTTGACCCCCAAAATGTTACACTCCGTTTGATGATGGTGTTTTTCTTTATCAGTATTTGATTCAGCCCCGATGCTGAAGTCCTGATAAGGTGTAACTCAGATTCGTTTATTCACACAGCCTGCTCAATCAGCATACAAGTCACAAAGTCGATGTATGAAGTTTTCCACTTTTATTCAGCACACATCAACAACTGCATACAATTCTCAACTCAACTCAACAACTTTCACAGCAACTCTCCATCAACAACTTCTCTCTTTTCTGGAACAATTTGGTATACTGTAGAAATGACGTACTGCCACCAATCGAACTAAAGATCGTCATCACTGACTTACGTCATCACACATTTCTTCTCCTTCCGGATCGTTCCTTCAAATTTCTACAATTATCCCGAATCTTCGATCGATAGTAAACAAGCCGATCCAGAAGATTCTACAACAATATCGACTAACGGAAATTATCAACGTTATACAAAGCCTTTCCTAACAACAATGCAAACTCAAATCAAAGGTAAATAAGCTCTATTATTGAATACTTTGCAAATCGAAACGATTAGATCTATCGTACACGCTTCCGGCATACTTTCGTTCGCGTTTCAACGTAACAAAGGGTATGCATAACATTATAAATACTAACAACAGTATTTATAAACATAATATGCTTGTACAAAATATAAAATATCCTTCAATGAAACCGACTGAATATAGCATGACGAATAATAAGGTAATAAGAATAACATCAATAATTCAAAAATAAATACTTTGAGGCACCAATATAATACATAATTCTCTACGTTACCACTCATATCTAAAGAATATGATTATCACTGTACATATTTAATATAAATAATATGAAATCAGACAATATAAAAGGTGGATATATATTCAAAGTAACACTATACATAACATACATAAAATACATTTTTCGGCTCAGCAGTTCTAAATAAAAATGGCAAAACTAATTCTTAGCAAATAATATATTAATTATTACAAATATATTCATATCCTATCTTATCCTATCATATCCCATCCCGTAAGTCGAAGGTCGTTGGGGCTCCAAAGATGATCGTTTAACCAGCGTACTCCTTTCTCTGTCCTCTGCAACCCTCATGGCTTCGCTCAGTGTCAAGCCAATCCATTCTCGAATGTTGTCCTCCCACCTCTTTTTCGGTCTCCCCTCTTCTTCTGCCTCATTGCACCGTGCCTTGCAGGATGGTCTTTGCAAGGCCTGACGCTCTAGTGACGTGGCCATACCATCGGAGTTTCCGTTTCTTCACCACTTTGAGCATATCATCGTGTTGTCCAATGGCTTGTGTGATGGTCTGTCGGACTTCGCGTTGGTGATGTGCTGGGCATAGGAAGTACCCAGAAGTCTTCTGTAGCACCTCATCTCCATGCGTTTTTATTCTTCGTTGTAGAACTGCTGTGAGTGTCCATGTTTCGCAAGCGTAGAGGAAGATGGAGATGACTAGGGAGCGCAGGAATCTTACTTTGGAATGTAGACTGATGCGCCTGTCTTTTCAAATGGGCATTAACCTTGTCAGGGTCGCAGTTGTTTGAGCGATCCTAGGTAGGAGTTCCTGTCGGGACCCATTGTCTGATACAATGGCTCCTAAATATTTGAAGCTATGCACTGTGTTGAGGGATTGGCCTTGGACTTTGATGTACACGTTGATGCCATTGGTGTTGTTGGTCATCATTTTGGTCTTCTCTGCACTTATTTCCATTCCATAGGCCGTGGAGGTGGTGTCAAGCCTCTGTACCAGCTGTTCAAGTTCTTGTTTCTCTTCAGCCAATCCATCAATGTCATCCGCACAACGGAGGTTGGAGATTGCTCTACCTCCTATGCTGATTGTGCCTTCGTGATCTGCAAGGGCGTCTGACATGATGCGCTCTAGGAAGATGTTAAAGATTGTTGGAAAAAGTAAGCATCCTTGACGCACACCGATTGTTATTCAGAACCAGTGTTTGATGGCGTTGTTCTGGATGATTGCCTTGTCATACAGGCTTTTGATGGCTTCAGTAATGTTAGGGCTGATGTTGTACACTCTCATGGTTGCCCACAGAGCTGCATGCCAGACTCGGTCGAACGCTCTCTTGAAGTCTACAAACACATGATGTAGATGCTGATGGTGCTGTAGGTATTTCTCGCAGATTATTCTGAGGTTGAAAATCTGTTCAGTGGTACTTCGCCCTGCCCTGAATCCTGCTTGTTCTTCAGCTATGATTTGTTCAGCTTGGGGTTTCAACCTGTTGAGTATCATTTTCAGGTGGACCTTACTGGGATGACTGATTAGGCTGATGGTGCGGTAATTTTCACACTCCTTATATTTTTTGGGAAGAGTGATGGCATTAATAATACTATATTATACAAAATGAATAGCTTGCCTCATCAGATAGAAAAGAGGTTTACAAAGTATTCCAAAATACAAAACAGTTGCACAAATAATAAGCTTAGGAAAAATACGTCTACTCACAACCACATACCATGAAAGAGTGATAAAATACTACACTATTGAACGCATTTCAAATATGCATCAAATGCGCAGACTCAAATCACGTGAAACTAACAATTATAACATACAACAAGGGAAATAACTCAATAAAATCATCTTTTCTTTACCATGCTGATTACGTTCCACTATAAAACCAATTATACTATCATTGAATATTCTTGTCTATCTCCTATTATTCTTGATACACACTTACAAACACACATACATAATAAACACAAAATGACTGGCACATTCGCACCTGCTAACAAAATGACATCCTCGTCATTACACTACAAAAGGTAACGAAATTACAAAATTAACGATTGTTATGTAGGCAAATCGCAAAAACATGAACACAAAATAGCGGTTCTGACTAAAATGCATAGTTGCCACCTTTCCGCCTACGGTCGGAAAATCAGATTTTTGCTGAAGCCTACAATCGGAAATCCGATTTTTCGAAAAAAAATTATATAGAAGTAAACGAAACAAGATTTGTATCAGATTTGTGTAAAGATGCACAGCTGAAAGGGGCAAAACCCGCGTATCCGGTTGATGACTTCCGGCCGGTCTGAGACTGAAGCATGGATATTGTGACTTTGTGTTCCAATCATGCTGTTTTTAGAGGAAAATACCGATACTGGAAAGAAAAAAGCGTGAGAGGTAGATAAGAGAATGAAGAATAAGTGGAGGTGGGAATGGATGTCAGATAAGTTTGATCCTGATGGCGATGAATGCCGGTTGTGGCTGAGAAAATTGGATCAGCCTGGTTTGAAAAAAACCAATGCTTTTTGTTCTTGTGCAGGGGCGGATCTTGTTCTTGTGCCACTTGTGCACGTGCACACACCCCTGGCGGTCCCCCCAAAAAAATAAGGAAAAGGAGGGAGAAAAGGAGAAGAAAGAAGAGAAAAAAAAAACTAATTCTCACTCACCACAGTTTCATGTACCTCCAAATTAGTTTTTTTTTTTTAATTGTATGTGACCAAACTTGTACATGCATCAGGTCAGTTTTGAATAAAACTGATGTCAGTGGCTATTTCTTGTTTTTATTTGCAGTAACTTTGTCTTTGTATACGCCTTTATGCAAGATGTTCTGCTATTGTAAATTTTATCATCAGAGTTTGCAGAGGGGTGTTTGTGTGTATGTGTGTGTGTGGTAAGGGGGGGGGGGACTAAACTTAAAGAGGACTTTTAGCACAAAACAATACTATTTTCAGTCCTTAAAATAATGCCCAAAATGCACCAGATTGCACAGATTTTAACCATTATTTTCAAATTTTTAAGGGGTGGCATGCCCCCCGAACACCCTAGTACACTCGCCTGCTTCGCAGGCTCGCGCTTGTGGCTACGCCACTTCGCATTAGTGCACTGTGCACACCCCCTCAACAATGGAAAGATCCGCCCCTGCTGTGTATATTTGTGTGTGCTTGCTTTTCTTTCTCTCACCTCTTATGCACATTCACAAAATGTTTAAACAATCTTAACTATGCTTCTGATTGTTCATATGTGTTTCCCATTTGCATTGACTAAGTCTGGGGACTTAGTCACCTTTGCCAATGTTAGGCCCTGGTCTTTTTATGTAGTTTTTTTCTTGTTCTATGTGAGTGTCTTGTAACATGTATCAAATTAGTGGTAAATCATTCTTCAGCTTTCACGAGAGGCCTCTAAATTGGCTTTGAATATTGTAAAAATTTTCTATCGGAGGACGTTGCCCCCCCTAACCTCCTACCAGGGCGTTACGCCGGGACCCCATCGGGGCCTGGGCGGCCCCGGACCCCTGCCTTCAGATTTTGGAAAATTTCTTGGTGGCACCCATGTAAAATGCAATATCAAAATTTACGCACAAGACTTTCAACTGAAACACATTATCAACTAAGAGCAAATAGACGTAGACTAAGCAAAAATTACAAAATCCTATCCTATCCTATCCTATCCTGTCCCAAAACCCGAAGGTCGTAGGGGCACCACAGATGATCGTTTAACCAGCATACTCCATCTTTCTCTGTCCTCAGCAGCCCTCATGGCTTCGCTTAGTGTCAAACCAGTCCATTCTCGAATGTTGTCCTCCCACCTCTTTTTCGGTCTCCCCCTTCTTCTACCTCCTTGCACTGTGCCTTGCAGAATGGTCTTTGCAAGGCCTGATGATCTGGTGACGTGGCCATACCATCGGAGTTTCCGTTTCTTCACCACTGTGAGCAGGTCATCGTGTTGTCCAATGGCTTGTGTGATGGTCTGTCGGACTTCGTCGTTGGTGATGTGTTGGGTATAGGAAATGCACAGAAGTCTTCTGTAGCCCCTCATCTCCATGCTTTGTATTCTTCGTTGGAGATCTGCTGTGAGGGTCCATGCTTCGCAAGCATATAGGAAGATGGAGATGACCAGAGAGCGCAGCAGTCTTACTTTGGAATGTAGACTGATGGTTCTGTCTTTCCAAATGGGCTTCAACCTTGTCAGGGCAGCAGTTGTTTGTGCGATCCTGGAGAGGACTTCCTGCCGAGACCCATTGTCTGACACAATGGCTCCTAAATATTTGAAGCTGTGCACTGTGTTGAGGGATTGGCCTTGTACTTTGATGTCCGTGTTGATGCCATTGGTGTTGTTGGTCATCATTTTGGTCTTCTCTGCACTTATTTCCATTCCATAAGCTCTGGAGGTGGTGTCAAGCCTCTGTACAAGCTGTTCAAGTTCTTGTTCCTCTCCAGCCAATCCATCAATATCATCCGCAAAACGAAGATTGGAGATTGCTCTGCCCCCTATGCTGACTGTGCCTTCGTGATCTTCAAGAGCATCTGACATGATGCGCTCTAGGAAGATGTTGAAGAGTGTTGGAGAGAGTAGGCATCCTTGACGCACACCGATTGTTGTTCTGAACCAGTTTCCGATGACGCTGTTATGGAGGACTGCACTGGTAGCCTTGTCATACAGGCTTTTGATGACTTCTATAATTTTAGGGCTGATGTTGTACACTTTCATGGTTGCCCATAGAGCTGCATGCCAGACTCGGTCAAATGCCTTCTTGAAGTCTATGAACACATGATATAGATGTTGTTGGTGCTGTAGGTATTTCTCACAGATTATTCTGAGGTTGAAAATCTGTTCAGTGGTACTTCGCCCTGCCATGAATCCTGCTTGTTCTTCAGCTATGATTTGTTCAGCTTGTGGTTTCAACCTGTTGAGTATTATTTTCAGGAGGACCTTGCTGGGATGGCTGATGAGGCTGATGGTGCGGTAATTTTCACACTCCTGAAGGTTACCTTTTTTGGGAAGAGTGATGACAAGCGACTGGGTCCATGGTGTAGGCCATTCCCCACTCTGCCAGTTCTTGTTACAGATAATGGTGAGAGCATCAGTCATCGCTTCTCCTCCTGCTTGTAGCAGTTCCGCTGGTATGTTGTCCACTCCCGCTGACTTCCCTTTCTTCAGCGATTGCACTGCTGCCTCAACTTCTTCCCGGAGAATTGGGATGATTTCTTCTTCTTCTTTGCTCTCGGGACATGCTAGAACTGATGGGTCTCCATTTGGTGTATGGTTGTAAAGGTCAGAGCAGTACTCTGTCCATCTGTCCAAGACTTCTTGTTCTTCTGTAAGGCATATGCCAGACTTGCTTTGGATAGTGGAGACTTTGGGCTGTTTAACACTTGTCAGCCGCTTCACAGTCTGGTAGGCCTTCTTGCTGTTGTTCTTGTTCAGATTGTTCTCTATTTCCTGGCATTGATCTTCTATCCAGTTCTCCTTTGCTGTGCGCATGCCTTTTCGGATGTCATTGTTGATTTTTCGGTAGACATCAGCTCCCTGTGAGGTGTTCTTTTTCTTTTTTAACTCTCTTCGTTTATCACACAGATCCAAAAGTTCAGGTGTGATCCACGGCTTCTTCTTTGGTCGGTGCTTGCCAAGGATCTCAGTGGCGGCATCTGTTACAGCTGAGTTGAAGGTATTGGTCATGGTGTTGACATCTACTTCGCCTGCCCCCAAAATAAGCAGTGGTGCAAATTTCCCTCCAATTGTGGCCTGAAATATTTTTGCCACCTCCGGGTCTTGCAGTTTGTCCAGGTCGAACTTCAGCCTAGTGCACTTTGCTGTATTTACTCTCTTCAAATGGAGCCGGAAAGACATCATCACGAGATCGTGGTCACTTCCAATGTCTGCTCCTGGAAAAGTGCGTGTCCTGCCAATGTTGATGCTTGATCTGAAGCGTTTCTTGACCATGATGTAGTCGATCTGGTTGTGATGTTCCCCGCCGGGACTGTGCCATGTCCATCGTCTGGATTTTTTATGGAGACCAAGCGTGTTTGCCAGTACCAGATTGTTGTATCTGGCAAACTCCAATAGCCTCAGACCCCTGTCATTTGTCTCGTTGTTGCAGTGGGGTCCACATGTGTCTCCCCAGTTGTGGTGCGCATCTTGGCCAACCTTGGCATTCCAGTCGCCTTGCACTATGACTATGTCCTTCTTCGGCACTTGGTCAAGGACCGCCTGTATATTTTCATAAAAATCCTCCACTTCGCTGTCTTCATAGTCTGATGTTGGGGCATAGGCCTGGATGATGGTAATGTTGAAAGGGGTTGCTCTTCAGACGGATGGTAATGAGTCTACTGGAGACTGGGCGGCAACCCATGACAGTGGCTAGAATGTTCTTGTGGACCAAGAATCCAACGCCGTGTTCGTGCCTGTCATCTCTACCGCTGAAATAGAGCTTGTGGCCTTTGTCAGTCGTTGTTTCACCTAGGCCTTTCCAGAGCAGTTCGCTGATACCTAGAACGTTCCATCGATAGTGGTCCAGCTCGTGGGCCAGTTCTTCTAATTTTCCTTCCGCAGTTAGGGTCCTGACATTCCAGGTTCCTATGACGATGTTGTTTCTCGTGCGGATCTTGCTAATTTGTCCATCAGTAGCATATTTAACACCTCCGTCCTGGTGGCCAACGGAAGGCGCGGTCCTTGTGTAGCCGGGCGACGACCGATCCGGCATGGAATTAGTGGATAGCCTCATCATGTGTTGTGTCTTGGGCAAAAAAGACCTGGCAGGGCCCAATCCTCTCCAGGCTGTTGGCCACAGCCGAAATCCACGAATACAGTGTGGCTCGCCTTGGCCCTGAGCACGTGGTCGTTGAACCTGTAGTAACGTGAGGTTCCTCCGCCCTGGCCGGTGACTTCTGTGTAGAAGACTTTCGCCCAGTGATGCCGTGCTAACATCACCCCTGTTAGTCGCCTCTTACGACACGCCGGGAAACGTTGGGTCTATTCTATTTGCCCGAACCCACAGAGCATAAAAAATTACAAAATACTAGAGTAAAAGTATAGAGAAGGATTTAAGTTAGTACAAGCGTAAAAGTATAAAGAAGGATTTCAGTTAAGCTTCCAATATGTTATGATTCCTATCCTATCCTATCCTGTCCCATAACCCGAAGGTCGTAGGGGCACCACAGATGATCGTTTAACCAGCATACTCCATCTTTCTCTGTCCTCAGCAGCCCTCATGGCTTCGCTCAGTGTCAAACCAGTCCATTCTCGAATGTTGTCCTCCCACCTCTTTTTCGGTCTCCCCCTTCTTCTACCTCCTTGCACTGTGCCTTGCAGAATGGTCTTTGCAAGGCCTGATGATCTGGTGACGTGGCCATACCATCGGAGTTTCCGTTTCTTCACCACTGTGAGCAGGTCATCGTGTTGTCCAATGGCTTGTGTGATGGTCTGTCGGACTTCGTCGTTGGTGATGTGTTGGGTATAGGAAATGCACAGAAGTCTTCTGTAGCACCTCATCTCCATGCTTTGTATTCTTCGTTGGAGATCTGCTGTGAGGGTCCATGCTTCGCAAGCATATAGGAAGATGGAGATGACCAGAGAGCGCAGCAGTCTTACTTTGGAATGTAGACTGATGGTTCTGTCTTTCCAAATGGGCTTCAACCTTGTCAGGGCAGCAGTTGTTTGTGCGATCCTGTAGAGGACTTCCTGTCGAGACCCATTGTCTGACACAATGGCTCCTAAATATTTGAAGCTGTGCACTGTGTTGAGGGATTGGCCTTGTACTTTGATGTCCGTGTTGATGCCATTGGTGTTGTTGGTCATCATTTTGGTCTTCTCTGCACTTATTTCCATTCCATAAGCTCTGGAGGTGGTGTCAAGCCTCTGTACAAGCTGTTCAAGTTCTTGTTCCTCTCCAGCCAATCCATCAATATCATCCGCAAAACGAAGATTGGAGATTGCTCTGCCCCCTATGCTGACTGTGCCTTCGTGATCTGCAAGAGCATCTGACATGATGCGCTCTAGGAAGATGTTGAAGAGTGTTGGAGAGAGTAGGCATCCTTGACGCACACCGATTGTTGTTCTGAACCAGTTCCCGATGACGCTGTTATGGAGGACTGCACTGGTAGCCTTGTCATACAGGCTTTTGATGACTTCTATAATTTTAGGGCTGATGTTGTACACTTTCATGGTTGCCCATAGAGCTGCATGCCAGACTCGGTCAAATGCCTTCTTGAAGTCTATGAACACATGATATAGATGTTGTTGGTGCTGTAGGTATTTCTCACAGATTATTCTGAGGTTGAAAATCTGTTCAGTGGTACTTCGCCCTGCCCTGAATCCTGCTTGTTCTTCAGCTATGGTTTGTTCAGCTTGTGGTTTCAACCTGTTGAGTATTATTTTCAGGAGGACCTTGCTGGGATGGCTGATGAGGCTGATGGTGCGGTAATTTTCACACTCCTGAAGGTTACCTTTTTTGGGAAGAGTGATGACAAGCGACTGGGTCCATGGTGTAGGCCATTCCCCACTCTGCCAGATCTTGTTACAGATAATGGTGAGAGCATCAGTCATCGCTTCTCCTCCTGCTTGTAGCAGTTCCACTGGTATGTTGTCCACTCCCGCTGACTTCCCTTTCTTCAGCGATTGCACTGCTGCCTCAACTTCTTCCCGGAGAATTGGGAGGATTTCTTCTTCTTCTCTGCTCTCGGGACATGCTAGAACTGATGGGTCTCCATTTGGTGTATGGTTGTAAAGGTCAGAGCAGTACTCTGTCCATCTGTCCAAGACTTCTTGTTCTTCTGTAAGGCATATGCCAGACTTGCTTTGGATAGTGGAGACTTTGGGCTGTTTAACACTTGTCAGCCGCTTCACAGTCTGGTAGGCCTTCTTGCTGTTGTTCTTGTTCAGATTGTTCTCTATTTCCTGGCATTGATCTTCTATCCAGTTCTCCTTTGCTGTGCGCATGCCTTTTCGGATGTCATTGTTGATTTTTCGGTAGACATCAGCTCCCTGTGAGGTGTTCTTTTTCTTTTTTAACTCTCTTCGTTTATCACACAGATCCAAAAGTTCAGGTGTGATCCACGGCTTCTTCTTTGGTCGGTGCTTGCCAAGGATCTCAGTGGCGGCATCTGTTACAGCTGAGTTGAAGGTATTGGTCATGGTGTTGACATCTACTTCTCCTGCCCCCAAAATAAGCAGTGGTGCAAATTTCCCTCCAATTGTGGCCTGAAATATTTTTGCCACCTCCGGGTCTTGCAGTTTGTCCATGTCGAACTTCAGCCTAGTGCACTTTGCTGTATTTACTCTCTTCAAATGGAGCCGGAAAGACATCATACGAGATCGTGGTCACTTCCAATGTCTGCTCCTGGAAAAGTGCGTGTCCTGCCAATGTTGATGCTTGATCTGAAGCGTTTCTTGACCATGATGTAGTCGATCTGGTTGTGATGTTCCCCGCCGGGACTGTGCCATGTCCATCGTCTGGATTTTTTGTGGAGATCAAGCGTGTTTGCCAGTACCAGATTGTTGTATCTGGCAAACTCCAATAGCCTCAGACCCCTGTCATTTGTCTCGTTGTTGCAGTGGGGTCCACATGTGTCTCCCCAGTTGTGGTGCGCATCTTGGCCAACCTTGGCATTCCAGTCGCCTTGCACTATGACTATGTCCTTCTTCGGCACTTGGTCAAGGACCGCCTGTATATTTTCATAAAAATCCTCCACTTCGCTGTATTTCATAGTCTGATGTTGGGGCATAGGCCTGGATGATGGTAATGTTGAAAGGGGTTGCTCTCAGACGGATGGTAATGAGTCTACTGGAGACTGGGCGGCAACCCATGACAGTGGCTAGAATGTTCTTGTGGACCAAGAATCCAACGCCGTGTTCGTGCCTGTCATCTCTACCGCTGAAATAGAGCTTGTGGCCTTTGTCAGTCGTTGTTTCACCTAGGCCTTTCCAGCGCAGTTCGCTGATACCTAGAACGTTCCATCGATAGTGGTCCAGCTCGTGGGCCAGTTCTTCTAATTTTCCTTCCGCAGTTAGGGTCCTGACATTCCAGGTTCATATGACGATGTTGTTTCTCGTGCGGATCTTGCTAATTTGTCCATCAGTAGCATACTTTTCACCTCCGTCCTGGTGGCCAACGGAAGGCGCGGTCCTTGTTCCGGGCGACGACCGATCCGGCATGGAATTAGTGGATAGCCTCATCATGTGTTGTGTCTTGGGCAAAAAAGACCTGGCAGGGCCCAATCCTCTCCAGGCTGTTGGCCACAGCCGAAATCCACGAATACAGTGTGGCTCGCCTTGGCCCTGAGCACGTGGTCGTTGAACCTGTAGTAACGTGAGGTTCCTCCGCCCTGGCCGGTGACTTCTGTGTAGAAGACTTTCGCCCAGTGATGCCGTGCTAACATCACCCCTGTTAGTCGCCTCTTACGACACGCCGGGAAACGTTGGGTCTATTCTATTTGCCCGAACCCACAGAGCATATGTTATGATTACAATAATACAAACATTACTAAGCATGGCATGTTGAAGATAAGCTACTAAGCATCCTTCATTAAAATATTCCAGTCTGAAATGAGGATTCCAATAACTGTTTGTTAAAGCGTATACTGAAACATTAGCTTTAAACATGAAGTGACAAATTAGAAAAAAAAAAAACGTGTTAAAAATGCTATCAATGATTACTAAATTATTTTCTTTGCGCGTACCTATGAAGAGCATCTAGAGCGCCTGCAGCAAGTCTTGAGGATAAGAGACGACGGATTGAAGCTCGCGCCTAAGAACAATATATCGTCCCCTATACGCTTATGTGTCCGGGGACGTTAATCAATTTTAACTAACTAAAAAAAAACTCGCGCCTAAGTGCAAGTTCTTCCATGAGCGAGTGGTGTGCGTGGGCCATCAAGGCCGATTCACCCGACCCAAATGCTTGCATTCACAACTGTCCGGTGCAGAAGACCCCTGAAGATAAGCGGCGGTTCCTTGGATTTGCGGGGCACTACCGCAAGTTTGTGAAGGATTTCGCCAAGATTGCAGCGACGTTTTCAGTCCTAATGCCTACGCCCGCCAAGAGGAAAGAGGGCCGCAAGAAGACTGACGTGAAGCCGAAGCCGTGGACTTTGGACACTGCAGAGCAGATGGCGTTCGACGCTTTGAAGACCGTCTTGTCATCGCCGCCCGTCCTGGGTTACGCGGACATTACCAAGCCGTTCGAGCTGCACACGGAGGCTCCCGCACTGGACCTTGGCGCGATACTTTACCAAGTGCAGGAAGGAGCCCAGCGAGTCATCGTGTACGCCAGCGGGAAGGCAGAGAGGAACTATCCGGCTCACAATCTAGAGTTCCTGGCTCTCAAGTGGACCTGGACCGATACGTTCCGGGACTACCTGTATGGCGCCAAGTTCGTAGTTCACAGGGACACCCTCAGACGTACGTGCTGACCACTCTACGACTTCACACTGAAACTTTACAAACCCGGCGTGAAGAATGTGGACGCAGACATTCTGTCAAGACTGACCCACTATATTATATTATATATTAATCGTTCTTATATAGCGCTTTACCAGCTCAAGAGCTGCTCAAGGCGCTGGCCGATACAGGATCTAACTCAAGCCGCCCGAGACGCCCACCCGCAGCCTTTGGGCGCATGGTCTGACGTCCGTACAACTGAGCACAATCCTTGGCAGCCAGGGATGGGGGAGAAGGACCTAAGTGCATGCTGGGTGTGTTCTTGTCACCGGCACTCACCCGTCTAGGACATGAGCGTCAGGATCTTTAAAGTCCGTTATGATGGAATGTATGCGACACAGACTAGACCTCGGTTTATACTCTCATCCGAAGAGCTGACCCGAGAACAGGAGCAGGAGACTACGGCTGAAGCAGTCCACACCATCTGCAGAAACATCTACACCCCAGTTGTGGAGACGAACTGTTTGTCAGTTGAAGAGTTGCTTCAGATGGATGACCAGGACCAGGTGGCGTCAGACGGGCTCCGAACTCCGATCCTCTCATCGGCACCTGGATCACTGAAGTGGGAAGAAGCCGAACCATCGTGACTGCAACAAACCAGAAGACGCCGCCATGATACGCAGCTTTGAAAGAGAGGAGCCATGTACCTTGAAATTGCGAGTGACGGTGAGACTGTTTCAAAGTTGGTCCTACCCTTTCAACATTCACAAAAAGACAGTGAGAATTTGGCGTGTCGTTTATAATGTGCACATACCACATCCACTCACCTGTACACACAACGGGCAGGTCGACGGCTAAACAAAGAATGAACATTATATACACCAGAGCTGTGACAACTACATGCGACATAGAGTATAATACACATAATCAAATACACGTTTACATTTACAAAAACCAAGACTTGAAATTTGCATATTAAACAAAAATAATAGTAGACCGAAGGAAGGAAATTGAAAAAAAAATGTATGAATTGGAAATCAGCGCTTTGACAAAAGTTTGTATAAATGGAAAGGACATCCCTACCACCATCTTTGAATACACAGCTCCCTGAACCAGCAACTCCGCTTTCTTGTCAGTGAGTTATCCATTTAGTTCATGCCTGATGTTTTGCAGACACAACGTCTCCATAGTGTGGACCATGGCTGCAAACACTGCAATGGCCCAGCACTACAACCTGACGTGTTACGCGGAGCTGCTGAGGTGGCCAAATAAACCCAACGACTCTGCCCGTAGGTGGCGTTGATCGGATATAACGGTCGTATTAAGTCATCCCCACTGCCATCCATGTACCCACTCTCACAACTCCCAGACGTATTCTGTGACTATTTTGTTAAGAAAGTGACCAACATCCGTGCCGAGTTCGATCAGGTGCCGGCGCCATCCATGTCTGGAGACGAGGTCAGTTGTTCATTTTCTGCATTTTGTCACATTTCTGAGCATGATCTTCGAAAGATCATCTTGCAGTCAAAACCCACAAGCTGCCCCCTTGATCCCCTACCCCCCCCCCTTCTCCGTGAATGCCTAGATGTCCTGCTTCCTACTCTCACAACCATCATCAACACGAGCTTACAATCTGGCACCGTCCCTTCTATTTTCAAATCTGCTGTGGTAAAGCCCTTGCTCAAGAAAGCATCTTTAGATCAGAACAATCTCAAAAACTACAGACCTGTGTCCAACTTGTCTTTTCTTTCTAAAGTCTTGGAAAAAGTAGTCCTTCAGCAACTCTTTTCTTACCTCACTGAACACAACCTCCTTCCTCCATCACAGTCTGCTTACCGCCCCAACCATAGCACAGAAACCGCTCTCATCAAAGTGACAAATGACATACTGCGTGGCCTGGACGTGGGCGATGTGTCCCTCCTCACTCTCTTAGACCTATCTTCTGCTTTCGACACTATTGACCACAACATTCTCCTTCAAAGACTCTCCACTCTCTATGGAATCTCTGGAACTTGTCTCTCCTGGTTTCAATCCTACCTCTCTCACAGGTCTCAGTCTGTCCTCATTGGTGAACACTCTTCCTCGTCTGTCCCACTCTCCTTTGGTGTCCCTCAAGGTTCTGTCCTCGGTCCTGTCCTCTTCATTCTGTACACTAAGCCTCTCTCTAATCTCACCTATTCTCACTCTGTCAACAGTCAGTCATTTGCAGACGACACACAACTCCACACCTCTTTCAGCTCTTCACAGGCACACGCCTCCGTCCAGTCCATGCAGGCATGCATCACTGACGTCAAACAATGGATGTCCGAAAACCGTCTAAAGCTCAATGATGACAAAACTGAAGCGCTCTTGATCAAAAAGAAATCCGACAAATCTGATTTACCAAATAGCATCACAGTAGGAACCTCATCCATTTCATTTTCTGACCATGCCCGCAACTTAGGTTTCATTCTGTCTTCTGACATGTCACTTGACCAACACATTTCCAACATATGCCGCTCTGCCTATTTCGAAATTCACCGCATTAGCTCCAACCGACAATATCTTACAACCAAAACAACCAACACTCTTGTCTGTGCATTTGTTCTATCTAAACTTGACTACTGCAACTCTTTCCTCTCTGGCTCCCCTCTCTACAATTTTGAAAAACTTCAGAAAGTCCAAAACTCAGCCGCCCGCCTTGTTCTTAAAGCTAAAAAACGAGACCATGCCACCCCTCTACTCCGATCTCTGCATTGGCTCCCTGTTCGAGCTCGCATCTTGTACAAGCTCTCAACTATTGTTTTCAAATTCTTCACTGGTTCTGCCCCCTCATACTTTACTGACCTTCTCTCTGTCTACTCTCCTGCAAGACAACTCCGCTCTTCTTCTGATACAAGACTGCTTTCTATCCCCCGTGTTCACTCAAAGACCTATGGTGAACGATCTTTCTCTTTCTCTGCTGCAACTGCTTGGAACTCACTACCGATGCAACTTCGACATCCTCCATCACTTTCTTCCTTCAAGCGCCAATTAAAGACCCACCTTTTTAACATGCAAACTCAATAATTTTCACTCCCCCTCCCTTCCATCCCCATATGTAATCTTTTACCAAGTCACGTCATCTGTTCATGGATGGTGGCGGCACCGGCTCGGTTCTTGGTATTCATATTATCTGTTGTTTTGCATGGCCATGTACTGTAATTATTTAACCATTTGATAAGTGTATACGTGTTCTGTGTGCGTGTGTGTGTGTGTGTGTGTGTGTGATTGCACGTGTGTTGTCAAGCGCGGCGAGCTCGCTTTCCTTACCGTTTGCGAGGTACCGCGCGATATAAATGTACTGTATTATTATTATTAAAGGGAGACCAAAACGTGTTGTGTAAGAACTCAAGTAGCAGGTTCCTCGCGTAAAACAACAACAACAACAACAACAACAACAACAAAAGATTGGTGCGAGTGCCTGAAAATACATTTGAATGACACGCCCTCTTGTTAATTTGTCTTTTCCTTCAGCAGATTCAGTGGTCTTTACCAAAACCATAGCCATACGCATTGACGGGGCTCCAGTGATCACAACTCCAACACCAACTACACCCGGAGGTAGTGGGACAGTCCAAGCATCCAGATCAACAAACCCAAAAAGTGACGGGGCTCCAGTGATCGCAATTCCAACACCAACTACACGCGGAGGTAGTGAAACAGCCCAAGCATCCAGATTAACAAACCCAAAAAGTGACGGAGCTCCAGTGATCACAACTCAAACACCAGCAACACGCGGAGGTAGTGAGAAAGCCCAAGCATCCAGATCAACAAGCCCAAAAGGTGACGGAGCTCCAGTGATCACAACTCCAACACCAACTACACGCGGAGGTAGTGAAACAGCCCAAGCATCCAGATTAACAAACCCAAAAAGTGACGGAGCTCCAGTGATCACAACTCGAACACCAGCAACACGCGGAGGTAGTGAGACAGCCCAAGCATCCACATCAACAAACCCAAAAAGTGACGGAGCTCCAGTGAACGCAACTCCAACACCAACTACACGCGGAGGTAGTGGGACAGTCCAAGCATCCAGATCAACAAACCCAAAAAGTGACGGAGCTCCAGTGATCACAACTCCAACACCAACTACACGCGGAGGTAGTGAGACAGCCCAAGCATCCAGATCAACAAACCGAAAAAGTGACGGAGCTCCAGTGAACGCAACTCCAACACCAACTACACGCGGAGGTAGTGGGACAGCCCAAGCACCCAGATCAACAAACCCAAAAAGTGACGGAGCTCCAGTGAACGCAACTCCAACACCAACTAAACGCGGAGGTAGTGGGAGAGCTCTAGCATCCACATCAACAAACCAAAAGAGTGACGGAGCTCCAGTGATCACATCTCGAACACCAGCAACACGCGGAGGTAGTGAGAAAGCCCAAGCATCCAGATCAACAAGCCCAAAAGGTGACGGAGCTCCAGTGATCACAACTCCAACACCAACTACAGGCGGAGGTAGTGAAACAGCCCAAGCATCCAGATTAACAAACCCAAAAAGTGACGGAGCTCCAGTGATCACAACTCGAACACCAGCAACACGCGGAGGTAGTGAGACAGCCCAAGCATCCACATCAACAAACCCAAAAAGTGACGGAGCTCCAGTGAACGCAACTCCAACACCAACTACACGCGGAGGTAGTGGGACAGCCCAAGCACCCAGATCAACAAACCCAAAAAGTGACGGAGCTCCAGTGAACGCAACTCCAACACCAACTAAACGCGGAGGTAGTGAGACAGCCCAAGCATCCAGATCAACAAACCCAAAAAGTGACGGAGCTCCAGTGAACGCAACTCCAACACCAACTACACGCGGAGGTAGTGGGACAGCCCAAGCATCCAGATCAACAAACCCAAAAAGTGACGGAGCTCCAGTGAACGCAACTCCAACACCAACTAAACGCGGAGGTAGTGGGAGAGCTCTAGCATCCAGATCAACAAACCAAAAAAGTGACGGAGCTCCAGTAAGCGCCATAGTGGCAGTAGGGTTGGTCGTCGGGTGTGTGTCACTGCTGGCGGCTTACTTGCGAAGAAGATTTAAAAGGAGCCAGAGCCAGGTGAGGTCAACCATGTTTGCTTATTCATCCTTTTTTTCTTCAAGTTATTGGTTGTCAGTTCTCTTCTTTGTTTTCTCCTTTTTAGGTGAGCATAAACCGAGGTCTAGTCTGTGCAAGCATGCGCTTAAAAAGATATTTAATTTCAACAACTTTATTATCACCAAGGTGAAATTCGGGCACTTTCATTTTCGAAAGTACTGCAGCCCCAAGTGAAGCGCTTTACCCAAGGTACATGCTGGGAGTGTTCTTGTCACCGGCACTCACCCGTCTAGGACATGAGCGTCAGGATCTTTAAAGTCAGTTATGATGGAATGCATGCGACACAGACTAGACCTCGGTTTATACTCTCATCCGAAGGAGTATTTTAAGGCTGGTGTCCTAGACGGGTACGTTGAGTGCCAAGTACATAACCACGCCTAGTAAGGACTAGTCCTGTTTTAATGCGGTCGATCCAGACTGCTCAGTTGTCACCAGACAGTAAGCGTACAGCAGCAAGTGTGCGCCTTCTTCAGCGTTTTGTGCAGGCGAGGCGCTGTTGTAAGAATAACAAAGACTGGTGTCTAGCTGACGAGTTCAAATCATTTTGGCCTGTGTTCGTGAGCGCGTCTGCTGGTACAGGTCGACGGGCTTTGAGCTTGATTGCTGATTTTGAGGAAAAGCGCGCACATAGCATCCAGTATTGTTATTATTATTGCCTCGTCTCGTCTTGTCCTTTCTGGTCTTGGTTGGTCTTAACGATGACTGACAGAAGATAGATCAAGTGGTCTCGTAGGCCAAAAGACTTGTTAACACATAAGAGGTTCCAGTAACCTCCTGGACGCAGTCAGATATTCCCTTTTCCGGAAGTCATGTGTGCCATCAATCCGTCATTTTAAAGTCTGTTCACACATTGAGATGGTGGCAATAGACGGTAACAGTTGAAACTGAACATTTAAAGGAGTGAAATTTTACAAAATTGAATAACAATCATATTATAAACGTCATGTGTTTGTGTGTTTGTTTGTTTGTTTGTTTCTTTGTGTAAAATCCTATCCCGTAACTCAAAGGTCGTTGGGGCACCATAGATGATCGTTTAACCAGTGTACTCCATCCTTCTCTGTCCTCAGCAACCCTCATGACTTCGTTCAGCGTCAAACCAGTCCATTCTCGAATGTTGTCCTCCGACCTCTTTTTCTGTCTCCCCTCTTCTTCTGCCTCCTTGCACCGTGCCTTGTAGAATGGTTTTTGCAAGGCCTGATGCTGTGGTGACGTGGCCATACCCTCGGAGTTTCCATTTCTTCACCACTGTGAGCATATCATCGTGTTGTCCAATGGCTTGTGTGATGGTCTGTCGGACTTCGTTGATGGTGATGTGCTGGGTATAGGAAATGCCCAGAACTCTAAACTTTGTATTCGTCGTTATAAATATGCTGTTAGAGTCCATGTTTTGCAAGCGTAGAGGAAGATGGAGATGACAAGGGAGCGCAGCAGCTTTACCTTGGAATGTAGGCTAATTGTCCTGTCTTTCCAAATGGGCTTCAATCTTGTCAGGGCCGCAGTTGTTTGTGCGATCCTGTAGAGGACTTCCGTTCGAGACCCATTGTCTGATAAAGTAGCTTCTAAATATTTGAAGCTATGCACTGTGTTGAGGGATTGGACTTGGACTTTGATGTCAGTGTTGATGCCATTGGTGTTGTTGGTCATCATTTTGGTCTTCTCTGCACTTATTTCCATTCCATAGGCTCTGGAGATGATGTTAAGCCTCTGTACCAGCTGTTCAAGGTCTTGTTCCTCTCCAGCCAATCCATCAATGTCATTCGCAAAAAGGAGGTTGGAGATTGTTCTACTCCCTATGCTGACTGTGCCTTCATGATCTGTAAGGGCATCTGACATGATGCACTCTAGGAAGATGTTGAAGAGTGTTGGAGAGAGTAAGCATCCTTGACGCACACCGATTGCTGTTCTGAACCAGTTCCCGATGGCGCTGTTGTGGAGGACTGCACTGGTAGCTTTGTCGGACAGACTTTGGATGACTTCAATAATTTTAGGGCTGATGCTTTCTCTTCCGCCTTCTGTAATGGCGATCTTATTAGATCGCCGCTCTTTAAGTTGGATCGAAGAAAAAGCTTGTGATAGCATCCTTAATTGTTATTATTATTATTATTATTATTATTATTATTATTATTATTATTATTATTATTATTATTATTATTATTTTTATTATTAAAATTACTATTATTTTTGTTGGTTTTGTTGTTAATATTATTAATATTATTATTGAAGTGTCATAGTCTCCTGGCTTAACCTCGGACGTAATCTAAGAACAGTGGTACACGTGACCGCATTCAGCGTCTTTTTGAATGTAATCTTTTTGTTGTTTCATAATCACACGTTACCATCCTCTGAAGATGTGTCGATATACATATTTAGCCTTTATGTATTTTTCAGCCATGTACACAATACTTGTTTCCAGAACCCAGATTTTAACAGCTGCGTTCCGCAAAAGTCAGTGGGTGTCCCATTATCCATAAAACAAGAGAGATTAGGTCCTAGTGTAGAGAACTAATAACAAGGAATGACACTCACGTTTGCCCAGTAGCTTGTTGCTGACCAATTCCTCAAGACAGCTAAAAAGATGCCTGCATTTCTCTGACATTGATCATGCTTATGCCACTTGAGAGTACTACAGAGCACTTCGCGTTTAACTTGCTCAAAAGCCGCAGTGTTGGGAGCTTTCCTTTTTCCAAAGAAATCGAAATAATATTGTCTTTATCTTATTAATCACCGTTTGTGGTTCAGCCAAGAACTGCAAGACTTAAACAAATTGTTACTGCAAAAATGTGTTAATAATACAAAGCTTACCATTAACACTTAAATGTCTTTTTGACCGCAAAGCTATAAGCGCCTACAACTTCTGTATTCTGCCTAAACAGTTCTCCTCAATAGTTGATTCAGCAAGTAGGTAATAAAAAAATATTCAACCAACACTTTCAGTTGTTTTTTTCTCACACGAAATCAAAGCATGTTTCACTACAGTTTACTTTAGAGCCAAACCACATGGATTCTGTTGTTGTTTTAAAACATAATTAATTTCTAGGTTTGAAATCAATGCAAAACGCACAATTAAGTTTAAGACCACTTCCAAATCATGTCTGTCGTCCAAAAACAAGTTTGATTTCATCGGCATACATAATTATTTTCAGCAAAGTGGACAGACCAACATCATTTGAGGCCAGTGGTAGAATAATACCTTTAATATAGTAATTATGACTCATTTTAATTGCCATCATTTCCATCGTAGCTGCACGTCTAATTTTCTATTTTCATGGATTCAGTCTTTAATCCGTGTATTCAGATTTTCTAAGAAAATGTTATCATGTAGGAGACTATCGCTAATTTCAAATAAGATGGACCAGGTTTTAAATCAGTGATTTTGTACTTCATCTCTACAGCCTTGTGATCTGAATGGGGAATAGAATAATTGTCACATAACAATACAGAATCAAAAATACCGTCAGAGGCCAATATATAATCTAAATGACGAGATCTTTTTGCGACTTCCACTAAAAGATTTTTCTTCACAATGAAACAATCTCCAAATCTAATTTAAGGCACAACCAGCAATAACGTCTTGGAAACGTTTCACCTCATTATGGTTACGAGGACATTGTTTAAGACACAGTTAAAGTCACCACAGACTATTTTGTCTCCGTCTAGTGGATTCCTATCCTATCCTATCCCGTACCTCAAAGGTCGTTGGGGCACCACAGATGATTGTTTAACCAGCGTACTCCACCTTTCTCTGTTTTCAACAATCCTCATGGCTTCGTTCAGTCAAACCAGGGTGTAGAGAACGTGAATTTTCCGGTTCTCGGTAAACATTTCTATTTTTAGAATGTGAGTTATTTTTTGGAATATGTTATTACTTTCATTGGCTAAAATTGTTGAACCAATGGAATAATGAATAGCTGGCAGGAAGGGCAATTGTAGTCACTCGAGTGTTGTGGTCCAAGGTGTCAGGTTATGTAGAGTCATTGTGTCAGGACAGGAAATAAAAGATAAAGAAAGAAAATAAGAAAAGATTGTTGTGAATATTGAAGAGGTAGAAAACATGGAGAACTTATCATGGAGCATAGGTTCGGTGGATTACCTTTCTGAAATTGGATGTGAATATTGTGCTGTAAAAATTACAGCTGCCTACGGGAAGCTGGTATTAGCTTCATACACCTTGACACACGGCGTTGTATCCGACAACGGAGAAAGGGCGATTCGGAAACGTCGGCGGTCAGGCGTTTGCCTCATACCTGACCAAGGCACCATTGCTATTTCTGACAGATAGGGCAGGCGTGCGCCCATCTGCCTGTCTACAACATCACTGTTCGTCTTTCTGCCTGTCTACAACATCAACGGTTCAACCAGGCTTATTCGTGCACAGACTCCCTGCGTTACCACAGGTAACGAGTTTTGTGTTTATTTTGGCTCAGGACATGCGAATGCCGGCCGTTTGAGTTCCGCCGACAGTTAAGTCTGGACAGTGAGGTGTAAAAAGTTTAGTGTAAAAAGATTGGTGTAGAAAGATTGGTGTGAAAGATGAGATATCTTTCAGCAACCTCGGTCACATCATTAAGCGTCTCCAGCTTCTGTAATTCTAAGTGGGTCGCCAGGTCCTTGTGACAGGCATTGAGGAATTGCTCCTTCACGATCAGGTCATGGAGACTATCGTAAGACTTCCCTTTGCCTGATAGTTCCACCCACTTGTGTAAGTATGACGACAGGCGCTCCACAAATTGCTTTGGAGTCTTGTCTGACAGAGGCTGGCATTCACGGAAGCGTTTACGGTAGCCCTTCTCTGTAAAGTTGTAGCAATGCAATAGGGCCTCTCAGTCTGGTGTAAACTTCGAGTGCTTGCCCTGTCAGAAGTGCACTGAGTCGCAGGGTTCAGCTTGACACAAAAAAGCTATGGGCCATTGGGCCCCTCAAATCAAATTTCAATGGGCCATGATTTCAGCAGTAATTTACGTAAATGTAAAAGATAACCTGGAGATATTATTACAGAAATTAAAACAAAATAGATTATTGTGAGTATGCATGTGTTGTGAAGCATGTTTACCAACAAAACACTAACCAGAACAGGGATCAGTATTTTGACTTGACTCGGGGCTCACACAATCATCTTGCGTAGGATTAGCGGCGGTAGACTGTAGTTTAACAGCAGCAAACGACAGTCTAGACTGTCCTACCTCAAGTTTAGGTGTTTTTTTTTTGTTTTTTTAGGGGAGGGGGGGGGGGGGGCATTTTCAAAGCGGCACAAAGAAAAAAAAATCCTCCTTGCACGGACACAACATACGCGCAGACGATAGCAAATTCTGATTTGGAAGAAACTTCTTATTGGCTGAAAGATCAACACCCGGGCCCTCATAGCCAATCGCTGAACTTGCCTTAGCAAAAGCACGTTTGTCGCCTCCAATACAGTGCACTGTTATTGTGGTGGCGCACTGGTACCAAAAATCGAAGCGCCATTCGGCCCCTGGCAAGAATTGTAGATAGGTCATTTTTAATTTTTATGCGTCAATGGCGCAGGGCGCGCTAGTAAACTGATCCCTGGAGTCGAATCGCCCAGTCTCGAGGTTGCCAGTTAGAGCTTTCAGCAAACCTTTCGAATCTCGCCAGATAACTGTCAATCTGGTCCTTCCCGTTGACGAACGCTGGCAATTTTGGAGCCATGTGGTCGCTGATGACTTGTGGCGCATGCTGATTGTTTTGGATACGCGCCAACTCTAGCTGGTACTGACGCTCAGCCTCTAATCGTCTCTCGTCCATCTCGTCACGCCGACGCTGGTCCTCTCTTTCTTCTCGGCGTCGCTGCTCCTCTCTTTCTCTGTCGTTGCTCTTCTTTTTCTTGCCGCTGCTGTTCAATTTCTCTTTCTTCACGACGTCGTTGCTCTTCTTTTTCTTGCCGCTGCTGTTCAATTTCTAGACACTTCTGTTCTAATTCTATTTCTTCTCGACGACGCTGTTCTTCTAATTGTCTTTCTTCACGCCGTCGCTGTTCCTCTAATTCTCTTTCTTCGCGACGTCACAGTTCTTCTCTTTCTTCACGCAATATTCTCTCCTGGAATTTGACGTACTCCGTCAGCTGTTTGCCTTTTAGATTCAGTTCAACCCCTTTATGCCAGAAGTCAGCCATCTTGATGCTTTTCTGGAAAGTTCTTTTCAGGAAAGTTCTTGACTGTGCTGTACCTTTCTAGACTGTTCTAGAATTGCACGCTTTCTGCAGTAGCGCTGATGCTTGCCACTAGTCGCTTTCGCTGACGTAGGCCCCCCTGTCCTCGTCGTATGCGACGCTGCACCACGCTGGTGTTGATGTACACGCTCCTGTGCTGAAGTAGGCGCGACGTCCGCTCGTCGCTCTCTATAATACTGGCGATGTAGCTCCGAGACTGTCTCTCGACGTAGTCTTGCGGCAGCCACGTAGTCCCGGGTCTGTTGTTCGCTCACGAAGCAACTCCTCAGCGACTACACGCCCTTGCAGTCAACCCGAATCTATCGGGGATGTAGTCCCAGTATGTTGGCCCCTCCCGACGCAACTTGTTGGCGGCTACCCTCGATGACTGCCTCTCGTAACATTGACTCGCTTGTTGTAGCAGTTGAACCCTTGGCTATGGCGTAGATCGCAGGCTTGGCCCCAAAAATGTTACACTCGATGTTGTTTTTTTTCTCTATCAGTAATTGATTCAGCCCCGATGCTTGAATTCCTGATAGGTGTAACTCAGATTCGTTTATCCACGCAACCCGTTCAATCATCAACAAGGCAGGAGTCGTCGTTTGAAGTTTTCCACTTTTATTCAGCATACATCAACAACTGCATACAATCGTTCAATCGCTTTTTCCACTCTACAGTTCTCAACTATGAACTTTCCATTTTTTACAACTTTCTCAACTCTAATACAACAATCCTCTCTACTGTCAACTCTCTCTTATTTTGAAACAGTGCGGCACTTATATAGTCTCTACATACTCCAGAACAGGCGAGAAAAACCCTGCATGAAACACCACAACCAATCAAAAGTAATTTCATCATCACTGTCTCACGTCATACCACCTTATTTGGGATGGAAGCTTTCTGTAGTTACCGCTAGAATCACCCATACACTTCGATCGATAGTAAACAACCAAATCTAGAAAATTCTCAAATAATATCGAACAACTAAAATTACCAACGTTATACAAAGCTTCTTCTAATAACAACGCAAAATCAAATCAAAGATAAATACACTCTGTTACTTCATGCTTAGCAAAATAAAACGATCTGATCTATCGCGCGCGTCACACACGCAAGCCTACTATCGCACGCGTTTCACACGTAAGCCTACCATTGCAAGCGTCTCCAACGTAACAGTGTAGGTGTATGCCAACAGCCTGTGACACCAGACAGCTTCTGGTGACACTGAGATTGGGGTCAGTGTCGCTCTTTCGTGCCATCTTTGAACTGACTTCCTCTATTTGCTATAGAGGCATTGCAATGCAGCCCAGTAGCGGAACAATTTGTGTATTATCTATTTACGTTGGGTAATGTGGGCAGGGGGGTGGAGGGGGGGAAATTGAACGCTAATAATCGTCCACTCATTCCTTCATTTATTCCTACATGAATTCATTAACAAAACCAATATCTATAGTTTCTTTGTTTTTACACCTGTTGACAGATTGAGCTGCAACAAAGACATTCCCTAAAAAACCAGAATGACCCAGAAAACCGGAGAATGTCGACTTCTGGTGCAGTTCAACCTGAGCCACTTACGGATCGTCCTCAGTTTTCGTTGAGGAGTGAGGTCAGTGTCGCTCTTTCGTGCCATCTTTGAACTGACTTCCTCTATTTGCTATAGTGGCATTGCAATGCAGCCCAGTAGCGGAACAATTTGTGTATTATCTATTTACGTTGGGTAGTGTGGGCAGAGGGGTGGGGGGGTGGGGGGGAATTGTACGCTAATCATCGTCCACTCATTCCTTCATTTATTCCTACATGAATTCATTAACAAAACCAATATCTATAGTTTCTTTGTTTTTACACCTGTTGACAGATTGAGCTGCAACAAAGACATTCCCTAAAAAACCAGAATGACCCAGAAAACCGGAGAATGTCGACTTCTGGTGCAGTTCAACCTGAGCCACTTACGGATCGTCCTCAGTTTTTGTTGAGGAGTGAAGATTTTTCAGTTCTCAGCACCGACACTGAAACTGCGATTGCTTCCAGTGTATCGGAGTTGTCAGAATCTGACCCATCGTACGTTGATTTATCAGAAAAAAACTGAAATTGTGCAGAAAAGGATCAACCGACAGAACCCCATTATTCAAAGCCAAAGGAGGTACACGTTAAATATAGATGTTAACAATAGGAGTTTGCAAATATCCACGTGAAGGGAAAAGAATGGAAGATTGGTTTAAAATATTGTTGTTTATTCATATAAAGTATTGAGAACGTGGAACGTATATTTTGTGTTGGTGTTTGCCTGTGTTCGAGAGAGTCTGTACAATTGTGGGAGTGGTAGTTAACAGAGAGACTTGCACACACACATCTTTGATCTAGGAGTCAATCATATTTCGCATTCACTTAGCTATTATAAACAGGCACACACATCAAAATATCCATAAATTACACTCATTCATTGTCATTCATCCGCGTATGCATGCTCAGAGTGTATATCCACTACAAGAACTAGAATGCTGGGTACCACATACCTTCAGTCCTCGGCCTGTGATGGTACAGACACACAACACAACACAACACACAGTCTGTACGAGAGTCAATGATTTGTTACTGCTGCCTATTTATGATCCCAGGACCTCCTAAATCAACGAAGATACTTAGGCCTTGGGCGGTCTCTAATAGAAGAGCACACACCCTTAGAGACCCACTCTACATGGTATCACACAGAACTTGTGGCAGTGAGATCTCTCCTACACACACTGTTATAAAAGTACTTATTCACGACAGTTGCACCACAGCACACTGGTCATTCTTGCAATTTTTAAGGTACAACTTACAAGACATCGGGTGGTTCTAACACAAAAAACACAACCCTTATAAAAGGACTCATTTATAATAGTGGCAGTCACAATAATCCAACTTGCCGTCCGATCATAAACCGCACCAACTTGACTCTGACTTCTCCCAGCCCACAATTCAAGGCACAGAACTCCGTTCAAGCTTCTAGCAGCTACCAAGCTTATGTAAAACACGAGATTCTTTGAAAACCTATATTATACACTACACAATACATCGCACTGACCCATACTTTCCGCACAACACTCTCATAAATATGAAACTGTAAACTAAATATATCCTAACACTGCATTTATTTAGCGTGTATTAAACTTGTGTCGTCACAGTTTATAAAAACAAAATAGAATATAAACAACATTATAAGTGGTGAAGAAACGGAAACTCCGATGGTATGGCCACGTCACCAGATCATCAGGCCTTGCAAAGACCATTCTGCAAGGCACAGTGCAAGGAGGTAGAAGAAGGGGGAGACCGAAAAAGAGGTGGGAGGACAACATTCGAGAATGGACTGGTTTGACACTGAGCGAAGTCATGAGGGCTGCTGAGGACAGAGAAAGATGGAGTATGCTGGTTAAGCGATCATCTGTGGTGCCCCTACGACCTTCGGGTTATGGGACAGGATAGGATAGGATATAAAATATTAACTATTGAATATTACAAATTAATGCCTACATTGTTAAATAATAATATCATGAAAGCCTTAGTGACCATTTGGCAGAAAGCGTCCAATATCCCCAAGCTGACCCAACAGACCCCATACACAAAGGAGGAGTTTTGGGAAAATTTTCAAGAAAAAAGGTAGATGACTGGTCTAGCGAAGAAGATAAAAGATTGATAGAACAGATTAGGAACGAAAAAGAACAAATGAGAATGACAAAAGCAGTGGTAATTAAAGCACTAAATTTCCACAAAGTGGGGAGACTATTTATACAGAAAACCCAAAAACAATGTAATATATAATGTAAAAAGTCTGGGAAATAAAGTACACTGATATAATAAACACGTGTTTGTTTGCTTTGAGTTTCACCAATGAACAGAATAATTCTGCTAGGATGGTAATTGTAGAGTATGGCCTAGCATGGCTGCTTTTGGATATTGGTTTTTATCCGTGTAGACCGTGGAAGAGAGTTGAGCGATAGGATTTGCAAGCGCAATAAGAATTGCCACTTCTTTGCCATCTACTAGAGTAGAAGGACGTAGTAATACGTTGGTGGTTTTCGCTAGGGTAGCGAACATCTGTGAAAACTGGTGACAATAAGTTCGTTGTTAAGGCGTAAATAACGGATTGCTGTTGGAAGTGATAATGAAATTATTTCTGTGGCATAAATAGCTTAACAGCATACACAGTTTTTAAATTTCAAAGCAAAGTGTTTGTGAACCTGTGGACAGTATTGGCAGGGTCATGTCAGTGGCAAGTGACAGTTGTGTCAAAATAAAATAAAGCAGATCTAGACTGTTGGTGTAAATAAAGTAGGCCTGGACTATCAGTGTCACATGTGTTCATTTGGATACCTTTTATAATACTACATAATCTTTTGAGGTTTCCGGGTCCATTGCCTGGGGTGGGGATCCGGGAGAGTCGCTACCAACCGACCACCCAACCTACGAACCGACCTCCCAACCGACCAACTGACCTACCAACCGACCACCCAACCGACCACTCAACCTACCAACCGACCACCCAACCTACAGACCACTTAACCTACCGACCACCCAACCTACCGACCACCCAACCCACCAACCGACCTAACCAATCAACCACCTAACCCACAAACCATCCAACCATACATCTTTCCGCCGCCAACACCGCAACAGCCCGACAACCTCCAGCTCACATACTTCATCATCATCATCATCATCATCATCATCGTCTGCAGGGGCGACCACTTCACTTCGACACCCAGCTAAGTGGTCACAAACATTGCTGAAACCAGCTAGTTCCGAACATCCCCACCAGATGATGACAAACACTGAACTGATTGAACATTGAGGGGTTTGGGGGGTAACCAAGATTGTTACTAAACATATTTAGAGTTTTTGTACAGAATAACCGAGAACACAGTTCGGCAGAATTAGTATCAAGGCATATTGGTGTAAATAATAACAGAAGGGAAATTTTTACTTCGTTGTTTCGAGTTTCTTTATCTTCGAGCTTCCAATACTACTTTTTGTCTATACTTAACTTGTTCTTGGAATGAGACGTAGGCGAGTTACTTCACAAAAACTCACCACTTGACCCCGGCACCCCAACGGGTCAAAAGAGGGAGAGAGAGAGAGAGAGAGAGAGAGAGAGAGAGAGAGAGAGAGCCAGACAGACAGACAGACAGACAGACAGAGACAGAGCACAAGACCGCAAATCAAACATCAGAGTCCGTAGTCCCAGCAGAATCATATACCAAAGTTGTCGGACGAGGTGTTCGCACGTGCAATTTAGGGAGAGGGGGGGGGAGGGGGGTGTCCAAAGGAATGTCCTTTTTTTGAGGATTGTCTTTTAGACGGGCACAGTCCACAGACGCTTGATTCCTGCCACTTTCATTGTCAGCTAATCTCAACTGTTTATTTTTTTCCTTTTTGAGACGGGCTGCTGTCGTTCTGTGGCGATCGGGTGCGTTTGACAGAAGAGCTGCCACGAGACCTGAAAGACAGTGTGCTGTGCTTTTGACAGGGCCCGGCTTCTACTAGAATATTTGGAATTGCGCGGATTTGCACTGGCTGCATCATCTTTGTCAGCAGGAACCTTGGTGCGGAGCTCTTTTTGCTTTGATGACGGTGGTGAAGGGGGAGGCTGCATCGCACTGATGTCAGACACAATGGCAGTAGTAGTGATCCCGCACTGTGGGGAACCTTTCTTATGACCTGGCTTATTACAAGAGAGGAAAATGACGTCATTTTCGAAGTTGGTGTAGATGTGGCCAATCTGAAGGCACCGGCCACCCTGGGGCTGTTTCTTGTTGATTTTCTGCTCGACGTGGAAAATGGTGGCGTTGAAAGGCCCACGCTCCAGTTTGGTGGGTAGAAGCTGTTTAGAAACCTCGATGTAAATGAAGCCACGCCCTGGAAGCCACCGGGTTAGCCCACCTGCGTCATCACAGTCACGTAGCTGAGAGCGGGGTTTCCCTCGATCGTTTTCTCTATTTCAATGTTGACTTCTCTCGATCATCTTCTCTTTTGCTATGATGTCCGTGAAGGCTTCACTCGACTCGCATGCACCGCAGATTTCATGAACAGAATAGGGTGTATCTGTCACAAGGTAAGCCGCGTTGTTGCCCAAACACAGGGATGATATGTAGGACTACACTGCCAGTCGCCATAATTGGTCTCTAATTGGTGTTCACAATAAGCAAAATGTTGAAGCTACACAGATTATTGTAAAAAAAAAAAACTCTGGAAGAGAGTACTCACAATCACAAATAGACGACTTTTTAGCAAGTAGGCGTCGTCGAAAATACTGAAGACACAGTACGCAATTTGTAGGGAAGCGTTACAACTCCAAACACGTACGAATAGCGGGATTTGAAATAGGCCAGCTTAGGTCAGTTTGGGAGTGTCAGAGCTATCCAGTACTTTTTATAGGTTGTGTGTAGGCTTATGCCAACAGCCTCCGACATTCAGATTGGGGTCAAGGTCGCTTTTGTGCCAGGTGTGGGCAGGCTGCCTCTATTCGCTATAGCAGCATTCCAAAGCAGCCCAATAGGTCTATCGCCTATTTACGGTGGGTAATGTGGAGGGTTGTATACAGCTAGGCTAATCATGGGCCAGTCATACCTTCATTTATTCATTGTGTACATGAATTCATTCAAAACCCAATCAAGATTTCTATAGTTTCTTTGTTTTTGTATGTTGACAGATTGACTGAGTTGAACCTGCGCCACTTAGGCCTACGGATAGTCCTCGGGTTTCGTTGTAGAGTGAAGACTTTTCAGTTCGCAGCACCGACTCCGAAATGGCGAGTTCGGACTCCTCTTCCAGGCTCTGAAGAAAGTTGAAATAGTGCAGAAAACGATTAACCGACACAACCCAAAAGGCCAAGGCCAAATGCCAAAGGGAGTAGAGTAGCACGGGGCAAAAGGCCCTCCGTTAAGGAACACATTTTATATATGTTCCTGTTTAAGCCACAGACAGCCACAAATAGACGCAAACTATTGAGGCTTGCCTAGGCTACAAATTACCACAATCACTCCAGGAACGAGATAACAGGATGAGCGTTAAAAACCTCTTTATAGAAGTCAAAGAAGACATGTACCTGTATGTGAGAGAAAGGATGAGATCATTAAACTTCTTTCCCTTTGAACATGTTGATTTGTTGATTGTTATTAGTAATGTAGTAATAATATTGTTTGTATTTAAATGCAGAATATTTTATTTATGTATGTGTCCCAGGGTTTTGTGTTGCTATTGTGACCTTGGCATTGTCCTTTTCCTCGTACGTGTATTGATTTCTGTGCAGTGTCTTTGTAAACTAAGTTTCTTTCCTTGCAAAAATATGAAACATCGTTCATTTAAAAAAAACAGCCGCGACGCTTTTTGCTTGCCTGCCAAATGTTCAGGTTGTGAGTCTGTGTTAAATGTATGGCTGACGTGAGCTTTCTCTTCAACATCAAACTCAAGGCGCTGCAAATCCCGCATTCTGAGTCCATGTAGTCGTCTCTGTAAGTCCACAACATGAGCCTTCAGCTGCCACTCTATCCTGGGAGAAAGGGTATTGTGGTATGTGCCGAAATTTAAAACCCCAGGTTCAGCCACTACCTTGTCCCGATGTTGCCGAAGTGTATTCCATCACATGATCTCATAAATATTGGGGATGGGCATTTGACCCCCAGTAGGCCTTTTGCCCTGGGCTACTCTACACGTTAAATGTGGATAATGTAGATATCTCCGTTAATGGTGCCCCTTCCTTTTTTAGAGCGCGCCGGATGGAGTGCTTCGTCTACAGCTCTCATATTGTGTATACAATTGAGAATGGTGTGTGTGTGTGTGTGTGTGTGTGTGTGTGTTTATGTGTTCGTGTTTATGTGTGTGTGTTTATGTGTGTGTACGTGAGAGAGAGAGAGAGAGAGAGAAAGAGAGAGAGAGAGAGAGTCTTTCTTTCCATCTATAATTCTGGCTTAGCATGACCGACCTGAATTCAGTTCGGAAACGGTGAATCAATTTAAATTGTTTTAATTATTCGGTTCTCTGAACTCCTAGACTCTTGCCAGTGTTTGCAATAATTCGCTAAATTTGTCACAACATGGAATTGTTTTTAGAAATAAACGTGAGTTGAGATATTGTCTTCAGTACTGCAGAATTATAAATTCCGTCAAAACATTATTATTATTATTATTATTATTATTATTATTATTATTATTATTATTATTATTATTATTATTATTATTACAAAAAACGCCAACACAATTATTACAAAACATTATTATTATTATTATTATTATTATTATTATTATTATTATTATTATTATTATTATTATTATTATTATTATTATCAGTGATCGTCCTAGGGATTTGCAAAACCGGTACGACGTCACAGTAAACAAACCCACTGAACGTAAACCCGTAGGCCAGTCACGGAAACCGGTATGACCCATAGCAAAGCTTAATAAATACTTAAAAGTTCACCCCTTGGGGTCATGAGCAATCTTGCCACTGTAGATTGTTCTAACCTATAAAGGGGGGGGGGGGGGGGGGGGGGGATGAGAGAGACTCATGTGTCATGAGTACAGGCGGTGTTTTTTTGGATGCTCTGCTTTCTACATGGATTATCAACGGCGACATGGATTATTGTGGATCTAAACTAACATCGACGTGTGCATAAGAATGTGGTCTATGTGGTGGTGCTAATTTTAGGCAGTATTGTTTAAAACTTTCTGGTGTATATTGATTTTCTTTTCTTCATCGGTCTGTGTGCTAGCCATTATTAGGCAGTTTTTGAGTGCCTTCCATTTTGCTACAGCGGTTATTGACAAGTGCTTTGCACGTGCGCTGCGTGAGTGCGTAGCGCATACAACTGGGTCGCTATCGGTACAATGGCTGAGGGTGGGGAGGGAGGCGGAGAGAGAAGGGAGGTGGACTGCGAGCCAGTGTTTACAATGAATAACGAAATGCCTGACTTTGACAAAAAACCTTACACAACATCTGAGATTTGTGCGGCGGCGGTGAGGGTGTGTGGGTACAAGACTATGGATGGTGCCCAAAGAATCGGCGGTTTGTGGCGCATCTATCCCCTTCAGAGAGAGTCAAGACAAAAACTGCTGCTTAACGGGGTGGTGCTGAGAGGGGTGATGGTTAATGTTAAGAGCAGGAATCCCTACTTTGTTCGCAATCCAACTATCACAGACCAGGTGGGGGACCGAATGGACCAACAACCATCCTCCACTAGGTTGGTGGTGGGGAATGTTCCCCTATCATATGCAGACGCTGACATTCTAGACGCGATCAAAAGCCTAGGCGTAACTGTGCTGTCAAAGATGTTTCTAGAAAGAGACAGGGACGAAAACGGCAGACTTACACGCTGGAAAACAGGGCGCCGATTCGTGTATATCACGACTCCTGAAAAAGTACTACCAAGGGGGATAGAAGTGGGGCCTTTCAGGGCTTCACTTTATCATAAAGAACAGAGAACGGAGGATCGCCAGCGTGCGGCAGTGTGTCGGCGATGCCTGGAACAAGGCCACATGGCGGCAGACTGCGCGGCGCCCATAAAGTGTCGCCAGTGTCTTAAGGATGGACACAAAGCAGGGGGCCCGGAATGCGAGCTCGCAACTGCGAGCCAAGCGGACGACCAGCGGAGGAAGGGGGAGGAGGAACACGGTGAGACCAACAGGCAAAGGAGACGGTCTCCAAGACAACCAAGCAACCCCACTACAAGATAAGGAAGGGACTGAGAAAGGGGAGAAGAAGAAGGAGGAGAGCAAGAAGGGCGGTACCAGGGACAGAGGTCGGCCCCGGGCCCGAGCGACGTCGGTGGGTCAGCTGACCTTGGAGGGGTTCAGGAGGGCGACGTCGGGCTCGGTCAAGCGCAAAACTCAACCGGACACCACGCCCCCGAGTAAGGCGGGGAAACATCGCAAGCTGCGCGACGACGACGACGACGATGACTGTAAGAACGGGGAGCATGAGAGGAAGGAGGAGAGTGGGGAGGGGTGATCCCCCTCGTCATGATGTGTGCTCTGGACGACGGACTGGACTCGCTGCACGGATTTATGAACTTTCTCATTGAACTGGA
The DNA here is from genome assembly GCA_036898135.1 of Oncomelania hupensis. Taxonomy (NCBI): domain Eukaryota; kingdom Metazoa; phylum Mollusca; class Gastropoda; order Littorinimorpha; family Pomatiopsidae; genus Oncomelania; species Oncomelania hupensis. Next base: position 8,875,066 of record CM072511.1, on the reverse strand, counting down.
CACGGCATTACCGGATCGCGAACACTATTAATTAAGTTAATTAGTGTTTCACAATGGCAAGCGTCTCGATAATTATGTTCTTTGAATGTTCGAGGGTTGCGTGAAAAGAAAAACCTTATTTCACAGCTTTAAGAAAAACCATTTTGACATCATCTGTTTGCAGGAAACTTATATCTTGGACAGCGATGTAGAGCAGTGGGAAAGGGAATGGGGAGGAAAAATCTTGTATTGCCCAGGCACTAGTCATAGTATGGGACAGGCCATACTGATAAGGAACAATTTTCCATACGATGTTGAATGCATTAAACGTAGCCAGCGCATCTTGGCTGTCTGTGTTCAAACTGACAAACTGACAATGAGCCTATCTTTATTTTTAACGCCTATGCACCAAATTTAAGTCAAGAAAAAGCTAACTTTCTAAACAGTCTTAAAGACTGCGTAAATAGCAATCTTATTAATCAAAAAATTGTATGTGGCGACTTTAATTGTGTGATGGATAATAATTTAGATATCATCAGTGGAGAAAAGCATAGGCAGGCCGATGTTGATATGTTTTGTACTTTTGTGATGGAGACAGAACTAAATGATGTTTGGCGTTTACACCATCAATCTGATATTGAGTACTCATGGTCTAGAAGGGATGCGGTAGCTAGGCGATTAGATTATGTTTTTGCCTCTGATGCGGCTTTAGAAAAATGCTTTAGTTGTGACCTGTTTTCAGTCGCACAAAGTGACCACAGAATGGTATGCGCTAAGCTGGCATTGTCAGCTGTGAAGAGAGGGCCTTCTTATTGGAAGTTTAATGACAGTTTGCTTCATGATGAGAAGTGTGTAGGTGAGATGAACAGTAAATTAGAAGAATACACGTTAGAGGAAGATGGGATGGATCCACAAGGAAAATGGGACTTATGCAAAGTCGAAATAAGAGAATTTTGCATTAGCTATAGTACACATAAGAAAAAGAATCTAGAACAACAAAACAAGGCACTGCAGGAAGAATTTAATGAAGTAGATAAAAGATTAGCTTTGGATCCATACGATAACGATTTGTTAAAAAAAAAAGAGTTGCTAAAACAACGGGTTGAGATTGTTGAAATGCAAAAAGCTAAGAGTGCGCAAGTGCGGTCAAGAGAAAAATTCATAGCTGAAGGAGAGAAAAATACGCGTTATTTCCTAGGCTTAGAAAAGGCGAGAGCAAGTGCTAAAGTTATGGATCGATTAAAAACCGAAGACGGAAACGTTTTAACTAATCAGAGTGAAATTTTACGGGAACAAGACTTAGTGAAGTTTTATAGCAATGTATTTAGTCGGAAAGGTCATTTTGACGAGAATAAAACAGATACCTTCACACAAAATGTAAATATACCTCAACTCAGTGTAGAACAAAAAGCTAGAATGGATGAACCGATACATGAGCACGAGATTGGAAAGGCTCTAAAAAGCATGAAAACGGGCACTGCACCTGGTCTAGACGGACTAACAACAGCTTTTATGAAATTCTTCTGGCCTAAATTAAAAGAAATGGTTGTAGCGTCACTAAAAGCAGCCTATGATAAGGGTGAAATGTCCGTGACACAAAAGCGCGCTGTCATTACTTTACTCATAAAGGCAAGGAACTGCCCAGAGATGAGCTTGGCAACTGGAGGCCTATCTCATTAACAAACACTGACTATAAGATTCTAGCCAAGTGTCTGGCACTCCGTTTATCCAATGTTATCTCCGACCTGGTGTCAGAAGATCAGGTAGGCTTTATCAAGGGTAGGAAGGTTAGTAACCTAATAAGATTGATTGATGACACTATTGAACACATAGACAAAAGCAACCAGTCTGGAATCGTTCTGGCACTGGACTATTCCAGAGCTTTCGATTCCATATCAAAAGAATACATGATCTGGGCTTTCAAACGGTTTGGGTTTGGTTCTACATTTGTTAATTATATCAAGGTATTAACTAATGGCACAGAAAGTTGTATAAACTACTTAGGGTGGATTTCAGAGGTTTTTGGGGCAGATTGCGGCATTCGTCAAGGATGCCCGTTCTCGCCGATGGCCTTCGTGCTAGGAGTAGAGATATTAGCGTGTAAAATTCGTAGCAGTGACAGAGTTAAAGGATTAAAATTGCCTAAAGTGTATCTCGGTCCATGTAACACAAATGAAACACTGAAATTGGCAATGTATGCGGATGACATTACATTATTTTTGGCCGATATGGAGGGCTTGAAGGCTGCACTAAACATTATTGAAAACATTACAGAAATATCTGGATTACAAATGAATAAAAAGAAAACTGAAGGCATGTGGATAGGATCTTCAAAATATAACAACGATAATTTTGGTGAAATCCAGGCGAAAAAACAACTTAAAATTTTAGGCATTATTTTTAAAAGCGACACGCCAGCATCACAGATTGAAGACAATTGGAAAAAACGTATTGAAAACACAGAAAGAATAATTTATCAATGGACAAAACGAAACCTTAGTATGTCGGGAAAACTATGTATAATAAAATCATATCTAATATCTTAGTTTGTGTATCCAATGCAAGCCCTGATCATTCCAGAACCAATGCTAAACAAAATTAACACAATACTTTTCCGCTTCTTGTGGAAGAAAAAATATTCCAACAGAAAAGCGTTTGAAAAAGTAAAGAGACGCGTTGTGTGCAGTAGTAGGGAAGAAGGTGGGCTTCAGATGATCAATGTAGTAGACATGCAGACCTCCTTTTTGCTTAACTGGGTGGCAAGACTCAATGAGCACAGCAGCGGGAAATGGAAACTAATACCAGTTAGTGTCTTCAACATTCTAGGGCACAGCTTGCTCTGCTTGAATGCGTCAGTTAAATCAAAGGCATTTGTTGGGTTAGAAAAATTGAAATTGTCCTTCTGGAAAGAGGCTTATTCAAAATGGTTGAACAACAAACATTTATGGATAAATGGTAAAAACGCTATTTTGAATGGGTATCTTTGGAATAACACAGAGATACAATACAAAAATAAATCGCTGTTTTTCGGTAAATGGGCGAGAGCGGGTATTAATTTGGTGAAAGATGTGTGGATAAACGATGATATGCGACCGATTAACGATATTACTCGGACAGTCGGTTCTAGTCCGTCGCTCGCGTTGGAGTACGGGGCTTTGCGCTCGGCGTTGCATGCGGCATGGCGGCGACAAGAGAGAGAGGCGGGCCAGCCTCAGCAGCCAGAATCTCACACTGTAGTGTACAGTGAAGCTAGCAATCCCAGTAAAATTACACCACGAGACTTTCGTCACTTGATAACTAGGGACAAGGCATGCACGCCCAATTCTGTTAATTTTTGGAGAAGTAAATATAATGTATATATTGAAAACTCTCACTGGTTACTTGCATACCTGTGCACAACAGAAGAACGCTTACGTTTGCTACATTGGAAACTGCTTCACAATATCTATCCAACAAACATCTTATTGCAAAAAATGGGTATAAAAGATTCTAACAAATGCGAGTTTTGTCATGAAATTGATTTTATTGAACACTTCTTTTGGAAATGTGCAAAATTAAGGACATTTTGGGAACATGTTATTAAACAAATTACTGTATTTACCGGTGAAAATGTAACTCTTACTGAAGAAAACATTTTACTGGGATACAATGTTAACAGCATAAAACAGAAAAGTGTTCAGAGTGTGAATCATATATTGCTGATAGCCAAAATGTCTATTAGTAAATTCAGGTATGGCGAACGATTGAATGCGGAAAACATCTTTGATTTTGAAATGAAGTTACGGGGATATAAATACTAAAGAAAACGAAACTAACTAACAAACTAAAGCAAGCAAATGAACAAACTTGGCATACTCAGTGTGAAGATTTTGTGGCACAGCACGTTGGGTAAAACTATTATTAGACTTGTGTTGTTTATTGAGTGTTGATTATGTTCTGATGATTATGTTCTGACACCTTGATAGTTTGTTGTGAAGGTTTGTAACAATCACCTTTTCCACGCACACACCTAAGCCAATGCACACGCACACTCACACACACAAACATACAAACACACACACACCCATACTTACACACACACAAACATACAAACACACACACACACACAGAGTCTATACCAACGAAACCCACACAGATAGTGTTACATACACACAATCGCTGATCGCACTTTCCTACAGCTGCCCTTGCTTTTTTTCGATTTCGCCTTAAGGTCTTGTATCTTGAGTTTTGTAAGGATGGCAGGGTGGGAGGGGGCGACCAGTACGATTGGATTAGTCAATTGATACAACTGTCTCTGAACATGCCTTATTATCCCTATGCAAATTGTTACACACCCCAATTTAATATCAACATTATGCTATATGTTTTGTCTTTAACACAAGCTGGTTTGCATTTAACGTAGGTGTGATAGGTGATACAGAATATAATTATTGCAAAATAAAATAAATTAAAAAAAAAATGCTTGATGATGGTAATAGTAATAATAATGCAGTTACAATTGTTTTTGTTGCTTGATGATGGTAATAGTAATAGTAATGCAGTTGCAATTGTTTTTGTGCTAGTGAATGTGTGATGATAATGCTTGATGATGGTAATAGTAATAGTAATGCAGTTACAATTGTTTTTGTGCTAGTGAATGTGTGATGATAATGCTTGATGATGGTAATAGTAATAGTAATGCAGTTACAATTGTTTTTGTGCTAGTGAATGTGTGATGATAATGCTTGATGATGGTAATAGTAATAGTAATGCAGTTTAAAAAAAAAAAAAAAAAAAGCTGCCATTTATCTTCAATATAATATTGACTGCCAAAAAAAAAAAAAAAAAAAATACAATTACATGGACATTTGTCTTTAGTAGCACAAAGACTAAGACGGAAAGATTAAAAACTAAAATAATAATAAAAAAAAAAAATAAAAAAACCTATAAAGGGAAAAGTGAAAGCCCCAGTTGAAAACCTGTCTTGCTTTTGTAGGCATGACTGATTCACTGCGGCAACAGTACCCCCGTTGGAGTGCCGGGGGTTTCAGTATAAATAGTATCCCCACTTTCTGGAAATTTAGTGCTTTAAATTCCCACTGTCGCTGTCTTCCTCATTTGCTCTTTCCCATTCCTGATCTGTCCTATCACTCTGCTATGCTATCTTCTTCTTCGCTAGATCAATGACCTACCTTTTTTCTTGAAAACTCTTCCTGGACAAGACTCCTTGTTTGTGTATGAGGTCTGTTGGATCAGCTTGGGAGTGTTGGACGCTTTCTGCCGGGTGGTCACTAGGGCTTCCTATGATGTTATTATTTAGCACTATAGGCATTTTATATGTGTGTGTTTTGTTGATGATTTATAATGATGTTTGTATTCTATTTTGTTTTTGTAACCGGGGGTTCGAGTAGTTGGGGTAAAGCATCAGCCGTCCCCTGCGTGGGATGTCTTTATTGTAAAGTGACTGGCCGGTGGAGGGCATTCAATTTTCCCACTAGGGTTGTTTCGGCAGATCTTTTATGCGGATTGGGGGTTGTCCGGTCCTGATTTGGCTCGGAAGAGTCCGTTGGAACTAAAGCAACAATCAATCAATCAATCAATCAAAAAACTTAAAAGTTCAAATGTCAATTCGAATTGTTCGCTCCTTCATAGTTCTATGCAGCTACTGTATCATCATCGGGCACTTGATGCGTTCTGCCCAAAGGGTCAGAGTTCTGGAAGAGTGGACTATTGTTGTCCATAGATAACAGGTTTGGTGCACTGATACCAAAGTCACTTAGCTATTGTTCAATGAGCTGTGTTGGGGTTGCTTCTTTGATGAGCTGTATTGTTGTGGATTCTTCTCCTTGTTCCTTGACTGGTGGGCTCTCGTTGCGCAGTGCTTGAGAAGCCGAGGCAGGCCGTCTTTCAGTGAAGACTTTTTCTTGTCTTTCGTCTGGTCGGGCTCACGATGCCTGCTCGTCTGTAACATATGAGACGAAATTCTGCACCACCGTGTATACTAGGTGTGTGCAGAGCGTCTCACTGAAGGCCGAAGTAGCCCTCAGTGATTAGCTCCACATCTCTTTATATAAGCGACGAACATTCTGCTAAGTCTGTGGTCCACTGGAATCTCCACCCTATTTTCCTATACATATATAAATATAAGTCATAGCTAAATACACACATAGAGAAAGAATTAATATTATACACATTCTCTGGTACAGCCACTGGTCTGCAAGAATACATATAGACTAAACAACAGTGGGTCCGTAGGGTCTACAACATGGCGTCAAGCCGGTTGGGTTCGCCACGTGGTCACGCAATGTTGGACTAACTATCACAATTCTAAACATGGCAAATTTCAGAAACATAATTCAACAATAATATCAATACATCACGATGAAACAAAAGTATGTTAATTTACCTTTTTGACAATGTCAGGCCGTGGCTAACTTGGTTGAATCGAATTTCAACAGTTCCTGCTTGTTAGTCGTCAGTGAAGAGATCTCTTAGCGCGTAGCTGTGTCTCCCTTGCAGTTTACATCACGAATGAAACTACCTAGCTCTCTGCCTAAACCGGGTAGAACTGGTAAACCTAAGGTTCCTCTTTCCGGATTGGCCGTACTACTGCCTATACGTAAGGTGGATGAGGTCATGGCCTACTGCGCTATCGTCAGCATACAACTGTGTATCCTACAGCAAACTTCTGTCGTCTGCTGCCGAGTAACATTACTGTACTAAGGTTACAGCTGACTAAACAAGGCAAGAAGATATTGTGCTGGGTAAATCTAGCCTATTGTTACAGTTGCTCATCCAAATAATATATTTTTATGATGCTGAATCATAATTTGTCTGTGGGTTTCTTCCATCACACCTTTATTTAAATTTTACTCACCGTCTGCTATTCTTTAAAAAGCCAAGATATGAATGATGATCCTTTATTTATTAATTTAGTGTGTGTGTGCGCGCGCGTGTATGTGTGTGTGTGGGGACAATGAATTTACTTAAAATACTGCACTGTTGTCACATTAAAAAATATATATGTTTTTGATACTTTAATTTCCTTTTTATAGAGAAATTCTGGGCTGTCTCCCCTGGAGAAGGCGTAGTTGCAGCCTCAGGCACGCTCAAACCCAACCTACCTAATATTAGTTGTCGTTTTTTGACTACATGAATGTATATATATATATATATCAAAACCGTACTTTTGAAAGAGGGTATATGCAGTGCTTCAGATTGTTTTCAGACATCATGGGCCCAATGACCCATGGCCATGCAAAATGATGAATCAATTTTGAAAAAGATGGGTCATTGACAATCGAAGGTATTCGTATCGTATGTTCACCTAGTCCTTCTTGATTTTTATGACGCGCCAGGCTGGCGCATTCACGTTGACTGTTACGCGCCATTCTGATAAAATATGCGACAATGGCGCGGGCGCTCCAACAATCTGAAGTACTGTATATGTTGGATTCATATTTATTTTCAGTGGGGCAACACACACTGTGAATTTGGTAAAGATCTGTGTCGCTGAAATATATGATCTAGGGATATTTAAGTGCCATTTTTCGATTCTGACCTACTAACTAGGAAGTGTATCAATTTGGGAGTACCCTAGTTGCCATCTTGGCTCTAGGTGAAGACCAGGCTGGCAATGGCTCAATGGCAGGACTGAACAGGTCTGGAAGAGAACGAAATACGTTTATACACAAAAAGATAAAACTCTTCAAGTTCAAGGTTTTTGGTGCTGCCTGTTCTGCTGTGCGGTTGCGAGAGCCTGGACTGTGCAAAACATGAAACACGTTTTCGGACCTTTGAAATGAAGTGCTACCGCAGAATGCTGCAAATCGCATGAATGCGAGAAAAAGCTACAGCACCAACAACATCTATATCATGTGTTTGTAGACTTCAAGAAAGCGTTTGACCGAGTCTGGCATGCAGTTCTGTGAGCAACCATGAGAGTGTACAACATCAGCCCTAAAAATTGAAGTTACCATAAGTCTGTATTACAAGGCTACCAGTGCAACCCTCCACATCAGCGCCATCGGGAACTGGTTTAGAACAAAAATCGGTGTGCGTCAAGGATGTCTACTCTCTCCAATACTCTTCAACGTCTTCCTAGAGCCAATCATGTCAGATGCCCTTAAGATCACGAAGGCACAGTCAGCATACGGGGTAGAGAATCTCCAGCCTCCGTTTTGTGGAAGACATTGATGGATTGACCGGAGAAAAACAAGAGCTGGAGCAGCTGGCACAGAGGCTGGACACCATCTCCAGAGCCTAAGGAATGGAAATAAGTACAGAGAAGACCAAAATGATTGCCAAAAACACCAACATGGACATCTAAGTCCAAGGCCAATCCCTCAACACAGTGCATAGCTTCAAATAGTTAGGAGCCATTGTATCAGACAGTGGGTCCCGACAGAAAGTCCTCTCCTGGATCGCACAAACAACTGCTGCCGTTACAAGGTTGAAGCCCATTTGGAAAGACAGGACCATCAGTCCAAGGTAAGGCTGCTGCGCTCCCTTGTCATCTCCATCTTCCTATACGCTTGCGAAACATGGACCTTCACAGAAGATCTACAAGAATATAAAGCATGGAGATGAGGTTCTAAAGAAGACTTCTGGGCATTTCCTATACCAAGCACATCACCAACAACGAAGTCCGACAGACCATCACACAAGCGATTGCACAACATGATGACATGCTCAGTGTTGAAAAAAAAACCCGGAAACTCCGATGGTATGGCCACGTCATCAGAGCATCAGGCCTTGCAAAATCCATCCTGCAAGGCACGGTGCAAGGAGGCAGAAGAAGAGGGAGACAGAAAAAGAGGTGGGTCAGGAGGACCACATTCGAGAATGGACTGGTTTGACACTGAACGAAGCCACGAGGGTTGCTGAGAACAGAGAAAGATGGAGTACGATGGTTAAACGATCACCTGTCGTGCCACAACGACCTTTAAGATACGGGATAGGATAGGATAGGATAGTTGTTGGTCATCATCTTAGTTTTCTCTGCACTTATTTCCTGTTCATAGGCTCTGGATGTGGTTTCATCGAGCCTCTGAACCAGCTGTTCAAGTTCTTTTCCTCTCCAGCCAATCTATCAATGTCATCCACAAAACGGAGATTGGAGATTGCTCTACCCTCTATGCTGACCATGCCTTCGTGATCTGCAAGGGCATGTGACTTGATGCGCTGAAGGAAGATGTTGAAGAGTGATGGAGAGAGTATGCATTTCTGAAGCACACCGATTGTTGGTCTGAACCAGTTTCCGATGGCGCTGTTGTGGAGGACTGCACTGGTAGCCTTGTCATACAGGCTTCTGATGACGTCAATAATTTTAGGGCTGAAGTTGTACACTCTCATGGTTGCCCACCATGAAACTTCATTGAAAGAAAACAAAAACTGTCGTGTAGTCTAATATAAATAGTCGAACAAACACAACCAACTGTCAAGCGAACGTTTCTTGGATGGTCACAACATCATTTTTGTTTCCGATAACACTAGACACAATCATACCACATGAAAGAGCAACGGTCAGGCTCCGCACACGAGCGTCAATTTTGTTGCTACAGCGTCTTACTTCAAGCGCCCGAAGTATGCTGCGTGCGTTGTCAGCTCGCACACGCGCATCTGATGCTTCAGTTTTGATACCTCTGTCCCATATTTGGAAGATCTCGCGAGAATAACCGGGGTGTCGTTATATCAACAAACATGGCTGCTGCCTTTGCAAGTGACAGTTCTGAAGATGAAGAAATAGTCATGATTTGTGCGGCAGCTGTTGCAATTGAATACGAACAGCAGCCTACACGAACTGTGTGGACCCGAGATTGGTTATTGCGGCGTCCAAGCTTAGGAGGATATTCACAGCTGCTTCAAGAGCTAATTAAAGAAGACGTGAAGGAGGCTGGAAGGTTTCTTCGCATGTCCTTCGAAAACTTCCAGGAGATACTCCACAAAGTTGAACATCGGATCAGGAAACACGACACAAATATGAGGAAAGCCATTGAGCCGGGAGAGCGTTTAGCGATCACACTGCGTTTCCTGGGTTCAGGTAATGTCTCTGTTACTAGTGTTAGATTTTGCAATCCACTACATGATATGTCATATGATCATTATTATAGAAACACATATGGCTGGATTAGTATTGCAACACTGAACCTGCATCATTGTAGTATTAGGTCTACCATCAGCCAGTAATAAACCAACCATTAATGTTCGTTTTGGGCACAGTGAGTAATCTATTGTTGTACACAAAGTACAACACTGATGTGCATTTTTATACTTTACACTCTGTCAGTCTGTGTGTGTAAAATATTTTGCAATCAAATTATTCAAGAATTATTTCTTAGTACGTAGTTTCTAAAAGTAAGCCTTGAATGGTGACTATAAGTACCCTCTTTCCTGTAAATTAATCAAGCAGGGGTTGTTTGTATGACAGTATTGTGCGACTTCAGCTGCGTTTTGAGTTTGCTGTATCAAAGATAAAGTACGTTATATATTCATTTCCTATTGATTTTACTTTATTTGTTTTTGTGTGTGCAGGTGATTCTTTTGCAAGTCTTGCTTACACCTTTAGAGTGGCTGACAACACCATTGGCAAGATTGTGATTGAAACTTGTGCTGCCCTTTATGAACAACTTGGAGAGGAATGTTTGAAGGTTTGTTTGTTTATCATTACACTCTATTATAAGGCAAGGGGTTGTCAGTTGTTTAGTTTTCCCTGTCTCTGCACATCTTTGTCTGAAAATTGTCTTTTTATGTATTTGAGTGTTGAGTATGTTTAAGAAAAAGACCAAAAAATTCCTAAATGAAAACAAATTAGAATACAGAACACAGAATCTTTATTGTCCCCACAAACACCTGCAAGGAAATTATTAGTGCAGTGTCCATCTCATCTGCATATAAAATCTCAAGCAATAAAACCATAACAACACTAAACTAAAAATAAATAATGATGATGATGATATATCTACAGTGATTAAGATCCATCAACAATGATGCTATCACACACACAGACACACACCCACACTATCAGTATCACACACACACTCTCGCATATTTACATATTATATACATACATATACACGCATGCATATACATACATATATATACAGGGATTAATCTTGAAAGTGACCATGATAGGTCATTTGACCAGTTCACATGAAAAACAATAGGTCATTTTGGAAAGCAATAAGTCACACAGTCTCAGTACAAATGGTACAAAATAACAACGCTAAGGCATTAACCGATTTTATATTCAGCCTTTTTAAATTGTTTAAATGACATGCTGATGCACACAGTTATAAGGAGAAATTCAATCCTTTTTAATTTGTCTGCTAATTATTACTGTTTTCACTGCTTTGAAAGAGACAACAGTTTTCTTGGTTTTGCTGCTGCCCATATCTGCAGCGCTCTTTCTATATTTACAGTTCCAAGCTTTACAGAAAGCAGCAAGTTATGTGTTTCTGCTGTCAGTCTGTTCCGCAATGCTGTCAGAATGTAATAGTAATATTTGTAAAAATAGTAAAACTAACAATACCAAGTTTGGTATGTTTATCATTAAGGCACACTTTTCTTTGAATTTATTTATTTTTATATCAAACAGTTACAAGTTTAGATTATCTCAAAATTCAATTAAAATTTCCACTTGTGCTCTTTTTTCCCAAACAAAACATGTGTCACTGGTACAGAATTAGTTTAATAAAACTTGTCTTTAATGACACACCTCAGATGACCCTGATTAAAAACAACATGCATTCTAAAAACATCTCTCTCTCTCTCTCTCTCTCTCTCTCTCTCTCTCTCTCTCTCTCTCTCTCTCTCTCTCTCTCTCTCTCCCCCTGAGTCTCTCTCTCTATTTAAAATTCGGGCATCAGTGACAAATCTGAATTCTGTTTAAAACCGTAATAAACATGATAAATCGAGCAATAAAGATACAGATCCTATCCTATCCTGTCCCATAACCCGAAGGTCGTAGGGGCACCACAGATGATCGTTTAACCAGCACACTCCATCTTTCTCTGTCCTCAGCAGCCCTCATGGCTTCGCTCAGTGTCAAACCAGTCCATTCTCGAATGTTTGTTGTCCTCCCACCTCTTTTTCGGTCTCCCCCTTCTTCTACCTCCTTGCACTGTGCCTTGCAGAATGGTCTTTGCAAGGCCTGATGATCTGGTGACGTGGCCATACCATCGGAGTTTCCGTTTCTTCACCACTGTGAGCAGGTCATCGTGTTGTCCAATGGCTTGTGTGATGGTCTGTCGGACTTCGTCGTTGGTGATGTGTTGGGTATAGGAAATGCACAGAAGTCTTCTGTAGCACCTCATCTCCATGCTTTGTATTCTTCGTTGGAGATCTGCTGTGAGGGTCCATGCTTCGCAAGCATATAGGAAGATGGAGATGACCAGAGAGCGCAGCAGTCTTACTTTGGAATGTAGACTGATGGTTCTGTCTTTCCAAATGGGCTTCAACCTTGTCAGGGCAGCAGTTGTTTGTGCGATCCTGGAGAGGACTTCCTGTCGAGACCCATTGTCTGACACAATGGCTCCTAAATATTTGAAGCTGTGCACTGTGTTGAGGGATTGGCCTTGTACTTTGATGTCCGTGTTGATGCCATTGGTGTTGTTGGTCATCATTTTGGTCTTCTCTGCACTTATTTCCATTCCATAAGCTCTGGAGGTGGTGTCAAGCCTCTGTACAAGCTGTTCAAGTTCTTGTTCCTCTCCAGCCAATCCATCAATATCATCCGCAAAACGAAGATTGGAGATTGCTCTGCCCCCTATGCTGACTGTACCTTCGTGATCTGCAAGAGCATCTGACATGATGCCCTCTAGGAAGATGTTGAAGAGTGTTGGAGAGAGTAGGCATCCTTGACGCACGCCGATTGTTGTTCTGAACCAGTTCCCGATGACGCTGTTATGGAGGACTGCACTGGTAGCCTTGTCATACAGGCTTTTGATGACTTCTATAATTTTAGGGCTGATGTTGTACACTTTCATGGTTGCCCATAGAGCTGCATGCCAGACTCGGTCAAATGCCTTCTTGAAGTCTATGAACACATGATATAGATGTTGTTGGTGCTGTAGGTATTTCTCACAGATTATTCTGAGGTTGAAAATCTGTTCAGTGGTACTTCGCCCTGCCATGAATCCTGCTTGTTCTTCAGCTATGATTTGTTCAGCTTGTGGTTTCAACCTGTTGAGTATTATTTTCAGGAGGACCTTGCTGGGATGGCTGATGAGGCTGATGGTGCGGTAATTTTCACACTCCTGAAGGTTACCTTTTTTGGGAAGAGTGATGAAAAGCGACTGGGTCCATGGTGTAGGCCATTCCCCACTCTGCCAGATCTTGTTACAGATAATGGTGAGAGCTTCAGTCATCGCTTCTCCTCCTGCTTGTAGCAGTTCCGCTGGTATGTTGTCCACTCCCGCTGACTTCCCTTTCTTCAGCGATTGCACTGCTGCCTCAACTTCTTCCCGGAGAATTGGGAGGATTTCTTCTTCTTCTCTGCTCTCGGGACATGCTAGAACTGATGGGTCTCCATTTGGTGTATGGTTGTAAAGGTCAGAGCAGTACTCTGTCCATCTGTCCAAGACTTCTTGTTCTTCTGTAAGGCAAATGCCAGACTTGCTTTGGATAGTGGAGACTTTGGGCTGTTTAACACTTGTCAGCCGCTTCACAGTCTGGTAGGCCTTCTTGCTGTTGTTCTTGTTCAGATTGTTCTCTATTTCCTGGCATTGATCTTCTATCCAGTTCTCCTTTGCTGTGTGCATGCCTTTTCGGATGTCATTGTTGATTTTTCGGTAGACATCAGCTCCCTGTGAGGTGTTCTTTTTCTTTTTTTAACTCTCTTCGTTTATCACACAGATCCAAAAGTTCAGGTGTGATCCACGGCTTCTTCTTTGGTCGGTGCTTGCCAAGGATCTCAGTGGCGGCATCTGTTACAGCTGAGTTGAAGGTATTGGTCATGGTGTTGACATCTACTTCGCCTGCCCCCAAAATAAGCAGTGGTGCAAATTTCCCTCCAATTGTGGCCTGAAATATTTTTGCCACCTCCGGGTCTTGCAGTTTGTCCAGGTCGAACTTCAGCCTAGTGCACTTTACTGTATTTACTCTCTTCAAATGGAGCCGGAAAGACATCATCACGAGATCGTGGTCACTTCCAATGTCTGCTCCTGGAAAAGTGCGTGTCCTGCCAATGTTGATGCTTGATCTGAAGCGTTTCTTGACCATGATGTAGTCGATCTGGCTGTGATGTTCCCCGCCGGGACTGTGCCATGTCCATCGTCTGGATTTTTTGTGGAGACCAAGCGTGTTTGCCAGTACCAGATTGTTGTATCTGGCAAACTCCAATAGCCTCAGACCCCTGTCATTTGTCTCGTTGTTGCAGTGGGGCCCGCATGTGTCCCCCCAGTTGTGGTGCGCATCTTGGCCAACCTTGGCATTCCAGGATGCAGATACAGTTGTAGTAACACTAAGCGTAAGAGATCGAGAAAATATTAAATAAATATTATATACTTATAGTTATACTACTACCAAATGAAGAATAGGCCTATAAACTAAAGTAATGGAGCCTGCGGCTGAAGCACATACTGCAGGAAGAGTTATTTTACCCTGTTTGAGTATTAAACATGGTACAATTTAACTATAAAAGAAGGAAAGAAAACAAAAACAACAGAAGACAAGACTAGTGTCGACCGGTATCGGTCTCAAAGACCTTTATCAAGGCATTTCATGATGCTGGCGACATTTTTTATGTTTCTATGGAAAAGTACAGGTCTGCATCCATTCTTTAACCTTATTTAATTACCTCCACAAAATAAAATAAAAATGAAATAATTATAAAAATAATACTAATGAATAAAGAAATGAACACATATAAATTAAATTAAATAATTAAATAAAAAATACATTAGTTTAAAATAACCCACAAACAAATCATCTATGTCATGTGTGACATCATTAGTACACATTACACAATCTGTGCCCTGTATTATGCTGAAAGGGGAAATAATTTCGTTTCGGTAATGGTTGTGCTAAGTTTTTATTGAGTTCGCAGTTTGTATACAACTTTTTAAATGCCAAATCTTCGCAAAATCAATAGGTCACTTGACCAACTGGCTGGCAAAACAATCCGTCATTTCAGATGTTTATGCGTCAATGACCGATGACCGACGCCAAGAATAAACCCTGCATGCTAAATATTTGTGACAAGAAAAATGCACAAGTTGCTCATTTTGTGTAGCACAACAGAAAACGGAAAATCAAGAAAATTGCTGAACATGTAAAGCAAAAAGGAAAGCCGCAGGACAAAAAACTTCTGCTTCTAAATTATATTTGGTCACCAGTAGTAGTGACATTCTGTTTGAAGCAAACTTGAAAGACGCTTAATTTTGAAAACCTTTCTCTTCAAGTTCTTTCAAGTTAGCCTCAAACAGAAGGTCACCTATTTGTTTTCTCACTTTCAGCTGGTTTATTGGACTCAGCTTGTCTAGCTGGCTGGCTGCATACAAACAGAATCGTTGGTTTTCTGACTGGCTACTTTCCTGTAACAATATTTCTTTCCTTTGTAGTTTTTGTTTAACATGTTCAGCCATTTCGTGAAGGACAGTCATGGCTGGATTATTAGTGCTCTGTTGTGAACACCGCTTCCTGCTACTTTGCCTCTCCGGTTGAGCAAAATTTGGTGCTGCTATCAATGTGTCACTTGTACGTGCATCTGGTTGGCCGTTCAGGATGTTTGGGTTGGAAGGGCGGCTGGCTGTGCTGCTTGAGGTGGAAGGGCGGCTGGCTGTGCTGCTTGTGGTAGAACACCGGTTGACTGTGGAAGATGGGCACCTTGTTGTGTTTCTGCTTGGAGGGTTTTGAGAGTCGACATGTTCATCGCTCTGAGTCAGTGCACTTCCCAATTCCATTTCATCTTCACCTTCGCCTGTGACTTCATCACTCTCATCCATCAATCCAATATCTTCTTGACAATACATAGATTGAAAGAGATTTTCTGCCGGAGATTTGTCCTTGTTGGAATTCTGTAACAAACAACAATGGCAGTCCATTATTAGTGAAAGTAGCAACTGTATTAATTTGTAAATTTTGATTTTGTTTCAGATTCCCAGCACAAAAGAAGAATGGGAGAGAATTGCTGCTGACTTCGAAAGACGATGGCAATTTCCAAATTGCATAGGAGCTCTCGACGGGAAGCACATCGCCATCAATTCTCCAGGAAGAGGGTCAGAGTACTTTAACTACAAGCACTTCCACAGCATTGTGCTTCTGGCCCTTGTTGATGCCAATTACAAGATCATATGGTTTGATGCCGGAGGCAATGGGAGGGCTGGAGATGCTGGGCTGTTTCGAGAAACGGACTTAGCAGCAGGTCTAGAGGGTGATAAGCTGGGTATTCCACCCCCCAAACCCCTGCCAGGAAGAAAAGACCCTGTGCCCTTCTTCATTGTCGGCGATGACGCCTTCGGGCTAAAGCCATATTTGCTTAAACCATACCCAGGTCGTGGGTTGGTGACCACAGGCAGAAATAACGA
Source organism: Oncomelania hupensis (assembly GCA_036898135.1). Classification (NCBI taxonomy): domain Eukaryota; kingdom Metazoa; phylum Mollusca; class Gastropoda; order Littorinimorpha; family Pomatiopsidae; genus Oncomelania; species Oncomelania hupensis. The sequence continues at coordinate 8,858,582 of CM072511.1, read as the reverse complement.
TCCAAGGGAAGTCGAAAGGAGAAAGCAAAGAATTTTTGATTACAGGCTGTCGAGAGCACGCCGGCTTTCAGAAAACGTATTTGGCATCCTGTCCGCAAGGTTTGGTGTATTCCGAAGAACAATGCACACATCACCCGAGAATGCGAGGACCATTACACTAGCATGTTTGGTCCTACACAACTTTTTGATGGGAAAGAAAGATCAAAGATTTGCGCCATCAACATTTGTTGACCGGGAGCACCCCATCACCCATGCAGTAGAGGCTGGGACATGGAGAGAAAGTTTGAGCCAGAACCAGAGCTTTGGGCAAATAGAGCAACAGAGTGGGAATAGAAATGCAGAAAATGCACGCTGGGTTCGAGATGAGATGAAGGAGTATGTGAATGCAGAAGGAGCTGTGCACTGGCAACAACGCCTCGTCTTTGGACGTGATGTGATGTAATGACGTTTTCATTGTCCTTTTCTTCTATTGTGCTTTCTACCTGTTCATTAAACTCTTCCGGGACAAGACTCCTTGTTTGTGTATGAGGTCTGTTGGATCAGCTTGGGAATATTGGACGCTTTCTGCCAGGTGGTCACTAGGGCTTCCTATGATGTTATTATTTAACAATGTAAGCATTTTATATGTATATGTTTTGTTGATAATTTATAATGATGTTTGTATTCTATTTTGTTTTGGTAAACGGGGGTTTGATAAATTAGAGTGCAGCCTCAGCGTCCCATGCGTGGGATGTCTTTATTGTAAAGTGACTGGCTGGTGGAGGGCATTCAGTTTTCCCACTAGGGTTGTTTCAGCAGATCTTTTATGCGGATTGGGGGTTGTCCGGTCCTGATTTGCCTCGGAAGAGTCCGCTGGACCTAAAGCAACAATTATGTAATGTAATGTAATGTAATGAATAATGGTTTTATCTTACCTTTAATAATTAATAGTAGTGAGAAAAAGACTTGTTTAATTACATTGTTGTTCACATTATGCGTAGACTACTTATTGATATTTCTTTTCTTTTTTTTTCTTTTTTTTTTATTGGTTGAAATTTATATTTTTGTTTTATTATTATTATTTTTTTTTTAAATTTATTCTTTTATTTTTTATTCTTAATGTGTGCTGCATTTACCACAGCACTTATTACATCCAATGACATTGGTGTATCTTAGGTCAACTAAGGCTGCAGTACAGGGGCTAATTTGTAGACAAAAAATGGGTGTGCAATGACAATACTAAAAACAATACAATACAAATTCTGTGTTGCTATGATACTGCAAGTGTCTAGGAATTATGATTAGGCACCAAGGTTCATAATAATAATTAGTTACAATTACGGTTTATTTGATATTTTATCAATTGATAACAGTTTGATATCTGTGTGTTTTGTTATGTTGAGTTATGTTACCAGCAGTATTTTTAATGGATTATTTCCCTTTATTCACCTTTATTTTGTCTGATGTGCCTTAGTGGTAATTAGAGAGAGAGAGAGAGAGAGAGAGAGAGAGAGAGAGAGAGAGAGAGATGGTGATGATGATGGTGATGAGGTAGAGGGAAGTAAAAAGTGTATGACTAAGATAATTTTTGAATTACCTTGGTTATTTCTCTTGGTTGTATTTTTATTCTTCTAATCATATTGGTAGTATTGTTCTTATTAGTAAGTTGTATAAACCGGTTATTTTTATTGCTGGGAGAAAGTTGAACACTAGTTTTGAATAGGATATATTCTGTAATGAGATATTTTTTGGGCTTTTGCTATGATAACCTTAGAGGCAAGACTTCTTTATGAATTGTGTAGCCCTTGTTCCCAAAATAGGGTTAGTCATAAGTTTAAACTATTTTCATCTATGTGAATAACATACATGTAGATTATTATTATTATTATTATTATTATTATTATTATTATTATTATTATTATTATTATTATTAATCCACTGTAGATTGTTCTAACCTATAAAGGGAAAAGTGAAAGCCCCAGCTGAAAACCTGTCTTTCCTTTATAGGCATGACCGATTCACTGCGGCAACAGTACCCCCGTTGGAGTGCCGGTGGTTTCAGTATAAATAGTATCCCCACTTTCTGGAAATTTAGTGCTTTAAAATCCCACTGTCGCTGTCTTCCTCATTTGCTCTTTCCTATTCCTGCTCTGTCCTATCATTCTGCTATACTATCTTCTTCGCTAGATCAATGACCTACCTTTTTTCTTGAAAACTCTTCCTGGACAAGACTCCTTGTTTGTGTATGAGGTCTGTTGGATCAGCTTGGGAGTATTGGACGCTTTCTGCCGGGTGGTCACTAGGGCTTCCTATGATGTTATTATTTAGCAATATAGGCATTTTATATGTATATGTTTTCTTGATAATTTATAATGATGTTTGTATTCTATTTTGTTTTTGTAACTGGGGGTTCGATTAGTTGGGGTAAAGCCTCAGCCGTCCTCTGCTGGCCGGTGGAGGGCGTTCTGTTTTCCCACTAGGGTCGTTTCAGCAGATCTTTTATGCGGATCGGGGATTGTCCGGTGCTGATTTGGCTCGGAAGAGTCCGCTGGACCTAAAGCAACAATCAATCAATCAATCAATATTATTATTAATGTTGTATTGTAAAATATAATTACCTTTTTTATTGGGACAATAATTATATCTTATTATGAGTGAGTATCAACATGTTCACTGTAGCCATTTTTAAAATAATTGTTTTGTGGATTCTCTTTTCTGTAATATAGTCTATAGTTATTTCCTATTAATGTTTATATTTTTTTTTAGCCGTTATTAATGTGATAAATATGGAATTAATTTTGATAGATATACTTTTGAGAAGTGAGAATGAAACAGAATGGAGATTGGTAGTGAGCGTGGATTTTATGTTGTGTGTTTCAGGGTTTTATCTTTCTTTTCTGCAACTAATGTTATCTGACATATTCGGAAAAATAAACATATAGCAAAGAATAACCCGAACTCCTTGTTTGGACTGGACTCTGGATGAGAGACTCTTCTATCTTTATTCTGTCCTGTCTTGTTAGAGTTATATTGTATGTTGCTATTGTGGGTGTGTCATGTACAGTTTAGGTGGGGTGCTGTAACACATTGTCCCAACCAACCCCCTCCTCCCTGACGTGCCTTGGATGAACAAAACAAAATACATGCTTTTAATAGTTTTATGCATCCCCCAACCCTCACACACTCCCCCCATCCCTTGATTTGCACTTGGTATATCACTGTATCACTGTATTTATTGTGCTGACATGGGTGATGTCAAACGTGAACTGATGTGGATTGGGGAATGGAGGGTGTGTGAATGTGAAAATGAAATATGCCTGATGTTTCTGGCACACGCATGACACATCTTGTATAATGTATGAGGAGAATAAAACTTTTTGTACAAATCTTGTTACAGTAAACTTGCCATTATTCTGTATGAGTGAAGTAATGCACATGTGTAGTAATTTGTTCCACACCTCAACTTCTGTTCTATTATCTATTCAATTATTCTATGTAATACATGTTTCACTATACAGCATTCAAAAAAAAATTGTTTATCATTAATTTCCTTACCAGGCTAAGGTTCGAAACTCCTGGTACGGTCACTCTTGTGAATGGCCGCAGGAAGGCATCCAACTGTGGGTACCACTTCCATTTTATAATGGAATCGTCAGCACCAGACCCACTCTTGGTGCCTTTCAGGACCGTTCTCCGATTCCTGGCGTAGCCATCTCTCAGCCACTTTATTTTGGCTTTAGTTTTGTCCACTGCAACAACAATTGTCAATGCAATCACACTATGGTTGAAGTAAAATACAATGCAGCCTATCAACAACACCTGACATGAAGTAAAATACAATGCAGCCTATCAACAACACCTGACATGAAGTAAAATACAATGCAGCCTATCAACAACACCTGACATGAAGTAAAATACAATGCAGCCTAGCAACAACACCTGACATGAAGTAAAATACAATGCAGCCTATCAACAACACCTGACACTGTCATAGAGTTTACACTTTCTAGACTAACTCACCTGTGAACACTACCGCCCATGTCATATTCCTACCTGTGCTGTTGACTAGTTTCATTGTACTTTGTTTATAACAAAAATCAGCAAAGAAAAACAAAACATAAACATTCAGTAACAGTCAATACTCAAAGATAGTAATAATGATAGTTTTAGGTCACATAACATTAACATGTAATTAGTCCAAAACCAACATCTAGTTATGAATATGATAAAGGAAGAAGTCAACAGTACTAAATGTAGTTGTTCATGTTGCAAAACTGACATTGACGGAGACCACGGAATTAGATCACTCTAGATCTAATTCCGTGACGGAGACTACCACTGAAACAAAAGCGAAAGTACAGAGAGATAAATTTTGATTACTTACAGTCCCACCCTTTTCCCATGGCTCTGGAAAGAAAGACTAACGACTCAGTCGTCTTGCCCCTGTCATGGTAGACTGCCAGGGAGGTGTCGTATAAGTTTTCCTGGCTCCTATACAACTCTATGAAATTTCCGATTTCGTAGTCATCCATGTCCGCCATTTTTTGTCAGCAACAGGAATGTGGTGACTTCTCATTGGTTGATTCATGCTGCTTGCTGCTTGCGTCGCGTCAAAATATAGGACTGGATCTAAACTGCGCGCCACGCCCAGCGTTTGATGCCAGCGGCAGGATGCTGATGCTGAGCGTCAGAATTCCTTGACGAATTCGACGCAACGCTCGAGCGTCATGACTTTTGACGCTCGTGTGCGGAGCCTACGAATAGAAAGACCGTATACGTAGTTTTAAACCAATGACGTCAATGTTAGGAAAAACGTCATTAAAAAAAAATCCCTTGAGTAGCATATTTTTGGCACCTTAATAGCTTTTGCAACAATGATTTTTGTTTTTTAGAATCTCAGATTCATCAGTGAAATTATTCGTAGAAATACACGATACAGGTCTACACCGTTTGATATTCAGATAAAAGTATCGGTTGGGCCATTTTAGGCGATCCAGCATCACCGTGTGAGGTTTTTCATTTTGATAAACAGAGGATAGGAGTAGCAAGCACGGAGTAAGACCAGCATGTGCATTGATGAAGTAAGAGCATTTTGGCTGACGTCGATGCTTTCTTGTTTAAATAACTGCGACAACAGCTTTGTCCCTCACGCCACCATAACAATCCACGCCAAGCCTTTCGGGGGTCCTTTGATCATCGGGACAAAGCGTGCCGTATGCTGCACAGCACCCTATATTCAAAAAGAATTTCCGCAGATTACCTTTCAAATTTCCGAGCACTACATCCAGTTCAGCCATGCAGTGGATGTCCAGGACACGAAGTTAGGCGGGAAAGCTAAGCAGACTTGCAGTACAGGGACACTCACTTCTTCCCTTCATGGACAAAATGCATCGTGTAGCGTCATATACAACATACTGACAAAGGGGTCATACCGAAGCTACAAATTCTATAACTATTCAGTAATCCGTGTGGTGTATTTTGATCAGCCCGTTCTCCAATGTCCCGAGCACGTGGCTCACACAGATGGATCCAAGAACTGTACCTGCGTGGTGAGTAGGCACAATGTGTAAGCTTAGCACTATCCTATCCTATCCCATAACTCAAAGGTCGTTGGGACACCACAGATGATCGTTTAACCAGCGTACTCCATCTTTCTCTGTCCTCAGCAACCTTCATGGCTTCGTTCAGTGTCAAACTAGTCCGTTCACAAATGTTGTCTTTTCACCTCTTTTCCTGTCTCTCTCTTCTTCTGCCTACTTGCACCGTGCCTTGCAGGGTGGTTTTTGAAAGGCCTGATGTTCTGGTGACGTAGTCATACCATCGGAGTTTCCGTTTCTTCACCACTGTGAGCATGTCATCATGTTGTCCAATGGCTTGTGTAATGGTCTGTCGGACTTCGTTGTTGGTGATGTGCTGGATATAGGAAATGCCCAGAAGTCTACTGTAGCACCTCATCTCCATGCTTTGTATTCTTCGTTGTAGATCTGCTGTGAGGGTCCATGTTTCGCAAGCGTATAGGAAGATGGAGATGACAAGGGAACGCAGCAGCCTTACCTTGGAATGTAGACTGATGGTCCTGTCTTTCCAAACGGGCTTCAACCTTGTCAGAGCAGCAGTTGTTTGTGTGATCCTGGAGAGGACTTCCTGTAGTGACTCATTGTCTGATACAATGGCTCCTAACTATTTGAAGCTATGCACTGTGTTGAGGGACTGGTCTTGGACCTTGATGCCCATGTTGATGCCATTGGTGTTGTTGGTCATCATTTCGGTCTTCTCTGCACTTATTTCCAATCCATAAGCTCTAAAGATAGTGTCACGACTCTGTACAACCCTATTCAAGTTCTTGTTCCTCCCCGGTCAATCCATCAATGTCATCCACAAAACGGAGGTTGGAGATTGCTTTACCCCCTATTCTGACTGTCCCTTCGTGATCTGCAAGGGCATCTGACATGATGAGCTCTAGGAAAATGTTAGAAGTGTAGGAGAGAGTAGGCATCTTTGACGCACACCCATTGTTGTTCTGACCCGGTTCCCGATGGAGCTGTTGTGGAGGACTGCACTGGTAGCCTTATCATACAGGCTTTTGAAGACTTCAATAATTTTAGGACTGATGTTGTACACTCTCGTGGTTGCCGGCGGACCTGCATGCCAGACTCGGTCAAACGCTTTCTTGAAGACTACAAACACATAATATAGATGTTGTTGTGCTGTTGCTATTTCTCGCAGATTATTCTGAGGTTGAAAATCTGTTCAGTGGTACTTCCCCTGCCCTGAATCTTGCTTGCTCTTCAGCTATGAGTTGTTCAGCCTGGGGTTTCAATCTGTTGGGTATTATTTTCAGGAAGACCTTGCTGGGATGGCTGGTGAGGCTGATGGTGCGGTAATTTTCATGAGGGCTACCCTTTTTGGGAAGAGTGCTGACAAGCGACTGGGTCCATGGTGTAGCCCACTCCCCACTCTGCCAGATCTTTTTTCAGATAATGATGAGGGTTTCAATCATCGCTTCCCCTCCGGCCTGCAGCAATTCCGCGGGTATGTTGTCCACTCCCGCTGACTTCCATTTCTTTAGTGATTGCACTGCTGCCTCAACTTCTTCTCGGAGAATTGGGAGGGTGTCTTACACTTCTCTGTTCTGGGGACATGCATGAACTGATTGTAACGGATGGTTTTTGTGTATTAAATTATATATATATATATATATATATATATATATATATATATATATATATATATATATATATATATATATATATATATATATATATATATATATATATATATATATATATATATATATATATATATATTTAGTTATACTATGTTTAGTCTAGTGAATGAGTGTGTGAGTGTGGTTATCTGACGCTCAGTCTAAGGATGCATGCTCTATCTCTGTTTACTTTAAACTCTCATCCACCACCACACACGTGCTTACAGACAAGGACAAAGTATACACAGTTATTTCTCTTTGCCCCTCTGTTTCACTATTAATCATTCAAACATACATTAAGTCATTCACAAGTACAATAAATCAATTACATATCACTAAATCACTCACAGATACATTAGATCATTTTCATATACATTAAACCACACAAATCTGTTCAGCACATAAACAAATCCACACAGATAGTCAGTAAGTGCCGTATGGGCTGTTTATCAATTTGGCGCTTTCACAGTCAATCTATACTATAGGAGTCGTTGTCTCCTTCTCAAGACGTCACTCGACTCTACTGTTCACATTAGTGACGACACGGTCACTGATTTCACAACGACGACTTGTCGAAGGTTCTTGACTTGAATAATGAGTGTCAAGTATTAATAACAATACTCACAGACCCTACGACGGCGTAATGGAGATTCTTGGTCTCTCAGTCGAAGCTATGATACAAGGCTACTCCTGGGGAACACTGCAGGTGGTCCCCTGGCCCAGGTCTGGAGAAGTTCTTCGTCACCGTTGGTGTACGTCTACAACAGTGATGGTTGACGAAGGAGAGAACCGGCTTCGATGGTGTCCACTTCCAGTCTCTTCAGACGTTGTCACAAGGACAGTTCCATCGGCCGCACATCAGGGGAAGATTCCGCTCCGTACCGGTCCCGCTGTATTCTTAGATACAGCTATCTTAATCCTTAGCAGAATCAGGCTTCACTAGCGCACCCACGAATACGTCCGTTCTCTACGGCTGAAATGTCGTCTCTGAGCTAACACAGCTCATAAACTAAATTGTCATTTCGATGGTAAATAACACAGTGACGTCATAACATCTTCCTATACAAATGTGTACGAAACGTGTTCGTTACACTGATGGTTTGGTTTGTGGTTGTAAGGGTCAGAGCAAATGCCAGGCTTGCATTGGATCGTGGAGACCTTGCGCTGTTTAACACTTGTCAGCCGCTTTACAGTCTGGTAGGCCTTCTTGCTGTTGTCCTTGTTCAGATTGTTCTCTATTTCCTGGCACGTGTAGCACTGTCACTATGCAGTACTAGCCAAAACGGAGGCAGGGGTTCGGATCTGTTTCGGTAATCAATTAATTGATTTATGTATTATTACTTATAGGAGAATGCCAATTTCTGATGTGGCTTTTAGTAATTCGTTGTGTGTGTATGTGTGGGTGGGTGGGTGGGTGGGTGAGTGAGTGTGTGCGTGTGTGCGCGTCCTTGTTTACACAGTGTTATATGGACAAATCAGTGATCATCTACATAACTTGTTTTGACATGCCTACTTGTTTTGACGTCAGAACAATGATCCGTTAGGGTTAGGGCTGGGTTAGGGTTGGAACACTTCAAAGTACTTAAAAATGGGGACGAAATATGACCCATTGTCAGCACAACGTAGGTGGCGTTCCGGGAAAGTCATGATAATACTGTATAACCTCGGCTGTATGTGTGTGTGTGTGTGTGTGTGTTTGTGTGGGTGTGTGTGTGTGTGTGTGTGTGCATTCTCTTATGTTTCTGATTCTGTTTAGCCAATTCATTGTATGTGTATGTCGGTTTGTGTGTGTGTGTGTGGGGGGGGGGGGCGGGGGAAGGGTGTGTGTGTGTATGTTACTGTATGTATTAATGTATCCTTCTGTAAATCATTAAATGGCCATTTATGATTTGTTTAGATAATTCATTATTGTTTTGTATTATGCTTTTATTTTAGGTGAACCGTTTGGTTAGGCATCTCAGTTTTGTTTTGTTTTCTAAATGGTTATTTTTAGGTGAACCGTGTGTCCTTTCCGACCTCCGAGATGAACGCGTATTTTAAGCTGGTATGGGTGAGGAACGAAGTGGTGTTTCTCAATAACTCCCTTAACCAAATGAGGACGGAGACCATTGATCCCGGGAGCCACAAACATCCGCCTCTGTGTGTAACCCAACAGTACAGTATAAAAGAGTACAGTACTTATCATTTACTTGTATTCAGGGTACGTTTCAATACGACTACGACGGAAATTAGCGGCAGCGAGGTGGGGGGCAGTTTTTTTCTTTATTTTTGGTTACAAGCAAAAGACGCGTAATCATATTCGTACCCTTTAAAGGGCGCGCTCGATCAAACCTCTGCCGACTCGCTCCCGTTTATGGATACTCACCTTTAGTTTATGTCTCAGTGTGTATTTGGGAGGGGAGGGAGGAGGGAGTCTGTTTACGGTATCCCGACCCTATGTTATTGGTCCGACCCCAAACGTTTTTTTGTTGGATCGTCTGGGAAAAAAAAGCCAAAAATAATCGCACCCAAGGTGAAAAAACGTTTAGAAAAAAAATATGAGGAAGAAGAAAACCGGCTTACCGACTGTATTTTTTCCCCCCTATTTTACCCAGGGTGGAGAATTTTCCGCGAATCCGCGGATTTCCGCGGAAGGCATTTGCATTTCCGAGAAAAAAGTATGGAGTTCCGAGTGTGAGAAGCTGAGGGCTACCCTTTACTGGGCATAGCGGCCAAAAGCGGCCGAAGGTCTAAACAGGCAAAACGTCCAAAAGCGTCCGTATCAACCATGTGGTTATATTCTCGCGTTGTTTGAAAGATTGCGAGACTTCCGGCAATTGACTTCCGGTTTATTCTGTTGTGAAAACATTCGACTGCATTTCCACAAGATTTCTCTGTGATGCGTTCGTTTTTTCGATTTTTCAGACATTAAAGTGAGAGAAATGGACTTGGAGTCGGAGGAAGAGATCGGTACTGACATTAGACAATTAGTGTCAGTATTGTGCATGCATACGATCTTTCAGACTCAGAGACTGGCATGAAAGTGAAGAAGAGGAGGGGGCTTGTTTGGACTTTTTAAAACTTTTTTTTGTATACACATGGAGTAATAAAAAACAAGACATGACAAGAGAAGTATAAAAAGGTAAAGGTAAATAATCAAAAGAGAATTTATTTCTGTTCATTTTGCATTTTATTTCATTTAAATCTATACACTAGTCACTAATACCTAAGATGTGTTTTTACTAACATACCCCTAAATATCTCTAAAATTATAAAAATTCTTGCCTGTTTACAGCTAAAAAAAAAATAGACAAACGTGTGCCCAGTAAAATTGGAAATGTGGAGTTTGTGTGTTACAGTGGTGGACCTCAAACTTTGTTAGGCCTACAAATCAAGATTCTTAACTTTTTTGAAAGACATTTGCATATAACACTCTTTTGTTGTTGTTGTTGTTTCTATTCATGTTTACTTTGTGCTTTTTGCTTTCAGGAGAGGCCCTAAATTACTTTCAAAATTGCATAAATTCATTTTCTTCCAGGGGGCAAATACCGGGGCTTGGCCCCTGGGCCCCGGCCGGATTTCAGAGATTTCTTGATTCAGTTGTTCTCCACCCTGTTTACCGTAAACAGATATTTTTTGTCTTTTTGCGCGTGTGTTTGTGCGTGTGAGTGTGTGCGTATGTGTGTGTGTGTGTGGCCTAAATGGAAAGGACGTCAGCGCATTAACATCCCTATACCTACCTTTGAATACACAACTCCCTTCACCAACATGTCCGCTTCCACGTCAGTGAGTTATCCATTGAGCCATCATGCCTGATGTTTTGCAGACAGAACGTCTCCATAGTGTGGACCCTGGCGGCAAACGCTGCAATGGCCCAGCACTATAACCTGACATGTTACTCTGAGCTTCTGAGGTGGCCACATAAACCCCAAAACTCTGCCGGTAGGTGGCGTTGATCGGATATAATCAATTCATTATAAAAGGGAGAGACCGAAATGTTTTGTGTAAGAACTCAAGTAGCAGTGCCTCACGTAAAACGAAAGACGGATGCGAGTGTCTGGAAATGCATTTGAATGGCACGCCATCTTGTTAATCTGTCTTTTCCTCCAGCAGATTCAGTGGCCTTTTTCAAAACCATGGCCATACTCATTGACCAAGCGCCAGTAACCACAATCCGAACACCAGCAACAGTCACAGCATCCAGAGCAACAAACCCAACGAACCACATCAATAGCTCAGATGACACAGCTCTGATTGAGGTCAATTCCACTACCCGATACACAGTGACAGAGAAAGGTGCTTTCTTCGAGGGGGAAGAACTAAATACTCCGCACCACGAAGCAGTTACGTGGACTCGGATGGATTTGCTCCTAGTGAGCGCCGTAACGGTGGTAGGGTTGTTCACTTTGTTTGTGGGACTGCTGGCCACCTGCGGTAGAAGACCGACCCCAAAGAGCCTGAACCTGGTGAGCTGAACCCAAGTTGTTTGTTCATTTTTTTTTCTTCTTCAGGTTATTGGTTGTCTATTCTGGTCTTTGTTTTCTCCTTCGGAAGAGAGTATAAACCGAGGTCTAGTGTGTGTCCGCATGCATTTTTTGAAGACAGTTGATAAGGTTGCTGGTTTCCCATGCCGAAGGTCGCGGGATCGCACCCTGCGTGGTGCGAACTTACGTGACTTAGGTTCGAGACTTAATTTACTTTTGGCAAAAACGGATTTCCCCTAACATTCGCGTTGCATGATAAAGTGAGCATTGGGTGCTAAAGTTAGAATTTTCCATTTCTGTTCTGACAGGGAGTGGGCTCCCCTGTTTAACGGTACACCAATACCATAACCGTGTAACCTTTGACCCTATTTCTAAAAGAGCCATGCAGCTACAAGAGTGTGTTTGATGTCCAGGGTAGGGTGGAGTCTTTTGTATCAACCTAGAACGAAAAACCTTACAAAATATCAAAAGAAATACTACATTTAAATCTTTTTTTATGAGTTATACCTCTTAACGGATTTGATACAAGCTATTTTTTTTTAAGAAAACGGGGTTGGCTAGAGGTTGCTATTAATAGGTACAAAAAGAACGGAATTGATTGATTTCTTAAAATATAATTATATTTTTGAAAAAGGGTTATTTTTTGTTGTTACCTTATATTTTCAGTGGGGTAACACTCATTGTGAATTTAAAAAGGACCTGTCGAGGAGCCGAGGTCAAAGTGGCTTCTATGACGGCATACTAGCGCCAAAACCTCATAATTACAAATATCATGGGATAATTACAAGTATCATAGGATAATTACAATTATCATTGAAAAATAACAAATATCTTCGCGTGATCCTGTTTAATTTTCAGTTTTGGCTCTAGCAATCCGCCTGGAAATGCACCAAATCCGAAAAATGAAATTATTTGATAATTACAATTTTCACTTGATAATTACAATTTTCATGTGATCATACTTTATTCTGGCTAGGAGCGCCAAAACCTGCAGTTACAGGTACCAGTCATAATGGTTGGAAATTAACACGAGTTCTGTGTAATTCACAGAGATACCGGTAATTTACATTGTTAATTAATTGTTTTAAGTTTTGGCCACGCTTTAGTAGCGCCAAAACCTAAGGTTTGCTATGAACAGTGCCTACTCAAGCGCACCACTCATCAGGATTTCTGTATAAATAGTATCCCTGGAAATTTAGAATCGCTGTCTTTCTCATTTGTTCTCATTCTTGTTCTGTTCTATCAATCTACTGTACTATCTTTTTCTTCACTAGACCAGTCACCTACCTGTTTTCTTCAAAACTCTTCCAAAATTCCTCCTTTGTGTACGAAGTTTGTTGGGTCGGCTTTGGGAATATTGGACGCTTTCTGCCAAATGGTCACTAGGGCTTCCTAAGATATTATTATTATTTAGCAATGTAGGCATCTTATATTTATGTGTATTGTTGATATTTTACAATAATGTTCATCTTCTAATTTGTTTTTGTAAACGTGGGTTCCATTAATTAGCATATAGCCTCAGCATCCCCTGCGTGAGATGCCTTTATTGAAAAGTGACCGGCAGGTGGAGTGCCTTAAGTGTTACCACTGCGAGAGAGTGCGTGCGATTTGTGATCAGATTGTGTGGACGTAAGTTTTATGTAGTATGCTTGCTTTGTGTGATAATAATGAATGTGTATTTTGTAAATGTTTATTATGTGTCTTAGAACGCGAGTGTGAAATATTAACTTTTATTTTCTGTAATATATGTACATATGTATGTTATATTGTATTTTATGATTTTCATGGTTATTCTGTGTTTATTTTTATTCTTTTTTGTTGTATCCACGTGCCCCATGGGGTTTTATGGAATAAAGCTCTTTTGATTTGTTTTGACCACTAAGGTTGTTTCAGCAGATCTTTGATACGGATCAGGGGTGAGTCCGCTTTCAACCAAGTTGTGGTCCTGATTTTGTGGTCCTGCTTCGGCTCTTTGCAATCCGCTGGACCCTGTAAGCAATGAATAACTAACTAACATCGCACCGCGCATGCGTATCAGCATTACATTGCGGTTAAAAGTGTGTATCATTGACATAAATAAGTATATACTAAAACGGACAAGAAGCATGTAATGTGGCTTACCGTTTTCATGAACAGCGTATTCCATTGCACAAGTTTGCAGCGTGGTGAAAGAGCGGGTGTCCGGAAGTCTGCGCTGATTGGTCACTATATATTGCGCATGCGTACATGTAGCACGGTTGAGACAAAAATAAACAGTTCCATGGAACACGACATATTTACAGTTAACACCTAAAACTTGTAAATATCAAATGAAAATTACAATTTTCGGGTTTGGCGCATGCCCAGAAGAGTCAAAACTGAAAATGAAACATTATCACGCAAAGATAGGCTTAATTTTTAGAGATAGTTGTAATCATCTCATAATAAGAGTAACTATCTCACTATAATTGTTATTATAATATTACGCAGAAATTGTAATTAAGGGTTTGACGGAACAGTCTCATCACCAAAATATTCCTGAACTAGGAAATATAGTACCGGACCATCGCGTATACATACGCCACGTGCCTATGTCAACAGCCGTCGCTTGTAGACTTACTATACAGGGTGTTCCAAAAGTCTTGGGCACATTTGAAGTCCCCATATCTCAATAACTATGAATGGTAGTAAGATAACAGTTGTGCCATTTTAAAGCTAATTACATTAAGTTTTTTTGTAAAGCTGTTGATTTTTTTATTTCTTTTCAGACCCATTAATGGCGTTCACTCAAACCGAAAATGTAGGGACGCGTTTGGCAAGAATTTGACTATCGGCTTGATGTGTGTCGTGTGACCAATGGTGCTCACATTGAACATCTTTGAACATTCCATGTAAAACTTGAGATTACAAGCTTTCTGAATTTACCAGATGCGTTTTTATATCCTTTATAGTTTCGGAAATATTCAATGTCAAAATGTGCCCAAGACTTTTGGAACACCTTGTATTATACAGCTATCTTCCAATCGCTGCGCTGGTGGCGACGACGCTTCCCTGTGCTGTCTATACATTTTGGAAGTTTTTGGACTGAATAAGTGGTGTGCAGTGCTATAAATATGCAAGATGATGGCTGAACTTTTGATGAACGTGCTGATGTGTTTTCTGGCGTTGCTGGTGTTAGTTGCAGTGGTCAACGGACAATTTTCAGATGTCAACACTGTGCGAGCCCCGATCATCAGATACAACATGGCGACCCTATTGCAATGTGCGATCGTCGCTGTTATTTGTGAAGCCTGTGATCGAACTGCCACCGGAGATGAAGAAGAGGAAGAGGAGTTGGAGGGGAGGTGTGGATGCCAGAAATAAAGGCAGACTTTTCAAACCCTACTAACCGACTGTTGTGATGGGAAATGTGCAATAGCTACCAAACTAGGTGGACGAACCAGCAGCATTAGTGCAACGTGCTGTGATTTTCGAACTATCCTATCCTATCCTATCATATCCTGTCCTATCGTATCCCATAATTCGAAGGTCGTAGGGGCGCCACAGATGATCGTTTAACCAGCGTACTCCAGCTTTCTCTTTCTTAGGGCGCGTCCACATGACGAGCTGCGCTTTGAGCTAGCGGTGGCGTAGCGTTGGACGAGCTTTGAGCTTTGAGCGGTGGGTGGCCACACCAAAAGCGTCAAAAAGCTAGCGGCACGCTAGCTGCACAGCTGGCTGTACGCTTGGTGACAGCTTGGGTGGCCACATGACAAGCTTTTACAGCTAGCTGCCTGCTAGCGTGATGCTAGCTGTCGTTCAGAAGTTTATTATCTGTGGTTTTGCAAGGCATCGCAGACCCGCAACAAAAATTTATTTCAGTTGAAGTTGGAGCCTACGGGAAAGAGAGTGATGGCATATTATCCAGGTTTCAGATGAAACTCTGCCTTGAAGGGAATACAGTAAATATGTCCCACTACCAAATTCCAACATTCACCTTTCCTATTTTTTTGGTAGGTAACCCAGCCTATCGCCCAAGCCATACCTAATAACACGCATCAACACAGTCGATATCATCTTCAATTATCGCCATGGCAAGCCGTTGTGTAGAATGCGGGTTTGTAGTGCTTGCTGGAAAATGGTAAGTGCTGAAAACAGCAATCTGCACAACGTGACCACTGCTGACAACATTGTGCTAGCACTGTTGCCTTGCACAATGCAGTCATCCATCATGAAAGCGCTGATATAAAAAAGGACACGGAGATCTGGGATGATACTCAAGTCCGTGGCGAACAGGACAGACGGATGGGGTGTTACTCAGGTCGTCCTGGACAATACTTAGCATGGGTGAGAGAACAGCTGGTTGAGTATTTTGTCAGGGTTGGTGCAGTGAACTGGCAGGAAAGCTACAGTTAATATAACTTTGCTGAACTTACTGACGGCAGTGATAATGAAGGATGAGACTCTCGTGACTTTAGTTTTCCCATGTTCATATAAGTCACAAAGCTTGTGATTTTAAATCTAAAGTTGGTCACTTTTAAGATCAACATGGAATGTACTATTTTAAAAAAATAAAACAAAGAGTGCAGATTTAAAAAAGATGGACCTGCAATCATGCACTCCACCCAAATGTTGGTCATTTACTGTTCAGCCTTCCCCTTTTCTCTCTCTTGTTTTCCCCCCACCCCCCACCCCTACAAAGCTACAAAGAAATAAACCCAAGTTAAAACGTTAACTGTATATTTTTGTAAACTTTTATTGGCTGGCATCAAACACACAATACCTACATCATAAGTGTTCATTGATAATTTACCATCATAGCCCTTTTATTTTTTATGTATAAAATCCAGATCTAAATCTAGGTTGAATTTGGGACTATAAGCACGGTTCTAAGTCTGAGTGAAAACATCAAATGTGAATTCGCTTAATAGATCTAGATCTGTATTTTATTTGCAACAAATTGTGTTAAAACATAATAAAAGAAAAAAAAGCACTTACTGGGTACTATTATTTTTCAATGGCGACTGCACAAATGATAAAGCTGCAATTTTGTCAATTAGGCCTATACTATACGAAAAGAGCAATTGGTCATTTTATTATAAAATTTATAACCATCTTCACTCAATTACTAACTTGAGTGCCTTGCCATTTTAGGCACCTCCTGAAACAGCTTTGCTCAAACCTCCCTGTTCGAAAATCTTTTAGTTTTTTCTGTTGTTTGTTATGTTTATCAGTTTATAGTCCCCTCTCTTCCCGTAAGGATTTTCAGAGAGGAGACTCTGGTTTTTTCTGCCACAATCTCTTATTTTGTAGTTCTCTGATTCCGTAAGCGAAGGGTGGTAAGAAGACTCTGCCACAATCTCTTATTTTGTAGTTCTCTGATTCCGTAAGCGAAGGGTGGTAAGAAGACTGATTCAAGGCCAAGGACACAAAACCAATCAAGGTCAAGGACCCAAAACCACCGCTTGAGCTTCGAGCTTCGATAAATGCCGAGAATATTACCGCCGCTCGAAGCTAGCAATAGCCGCGCGGCTACCGCTCGTGGTGTGGACGCTTCTACAGTAATTCTAGTTAGACTTTTCGCAGCGCAGCTGAAGCGCAGCTCAAAGCTTCGCTCGAAGCTTGTCATGTGGACGCGCCCTGGGAGGGTCTGGGATCTTGTAGATGTAATTCTTCTGCACGCCAGCCACATCTAAATGAATACCCCCTTCCTTCACCAGCACAATATTCAGACTGGCCAGCTCACCTGCATAACCCTGAAGGCCCCATATCCCTCCCTCCTGTTTTCCCCCACCTCCTCTTGTCCTGCCAAAACAAACGCCGTGTGGTAGTATCTAGAGAACCATGGTCTCACATACCCGCCTTTGATGCGCACGCACTTATGTAGGTCAACAACAAAAAATAAATAAAAATAATATTGAAATATATAGGCCCATGTAGGTTGGATTTTCTCCAAGAAGAAGTAAACTAATTTCATAGTAACACTCAAAATTATTACTTTATTAAATGATTATGAATAATTATAATTATTACTAAGTGCTTGTAGCCTGCTTGAAGGTCCATATTTAAAGGAGGCCGGTAATTGCGCATATTGAATTTGCACCATATGTACATATCAAATAAAAAGTATATTGTTCGTTGTGTGTTTTTTTATTTAATTTATTTTAATGTTAATTAATTAATTAGTCATTGTTTATAAAGTCCAGTGGAATGCAAAGAGCCGAATCAGGACCACAACTTGATTTTTGGGACGCCGTTGGCCCCTGAAAAATGTGTATGGTGCCTGTCAATCAAAAAAAGAAAATATCAATCCACAGCAAAATTTGGAACGAAAAGTTGAACTACGTCAAATTGGGGAAACAAAATAAGATTTCTACCTCTTCGTAAATTGGAAAATAAACAACAACACAAAATAAACAAAAAACAAAACAACAACAACAAAATAAATGTAAAATAACGATCAATTGCATTCTTTTCTGGATAAAATACACCTTCAATTATACAAAACTGCATGCAATATTCAAAGAATATACATAAATATATCTTACCGTGATGAAGGTATTTCCAACATGACGCGTCCGTGTCTACGTTAAAGAAAAACCCGCGGTCAAACTCAATGCCAAGCGTGACAGTCGCCATTTTCGTTCTTGAAAGTAAGCATGCAAGAGATATGCTTGGCTTCGCTTGCCGAGCCTCTTGTTTTGCTTGCCGCAAGCGGGCGTAAGAAACGCTCTGCTCTTGTTTTTCTTGTCTCAACTTGATTCGCTTAACTAAAGAAACGTTTCCACTGTAAACAAGGCGACTTTGACGCTAGCGGAGTGTCAGAGATCTTTTTATCAAGTATATAGGTTTGTGTAGGTGTATGCCAACAGCCTGTGACACTGAGATTGGGGTCAGTGTCGCTCTTTCGTGCCATCTTTGAACTGACTTCCTCTATTTGCTATAGAGGCATTGCAATGCAGCCCAGTAGCGGAACAATTTGTGTATTATCAATTTACGTCGGGTAGTGTAGGGAGGGGAGAGAGGGAGTTTGTACGGTAATAATCATCCGCTCATTCCTTCATTTATTCCTACATGAATTCATATAAAAAAACAAAAAAACAATATATATAGTTTTCTTTGTTTTTACGCCTGTTGACAGATTGAGCTGCAACGAAGACATTCCCTGAAAAACCAGAATGACCCAGAAAACCGGAGAATGTCGACTTTTGGCGCAGTTCAACCTGAGCCACGTACGGATCGTCCTCGGTCTTCGTTGAGGAAACTCAGGAGTGAAGATTTTTCAGTTCTCAGCACCGACACTGAAACTGCGAGTGCTTCCAGTGTATCGGATTTGTCGCAATCTGACCCATCGTACGTTGATTTATCAGAAGAAAACTGAAATTGTGCAGAAAAGGATCAACCGACACAACCCCATTATTCAAAGCCAAAGGAGGTACACGTTAAATGTTGATAATTAGATAGATAGAACCGCCTCAGGTTTCGCCTACTCTTTGATCTCGGTTACTGGTGCTTCTCCCTTTGTTCAGAGCTTGCTGCCAGGAATGTTTCGTCTACAGGTCTTAATATAAAATATCTCGTGTATACGATTGAAAAGTGTGTGTGTGTGTGTGTGTGTGTGTGTAGGTGTGTGTGTGTGTGTGTGTGTGAGTGTGTGTGTGCGCGCGTGTGTGTGTGTGTGTGTGTGTGTGAGTGAGAGAGAGATTTATTGATTTAAGCAACTAGCCCATAATCAAGTGGGGAATGGGTATACGGATGCGTTTACAATTGCAAACGATTCATTTGGAATGATGTACAAACAACACGCGAATTTCAACGTGACACAATTTCTGTATCACTAGCATTCGAAGCGAGCATTTTAAAAGTTCATTAGTAGAATCAAACAAATCTCTTCGCACAATAACAATGTCCGCTAGGTATTGTATTTTATAAGTCTATCCTATCCTATCCTATCCCGTACCTCGGAGGTCGTAGGGGCACCACAGATGATCGTTTAACCGGCGTACACCATCTTTCCCTGTCCTCAGCAACCCTGATGGCTTCGCTTAGTGTCAAACCAGTCCATTCTCGAATGTTGTCCTCCCACCTCTTTTTCGGTCTCCCTCTTCTTCTACCTCCTTGCACTGTGCCTTGCAGGATGGTCTTTGCAAGACCTGGTGATCTGGTGACGTGGCCATACCATCGGAGTTTCCGTCTTTTCACCACTGTGAGCAGGTCATCGTGTTGTCCAAGCAGCTCCTCACCACCACCCCCACCCCCACCCCACTTACCACCACACCTTACAAACCAAACCTTTACACACACCCCTATCTCCCTCCACCCCTCTCCCCACCCGTTCAGAAAGTGGTTTATTATGTCAAACTTCGAAAACGGGGCTCCATTCGGAGGTCACGCGCCAATTCGGAGGTCAAGCTTGTCGAAATGGGGCAATCGTTTTTATTCAAGGCAACAGGACCAGAAATTTATGTTCTCGGGTCATTATGGCTTGGTTTTATGACCTTAATCTGCACTGACTCTCACAACCAGAACATTGCTGGCTGTGTTCTCACAACGCTTCTACAAAAATCTAGTCATGGCGGATGTAATTTTTTGAAAACTCTTAGTAGACACTAAGCGAAGCCATCAGGGTTGCTGAGGACAGAGAAAGATGGAGTATGCCGGTTAAACGATCATCTGTGGTTCCCCAACGACTTCAGAGTTACGGGATAGAGTAGGAATAGGAACTAGTAGACACTCCACAGTGCAAACAAAACTTAATTTCTGAGAAACTGAACGTTGAAATCGATCCGTACTTTGATAATGTAAGCAGAAGGATTGGGGACAGAAAGAGATAGAGAGAGACTTTATAATAGAATCTTTTTGTTATGTTATGTAAATAGATTAAAGTCCCACGTCACATATAGCGAATAGGGGACTGGGAAAGGGGGGGGGAAGGTCTCGCGAATCTTTTTGTGTAGCATTTGAAACATTAAAAAGAATTACTGACACATAATATTACTGTTTTACTGATAATTTAGTACTATATATAATTATGATTATAAATGAGTTTATTAATGTCCGCATATAGACTGCACTCAATGAAGTCTAAGCATTCAAGATCACACCACTTTGTCATTTATAGTGTGTTGGTTAAGTCACCCCATTCTCAAAGCATGAAGAATGAACATTGAGGTTTAACGTCTACACCCACCATTGGCGATATGGCAGACGGGGATAACCATCCCAGGGAAAGAGGTGTAGGGACCTGAATCAACACTGAACCACCAAAGCAATCATACTGCTAAAATGGACAATAAAAATGCCACATTTTATATCGCCCTCTACGGGATTCGAACCTGGGTCATCGGTGTGCCAGGCGAACGCTCTACCAATTGAGCTACGGCGGTGGGAGCTCAAAGCATTCACACAAATAGCATTCACACACACAGTTACCTATTACGACAGAATAAGGGAAGCAAGCGCTACTCTTGAACGATACATTTTCTGTTTCCAAACGTTTTCTCCCTTGAAATAACGTGCTCTCTCTCTCTCTCTCTCTCTCTCTCTCTCTCTCTCTCTCTCTCTCTCTCTCTCTCTCTCTCTCTCTCTCTCTCTCTCTCTCTCTCTCTCTCTCTCTCTCTCTCTCTCTCTCTCTCTCACCAGGGTTGAAAGTCTTTACTTTTTTTCTTTAAAGAAATAAATTTTTCTTAATTTTGGTAAAACGTTAATCCTATCATATCCTGTCCCGTAACCCGGAGGTCGTAGGGGCACCACAGATGATCGTTTAACCAGCATACTCCATCTTTCTCTGTCCTCGGCAGCCCAGATGGCTTCGCTCAATGTCAAACCAGTCCATTCTCGAATGTTGTCATCCCACCTCTTTTTCGGTCTTCCTCTTCTTCTACCTCCTTGCACTGTGCCTTGCAGAATGTTCTTTGCAAGGCCTGATGATCTGGTGACGTGGCCATACCATCGGAGTTTCCGTTTCTTCACCACTGTGAGCAGGTCATCGTGTTGTCCAATAGCTTGTGTGATGGTCTGTCGGACTTCGTCGTTGGCAATGTGTTGGGTATAGGAAATGCCCAGAAGTCTTCTGTAGCACCTCATCTCCATGCTTTGTATTCTTCATTGTAGATCTGCTGTGAGGGTCCATGCTTCGCAAGCATATAGGAAGATGGAGATGACAAGGGAGCGCAGCAGTCTTACTTTGGAATGTAGACTGATGGTCCTGTCTTTCCAAATGGGCTTCAACCTTGTCAGGGCAGCAGTTGTTTGTGCGATCCTGGAGAGGACTTCCTGTCGGGACCCATTGTCTGACACAATGGCTCCCAAATATTTGAAGCTATGCACTGTGTTGAGGGATTGGCCTTGGACTTTGATGTCCGTGCTGATGCCATTGGTGTTGTTGGTCATCATTTTGGTCTTCTCTGCACTTATTTCCATTCCATAAACTCTGGAGGTGGTGTCAAGCCTCTGTACCAGCTGTTCAAGTTCTTGTTCCTCTCCATCCAATCCATCAATATCATCCGCAAAATTAAGATTGGAGATTGCTCTACCCCCTATACTGACTGTGCCTTCATGATCTGCAAGAGCATCTGACATGATGCGCTCTAGGAAGATGTTGAAGAGTGTTGGAGAGAGTAGGCATCCTTGACGCACACCGATTGTTGTTCTGAACCAGTTCCCGATGACGCTGTTATGGAGGACTGCACTGGTAGCCTTGTCATACAGGCTTTTGATGACTTCAATAATTTTAGGGCTGATGTTGTACACTTTCATTGTTGCCCATAGAGCTGCATGCAAGACTCGGTCAAACGCCTTCTTGAAGTCTATGAACACGTGATATAGATGTTGTTGGTGCTGTAGGTATTTCACACAGATTATTCTGAGGTTGAAAATCTGTTCAGTGGTACTTCGCCCTGCCCTGAATCCTGCTTGTTCTTCAGCTATGATTTGTTCAGCTTGGGGTTTCAACCTGTTGAGTATTATTTTCAGGAGGACCTTGCTGGGATGGCTGATGAGGCTGATGGTGCGGTAATTTTCACACTCCTGAAGGTTACCTTTTTTGGGAAGAGTGATGACAAGCGACTGGGTCCATGGTGTAGGCCACTCCCCACTCTGCCAGATCTTGTTACAGATAATGGTGAGGGCATCAATCATCGCTTCTCCTCCTGCTTGTAGCAGTTCCGCGGGTATGTTGTCCACTCCCGCTGACTTCCCTTTCTTCAGCGATTGCACTGCTGCCTCAACTTCTTCCCGGAGAATTGGGAGGATTTCTTCTTCTCTGTTCTCGGGACATGCTAGAACTGATGGGTCTCCATTTGGTGTATGGTTGTAAAGGTCAGAGCAGTACTCTGTCCATCTGTCCAAGACTTCTTGTTCTTCTGCAAGGCATATGCAAGACTTGCTTTGGATCGTGGAAACGTTGGGCTGTTTAACACTTGTCAGCCGCTTCACAGTCTGGTAGGCCTTCTTGCTGTTGTTCTTGTTAAGACTGTTCTCTATTTCCTGGCATTGATCTTCTATCCAGTTCTCCTTTTGCTGTGCGCATGCCTTTTCGGATGTCATTGTTGATTTTTCGGTAGACATCAGCTCCCTGTGAGGTGTTCTTGTTTTTTTTTTGTTTTTTTTTTTTTTTTTTTTTTTTTTTATCTCTCTTCGTTTATCACACAGATCCAAAAGTTCAGGTGTGATCCACGGCTTCTTCTTTGATCGGTGCTTGCCAAGGATCTCTGTGGCGGCATCTGTCACAGCTGAGTTGAAGGTGGCGGTCATGGTGTTGACATCTACTTCACCAGCCCCCCAAATGGCAGTGGTGCAAATTTCCCTCCAATTGTGGTCTGAAATAGTTCTGCCACCTCCGGGTCTTGCAGTTTGACCAGGTCGAACTTCAGTCTAGTGCACTTTGCTGTATTTACTCTATTCAAGTGGAGCCGGAAAGACATCATCACGAGATCGTGGTCACTTCCGATGTCTGCTCCTGGAAAAGTGCGTGTCCTGCCAATGTTGATGCTTGATCTGAAGCGTTTCTTGACCATGATGTAGTCGATCTGGTTGTGATGCTCCCCGCCGGGACTGTGCCATGTCCATCTGGAGATTTTGTGGAGACCAAGCGTGTTTGCCAGTACCAGATTGTTGTATATGGCAAACTCCAAGAGTCTCAGACCCCTGTATTTTGTCTCGTTGTTGCAGTGGAGTCCACATGTGTCTCCCCAGTTGTGTTAAAATTAAATAAGTAAATTTTTCTTTACTTTTTTTTTTAAAGAAATAAATTTGCGTTAAATACATGAATGATTATTTATTGCTCAGCTCAGACCCCAAAAAAGTGGTATGCAGTAAAAAAAAAAATTACACACAACCATGTAATCTATGAACACTCTGAAAAAAAAAATCAAGAACAAATAATGTGATTTTATTTGATATTTTATTAACAACAAGAATAGAGATACTAGACTATTTTTTTTCCAATCTGTCCCTGCAACACTCATTCACACCCCTTCCAAGCATTTTAACCCACGCACACCAACGAGACAAAGAAATTAGGCTAAGCATTGAAATACAGCAGCTAGAATAAAAAGAATCTAAATTGAAAAAGGGCGTCTCGGCTGACTTTCCTCCAACAAAGTCGTAGTATTCCATAAACGCTTCAAACAATTTTGCAAACTTTCATCACTCGAATCACTGCAGGAAGCCATCTTCTTTTCACGATATCAAAATTTAATATGAACTGATGCAGGGTAGGCTAGCGGCAATGTCCACATAGGCTAATCCAAACCGCCTCAAACTAGCTGCAACTGGGTCAAACCATCTTCACGCATAGGCACCTGTTGTTCGTGGCGGAAAATCAAACTGAAGTAACCAAATTTTTAACGAAAGAAATCGATAATCGTTAGTTTTATTTTTTAATTCGTTGAATTTTCTTTAACTTTTAAAAAACATTAACGCGTTAAATTTTTTTAAACCAAAAATATATTTGGCTAAATTGTTAAATCGTTAAATCTTTCAACCCTGCCTCACACATACCTTAAACAAACATCCAACATGAGATTCACCCTCATCATCATCACCATATTGTTAGTTAAATAATTTAAAAAACAACCCCCTATTCCCATTCACATGAAAAATTTTTTGTTTAACGAGATAGTCTTTTGTTGCATTAGATAATGTTGAAATTGCAACAAGCTTACCAATGTCAGCGAGATCCATTTTCCCTAATGAAACGGATTTCATTTTAAAGTAGCCTGAACAAAAATCCTTGAGTAGCAATGCGATTTACAACAGACATCACATTGTCATGTGTTGCTTGAGGTAACCGCTATAAAAAGCACAGCCACGTCAACAAGCACGATGTTTTTTGCCAAATATAGCATTGAGTCTATGTCAGTATAAACTGTTTACTTTTTGTGTTATATGACTCATAATGACATAGGCTATATACTTTGAAAGTCACCCACTGGCGTGTTAGCTATCACCCCCGTCACAACGTTATTAAGTGCTATAAGTATCTGTTGTGCTAGTGACGTGTTCATGTTATTTTCAAAGAAATCTCAAACAGGCTGTTGTAATCCTTCTTGATCTTTCTTAGTAACAGATATAAATACGTGATCACTAAAGAAGTCAAATGAATACACTGCTACAGAAAATGGATAGACTTGGCGTTTCGAGAAGGTGTACTGTTGTAGAGGCATTTTTACATGAAGTTGCAACAGACGTGTACCCACAGTGTCCTCACCTCAATTAGACAACGTACCCTAAACAGAGGTGACACAGCACTGTGGCAGCAAAAATCTTCCTCACGGTGAAAAAAGTACTTTATTACCACAGCTTTGGCAATACACTAGTCATTCTTGCCCTTATTAAGAAACAAGACCTTGGGTGGTTCCAAACACAGAACACAACCCTTGTAAAAGGACCCTACACTTATCCTATGATAGTGGCTGTCGCAATCTACCCAGTCACCGTCAGATCACAACGAATATCGGCTCGAATCTACTCTTCTTCGCCGCTTCCAGCCCACAGTTCAAGGCACAGAACTCCGTTCAGCTCCTAATAGCTATCGAGCTATGCGTAAAGCACGTAAGTTCCTGGCATACACTAGTACGCATTTTAAAAGGCTTATTCAAACTTTGTGCACAGCATTCTTAGAGATATGAAACTCAGCATAATTTAAACTTATGTCGTTGCACTGACCTTAACAACCACACAACCAAACGGAGACCCATCAGTTCTAGCACGTCCCCAGAACAGAGAAGATGAAGAAATCCTCCCAATTCTCCAAGAAGAAGTTGATGCAGCAGTGCAGTCGCTAAAAAGGGAAAGTCAGTGGGAGTGGACAACATACCAGCGGAATTGCATCAAGCAGGAAGGGAAGCTATGATTCATGCCCTCACCATTATCTGTTACAAGATCTGACTGAGTGGGAAGTGGCCTACACCATGAACTCAGTTGCTTGTCATCACTCTACCCAGAACGGGTAACCTTCAGGAGTGTGAAAATTACCGCACCACCACTGTAACGGTGGATTGATTGTTGCTGGGCTCTGCACAATGGAATGCGAAAACCCACTCTTCTATCGTCTGCGGGGATCGGCTAGTTAAATCACCCTATGACTAATCTTAATACATTTATAGGTTTAGCCCGGTCTGTGTGCGGATAGGGTTATAGAGATAGGGGGAAATGTGTAAAAGATTCACCGACACACTAGCTCTCGCACGGCCATGACACATATGTAGTCCAGCCACTTGTTAACAGTAAATATCACACATTTATTTCCTCTACTCTATACATAATTCTCTAACCACTATACTAACTTAAATGTCCAAAACGTAATATAGCTAGGATTAGCTTAACAGTCCAAATTCACTTTGAGTAGTTCCTCCTTGCTGGGTCTATGCTGCTACTGTTCTTGATATTTGCTACTGTCTCATCATTGGGCTATTTGTTCTTTTTGGGGTAATGTTCGTTTTCAGGATGATGGACTACCGCACAGTCCTTCTAGATCAGTGTTTGTGCAAGTTTTCTTGAGCACTTAGCTGTATCGTTGAGGGGTGGTGATGGTGTCTCTTCTTCTTGTTTGTTGACTATTGGGCTATCAGAGCTCAGTGCTCGATGCTCCACTGCAGGCCGAATGTCAGGGTTGACTCTCAGTGGTCTATCTCCTGCATCGGACCAAGCCTGCTCGTCTGCAAAACATAAGATGAGTTTCTGCAACACCTTGTTTACAAAGGGTGTGCAGAGCGTCTCACTGTTGGCAGAAACAGCCCTCAGTGATCGCGTCCACTTATAAACATAAGAGACGATCATTCTTCTAAGTCCGTGGTCCACTGGAATCTCCAACATAATTCCTATACATATACATACACCATGGCTAAACTAAACACAGGGAGAAGTAATTAACAATATACACTTTCTCCGGTACAGCCACTGGTCTGCAATAATACACACAGGAGAAACAACAGTGGGTCCGTAAGGGCTACCTCATGGTGTCGAAACCGGTCGCGTGTCAGCCACGTGGTCAAGCAAAGTTTTCCTAACAATCACAAGTATAAAACATGGTAAGACTTCACAAGCATAATCCAACAATAATATCCATTAATGGCGGTGAAACAAAAGATTGATCATTTACCCTTTTGACAATGTCAGGCGTTGTCTATACTGCGATGAATGAATTTGACCCGTCACCTGCGTATTCTTCTGCTAGAGAGATCTTTCAGAGCGTTGCTCCTCGTGTGAGGTTTAGACCAAGAATGACTACCTAACCTTGTGGTCAGCCAAAGCCCGCGAAATCTCGTGATACCTGAGCGCCTTTATGCGGGAGTGACGGATATAGGTCAGCGGGATGAGGTCACTGCCTACCTAGCGAAGAGTTAGCCTTACTTATTCTTAGAACAGTCCTGACTTGTGTCGTCTCCTAGGCATCGACTTCAAGATACAAAGACCAAAGCAGGATGAACTTTTAAGGCGTGAAGCCTTACTGCAGTGTCTAAAACTAGCCTATTGTGACAATCAGCCTCATCAGCCATCCCAGCAGGGTCCTTCTGAAAATAATACTCAACAGGTTGAAACCCCAAGGTGAACAAATTATAGTTAAAAACAAGCACAATTTATGGCATCGCGAAGTACCACTTAACAGATTTACAACCTCAGAATAATCTGCGAGAAATACTCACAGCACCAACATCTATTTCATGTGTTCGTAAACTTTAAGAAAGTCTTTGACCGAGTCTGACATGCAGCTCTTTGGTCAACCATGAGAGTGTACAAACATCAGCCCTAACATTATTGAAGATCAAAAGCTTGTATGACAAGGCTACTAGTGCAGTCCTTTACAACAGCACCATCGGGAACTGGTTCAGAACAACAATCGGCGTGCGTCAAGGATGCCTACTCTCTCCAACACTCTTCAACATCTTCCTAGAGTGCATCGTGTCAGATACCCTTGCAGATCAAGAAGGCATAGTCAGCATAGGAGGTGTAGCAATCCCCAACCTCCGTTTTGCGGATGACTTTGATGGATTGGCTGGAGAGGATCAAGAAGTCTACATTTCAAGGTAAAGCTGCTGCGCTCCATTGTCATCTCCATCTTCCTATACGCTTGCGAAACATGGACCCTCACAGCAGATCTAGAACAAAGAATACAAAGCAGGGAGATAAGGGGCTACAGAAGAGTTCTGGGCATTTCCTATACTCAACACATCACCAACAACGAAGTCCGACAGACCATAACACAAGCCATTAGACAACACGATTACATGCTCACAGTGGTGAAGAAACGGAAACTCCGATGGTATGGCCACGTCAGGCCTTGCACGGGACATCCTACAAGGCACGGAGCAATAGGCAGAAGAGGGAGACAGAAAAGAGGTGGGAGGACAACATTCAAGAATGGACTGACTTGACAATGAGCGCAGCCATTAGGGTTGCTGAGGACAGAGAAAGATGGAGTACGCTGGTTGAACGATCATCAGTGGTGCCCCAACGATCTTCGAGTTACGGGATAGGATAGAATAGTCTCACCAACGACGTCAGTGTCAGATAAACGTCATAGGTATAGTATGACGCTCTTTCCCCCCTTAGAGTTCCGTATTTCCGGCACATAAATAGCTTTTGCAACAATGATTTTTGTCTGCAAAATCTCAGGCCTATTAGTTGTGATTCATCTGTGAGATTATTCGTAGAAATACAAGATACAGATCAACACTTTTTGTAATTCAGATAAAATTATTGGTTGGACCATTTTAGCCTCCCAGCAACACCGGGTCAGGTTTTTCCTTTTCATTCACAGAGGATAGGAGTAGCAAGCACGAAAGAAGTAAGACCAGCATGTCCATTGTTGAACTTGAAGTAAGAGCGTTTTGGCTGACGACGGTGCTTGCTGTTTTGAACTGCGACAGCAGCGTTGTCCCTAACCCCACCATAACAATCCACGCCAAGCCTTTAGGGTGTCCTTTTATCATCGGGACAGAGCGTGCCGTATGCTGCACAGCAACCTACATTCAAAGAGAATTTCCGCAGATTACCTTTCAAATCTCGGAGAACAACATCCATTTCAGGGATGCCGTGGATGTCTACGATACGAATTTAGGTGGGAAATCTAAGCAGACTTGCAGTACAGGGAAACTCACTTCTTCTCTTCATGGACAGAACGCATCGTGTTACGTCACGTACAACTTAATGACAGGGGGTTATTTCCGAAACTACAAATTTTCTACCTATTCAGTAATCTACGTGGTGTATTTTGACCAGCCCGTTCTCCAATGTCCCGAGCACGTGGCTTACACAGATGGATCCAAGAACTGCACCTGCGTGGTGAGTAGGCACAGCGTATATGAAGATTAATGGTTTGGAATTATCAAAGGAAAACACAAATATGATATTATTTAATAATGGTCAAAGTCCTAGAATTATGCCTGAAATAGTTTTAGACGGTGAAGAACTACAATATGTGACTTAAGTAAAATTTTTAGGAGTGTATTTAACTTCAAAGTTGAATTGGAAGAAACATATTGAATATTTATTACAAAAAGCAGTAAAAAGTTTAAATTTAATTAAAATCATTAGCAAGCAGATTTGGGGGCAAGATGTGAAGACTTTGGTTCACATAGCATGTGCTTTGGTTCGTTCAAAATTATGTTTGGGACAAGAAGTTTATTTTTCTGCTTCATGTTGTCATCTTCAAAAATTATATAGTTTAGACAGCAAAGCCATAAAATTTGCTCTTGGAGTTCCTGTACACACTAGAACAATATATGCTTATAAAACAGCAGGTTCTCTACTATTAGATCAATATAGGAAATTAGCATGCACTAAATATATAATACGATCAAAAGCTGTTGATAATTTTACGAATCATGAATTTTGTATTAGATCTGATATTGAGTTTCCTAAAAGAGCTAGACACATTAAAAGCCTTATTACCATAGCAACTTATACACAAGATCTTCTTCAGGAATGTCAAATTACTCATGAAACAGATGCTACACGTGTAATAACACCTCCTATCCCACCTTGGGAATTAAAAAAGGCGAATTTTGATTATGATTATAGTGCTGTATCAAAACATTCAGATAAAAATATGGTAGCCATAGATGCTCGCAGAAATTTAAATGAAAAATATAATAATAGTTTAAAAATTTTCACTGATGGTTCGGTACTAGAATCAGAAAATGCGGGGTCTGCTTTTGTCATTCCCGATTTGAAAATATGTGAGTCATTTCATTTAGGAAAAGGGTTTTCAATTTTTACAGCAGAATTGATAGTTATTTTAATGGCTTTAAATAAACTTGTTAGCTTGCCTACTGTTTTCTATAGTATAGTAATGTGTGTGGATTCACGGTCTGTTTTACAGGCTTTAAATACTACAAATAGCAAGGAACGACAAGAAATAATTTATGAAATCAAACATGTTGTTCATTGTTTGATTATAAATGGAACAGAAGTTAATTTCTGTTGGATACCATCACACTGTGGTTTTATCTTTAATGATTGGGCAGATCGAGAGGCAAAGAACGGTGCTCTGAACTTGAATTCAGTTACTGTTCACATATTTTTATCTACTAAAGAAGCAATCAGCAGACTAGAAAAAGCAATTTTTAAAAAATACAATTATTCACCCCAATATTCGTTACATGTTGGTTTTTCAAGACCTGTTGTAACATTAGCATATAGAATTCTTTTAAATTCATTACGAACTAAGTTTTGTAAAAATATTTTTTGCTCTTGTAATAGTGCTTTTTCACTGGTTCATATACTGTTTAAATGCACTGATTTTGACTTTTTACTACCAGTGGAAATGAAAAACATTAAGATATTAAGTGATTTAAAATTTTCAGTATGTTTAAAGCTTGCGAAATGTTTTATTTATTTATCTGTTGGAAGATTTATGTAGAATTCTTTTTTCAGTGACTATAGTATGTGTAAATTAAATCATAGAGGTATGGGGAGAGAGAGAGAGAGAGAGAGAGAGAGAGAGAGAGAGAGAGAGAGAGAGAGAGAGAGAGAGAGAGAGAGAGAGAGAGAGAGTTATTTAATTTTTTTCTCAGTTGTTCTTGTTAATAAGTTGACTTTTTGATATAGTTAATTATTTTACATTTGTTAAGTACTATGTTTGTTTTCTTATTTCCAATGTCTAAATCACTTAGGTGAATAATAGACAATAAATGAGTAACACAAACACAGGCACAGCGTGTAGCACTGTCACTATGCAGTACTAGTCAAAACAGAGTCTGGGGTTCGGATGTTTCGGTAATCAATTGATTTCTTTATGTATGTATGTATGTTGTAGGAAAATGCCGGTTCGTGTTTTAAAAAAAAAAAAGGAATTCGTTGTGTGTGTGTGTGTGTGTGTGTGTGTGTGTATAGGTGGCTAGGTAGAAACGCCGTTACTCTGACATACACTTCGTCGGTGTCCATTCAAAACCTCGTAACTCCGAAAAAGTAGTTTTTGCAATCTTTTCATGGTTATGTCCCTTGAATTTTTGCGCTTTTTTTATCACAAGCTCGGAATTCATAGCTCAGTTAGAAAGCATCAGTAATACAAAATATCAAAACCTCGTATGTCCCAACAGGTCAAACGATTTGTATCAAAATCTCGTATCTCACTTACGAGGTTTTTATCATTTGGAATAAATTTCTAAAACCTTGTAACTCAACTTACGAGGTTTCAGTCAAATAAATGACGCGCTAAGAAGTTGAGTTGACGTCACTTACGCGGTTTTTGTTATTGTCATCGTGGAAATGTCAGCTGCTTCTGGTCATTTTTTCTACATTTTGGTGAGTACTGATGATACATGTTGTCCTTTTATTCAATCATGATTTCTTCTAGATTGATATCTTCCCGATCTTCTCCATATTACTCTTCAGGAATAAACGAACAGGCACGTTATATCACACTCTGTGACTAAATCTGACACTGAATGAGTGCAGTCAAAGGCATACTGTGGCATAATTCTAAATAATTTACAAAAGAATACAGAATAATATTGTGTGTTTTTAGTTTAATGCCCGTCACCCCTGCCAGGGTATGGGCCGCCAACAACAGCTCTCCAGAGTCCTCTGTCCTATGCCATTCTTTCTAATTGACTCCAGGTGTAGCCCATCTTGGTGGTGTCGGCCTCGAGGTCGCGTCGCCAGGTGTTCCTTGGACGTCCTCTCTTTTGCTTTCCCTGGGGGTTCCACTTCAGCGCTTGCCGGGTGACATTCGTCGCTGGTTTGCGTAGGGTATACCCTATCCAGCCCCATCTCCTTTTCCTGATTTCATCTTCAGCAGGGAGTTGGCAGGTCCTTTTCAAAGGTTGGCGTTGCTGATGGTGTCGGGCCAGCGGATCTGGGGAATCCTTCTGCGGCAACTGTTGATGAAGGACTGTACTTTTTTGATGGTGGTCTTGGTTGTCTTCCATGTCTCTGCTCCATACAGTAAGACTGACTTCACATTGGAGTTGAATACCCGTATCTTGGTGGCCAAAGACAGCTCTCTGGAGGTCCAGATGTTCTTGAGCTGAATGAAGACAGCTCTTGCTTAGTCGATCCTAGCCTTCACATTCGCATCTGTGCCGCCCTGCTGATCAATGATGCTACCCAGGTAGGTGAAGTACTGCACTTCTTCCAAGGGACTTCCATTCACGATGACTGGTTCGGTACTGATGGAGTTGATCTTCAGGATCTTGCTCTTGTCCTTGTGGATGTTGAGGCCGACCTCCGACGATGTGGCCGCCACTGTATTTGTCTTCTCTAGCATCTGCTGTGGGCTATGGGAAAGAAGAGCAAGGTCGTCAGCGAAGTCCATGTCCTCGAGCTGGTTCCACAGAGTCCATTGGATTCCGTTCACACTTTCCCTGGTGGACATCTTCATAGCCCAATCTATGGCGATGAGGAAGGGGAAAGGTGACAACAAGCACCCTTGTCGGACTCCGGTTTTCACCTGGAAGTTGTCTGTGAGCTGTCCGCCATGGATAACTCTGCAGGACATGCCGTCATAGGAGTTCCTGATTAGATTGACCATCTTTGTTGGGATGCTGTAGTGTCGAAGGAGCTTCCAGAGGGTATCTCGATCCACGCTGTCAAACGCCTTCTCATAATCGACGAAGTTGATATACAATGGCGAGTTCCATTCCAGGGACTGCTCCACGATGATGCGGAGCGTTGCTATCTGGTCCGTGCAGGATCTATTCTGTCGGAAGCCTACCTGCTCGTCTCGAAACTGTGGTTCGACAGTATCCTTCATCCTTTCCAAAAGGACCCGGTTGTAGACCTTCCCAGGCACAGATAGAAGTGTGATGCCCCTGTAGTTGTTAGTTGCTGAGGTCACCTTTCTTGGGAAGCTTGATCAGGTAATCTTCCTTCCAGTCTGCCGGAACATCTTCTTCCTCCCAGATCCTCTCAAAGAGTGGGTACAGCATCTACACTGATGCTTCCAAGTCCGCGTTTAGAGCCTCTGCTGGGATGTCGTCTGGTCCAGCGGCCTTTCCGTTCTTCATCAGGGTGATGGCCTTCTTGATCTCTTCCTTGGTCGGTTTCTCACAGTTGATTGGAAGATCCACATTGGCTGGTTCAATGACAGGGGAATTCGTTGGTGCTGGTCTATTCAGAAGTTCATCAAAGTGTTCAGCCCATCTGTTCAACTGCTTGTCTATACTGTTCATGGTGTTTCCCTGCTTGTCCCTAACAGGTCTTTCTGGTTTGCTGAACTTTCCGGAGAGTTGCTTAGTGTTGTCGTACAACTGTTTCATATTGCCGCTGTACGCTGCCTGTTCCGCTTCAGCCGCCAGTCCATCCACGTCGGCCTTCTTATCTTTTTTGATGCTTCTTTTTACTTCTCTATGGGCTCCTGTGTAGTCTTCTTGGGCCTTGGCCTTAGCTGCTCTGGTTCTGCTGTTGTTGACTGTTGCCTTCCTCTTCTTTCTTTCTTCTATCTTGACCAAGGTCTCTGCTGTGATCCCCTCTTTCAGTTGATGTTTCTTTGGCCCCACAACTTCTTGGCATGAAGATCTTAGTGTCTCTTTCACTTTCTGCCACCTGTTGAGTACACTGTCTTCTTCTTCTTCTTCTTCTTCAAATAATTCCTGAAGCACTTCGAACCTGTTCCTTAGCGCCAGAATAAACTGTTCTTTTGTCTTTGGGTCTTTCAGAAGGCTGATGTTGTACTTCATTCTTCTGCCTGACGAATGTCCTCTTCAACTTCAGCTTCAGTTTCGCCACCACCAAGTGATGGTCGGACGCCACGTCTGCTTCTCTTCTCACTCTAACGTCTTGCAGGGATCTTCGGAATTTCTTGCTAATGCAGATGTGGTCGATCTGGTTCTCTGTCGCATTGTCTGGAGATACCCATGTACTCTTGTGGATCCGCTTGTGAGGAAAGATGCTGCCTCCGATGACTATAGGTTGTTGAGTGCACACAGATCCGCAAATCTCTCTCCATTCTCATTCATTACTCCTAAGGCGTGGGTGCCCATAACTGGTTCGTAACCGGTGTTGTTAGACCCAATCTTGGCATTGACATCTCCCATGAGGATGGCGATGTCCTTGTCTGGGTAGGTCTCAAGGATTTTCTGTAGTCTGCTGTAGAAATGGTCTTTAACATCCTCTTCACTGTCGTTCGGTGGAGCATAGAACTGGACAAGGTTCATCTTGATCTTCCTCATCTTGGTATGGAAGAATGCTGTGATGATCCTGCGGCCATGGGCCTCTTATCCTATAAGTGCCCTCTGTGCCTGATTGGACAACATAAAGCCTACTCCCTGCGTGTGGGGTGCATTGTTTTCTTCGTGCCCGGAGTACAGCAATAGTTCTCCTGTCATCAGTCGCCTTTGTCCAGCTTGGGTCCATCGTGTCTCGCTGATGCCTAACACGGTCAGGTCATTATTCCTCATCTCAGCTGCGACCTGTGCCGTCTTTCCTGATTCGTACATGGTCCGAACATTCCATGAGCCGATGGTGGTTCATTTAGGCTTATATTTTGGTAATAAATGTTCATTTAGACTTTTGGTAGTAAACGTTCATTTATTATGGTAATAAAAGTCCATTTAAACCGTTACGGTAATAACAGTTAATTAAGACTATTACGTTAATGAAAGTTAATTTAGACTATTATGCTATGGTAATAAAAGTTCATTTAGACTGTTATGTTATGGTAATAAAAACTTCACATAAGTGTAATGTGTTACTTAGCTTACATCTTATAATTCATTTCACAGGAAATTTCCGAGAAAGGATTTCGTGCTACTTTAAGTACAGGGCTTGTAGCCTACTGGTCAGAAGGACATTATTATGTCAGTGATGAATGCAACAACGCGTTCATTGATTGCTGGGTGTTACAGTGTTAATCTATCAATGGCCTATAAGCCTATTTCAATTTTGTAAAGACAAGGGTTGTGTCTGCATTATTGAATAAAACAACTTTGACAATGTTTTCAACTGCATTTTTCGGTCTTTTATTTTGTATTAATGTTTCCTTTGTTGTTTGCTATTGTGACTAATCCTTATAACTTGCAACTTCAAGCTCAAGCAAAACAGTCAAAACCTCGTAAGTTGCAACTTCCAGCTCATACAAAATAGTAAAAACCTCGTATGTGAACATTTTTGTCTATTTCTCAAACAAGCATGCGCTATAAATCTTGTCACTATTACTGCCAAATTTCCTGTTCAATACTGAATACAAATTATACTAAAACCATTTGTTTTGGTGACACCTGATTTTTTAAAACATTTTTTTTCATTTTTCTCAAAACTGTATTTTTGGACATACGAGGTTTTGAATGGACACCGACGACTTGAAACTCTAAGTACTTTCTTTTGACGGCCCCGTTATTTTGACGTCAAAACAATGTTCCGTTAGGGTTAGGGATGTGTTAGGGTTAGGTTAAGGGTTGCGGTTATAGTTAGGGTTTGGGTTAGGTTTAAGGTTAGGGATAGCTGCAAGAATGGAAAAAATAACGTATGTAGAGTTTCATGACAGTCATCACAACGGCGTTTCTACACGGTTGGGTGCGTGTGTGTTTGTGTGTATGTGTTTGTATGTAGTATGTAATGTTATGTTTCGGAAAATGTCAATTTCTGATTTGGTCAGGTAATTTGTTATTGACTCACATGCATAGCATGCATATTTATTCCCCATTCCCCCCCTCCCCCACCTCTCTCTCCATTCTCTACATTTTGATTTCCGGTGTTTTGCAAATATGTGCGAGATGAGTCATAAATAGTCCAAAAATGACAGCTAACAAATGTCCGCCCGTCCGTCCGTCTGTCCGCCGTCTGTCTGTGCAAAACTTGCAAGTGGATTGCTATCTCAGAACCTATTTCAACTATCACATCCCAGAACCTATTGCAACTATCACATCTCAGAACCTATTGCAACTATCACATCTCAGAACGTATTTCAACTATCACATCCCAGAACCTATTGCAACTATCACATCCCAGAACCTATTGCAACTATTGCACCCAAACTTGGTAAGGTGGTGTATACCCACGAGACCTTATGAATGATCAGTGAATGAATGACGTGTCTTCAATGTCAAGGTCACAGGTTTAACAAATGTTATTCAAAAATGATTTTTTTTAATTTTAAATTTCCCTTTTTTCTAGTCTTTGATGCATGATAGATATAGGCATACATACTGTATATACAAATTTGGTTAACCTCACTCCAAGGTCAAGGTCACTGGAGCTGTCCAAAGTCTGTTAGTAAAGGTACTTTTGACCTTTAACTATGAGGGATATACAACTTGTAAAGTCCAAGCTTGTATGTAGAGATGATAGATTGATATTTCAAATATGTTCCATTTTTGCCTTGATCTTGAAGGTCAAGGTAATTTTAAGCCTTGCAAAAATCATGCAAAAAATAGCAGTTTAATGGCTGTTTATTTAACCCATTGTATGCAACAACATTTACATCACCATCAGCATCAGGCCTTACAAAGATCATTGCACGGTGCAAGAAGGAAGAAGAAGCGGGAGGCAGAAAAAGAGGTGGGAAGACAACATTCGAGAATGGACTGGCTTGACATTGAGCGAAGCCATGGGACTGCTGAGGACAGAAAAAGATGGAGTACACTGGTTAAACGTTCATCTGTTGTGCACCAATGACTTTCGAGTTACGGGATAGGACAGAATAGGATGTAACAACTTTGGGTTATTTGATCAGACATGCATGAGAGGTCACGTAAGGTCAATATCATCCCAAGGTCAAGGTCAATGAAGTCTTACCGTCATCGCAAGGTCACCGTTTTTGGGGGGCATAATACAAGTTTTGCTGTGCTTTATTTGATAATATATGAGTGTATTTGGAGCCGGAAGTCAAGGTCATCGCAAGGTCAAGACCATAGAAAGACCAGTCAGTATTTGCATTTTAATGCAACCGTTTCATTTTTTTGTTCTTCTGGGCACTCATTTTCAATATATATTAAATATTGCGAGTTCTATAAAGAGCATGTGAGTTATATGGGCTTTGCCCTTCACACCAGCTCAATGTGTGTTTAGTGCCTCCACATTTTGCTGGCTGCGGGCTATTTATAGCTTGCCTGCACCCTCCCTTCCAGTGAAAGGAAAGGGAAGGTAGCATCGGCGAAGCTATTTATAGCTAGCCTGGGTGACCTAAGCTCAAAACTAAAAAGCTTTGGTTGAGTCGGTGTGCCTTCTAGTTGTTTTTGAATTATGCTTTTGTTTTAGGTAAACTGTTTGTTTAGGCAACTCAGTTTTGTTTTCTTTTCAAAATGGTTATTTTTAGGTGAACCGTGTGTCCTTTCCGACCTCCGAGATGAACGCGTATTTTAAGCTGGTATGGGTGAAGAACAACGTGGTGTTTCTCAATAACTCCCTTAACCAAATGAGGACGGAGACTATTGATCCCGGGAGCCACAAACATCCGCCTCTGTGTGTAACCCATGAGTACAGTACTTATCATTTACTTGTAATCAGGGTACGTTTCAATACGAGTACGACGGAAATTAGGGGCAGCGATGCCGGCGCAGGTGTTTCTTTATTTTTGGCTGCAAGCAAAAGACACGCAATTATATTCGCACCCCTTAAAGGGCGCGCTAGATCAAACCTCTGCCGACTCGCTCCCGTGTATGCCATGGGGATACGGACCTTAAGGCTATATCTCAATGTGTATTCTGGATTGACCGATTTACTTCATTTGTCATTTCAGTTCATGCATGTTACAGACACTGTAATTGCTCATTTTGTGTTAAAATAAAGTTCTATTGTATTGTATTGTATTGTATTGTATTGTACTGACAAAAAGTCGTTCATCCATTCATTCATTCATTCATTCAAGTCAAGCAATCTTTATGCATGTTGCAGAGTCATTTTAATGCACATGTATGTGTGTTTGCATGTGTGTGTTAATGTATGACGAATATTGATTGATTGATTGATTGATTGTTGCTTTAGGTCCAGCGGACTCTTCCGAGCCAAATCAGGACCGGACAACCCCCGATCCGCATAAAAGATCTGCTGAAACAACCCTAGTGGGAAAATTGAATGCCCTCCACCGGCCAGTCACTTTACAATAAAGACATCCCACGCAGGGGACGGCTGAGGCTTTACCCCAACTACTCGAACCCCCGGTTACAAAAACAAAATAGAATACAAACATCATTATAAATTATCAACAAAACATATACATATAAAATGCCTATATTGACGAATAATAGGAGACAGACGAGAGTATTAAATGATAGAGAGGTGTCATGTACCGTGAAGTTGCGAGTGACGGTGAGACTGTTTCAAAGCTGGTCCTACCCTTTCTACATTCACAAAAAGACAGTGAGAATTTGGCGTGTCGATTATAATGTGCACATAACAATATCCACACACCTGTACACACAACGGGCATGTCGATGGCTAAACAAAGAATGAACATTATATACACCAGAGCTGTGACAACTACATGCGACATAGAGTATAATACACATAATCAAATACAAGTTTACATTTACAAAAACCATGACTTGAAATTTGCATATTAAAAAATAAAAAAAAGACCGAAGGAAGGAAATTGAAAAACAAATGTATAAATTAGAAATCAGCGCTTTGACAAAAGTTTGTATAAATGGAAAGGACATCCCTACCACCATCTTTGAATACACAGCTCCCTGAACCAGCAACTCCGCTTTCTTGTCAGTGAGTTATCCATTTAGTTCATGCCTGATGTTTTGCAGACACAACGTCTCCATAGTGTGGACCATGGCTGCAAACACTGCAATGGCCCAGCACTACAACCTGACGTGTTACTCGGAGCTGCTGAGGTGGCCAAATAAATCCAACGACTCTGCCCGTAGGTGGCGTTGATTGGATATAATCAGTCCCTTATAAAAGGGAGACCAAACGTTTTGTATAAGAACTCAAGTAGCAGGTTCCTCGCGTAAAACAACAACAACAACAACAACAACAAAAGATTGGTGCGAGTGCCTGGAAATACATTTGAATGGCACGCCCTTTTGTTAATTTGTCTTTTCCTTCAGCAGATTCAGTGGTCTTTACCAAAACATTAGCCATACGCATTGACGGAGCTCCAGTGATAACAACTCCAACACCAACAACACGCGGAGGTAGTGGGGCAGCCCACGCATCCAGATCAACAAACCCAAAAGGTGACGGAGCTCCAGTATTTACAACTCGAACACCAGCAACACGCGGAGGTAGTGAGATAGCCAAAGCATCCAGACCAACAAACCCCCAAAGTTCAGATGGCTCAACTCTGGAAGACAGAGTGACAGTGGAAGGTGCTTTCTCCAATGGGGAAGAACTAAGTTCTCCGCGTCCAGACGCAGTTAAGGAGACTCGGACAAATCTGCTCCTAATGAGCGCCGTAGCGGCAGTAGGGTTGGTCGCTGGGTGTATGGTACTGCTGGCGGCTTGCTTGAGAAGAAGGACTAAAAAGAGCCAGAGCCAGAGCCAGGTGAGCTCAACCATATTTGCTTATTCATCTTTTTTTGTTCATGTTATTGGTTGTCAGTTCTGGTCTTTGTTTTCTCATTTTTAGGTGAGCATAAACCGAGGTCTAGTCTGTGCACTCATGCGCTTAAAAAGATGTCGGACTTCGTTGTTGGTGATGCCCAGAAGTCTTCTGTAATACCTCATCTCCGTGCTTTGTATTCATCGTTGTAGATATGCTGTGAGAGACCATGTTTCGCAAGCGTAGAGGAAGATGGAAATGACAAGGGAGCGCAGCAGCTTTACCTTGGAATGTAGACTAATGGTCCTGTCTTTCCAAATAGGCTTCAACCTTGTCAGGGCCGCAGTTGTTTGTGCGATCCTGGAGAGGACTTCCTTTCGGGACCCATTGTCTGATACAATAGCTCCTAAATATTTGAAGCTATGCGCTGTGTTGAGGGATTGGCCTTGGACTTTGATGTCCATGTTGATGCCATTGTTGGTCATCATTTTGGTCTTCTCTGCACTTATTTCCATTCCAAAGGCTCTGGAGGTGATGTCAAGCCTCTGGACCAGCTGTTCAAGTTCTTGTTCCTCTCCAGCCATCAATGTCATCCGCAAAAAAGAGGTTGGAGATTATTCTACCCCCTATGCTGACTGTGCCTTTATGATCGGCAAGGGCATCTGACATGGTGCGCTCTAGGAAGATGTTAGAGTGTTGGAGAGAGTAGGCATCCTTGACGCACACCGACTGCTGTTCTAAACCATTTCCCGATGGCGCTGTTGTGGAGGACTGCACTGGTAGCCTTGTCATACAGGCTTTGGATGACTTCAATAATTTTAGGGCTGATGCTTTCTCTTCCGCCTTCTGTAATGGCGATGTTAATAGATCGCCGTTCTTTTAGTTCAATCGAAGAAAAAGCTTGTGATACTGATAGCATCCTTAATTGTTATTATTATTATTATTATTATTATTATTATTATTATTATTATTATTATTATTATTATTATTATTATTATTAGTAGTAGTAGTAGTAGTA
Organism: Oncomelania hupensis; assembly: GCA_036898135.1. Taxonomy (NCBI): domain Eukaryota; kingdom Metazoa; phylum Mollusca; class Gastropoda; order Littorinimorpha; family Pomatiopsidae; genus Oncomelania; species Oncomelania hupensis. The sequence goes on along the minus strand of CM072511.1, from coordinate 8,817,582 downwards.
GTAGTAGTAGTAGTAAAATTTATAGTAGTAGTAGTAGTAGTATTGTTGTTGTTGTTTTTGGTAATATTATTCATATTATTATTATTGAAGTGTCCTGGTCTCCTGGCTTATCCTCGGACGTAATCTAAGGACAGTGGACAGTTTACTTTACAGCCTAACCACATGGATTCTGTTGTAAAAAAAAAAAAATAATTTCTACGTTTGGAATCAGTGCAAAACGCCCAATGAAGTTTAAGACCACTTCCAAATCATGTCTGTCATCCAAAAACAGGTTAATTTCATCGGCATACATAATTATTTCCAGCAAAGTGGACGGACAAACATCATTTGAGGCAAGTGGTAGAGTAATACCTTTATTATGGTAATTAGGACTCATTTTAATTGCCATAATTTCCATCGTACCTGCACGTTTTATTCTCTATTTTCATGGATGCAGTCTTTAATCCGTGTGTTCAGATTTTCTAAGAAAAGGTTATCATGTAGGAGACTATCGCTGATTTCCAATAAGATGAACCAGGTTTCAAATAAGTGATTTTGTACTTCATCTCTGTCTCCCTCTTCTTCTGCCTCCTTGCACAGTGCCTTGCAGAATGGTTTTTGCAAGGCCTGATGCTCTGGCCATACCATCGGAGTTTCCGTTTGTTCACCACTCTGAGCATGTCATCATGTTGTCCAATGGCTTGTGTGATGGTCTGTCGGACTTCGCTGTTGGTGATGTGCTGGGTGTAGAAAATGCCCAGAAGTCTTCTGTAGCCCCTCATCTCCATGCTTTGTATTCTTCGTTGATTAACGTGAGCAAAATGATCATTAAAAAAATCGATTTATGGGCTGATGTGTTTGGAGCCTAGGTATTCACAATACACATTTTACCCCTATAATCAATTGAAACAGAATTCTCTCAAGAAAAAATGTAGATGACTGGTCTAGTCATGTAGTGTGTCTTGGGCAAAAAAAAGACCTGGCGGTGCCCAATCCTCTCCAGGCTGTTGGCCACAGCCGAAATTCACGAATACAGTGTGGCTCGCCTTGGCCCTGAGCACGTGGTCGTTGAACCTGTAGTAACGTGAGGTTCCTCCGCCCTGGCCGGTGACTTATGTGTAGAAGACTTTCGTCCAGCGATGCCGTGCTAACATCACCCCTGTTAGTCGCCTCTTACGACACGCCGGGAAACGTTGGGTCTATTCTATTTAATGCCCGAACCCACAGGGCCAATCCCTCAACACAGTGCATAGCTTCAAATATTTAAGAGCCATTGTATCAGACAATGGGTCCCGACAGGAAGTCCTCTCCAGGATCGCACAAACAACTGCTGCCCTGACAAGGTTGAAGCCCATTTGGAAAGACAGGACCATCAGTCTACATTCCAGGGTAAGACTGATGCGCTCCCTTGTCATCTCCATCTTCCTATGTGCTTGCGAAGCATGGACCCTCACGGCAGATCTCCAAAGAAGAATACAAAGCATGGAGATGAGGTGCTACAGAAGACTTCTGGGCATTTCCTATACCCAACACATCACCAACGACGAAGTCCGACAGACCATCACACAAGCCATTGGACAACACGATGACCTGCTCACAGTGGTGAAGAAACAGAAACTCCGATGGTATGGCCACGTCACCAGGTCATCAGGCCTTGCAAAGACTATTCTGCAAGGCACAGTGCAAGGAGGTAGAAGAAGAGGGAGACCGAAAAAGAGGTGAGAGGACAACATTCGAGATTGGACTGGTTTGACACTGAGTGAAGCCATCAGGGCTGCTGAGGACAGAGAAAGATGGAGTATGCTGGTTAAAGGATCATCTGTGGTGCCCCTACGACCTTCGGGTTACGGGACACGATAGGATAGGATAGGACTGGTCTAGAGAAGAAGATAGTAGATTGATAGAACAGATTAGGAACGAGAAAGAACAAATCAGAATGGCAAAAACAGTGGTAATTTAAAGCACTAAATTTCCACAAAGTGTGGATACTATTTATACAGAAAACCCCGGCACCCCAACGGGTGGAAAGAGGGAAAGAAAGTGAGAAAGAAGAGGAAAGCGAGAGAGGGGGAGGGAGAGAGAGAGAGAGAGAGAGAGAGAGAGAGAGAGAGAGAGAGAGAGAGAGCGCATGATCGCAAATCCAACACCAGAGTCCGTAACTCTAGCAGAGTCAGATACTAAAGTTGTGGGATGAGTTGTTCGCACGTGCAATTTATGGGGGTGTGTCCAAAGGAACGTCCCTTGTTTGAGGATTATTTATAGACGGGAACGTGATGTCACAGTCAACAGACGCACGATTCCTGCCACTTTCATTGTCAGCTAATCTCAACTGGTTTTGTCCTTGTATGAGACGGGCTGCTGTCGTTCTGTGGCGATCAGGTGCGTTTGACAGAAGAGCTGTCACGAGACCTCAAAGACAATGTGCTCTGCTTCGACAGGGACAGGGACCGGCTTCTACGAGAATATCTGGAATTGCGCGGACTAGGGCTGATTGCATCATCTTTGTCAGCAGGGTCGAGCAGAAAATCAACAAGAAACAGCCCCAGGGTGGCCGGTGCCTTCAGGTTGGACACATCTACACCAACCGCGAAAATGACGTCATTTGCCTCTCTTGTAATACGCCAGGTCATAAGAAAGGTTCCCCCAGTGCGGGATCACCACTACTGCCATCGTGTCTGACATCAGAGCGATGCAGCCTCCACCTTCCCCACCGTCATCAAAGCAAAAAGAGCTCTGCACCAAGGACCCTGCTGACAAAGATGATGCAATCATGCTATTCTTCGTTTCATCCTTGGTCACCTCCCTTAGTTTCTTTCACTTTTCCAATTCCATTCCGTATGTGATCGTTTCTTTCCTTCTTCCACAATGTTATCCATATCCCAGATATAATTATTTCATGAATGACAATTACTATCAAACATGCTCACACCTTCCATTCATATTACATTATCTCTGCTCTATCACTATAGCCCCATGTGATTAACAATATTATTACATCAATGAAAATTTGTTACACTCTGTTTGATGTTGGTGTTTTCTATCAGTATCTGATTCAGCCCCGATGCTTGAATTCCTGATAGGGTGTAACTCAGATTCGTTTATTCACACAGCCTGCTCAATCAGCATACAAGTCACAAAGTCGACGTATGAAGTTTTCCACTTTTATTCAGCACACATCAACAACTGCATACAATTCTCAACTCAACAACTTTCAACAACTTTCACAGCAACTCTTTCCAGCTTCACTATCAACAACAATACTCTCCCAACAGCAACTCGGCACACGATTAAATAACCTCTCTCTCTTCCGGAAGAATTTCGAATACTGTAGAAATGACGCACCAATCGAATAAAAGATCGTCATCACTGACTTACGTCATACATGTCAAAAAATGTTCTCCATTATCTACGTCCATCAAGAAGCTTCGATCGCTAGTAAACAAACGGATCCAGAAGATTCTCCAACAATATCGACTAACGAAAATTATCAACGTTATACAAAGCCTCTCCTAACAACAATGCAAACTCAAATCAAAGGTAAATAAACTCCATTATTGAATACTTTGCAAAACGAAACGATTAGATCTATCGTACACGCTTCCGACATACTTTCGTTCGCGTTTCAACGTAACATAACCCCCCACTCAAGAAGAAATTTACCCAATTTCTTTCATCAACGTTGAAACGTAATGCACAAACAAAGTCCTCAATTGAAACTAATTTAAGACTTTCTGAATACTGTAATTGCGCTCAGCTTATCTACACAGAGTCAATGGTTTTCATCTTCAAGTCTATCTGGATATTGTCAATGTTCACAGTTCATCCACACAGTCAATGTTCTTTACTCACACACTCTGCTGAGGAAGTCCGCACCAACATTGTCCGATCCTTTGATAGATTCTACTCGCATGTTAAAGTTCTGCAAGTACATAGCCCATCTCATGATGCGACTGTTCACAAACTTGGCAGAGTTCAAGTAAGTTAACGGCTTATGATCAGTCTGCAGCACGAACTTCACTCCTTGAAGGTACAGTTCGAACTTCCGGATTCCCCATATGATGGCAAGGCACTCTTTCTCCATGGTCGAGTAATTTTTCTCAGCCCTGGACAGCTTCTTGCTGGCGTAACTGACCGGAAATAGTTTCCCTTCGTGTTCTTGCATCAGTATGGCGCCGATGCCTTCGTCCGCTGCGTCTGTCCTTAAGACGAATTCCTTGGAAGTATCGGGCAGTCGTAGCACCGGATCCTTCGAAAGGAGGTCGCGCACAGTCTGGTATGCCTTCTCCTGAGACGGTCCCCACTGCACTTGGTTTGGACAGCCTTTCCGCACCATGTCCGACAAGGGTGCTGTGATGGCAGAGTAGTTTGGTACAAACTCCCTGTAATATCCAGCCAACCCCAGGAAAGATCGCACCTGCTTCTTGGTTTGGGGACGTGGAGCGTTCAGAATCTTGGTGACGTTTTCTAGTAGAAGCCCCTTTTGTCCTTCTTTCAGCGAATGGCCGATAAAGTCTACGTTGTCAGTCCCCAGAATGCACTTACTGGGTCTCACGGTCAGGTTGGCTTCTGTGAGACGGTGAAACAGCTCCCTCAAGGTCTGCAGATGCTCTTCCCAGGTGCGAGTGTGGACCAGCAGGTCGTCCCAGTAACACACGACGTTGTCCATCCCATTGAGCATCTTCCTCATTCCTCTCTTTAGGGTAGCTCCGCTGTTGACCATGCCAAAGGGCATCCTTAGGCACTCGTACGTCCCATCAGGAGTTATGAAAGCAGTCTTTGGTATGTCCTGTTGACGCACGGGGCACAGCAGCTCAATGCCTATGTGAGGAGCACTCTTAGGTTATCCCACATTTTGCTGGCTGCGGGCTATTTATAGCTTGCCTACACCCTCCCTTTCAGTGAAAGGAAAGGAAGAAAGAGCACTGGCAAAGCTATTTATAGCTAGCCTGGCTGAACTAGCTTCAAAACCTAAAAGCTTTGGTTGAGTCGGTGTGGGGGACTTGCCAATAACCCTTGCTGAGGTCAATCTTTGAGAAGATTCTACTCCCCGATAGTTGGCGGAAGAGGTCTGCTGCGGTAGGCATCGGCTCAGGGTCGAAGACGGTGATCTTATTAACCTTCCTGTAGTCGATGCATACTCGGTTGCTCCCGTCCTTCTTCTCCACGACCACGACAGGGGACGCGTAGGGGGAACTGGACTCCCTGATGATGTCCATCTTCAGCATATCATCGATGTCTTTCTTCAAGGATTCACGGGCCTTGAAAGGGATCGGGAAGGGCTTGGATCGAACAGGGATATTCGAAGTGAGGTGGACTTCGTGTTCGACCAAAGTTGTAGAGCCAGGGACATCGCTGAAGTTGTGGGGAAACTCGCCCATAAGGTCCTTGAGCTCCATCTTTTGACCTTCCGTCAAGCTTGGTCCTAGCTTAACATCATCGATGCCTTCTTTGCTGTGGAAGTCTCCCAGTTCCAACAGTTCTTCGCTGTCAAAGCTGTTGTCGGTCACGGCTGCTGTGGCTGCGTGTACAGTCTCTGATGGCCTTTCCACGTACAGCTTAAGGAGGTTGGCGTGGTATATCTTGGAATGCTGGCCGACCTTCACCTTGTAGTCGTTGATTCCCACCACGGTCTCCACTTCGTACGGGCCTTTCCACTGCATCAGCAACTTATTGTGATCAGTAGGTAGCAGCACCAGCACTTTGTTGCCAGGTTTAAACTTCCTGCTCACAGCCCTACGATCATAATAGTGCTTTCCACAGTCCTGGGACTTCTTCAGGTTTTCTCTGGCTATCTCGAGAGTCTGCTCCAGCTTCTCCCGTAGCTCAAACACGTACTGGTAGCTGTTCTTCACCTCTGGGGTGTCTACTTCTTTCGTCCACAGTTCTTTCAGGATGTGCATCGGCCCTCGGATGGTTCTTCCGTACAGCAGCTCGAACGGAGAAAAGCCGGTGGACTCCTGCGGCACCTCTCTGTAGGCGAACAGTAAGGCGTTGATGTAACGATGCCATTGTCTGGGCTGCTCGCTGCATAATTTCTTCAGAGTGGACTTCAGCGTAGCATTGAACTTCTCGACGAGCCCGTTGCACATTGGATGGTAGGGTGTCGTAGTCAAATGCCGGATGCTAAGCAGTCTGTTGACCTCCTTCATGCAGTCAGAGACGAACTGCGTCCCGAGGTCTGTCAGAATTTCTTCAGGCACTCCAAGTCTACTGAACATGTCCACTAGTGCCTCTGCTACAGTTTCAGTGTCAATCTTCTTCAGTGGCACTGCTTCTGGGTACCGAGTCGCATAGTCCACTAAAGTCAGTACCCATCGATGACCTTCTTCACTCGGAGGTCTTATTTCGCCGATTAAGTCTAAGGCCACCCTCTTGAAAGGTCGGTCGATCAAAGGCATTCTCTGCATAGGCACTTTAGGGACCCTTCCTCGAGGTATGGTCTTCTGGCAAATGTCACATGATCGGCAGAAACGGCTGACGTCCGCATGAAGTCCTGGCCAGTAGAATACCGCCTGGATTCTATCCGACGTCTTCTTGATACCTAGGTGACCTCCCATGATTGAGTCATGCGCTACTTCCATCACCTGGCGCCTTAGGGGTAACGGTACCAAGACTTGACGTAGTGGTTTCCCTCCGTTGACCCTCGGGTGCTGGAAGATTCGGTACAGGATCTTGGCCTTCACCTCAAAATAGACCGTATTACTGCCTTTGGTCACGTGGTCTTGGCGGTTCCTGTACTTGTTTAAAGTACTATCAGCTTCCTGGAGCTGGATCAGCTTATCTCTGTCCACGATGGCAGCTTTAGAGTTGTCGGCGACCTTCAGTGGCGTAGACGTCTTGTCTCTCTTGGCCTGGGCCCTGGTAGTAACAGCACTGACGATCTCTGGTCGGCAGGGCTGAGCCGGAGTAACCACATTGTCCCGTAGCAGCTCTGTAAGGTCTCCATCGGGAAACGGCAATGGATCCTCCTCCACAACTTTGACGTGTTGAGTTGAGGCAGGACTCCACTCTGGATCGGGGTCGTCGGGTCGTCTCGCGCCGTCGATATTCCCGATCATCAAATCATATAGCGGCTTCTTCAGGCAAACCGCTTCTACTTCGCCTATGTAGAAAGGGGTGTTGACATGAATCTTCGCAACTGGCGCTCTCACACATTTGCTGTCGGCCATAAGTGTCCATTTTGAATCGCCAGTGAACTGTTCTTTAGCGATTAGGTCTTCTCTGACGATGACCCCACTGCAGCCAGAGTCTCTTAAAACAGTCACTTCATGATTTCCGACGCGTCCCTTGGAAACAGGCATGTTCTGGACGGTCACAGCTGCGCTGGCGACGACGGGGATGGATTTTCCGTTTGCAAGGAGAAGTTGGCCATCGGTCATGCACTCTTGCACGTCCGCAGGAGTAGCTGTGCGCTTGGTCTCACTCGGAAGAATGACGCTCCCGCCGCACACTTGATGGTCAGATCTGCTGGTTTGCCGTTGATTGGAGAACCGCCTCTGCCGGTTGCCCGCCGCTGCGTTGTCCGTACTGCTCCGCTGTCCGCTACTTTTGTTTTGAGGACAATTAGCCGCCCTGTGGTCTGTAGCGTTGCAGGTGAAACAGCCTCTTGAATGCCCTTCCCTGGGAGGAGGCGTGGAGTCTGTCTGTCTCTGGCTCGTCTGGCTTCCCTGGATCTGGTTCACATGGTTTCCAGTCTTCTGAAAATGTTTCGTCGCGCTGGGTGGCCCCAGGGTTTTCCCATGAGCGATGAGATATCTTTCAGCAGCCTCAGTCACATCTTTAAGCGTCTGCAGCTTTTGTTCTTCTAAGTGGGTCGCTAGGTCCTTGTGACAGGCATTGAGAAATTGTTCTTTCACAATCAGGTCATGGAGACTGTCGTAAGAGTTCATTTCGCCTGATAACTCCACCCACTTGTGTAGATATGACGACAGGCGCTCCACAAACTGCTTTGGCGTCTCGTCTGACTTAGGCCGGCATTCACGGAAGCGTTTACGGTAGCCCTTCTCTGTAAAGTTGTAGCACTGCAACAGGGCCTCTTTCAAGACGTCGTAGTTTTTGGCGTCATCGTTCGACAGTCTGGTGTAAACTTCGAGAGCTTGCCCCGTCAGAAGTGCACTCAGTCGAATCGCCCAGTCTCGAGGTTGCCAATTGGAGCTTTCGGCGAACCTTTCGAATCTCGCCAGATAGCTGTCGATCTGGTCCTTCCCGTCGACGAAAGCTGGCAATTTTGGAGCCGTATGGTCGTTGGTGACTTGTGGCGCATGCTGATTGTTCTGGATACGCGCCAACTCTAGCTGGTACTGACGCTCAGCCTCTCTTTCCTCTCTTTCTTCTCGGCGACGCTGTTCTTCTGATTCTCTGTCTTCTCGGCGACGTTGTTCTTCTAATTCTCTGTCTTCTCGGCGACGTTGTTCTTCTATTTCTAGACGCTTCTGTTCTAATTCTCTTTCTTCACGGCTACGCTGCTCTTCTAATTCTCGTTCTTCACGGCGACGCTGCTCTTCTAATTCTCGTTCTTCGCGCCGTCGCTGTTCTTCTCTTTCTTCACGCAATATTCTCTCCTGGCATTTGACGTACTCTGTCAGCTGTTTGCCTTTTAGATTTAGTTCAACCCCTTTCTGCCAGAAGTCAGCCATCTTGATGCTTCTGGAAAGTTCTTTTCTGGAAAGTTCTTTTTCTAGAAAGTTCTTGACTGTAGAGTTCTTTTTCTTGAAAGTTCTTGACTGTGCTGTACCTTTCTAGACTGTTCTAGAACAGCACGCTTTCTGCAGTAGCACTGATGCTTGTCACTAGTCGCCTTCGCTGACGCAGGCCCCGCTGTCCTCGTCGTATGCGACGCTGCACCACGCTGGTGTTGATGTATACGCTCCTGTGCTGAAGTAGACGCGACGTCCGCTCGCCGCTCTCTGTAACACTGGCGATGTAGCTCCGAGACTGTCCCTCGACGTAGTCATGCGGCAGCCACGTAGTCCTGATCTGTTGTTCGCTCACGAAGCAACTCTTCAGCGACCACACGCCCTTGCAGTCAACCCGAACCTATCGGTGATGTAGTCCCAGTATGTTGGCCCCTCTCGACGCAACTCGTTGGCGGCTACCCTCGATGACTGCCTCTCGTAACGTTGACTCGCTTGTTGTAGCAGTTGAACCCTTGGCTATGGCGTGAATCGCGGCTTGACCCCCAAAATGTTACACTCTGTTTGATGTTGGTGTTTTCTATCAGTATCTGATTCAGCCCCGATGCTTGAATTCCTGATAGGGTGTAACTCAGATTCGTTTATTCACACAGCCTGCTCAATCAGCATACAAGTCACAAAGTCGACGTATGAAGTTTTCCACTTTTATTCAGCACACATCAACAACTGCATACAATTCTCAACTCAACAACTTTCAACAACTTTCACAGCAAGTCTTTCCAGCTTCAATATCAACAACAATACTCTCCCAACAGCAACTCGGCACACGATTAAATAACCTCTCTCTCTTCCGGAAGAATTTCGAATACTGTAGAAATGACGCACTGCCACCAATCGAATAAAAGATCGTCATCACTGACTTACGTCATACATGTCAAAAGAATGTTCTCCATTATCTACGTCCATCAAGAAGCTTCGATCGCTAGTAAACAAACGGATCCAGAAGATTCTCCAACAATATCGACTAACGAAAATTATCAACGTTATACAAAGCCTCTCCTAACAACAATGCAAACTCAAATCAAAGGTAAATAAACTCCATTATTGAATACTTTGCAAAACGAAACGATTAGATCTATCGTACACGCTTCCGACATACTTTCGTTCGCGTTTCAACGTAACATAATTATATTCCATCTTAGTGGACACCAGCTCATCACCTCTCAACACAATAAGGCCAAGGCAATTATTATACCTCTCCAACATTTCACAATCATGGAAACATTATAAATACCTGTAATCTTTACAGCTCAATATACATCCACTTTCAGAGAGAAAGTCCTACCGAACCTACACAACCTGATAAGTTCTCAGTGCTTTCTACCTCTTAACAATTCAAAACAATCTTTTCTTTGTTTTCTTTCTTAATCTTCTTTTTCCTGGCCTGACACACTGACTCTACAACCTCACTTCTTGGTACACACAAATCAAGTGAGTTCCCATTTGCCCTGACTGCCAGCTATTCATTATTCCATTGGTTCAACAATTTTAGCCAATGAAATAATAACCTTTGATGTTCAAAAAAATACTCACATTCTATAAAAGCTAACATATTTATTAAAAAAACGGAAAATTCCCGTTCTCTACATGCACAAACACAGGGATGATATGTAGGACTACACTGCCAGTCACCATAATTGGTCTCTAATTGGTGTTCACAATAGGCAAAATGTTGAAGCTACACAGATTATTAAAAAAAAAACAACTCTGGAAGAGAGTACTCACAATCACAAACAGACGACTTTTTAGCAAGTAAACGTCGTCGAAAATACTGAAGACACAGTACGCAATTTGTAGGGAAGCGTTACAACTCCAAACACGTACGAATAGCGGGATTTCCAAAAAACCTACAAACGTCGACATCCGTCATCTGACCGGAAGTCCAAAAGAACCCCAGATTGTAATACCTCTATAATTGTTTGGATTGCTGTCATTACATTTGTTCTTGTAAAGCGGTTTATATACACCTATTGTCCAGTCCTCTGGCACCTTACCCGTCACGAAAATTAAGTTTAAATAATTGTTGGATTAGGGGAAGAAGTCTAGTAGAAGTAGCCTTTAATAACACACTACTTAAACTATCTAACCCACTTCTTTATGACCAAGAATGTAGACCTTTAAGTACAATATTTTAATTCCTCTTCAGTAAATCGGCCATTTAAGTATTCGTCAAGCAGGCCAAGCCTGCGTTACTTGGTCAATATTGTCCAAAGATCCTACTCGCTCAGTGTTATCCAAGGATCAAATACATCATTCTGGTACCTTATAAATGAGATACGAACGGGCTTCACGTCGTGACAGCAATACAAGCCTCCAACAATAGTCAGGAAACGCACACAAATTGATGAGGTAGGTCACAGACTTGAGTTGTCGACAGTTGACTTCGCGGTCTCGTCAACTCCACACGTCATGCATCTGAAATAGTCCAGCTTAGGTCAGTTTTAGAGTGTCAGAGCTATCAAGTACTGTTTATAGATTGTGTGTAGACATATGCCAACAGCCTCCGACATTCAGATTGTTGTCAAGGTCGCTTTTGTGCCAGGTGTGCGCAGGCTGCCTCTATTCGCTATAGCAGCATTTCAACGCAGCCCAATAGGTCTATCGCCTATTTACGGTGGGTAATGTGGAGGGTTGTATACAGCTAGGCTAATCATGGGCCAGTCATACCGTCATTTATTCATTGTGTACATCAATTCATTCAAAACCAATCAATAAATCTATAGTTTCTTTGTTTTTATATGTTGACAGATTGACTCGGTTCAACCTGCGCCACTTACGGATAGTCCTCGGGTTTCGTTGAGGAGTGAAGACTTTTCAGTTAGCAGCACTGACTCCGAAATGGCGAGTTCGGACTCCTCTTCCAGTGCATCGGCGTTGTCGGGCTCTGAAGAAAGTTGAAATAGTGCAGAAAAAGAGTAACCGATACAACCCAAAGGCCAAGGCCACTGCCAAAGGGAGTTGGCTACACGTTAAATGTGGATAATGTAGATATCTCGGTTAATGGTGCCTCTCCCTTTTTTTAGAGCGCGCCGGATGGAGTGTTTCGTCTACAGGTCTCAAATTGTGTATACAATTGAGAATGTGCGTGTGTACATGGGTGTGTTTAGGTGTGTGTGCGTGTGTGTGTGTAGGTGTGTGTGTGTGTGTGTGTCTAGGTAGAAACGACGTTACTCTGACATACACTTGAAACTCTACGTACTTTCTTTTGACGGCCCCGTTATTTTAACGTCAAAATAGTGTTCCGTTAGGTTTAGGGCTGTGTTAGGCTTAGGGTTACGTTAAGGGTTTGGGTTAGGGTTAGGGATAGCTTCAAAAAATGTCAAAATAATGTCAAAATGATGGCAAATGTGTCAAAATAATGTATGTAGAGTTTCATGACAGTCATCACAACGTCGTTTCTACAAAATGTGTGTGTGTGTGTGTGTGTGTGTGTGTGTGTGTGTGTGTGTGTGTGTGTGTATGTGTGGGTGTGTGTGTGTGTATGTGTGTGTGTGGCGATGTAGAAACTCCGTTATTATTACACTTTTTATATTCTACTACGATCTTTTAATTGATGGCCCCGTTATTTTGATGTAAAAACATTGTTCCGTTTGGATTAGGACTGGGTTAGGTCAAGGGTTTGGGTTAGAGTTAGTTTTTGGGTTAGGGTTAGCTTAAAAAAATGTATTATTTTTTTAATGTCAGAACAACGTATGTGGTGTTTTATGATAGTCATAACAACGGTGTTTTTACCCGGATTAGTGTGTGTGTGAGTGTGTTTGTGTTGATAATTCTTATCATGTAAACCTTGTGGCCATTTCATTCTGCCTAAAGAGGATCTGGCAGTGTAAATAAGGAAATAAATCATCATCAGGGATTTCAGAAGCAATGGAGAAAAACTAGCGATTTTAATAAACCAAGGGAGAGAAACTGCTCACGCAGTGCTGTGCGTATGTCATTGGACGAGTTAACCCCCTTACATCGTTTGTGTTCATATCCTATCCCATCCCGTAACTCGAAGTTCGTTGGGGCACCACAGATGATCGTTTAACCTGCGTACTCCATCTTTCTCTGTCTTCATCCTGAACATAAAGAATCCCAAACGTTCCTGCTTTTCTCTGAAATATCGTCCAGTTTGCGTAGAGAGGGAGGGTGTGTGGGTGGGTGCAAGCCAACTTGTTACGACGACAATGCACCTGTTGTATTTGTCTTCTTAAAATCAAAACAAAACAAACTTATTTAGCCTTGATAAATAAGATTCGCCTGTAAAACCTGTCAACATCTTAGCCCAGCGAAGGAGTTTTCTCAGAAGGCCAGGTTTAATCTTCTTTCATCAAACCGTTTTATCACGTACAACCTTTTCAAAGTACCGTTCTTCGATCTTAACCTCGATCATTTCTTTGCAAATAGCCTAAGTGTGAATTTGTATGTGTTGACCAATGGGAAAAAAAGCGAAGTAAACTTCTAGTGAACAAGACAACAATGCGTCGAATCGTATCTTTATCTCTCAGTTTTAAAACCCACGAATTTCCTTTTTAACAAATCAAAGTATCAAATCTAGCAGCAGCAGCTGACTCGGCAAATCATCTGTTGGAGATAAAGTCGCAATCGGATGATCTTTGCACTGCTGCCGTCGTTCGTAAACTTCACTTTGAAAATCTGCAAATCTTTTCAAGAAATCTGACAAGCTGTACGGCCGTATCTTTCCAAGTGGAGGGAACGAACTGATACAGGAGGGATCTTTTAAAGAAATAAAATAAATTTAAGGGCGAAAAACAAAGAAGGTAGAACAAAAGTCACAAGAAAAATAACCAAGATTTCATTGGGAAAAAAAAAACTACCACCAGAAAACAACTAAACAACGACAGTGCTGAACAACGACAGTGTTAAACAACGACAGTGATATACAATGACAGGGCTAAACAATGTGACAGCATAAATATTGACGACAAACATGTAGGAAATTAGCTTAGCGAAACAGAGATACCATCGAACGAAACTGGACAGTACTACAACAGTTAGCTAACAAGCAGCACACACATGGCAAATTAACTTCCTTGAAACAGGCACACCGCCGATAGCTACCGATACCATCAACAGACTTAGCGACCAAGAATGTTAAATAGCATACTTTAGTCAAAAACTAACCATAGCGTTGTCTTCGATTAACTAACTTACTGCACCATGAGACACTAAGTAGCTCACTCCAGCCAAAAGTTACCAAGATGATGTCACCCGTATTGGGCAGACACCGCTTATCGTTATTGCATCTGTTCTTCACTCTATCCCTGATACTCCACTTGAAAAGTGATTATGCGTGCCCAGTGACAAGAGAGAAGGGGAGGAACTATTCAAATTAGAACCATAATTCTGTAGATGCGAGATTAACGAGAACGAGGGCTAAAGACGATTGGTCAGAAGACTATTGGGAACTTTTGCATACCTTTGGGGACCAAATCTCAACTGATCAGTCGCAAAAGAACTGCTCAGCTGTGTGGGTCTACCAAAAGGAACAAACTGCAGTGTTCGTCTATCTCCATCTCATCAAGAGGGTGCTAGAGACGTAAAAGACGATTTCACGAGTCCCAGAGTCTACAAGTAAGATAACACTAATAGTTTTGATATGTGTATGTTTATTGTATATTGATTGCCATGTATAAATAATATGTTCTTGATATATAGTTACAGAAACAGATTATTGTTTCTGAGACAGTATGCATGTGGTTTGACGTACCTTAGCCTTAAGATTCGAATTGAATTGTGCATATGGGAACCCTGCAGGTGTCTGATGCTATAGACACTTTGCAGAGGAGACCGCACACTTATAGCTAACGAGAATACTGTAGCCAGAGCTCCGACTTTTACAGGTCGGACCTGGGATCACGTTTGTGGAGACGAACGCCTGACCGTCGCTCCCGTGGAACCAAGGAGAACTACCACGATTCTACCTGACCACGTCCAAACCCCACAGCTTCAAGAGCGACCCGACTTACCTTAGCTAAGTCACCCACAAGAACTGAGTCATACCCTCGAGAAACTAGAACCTTTGAAACTTACGAACAGTGAAAATCGTAATTGCAGGTAGCAAATGACGAAAGAAACCTGTTAAGACATTTTCCCAGCACTTGGAACTATATTACTTATTAATTTACCGATTAATGCAGAAATGTTAAAGTTTGTGTTGAATATATAAAAAGTGAAATTACATGCATACGACTGGTGTCATTCTATTTGTATTGTTGTGTAGTTATTAGTTTTCTTCTCTTGAGACATAATAATCTAGTCTTTTGATTAGTCCTCACCGGTTCTCAAGTTGAGCCAAATGATATTAAAATTCCCGAGAACAAATATAAATTTTATGTGACCAAAGTACCGTGATCTGTCTCTCACACCACTTTAGGAATTCTGGTAAAAGAACGATCGATAGTGGTAGCGCATCGCCCATCTATCAATAAGTCTTACCCCCTAGTAAGATAAACGTATCTTCCCCAGAATATCATCACAAACAATGACAGGGCTAAACAACGACAGTGCTATACAACGACAGGGCTAAACAACGACAGTGCTATACAACGACAGTGCTATACAACGACAGTGCTATACAACGACAGTGCTATACAACGACAGTGCTATACAACGACAGGGCTAAACAACGACAGTGCTATACAACGACAGTGCTATACAACGACAGTGCTATACAACGACAGTGCTATATAACGACATGGCTAAACAACGAAATGGCTAAACAACGACAGTGCTATATAACGACATGGCTAAACAACGACATGGCTAAACAACGACAGTGCTATATAACGACATGGCTAAACAACGACATGGCTAAACAACGACAGTGTAAGTAACGACATGGCTAAACAACGACAGTGCTATATAACGACATGGCTAAACAACGACAGTGCTATATAACGACATGGCTAAACAACGACAGTGCTATATAACGACATGGCTAAACAACGACAGTGTAAGTAACGACATGGCTAAACAACGACAGTGTAAGTAACGACATGGCTAAACAACGACAGTGTAAGTAACGACATGGCTAAACAACGACAGTGCTATATAACGACATGCCTAAACAACGACAGTGTAAGTAACGACATGGCTAAACAACGACAGTGCTATATAACGACATGCCTAAACAACGACAGTGTAAGTAACGACATGGCTAAACAACGACAGTGCTATATAACGACATGCCTAAACAACGACAGTGCTATATAACGACATGCCTAAACAACGACAGTGCTATATAACGACATGTCTAAACAACGACAGTGCTATATAACGACATGGCTAAACAACGACAGTGCTATATAACGACATGTCTAAACAACGACAGTGCTATATAACGACATGGCTAAACAACGACAGTGCTATATAACGACATGCCTAAACAACGACAGTGCTATATAACGACATGGCTAAACAACGACAGTGCTATATAACGACATGGCTAAACAACGACAGTGCTATATAACGACATGTCTAAACAACGACAGTGCTATATAACGACATGGCTAAACAACGACAGTGCTATATAACGACATGCCTAAACAACGACAGTGCTATATAACGATATGGCTAAACAACGACAGTGCTATATAACGACATGGCTAAACAACGACAGTGTAAGTAACGACATGGCTAAACAACGACAGTGCTATATAACGACATGCCTAAACAACGACAGTGTAAGTAACGACATGGCTAAACAACGACAGTGCTATATAACGACATGTCTAAACAACGACAGTGCTATATAACGACATGTCTAAACAACGACAGTGCTATATAACGACATGTCTAAACAACGACAGTGCTATATAACGACATGGCTAAACAACGACAGTGCTATATAACGACATGTCTAAACAACGACAGTGCTATATAACGACATGCCTAAACAACGACAGTGCTATATAACGACATGGCTAAACAACGACAGTGCTATATAACGACATGGCTAAACAACGACAGTGTAAGTAACGACATGGCTAAACAACGACAGTGCTATATAACGACATGCCTAAACAACGACAGTGTAAGTAACGACATGGCTAAACAACGACAGTGTAAGTAACGACATGGCTAAACAACGACAGTGCTATATAACGACATGTCTAAACAACGACAGTGTAAGTAACGACATGGCTAAACAACGACAGTGTAAGTAACGACATGGCTAAACAACGACAGTGCTATATAACGACATGCCTAAACAACGACAGTGTAAGTAACGACATGGCTAAACAACGACAGTGTAAGTAACGACATGGCTAAACAACGACAGTGTAAGTAACGACATGCCTAAACAACGACAGTGTAAGTAACGACATGCCTAAACAACGACAGTGTAAGTAACGACATGGCTAAACAACGACAGTGTAAGTAACGACATGCCTAAACAACGACAGTGTAAGTAACGACATGCCTAAACAACGACAGTGTAAGTAACGACATGGCTAAACAACGACAGTGCTATATAACGACATGCCTAAACAACGACAGTGCTATATAACGACATGCCTAAACAACGACAGTGCTATATAACGACATGTCTAAACAACGACAGTGTAAGTAACGACATGGCTAAACAACGACAGTGTAAGTAACGACATGGCTAAACAACGACAGTGTAAGTAACGACATGGCTAAACAACGACAGTGCTATATAACGACATGGCTAAACAACGACATGGCTAAACAACGACAGTGCTATATAACGACATGGCTAAACAACGACATGGCTAAACAACGACAGTGTAAGTAACGACATGGCTAAACAACGACATGGCTAAACAACGACAGTGTAAGTAACGACATGGCTAAACAACGACAGTGTAAGTAACGACATGGCTAAACAACGACAGTGCTATATAACGACATGGCTAAACAACGACATGGCTAAACAACGACAGTGCTATATAACGACATGGCTAAACAACGACATGGCTAAACAACGACATGGCTAAACAACGACATGGCTAAACAACAACGACAGTGCTAAACAACAACGACAGTGCTAAACAACAACGACAGTGCTAAACAACAACGACAGTGCTAAACAACAACGACAGTGCTAAACAACAACGACAGTGCTATATAACGACATGGCTAAACAACGACATGGCTAAACAACGACATGGCTAAACAACGACATGGCTAAACAACAACGACAGTGCTAAACAACAACGACAGTGTTAAACAACAACGACAGTGCTAAACAACAACGACAGTGCTAAACAACAACGACAGTGCTAAACAACAACGACAGTGCTAAACAACAACGACAGTGCTAAACAACAACGACAGTGCTAAACAACAACGACAGTGCTAAACAACAACGACAGTGCTAAACAACAACGACAGTGCTAAACAACAACGATAGTGCTAAACAACAACGATAGTGCTAAACAACAACGATAGTGCTAAACAACAACGACAGTGCTAAACAACAACGACAGTGCTAAACAACAACGACAATGCTAAACAACAACGACAGTGCTAAACAACAACGACAGTGCTAAACAACAACGACACAGTGCTATACAACAATGACACAATGCTAAACAACAATGACAGTGCTAAACAACAACGACAGTGCTAAACAACAACGACAGTGCTATACAACAACGACAATGCTAAACAACAATGACAGTGCTAAACAACAACGACAGTGCTAAACAACAACGACAGTGCTAAACAACAACGACAGTGCTATACAACAATGACACAATGCTAAACAACAATGACAGTGCTAAACAACAACGACAGTGCTAAACAACAACGACAGTGCTAAACAACAACGACAGTGCTAAACAACAACGACAGTGCTAAACAACAACGACAGTGCTAAACAACAACGACAGTGCTAAACAACATCGACAGTGCCAAGCAACAGTGACACAGTGCTAAACAACAACGACAGTGCTAAACAACAACGACAGTGCTAAACAACAACGACAGTGCTAAACAACAACGACAGTGCTAAACAACAACGACAGTGCTAAACAACAATGACAGTGCTAAACAACAACGACAGTGCTATACAACAACGACAGTGCTAAACAACAACGACAGTGCTATACAACAACGACAGTGCTAAACAACAACGACAGTGCTAAACAACAACGACAGTGCTAAACAACAACGACAGTGCTAAACAACAACGACAGTGCTATACAACAACGACAGTGCTAAACAACAACGACAGTGCTATACAACAACGACAGTGCTAAACAACAACGACAGTGCTAAACAACAACGACAGTGCTATACAACAACGACAGTGCTAAACAACAACGACAGTGCTAAACAACAACGACAGTGCTATACAACAACGACAGTGCTAAACAACAACGACAGTGCTATACAACGAAATGAAAACAACAACAACATCAACACACACACACGCACACACACACACACCCACACACCCACCCACACACACACCGACGAAATAAAGGCGCATAAAAGAGAGAGTGAGAGAGAAAGAGAGGGAGAGGAACAAATTGAAAAAAAGGCAAGTTTATTTTACACAAACATTTAAAAAAATAATTCTCCTTTGGAGCTAAGTTGCGATAGGTTTTTGTCAGCATTGGTGTAGCCGACTTACTGCACAATTATGGCCTAAAAATTATTCGTTAAAGAGATGTGTGTGTGTGTGTGACACAGAGAGACAGAGAGAGAGAGAGAGAGAGAGAGAGAGAGAGAGAGAGAGGGAGAGAGAGAGAGAGAGGATCAAATTGCAAAAAAAAAAGACAAGTTTAGTTTACACAAACATTTTTTTTTCTCCTTTGGAGCTAAAACGCGACAGGTTTTTTCTCAACACTGGTGTAACCGACTTGCTGCACAAATGATGATCTAAACGTTAATCGTTAAAGAGATGTATGACCACAAGTGGTATGGCTACAGGAGCCATCTAACAACACCCTGGTGCGTGGCGTGACATTGGCTCGCTGTCAATGAGGTCGTCACGTCGTCAATGTCAGCTGCTGCAACTGATTAGTTTCATCGCCGGCTCATGAATATTTGATTACAGAGACCAGGGGCCTGTGCAATAACCATCGATAAGATTGACTAGGACACTTAGTAAGGGCCCTAGGTACCGCTAATTTTCATGGCACATTCGCATGCGTGATGCATTGGAAAGTTCACATTTCATGCATGTACGTACCACGACTAATAATTGAGCATGCTCAAAAATACGAGGGGAAACAACTATGGCCGGCTTGCCCGCATGTTGCGCCAGAGTTGTCTAACGTTGAGGCGGACATCCTTTGCAAAAGAGTACAGATTCTAGCCTGCAATTTCTGCTCTGTCCTCCATCAAACCTTCCGGATCAACCGAAAGGTTGATTTCGGTTGCAATCACAACTGACTTCAGGCATAATGCATTAGACGACCTAAGACCATGTGTCGGGCGAAGAGACATTATGAGGTGTGTCTCGTCACTTTGAGAGGAAATCAGAGCTCATCAATTAATAGGGAGGGAGAGAGGGAGAGAGAGAGAGAGAGAGAGAGAGAGAGAGAGAGAGAGAGAGAGAGAGAGAAGAAGAAGAAGAAGAACTGAAGAAGAAGAAATGAAAACACAGACAAAAGATAGCTCCCTCGTGATTGATACAAAGATTTGAGACAGAAATAAAGAAAGAGGATGTAGTAGAAAAAAGAAAAGGCAAAAGAAAGAAAGATAAAAACCAAGCAGGCAAAATAAAAAGAAAGGATAGGAAAAAGACGAACAAGTGGAAAGAAAGAAGTGGTTGGGATCTGGCAAAGCGTGAAGCGGACTGCTGGGATCTCGTGCTCTTGGGCCCGAATGCACAAACTAAACTTAGGGAAGACGACATATCTCCAAGTTAGGGGACGTATCCATAATAATATAAAATCACAGCAACAAAACCGATGATGAAGCGAAGCACTGTAGTAATTAATGGTCTGTCTTAATAGGAAGATTCATGGAAAGTTCGTGGAAGATTCATGGAAGGTTCATGGAAGGTTCATGGAAGGTTCATGGAAGATTCATGGAAGGTTCGTGGAAGGTTCGTGGATGGATAAGCCTTCTAGAAATCTTCGTTCTTCCTCTGACACCCTCATGCTTCACATACCCCGCTACAAACTCTCTTCTGCTGGCCGTCGATCTTTCTCAGTGCTTGGCCCTTCAACTTGGAACTCTCTTCCCCTCTCTCTTCGCAGCTCTCCAAACATAGCTACTTTCAAATCCAACTTGAAAACTCATCTCTTCCTTAAATGTTTCTGATCTTGCCTCCCATCATCATCATCGTCATTCCTCCATTTGTTTTGTTTTATTTTTTTTGGGGATTCAGACCATCACCACCACCCACCCCATCACCCATCCTTAGCTCTCCCCTCCTCCCCCCTCGTCTCTTATTCGTTAGCAAGTGTCTGATTTTATTTTGTATGAAGCCGGATGTTTAGAACGAATGCGTGAGGACTGCGCTTTGAACTGATATTGTTTATTGGGAAAAAGCATTATTATTATTATTATTATTATTATTATTATTATTATTATTATTATTATTATTATTATTATTATTATTATTATCATTATTATTATTATTATTATTATTATTATTATTATTATTATTATTATTATTATTATTAATATTATTAGTAGTAGTAGTAGTAGTAGTAGTAGTAGTAGTAGTAGTAGTAGTAGTATTGTTATTATTATAATATTTTTATTATTAAGGTTCATGGATGGAAGGTACGTGGAGGTTCACTACCCTTTTTTTTTCCGAGATTTTCAAATCCCGAGCCATGTTCCTGAACTTGTTTATCCCAAAAAGATTTTTTTAGGAATCTATAATCTATGTTTGGGATGTGAGAACCTTCCAATTAAGATAGGGTGGTATCCTAATTCTTTTAAAAGTGGTTTTACAATCTAAGCAACACATTCAGCGAAACACATAATGTACACCTCGCTGCACTTCCACTTTGCTTGCCAATATATATGGATACCTACTCTTACGCTGCGCGAGAGCGCTCAGCCGATGCAAGACATAGAACTACAAGTGTCAGGTGACGGGCCATTATGCATATGGGCTGCTCACGTCATTGAGGTATGACATCACAGATCAGCCATTCAGGTCCATCATTTAAATACACGTTAGATTTAAGCCAATGCAGTAATATCTCCACCTTCCTATGGATTGCGAAACATGGACCCTCACATCAGCCATACAAAGAGGAATACAAAGCATGGAGATGAGGTGCTACAGAAGACTTCTGGGCATTCCCTATACCCAGCACATCACCAACGACGAAGTCCGACAGACCATCACACAAGCCATTGGACAACACGATGACATGCTCACAGTGAGGAAGTAACAGAAACTCCGATGGTATGGCCACGTTACCAGAGCATCAGGCTTTGCAAATATTATGCCAGGCAATGTACAATGAGGCAGAAGAAGAGGGAGACAGAAAAAGAGATGGGAGGACAACAATCGAGAATGGACTGGCTTGACGTTGAGCCAAGCCATGATCGTTGCTGAGGACAGAGAAAGCTGGAGTATGCTGGTTAAACGATCATTTGTGATCACCCCAAGGACTTTCGAGTTACGGGATAGGATAGAATAATTATAGGATATGATTTTTTTAATGCTTTATTGTCCCTTTTTATCGGGAAATTCTGGGCCGCCTCCCCATGTGGAAGGCGTAGTCGCAGCCTGTGGCGCGCCCAAACCCAACCTACCTAACATTAGTTGTGATTTTTGAAATTTAGAAATTCTTTAAATTTTTGAAATATTTTGAAATTTTGCTGGGGGAGCAAACCGGAGTACCCGGAGAAAACCCCCGAGACGTTGCCCGAGTCGAAAGTAAATAATATTTGGAGAAACATAACGCCCCGATGCAGGATCGAACCCACACCTGTCAGGCGCCATTGGTTTCTGGCCTGTGGACAAGGCAAGTTAGTCCCGCCTTAGCCCACTTGGCCACAACGCTCGCTCTTTTTTTTTTTTTTTTTTTTTTTTTAAGTACTACATGTATTTACATGTACACATGTTAAAAGCTGGAGAAGAACAAGAACTTGAACAGCTGGTACAGAGGCTGGACACCACCTCCAGAGCCTATGGAATGGAAATAAGTGCAGAGAAGACCAAAATGATGACCAACAACACCAATGGCATCAACACTGACATCAAAGTCCAAGGCCAATCCCTCAACACAGTGCATAGCTTCAAATATTTAGGAGCCATTGTATCCCTTGTAATCTCCATCTTCCTATATGCTTACGAGACATGGACCCTCACAGCAGATCTACAACAAAGAATACAAAGCATGGAGATGAGGTGCTACAGAAGACTTCTGGGCATTTCCTATACCCAGCACATCACCAACGAGGAAGTCCGAAAGACCATCACACAAGCCATTGGATAACACGATGACCTGCTCACAGTGGTGAAAAAATGGAAACTCCGATGGTATGGCCACGTCACCAGATCATCAGGTCTTGCAAAGACCATCCTGCAAGGCACAGTGCAAGGAGGTAGAAGAAGAGGGAGACCGAAAAAAAGGGGGAAGGACAACATTCGAGAATGGACTGGTTTGACACTGAGCGAAACAGTCAGGGTTGCAGAGGACAGGGAAAGATGGAGTATGCTGGTTAAACTATCATCTGTGGTGCCCCTACGACCTCCGAGTTACGTGATAGGATAGGATAGGATGTTAGAAGCCATTTTTTAACAGGGAGTTGCTTTTCCACCGCCCTGCATAATATATAATTATTGACGCACAGCGTTTCTCCACTTTGTGCAGAAGCCAGTCATTGATTGAGGTTTGTTAGCGCACCCCGCTGTTATACTAAAGCGGCAACCACATCCGCAATGATCGTTGACATATTATGCGCACAACTCCTCCAAAAGTAACTATTAACGCACTTTTCTGTTTTAAATCGAACTCAAAGCGCGGCGATCTAAGAAGAGGCTATTATTACACGACGGTAACCTAGTTTCTGTGCATGCAGAGTAAAAGATACACGCAAGTTCTGTTGAACCCCCGTTGGGGTGCCAGGATTTTCTGTATAAATAGTATCCCCACTTTGTGGAAAGTTAGTGCTTTAAATTAACACTGTTTCGGTCATTCTCATTTGTTCTTCTTTAATATATTTTTTATTTTTTTTTTAAATTTGTATATTGACTGCGTCCAGTACCATTATTATTGTTTCGTTTTTAATCTGTCCTATCAATCTTTAATCTTCTTCGATATACCAATCACCTACATTGATAATTAAAAACTTTCACCAAACTCCTCGTTTGTGTATGGATTCTGTGGGGGCAGCTTGAGATTATTTGACGCTTTCTGCCAAATGGTCGCTAGGGCTTTCTATGGTATTATTAGTATTTAGCAATGTAGGCATTTTCTATGTTTGTGTTTGGTTAATCTTTTATAATGATGTTTATATTCTATTTTGTTTTTGTAAACGGGGGCTCAATAAATTAGGGTATAGCCTCAGCGTCCTCTGCACGGAAGGTCTTTATTGTACAGTGGCCGGGAGGTGGAGTGCCTTCAGTGTTACATTTGGGTTATTTCAGCAGATCTCTTAAACGGATCAGGGGCGAGCCCTCTTTCAACCAAGTTGTGGTCCTAATTCGGCTCTTTGCAGTCCTCTGGACCCGATAAACAAGGACTAACTAACTTGAGCTGTTGAAGTGCATTTTAGGCGCAAGAAAATTAAAACGTGGGTTCTGCGTTAAACGTTAAAGTTATCCGTACGTCGTGAGTCTAGACGTTTAGTCTCAGCTATGCTGTATGCTTTAGACGTATCCCTTGGTAACGAGAATTTCCACACTCGCACGTGCATGCCACTCCAGGTATGTATGCTGGCATCGTGGGTGCTATGTTACGGGTGAAAACCACAGTGACTTATCGCCCTTCAATATTCCCGAAAAGGTTTGTAAGCACTTCCCGTTAGCGTATGAAGCGTATGCTAGCTACCGTCTCTTTAAAAATCCGGTACTTGAAGTATTTATTAATGAAAATCATTTTAGCACATTTAAAATACGTAAGAGGATGTTCGGAGAAAATAAACAATAAGGAGAGTTATTCACCACAATCTGGAATTATAACGCATCTCACAATTCTTAAGACGTAGGTTGTTGTTGTTGTTATTGCTGTTGTTGTTGTTGCTGTTGTTGTTGTTGTTTTTAGCCTACAGTCAACAATTTTCGATGAATGGTCATTGAGGAGATATTACACTAAGGATACACTAAGGGCTTCAAGTATACTTCGTGCAGTGCTATAGTAAATGGAATATCATGCCATGTTAATGGAGTAATTGCTATGCTGTTGTAACATTACATTACATGGTTATTGCTTTAGGTCCAGCGGACTCTTCCGAGCCAAATCAGGACCAGATGCTGCTGTTGTAACACTCGTTCCTGTAGGGAAAAAAATCTTGAGCGAAATTGTAGGATTTGAACCCGGGAAATCTGCACCGGAGGCACTCATCTCACGCTGAACCCGCCTCTACATTTCACACGAATTAGAACAAGTTTGAGGAGGAGGAGAAGGAGGAGGAGGAGGAGAAGAAGAAGAAAAGGAAGGGGAGAAGAAGTAGGAAGAGTATGGGATTGAGGGGGGGGGGGGGGGGGAAGAAGAAGGTGGAGAGTAGGAGTAGGAGGAAGAGAAAGAGAAGAAGTAAGTTAGTAGTAAAAGAAGAACAACAACAAAATAGAAGAAAAGAGAAGAAGAAGAACAACAACAACAATGTGTAACTCGAATTCGGTTATCCACGCAGCCTGTTCACTCAGCAACAAGGCAGGAGTCGTCGTATAAAGTTTTCCAACTTTATTCAGCAAACATCAACAACTGCATACACAATCGCTTTCTGAAAATCACTACAAAGATCATCCCTACAAGCAGACAGTGCATTACTTATATAGCTTGTCTGCAATCGAGAAAAAAAAATCGAACATTCCAGAATGACGCAATAGCACCCAATCAAAATTAAACTCGTCATCGGAACTATGCACTGTCTTACGTCATATAATGTTTACGAATCTACATGATTCGACCAGCTTTTACCCGCAACATCTGGAAAGTTCGGTCGATAATAAAAAAGTAATTCTAGAAAATTCTCAACAATATCGACCGACTAAAATTATTAACATTATACAAAGCTTCTTCTAGCAACAGCACAAAATCAAATCAAAGGTAGATGCACGCTATCATTGCATGCTTTGCAAAACAAACTGACCGGATTTATTGTGCGCGTCTCAGTCGCAGCAAACATCAGCAACAACATCAACAACAACATCAACAAAAACAAGAAAAACCAATAAGGAGAAGAAGGAGCGGGAAAAAGGAGGATAACACGAATGGGGAAAACATAATAATCATAGTAATAATAATAATAAGGTAATAATTACGGTGAAAAAATGGAAACTCCGATGGTATGGCCACGTCACCAGATCATCAGGTCTTGCAAAGACCATCCTGCAAGGCACAATGCAAGGAGGTAGAAGAAGAGGGAGACCGAAAAAGAGGTTGGAGGACAACATTCGAGAATGGACTGGTTTGACACTGAGCGAAACCATCAGGGTTGCTGAGGACAGGGAAAGATGGAGTACGTGATTAAACGATCATCTGTGGTGCCCCTACGACCTCTGAGTTACGGGATAGGATAGGGATAGGAATTATGGTAGTACTGTGGTGTAGTAATAATCGTAATGATAATGATAATATTTAGTTTGTTTATTTATTTATATATTTTGGTTCTGCCTGAAAGACCAGAATTACTAAATGTAATACTTTTAACATAGCATATAATTGTGCACAATGTTTCTTTCTATATTTCTTTTTTCCCTTGGTTAAAATTGTGCGTTTTCTTCATTTCTTACTGTTATAATTAAAAGAATCTGATAAACACATGTCCATTGCATGACCCAGGGTATGTATTTTGCATATTTGTCGTTATTATTGAAAGAAAGAAGAAGAAGAATAATAACAATAAGAAGAAGAAGAAGAAGAAGAAGAAGAAGAAGAAGAAGAAGAAGAAGAAGAAGAAGAAGAAGAAGAACAAGAACAAGAAGAAGAAGGAGGAGGGGGAGGAGGAGGAGGAGAAGAAGAAGAAGGAGAAGAAAAATAATGAGAAAAAGAACAAGGAGAAGAAGGAGGAGGAGAAGAAGAAGAAGTAGAAGAAGAAGAAGAAGAAGAAGAAGAAGAAGAAGAAGAAGAAGAAGAAGAAGAAGAAAAAGAAGAATAAGGTCAAAAAGAAGAAGAAGAGGAAGAAGAAACATGAAAGAAGTAATCATCGAAATACGCAAGCAAGAAAGAAAAAAACATATTAAAAAAAATCAAAAGAATAATTCTTTCATCTGATGTTAATATCAAGAAGAAAGAGAGCGAAAACAAACAGCAACCATCAAGGAACAGGAAAGAGCACCGCATTTCTGCGATGGTATAATCATCACTGAAAAGTAGATTCGCAGACGACAAACTTTTCACAAGGGTAAAATAATTTTCCACTCTGCAATGGCCAAAATCCAAATCGGGAAAAACGATCTGATTGGAATGTAAAACAAAACAAAAAAACAAAAAAACAACAACAACAACAAAACCAAAAAAGCCAAAAGGTCTTGGCAATGGGAAAGGCAAAAAGCAGCACGCAAAAAGTGAAAATTGTACGATTAAATTTTTTTTGGAAAACATGGTTTCGAATGTACAGTATTCCTCTTTTAACGTCACTACCGTTTAAGGTCACAACGCGGATAAGATCAATCAGGTTGTTGGTCCCGGCCAAACACCTTCTTTGTACCATTTAGAATTCCTCGCTTAGCGTCACCTTGCATAAGGGAAAACCTCGGATAACCTCAACCCCGTTTTGGTTCCCAAATGGAGGAGACTGCTGCTTAAGAGAAATTGATGTCACAGATGACGTCATTTATGAGGTCTCTTCCTGTTTTGAGATGATGTCATATATTCCTTATGATGTCATTTCCTGTTCACATAGGTGGGACGCTGTGCTGGTAAGTCTGTCACGTGCGTGCGCGTCAATGTGTGTGTAGGTGTGTGTTTATCAGTACAACTTATGTTAATCTGATGAATAAAAATTGATGCAACAACAACAACAATGTGTTTGTGTGTGTACAACTTATGTTAATCTGATGAATAAAAATTGATGCAACAACAACAACAATGTGTTTGTGTGTGTGAGAGAGAGTGTGTGTATGTGTATGCATGCTTGCATCCGTTCGAGTGTTTGAGTGTGTGCTTATACATCATACACACGCACAAAAAATACATATAAAGTAATGCATACATGCATACGCGCGCACCAACGTGCACACATGTACACACACACACACGCACACACACGCACACACCTACACACACACCTACACACACACACCTACACACACACACACTGTCACCCGACACAAAAATGTAGCACCTCGTATAAGATCAAGTTTTTTACTGGTAGTTGATCTTATCAGAGGACTGTTTAGGGTGCCCCTCGGATAAGATCAAACAAAAATTTGGTCCCGTGGGGGGTCACCTTAAGAGAGGAGTACTGTATAATCGTATGCAAATAGGTATGTTCGAAGTCTTCAAGTCAGTGGGTGGCAAGATTTGGAATGTATAATCGTATGCAAGTAGGTATGTTCGAAGTCTTCAAGTCAGTTGGTGACAGGGTTTTGAATGTATAATCGTATGCAAGTAGGTATGTTCGAAGTCTTCAAGTCAGTTGGTGGCAGGGTTTTGAATGTATAATCGTATGCAAGTAGGTATGTTCGAAGTCTTCAAGTCAGTTGGTGACAGGGTTTTGAATGTATAATCGTATGCAAGTAGGTATGTTCGAAGTCTTCAAGTCAGTTGATGGCAGGGTTTTGAATGTATAATCGTATGCAAGTAGGTATGTTCAAAGTCTTCAAGTCAGTTGGTGGCAGGGAGGAGGTCAGAATTTGATGGGAGATAGTCACATTACAAATGTGTATGTACGGAAGGTGGAGGATAGGGCATGAGACGGAAGGAGGGAGAATGGGGAGCTATAGGCCAAACAAGAATGAAAACATGTGTGTATACATATGTTTACTTCAGAACTTTAAGGCGGTTGAAAAGTAAATCCCTATTCGAAACAATTGCTTTATTA
Source organism: Oncomelania hupensis (assembly GCA_036898135.1). Lineage (NCBI taxonomy): Eukaryota > Metazoa > Mollusca > Gastropoda > Littorinimorpha > Pomatiopsidae > Oncomelania > Oncomelania hupensis. Next base: position 8,788,801 of record CM072511.1, on the reverse strand, counting down.
TGCATGTTGTCATGTCGTGGTCTTATGGTTGTACGGATGTTTAATTTGATCTCGCAGGAGCAACACTGCGTGATCGAACTCAGCTGACATATTAAGACATAAGAAGACACGGGACCAAGTGTCAGGTGACGAGCCATTATGGGCTGCTGTTTTCGATACGAGGTGAAATCAGAGAGATCCGTGATCAAATTATACTACCATAAGGACCACAACACCTTTTGTTTCATATACATACAGTACTATTTACAATATACAATCAGTACTATTTACATACACATACAGTACTATTTACATATACATATTTTACAGTACTATTAACAAACGTTATAAGCCGTTTTGGATAGGGAGATACTTTTCAACCGTGGACGTCAAGGAAAGGGGAACAGGATAACTCTTGAGCGATGAAAAAAAATCATTTTGTTGAGCGCAGCTTTGGTAATAAGCTTATTTACTTCAGAACTAACTATTCGGTTCGCAGATGTTCAGACTGAAAGTGTGCATGTGTGGGTGCTTGGGGGAATTATGCGCGCGTGTAGGGCGGATCGGGTGAGGGTGAACGTAGACATTTTTTGCGCGCTTTGACACTACCGTAAACAATATGTGTTGTGTATGCATGTTCGTGCGCGCTGGCCTGTTATGTGGTGTATGGCGTTTGAGAGAGAGAGAGAGAGAGAGAGAGAGAGACAGACAGACAGACAGACAAACAGAACTTTATTTGTATATGAAATTTACATAGAAATTCGCATTTCGGTTGCACATATATGGGAAAAGATTTATCAACCGTGGGGAGTGGGAGGGGTGATGTTCGTGAGTGAGGGATGATGTGGTTGTGCAGGTCCGATGTATGGAGAGGAGGAAGATTAGGTGATTTTAAGATTAGTGTGTACTTTACATTTGTATATCTTAAGAATTCTTATGCTTGTTTATAAATGGATTGCTTTTTATCTATTTAAACGCTTTTATGTCTGTGCTATGTCAGGATTGCTTTAACTGTACTCTGTCTTTGTAGGCTTAGATCTACTTGTTTTTTCTTGCATCATTGCTTATGACAAAATTTTAAAGTTTGATTTTTACGTGTTCTAAAAGTAAGCTTATTTTTGTTGTTGTAAAGTGCAGTGAGCCTGAGCATAGCTCGGGAAACTGCGCTACATACATTCACGGTATTATTATTATTATTATTATTATTATTATTATTATTATTATTATTATTATTATTATTATTATTATTATTATTATTAGTATTATTATTATTATTATTATTAGTAGTAGTAGTAGTAGTAGTAGTAGTAGTAGTAGTAGTAGTAATAGTATTACATGTAAAGTGTACAATATGTTTGAAAGAATGACCTGTACACCAACACATACACAGTGCAACACGTAAAATATAATAAGACAAACTACACAGGCACACCACACACATATACTTTTTTTGTTGTAGTACCTCATGCACCCCCGCACACCACCATAAACCAACGCTATCACGCACAAACACCAAATCACAGGCGTTCAACACAAGTAACCCATGCACAATAAACAGCATTGTCACAGGAGAGAAGGAGAGAGAGAGAGAGAGAGAGAGAGAGAGAGAGAGAGAGAGAGAGAGAGAGAGAGAGAGAGAGAGAGAGAGAATACGAATACGAATACGAATACGAATCTTTTTATTCCAAAAAATTCAGGGCATCGCCCCTTTGGAAGGGTGTGTACATGAAAAAACAACAACAAACATTGAATATAATAATAACTTACATATAAATACAAAACAGGTTACGATACTGCTAGTCCGCGAAGTCTCATGGCTTTATATAAATAAATACATAGTTTTCTAACAGTCTCTTCGTTGTCAGAGGCTAACAGTAGAATGAGACGTGTTGCACAAGGCATTCTATAATATTTTGGGGCTATAAACTGTTTCCTTAAGTTCGTTAGGAATGGACAACACAATACAAAATGAGAGAGAGAGAGAGAGAGAGAGAGAGAGAGAGAGAGAGAGAGAGAGAGAGAGAGAGAGAGAATTGGATTGTTTAGACGCTGAAATAAATAGAAAGAGAGGCGTTGCGAAGCAAAGACAGTTTATGTATTTAAATGTATTTATTTCTTATATAGCGCTTTTCCATCTCCAGAGCTGCTCAAGGCCCTGTGTGACACAGGATCTAACTCAAGCCGCGCGCAGCTGAGGCGCCCACTGGAAACCTTTGGGAGCATAGACTGACGCTCGGAGCACAATCCTGGCGACCGAGGATGGGGAGAAGAGACCGCGCTGGGTGTACTTGCGTAGCCGGCACTCACTGATGCGTGCGTGCACAGACTTGACCTCGGTTTATACTTTCATCCCGAGGAGTAGGGGCGCAGGGTGATATTTTTATGTTATTTATTTTATAATAATTTTTTTAAACTTCAGGCCGTCGACGGGCTTTGAACCACTGCCTTTACAAGCTTGCAGTGTTCTGGCCTGTCATTGAGTACACGGCGTACACCATTGAGCCAACTGCGCCCCAGGGTTCAGCTCCTATACAAGCATGAATGCATGAATATTGAAGTTTAACGTCTACACCCGCCATTGGCGATATGGCAGATGGGGACAACCGTCCCAAGGAAGAAGTTAAGGACCTAAATCAACACTGAATCACCAGAGCAACCACACCGCTAAGATAATAATAATGTTCGTCATTTATAAGGCGCCTTAGCCTAAGGATCAAGGCGCTGGCCGATACAGGATCTAACTCAAACCGTCCGAGACGCCCACCCGCAGCCTTTGGCGAATGATATGACGCCCGGACAACTGAGCACAATCCTGGGCAGCCAGGGATGGGGGAGAAGGACCAAGTGCATGCTGGGTGTGTTCTTATTACCGGCACTCACCCGTCTAGGACATGAGCGTCAGGATCTTTAAAGTCCGTTATGATGGAATGTATGCGCCACACAGACTAGACCTCGGTTTATACTCTCATCCGAAGGAGTAGGAAAACAGGAGTAAAGTGTCTTTCCCAGAGACACAACACAATGGCTCGGCCAGGGCTCGAACCCGGGACCTTCAGATCCTCAAGCCGAAGCACTACCATTAGACCACCGTGCCTCCCTAATGGTGTGGGATGCAATCCATCTCAACTTGAAACATAAACATTCGATTTCTCTTCTGCCTTCTGAAATTGCGATCTCCACAGATCACCGCGGTGTGAGTTCCATTGACAAATAAGAAAGCGCGCAATAGCGCCCCGTATTTCTAATTTTTCTTCCTATTATTGCGGACAGTAAAAACGCCCGGTGACTGTCATCTTGCCCACAAACGAGATTCGAACCTGGGTCAAAGGTGTGCAGGGCGAGAACGCTCTACCACTTAGCTACAGCGATGGTTAAAACTTACATTGAAGCAGGATCTTTGCGTCTTGACTCTTTTAAAGGTGAGGTAGGCAGATTTTAACGGGAGCGCGTGGTAAGGCGATAAAAGAGCGTAAATTTCTTTTTCCACCGCGCTGTTTTATTGGGCCAAATCCCGGGGCACCCAAGTCTCTGGCAACAGCCTGCGGATTGCTTTTTATCTTTCACTTATCTTCCATCTGTCTGACAGGGTCGGCCAGAACTATGAGTTGGTTTGGTTGGTTGGTAGGTCTGCTTGGAAATGGTTAATTTAAAAAGAGGAAAGGTTATTTTTAAAAAGACCTAAAATCGCTTGGCAGACAGACAGACAGACAGACAGAAATAAAGAATGGCGCACTTTTCTTTTTTGTGCTAAATTGTAGTTTAGGAAGAATCAGAAGAATGAATAAATAAAATCGAAGGAAAAACTAAGTTTTAAAAAACTCAAAAAGAACATCAAAAAACAATTTCTCTCTCTCTCATACACAAACAAATTGACAGGCACACACACACATATATACAAACACACACATACACGCACGCACACACACTCACACACACCCACACACACCCCTTGATGGTACTAATAGGCACAACAACAAATGAATGTATTGATTTATATCAAAACCGAAGGTTTAAAAAGAGGTTACCTTTTTCATTTTTCCCCAGGCACTCACTGTGAACTTAAAAAGGAGGTGTGACGCTGAAATGTGATAACAGGGGCATTTTAAGCAGCGTGTTTCAACCCCCAAAATCAACCAGCATCGATACACCATCATTGGCTGAATTAAAGTCAATCTTTTTACAGAAAATCGGTCACAAAAGAGCGTAGACAGCAAAGCAAAACCAAACAAAAAACGCAGGATTTTGACATTGGGATGGCTCGAAACAAAGATGGCCTGAGAGATTAAATGGTTCATAATCAGCTTCATCTGAAAATGCCTAAGAAATGGAGTCGGCTATAGGATCTAAAACAAAAAAGAACACCTCACATGCACAGGGAGCTGCTGCCTATCGAAAGATCAACGACATCCGAAAAGATTGTGCACAGCAAAGGAGAACTAAATAGAAAATCAGCGCCAGGAAATAGAGAACAGTCTGAACAAGAACAGCAGCAAGAAGGCCAACCAGATTGTGAAGCGGCTGACAAGTATTAAAATTGTCCTCCCACCTCTTTTTCGGTCTCTTTTCTTCTACCTCCTTGCACTGTGCCTTGCAGGATGGTCTTTGCAAGACCTGATGATCTGGTGACGTGGCCATACCATCGGAGTTTCCGTTTCTTCACCACTGTGAGCAGGTCATCGTGTTGTCCAATGGCTTGTGTGATGGTCTGTCGGACTTCGTCGTTGGTGATGTGCTGGATATAGGAAATGCCCAGAAGTCTTCTATAACACCTCATTTCCACGCTTTGTATTCTTCGTTGGAGATCTACTGTGACGTCCATGTTTTCATGTTTTGGATAGATGGACAGATTACTGCTCTGATCTTTACAACCAAACACCAAAGGGAGACACAGCAGTTCTAGCATGTCCCGAGAACAGAGAACAGAGAAGAAGAAGAAGAAGAAGAAGAAGAAGAAGAAGAAGAAGAAGAAGAAGAAGAAGAAGAAGAAGAAATCATCCCATTTCTACGACAAAAAGTTGAGGCAGCAGTGCAATCGCTGAAGAAGGGGAAGTCCGCGGGAATGGACTATATACCCGCAGAATAGCTTCAAGCAGGATGAGAAGCGATGATTGACGCCTCACTATTATCTGTAACAACATCTGGCAGAGTGGGGAGTGGCCTATACCATGGACCCAGTCGTTTGTCATCACTCTTCCCAAAAATGGTAACCTTCAGGAGTGGCGAAGTACCACTGAGCAGATTTTCAACCTCAGAATAATCTGCCAGAAATACCTACAGCACCAACAACATCTATATCATGTGTTTGTTGGCTTCAGGAAAGCGTTTGACCAAGTGTGGCATGCAGCTCTGTGTGCAACCATGAGAGTGTACTACATCAGCCCGAAAATTATTGAAGTCATAAAAAACCTTTATGACAAGGCTACCAGTGCAGACCTCCACAACAGCGCCATCTGGAACTGGTTCAGAACAACAATCGGCGTGAGTCAAGGATGACTACTTTCTCCAACACTCTTCAACATCTTCCTAGAGCGCAGATGCCTTTGCAGATCACGAAGACGCAGTGAGCATATGAGGTAGAGCAATCTCCAACCTCCGTTTTGCGGATGACATTAAATGGATTGGCTGGAGAGGAACACGAATTTGAACAGCTGTTACAGAGGCTTGACACCACCTCCAGAGCCTTCGGAATGGAAATTAGTGCAGAGAAGACCCAAATTATGACCAACAAAACCAATTGCATCAACACGGACATCAAGGTCCAAGGCCATTCCCTCAACACAGTGCATAGCTTCAAATATTTAGGAGCCAGTGTATCAGACAACGGGTCCCGACAAGAAGTTATCTCCAGGATTGCACAAACAACTGCTGCTCTGACAAGGTTGAAGCCCAATTGTAAAGACAGGACCATCAGTCTACATTTCAAGGTAAGGCTGCTGGGCTCCATTTTCATCTCCATCTTCCTATAAGCTTGCGAAACATGGACCATCACAGCAGACCTACAACGAAGAATACAAAGCATAGAGATGAGGTAGTACAGAAGATTTCTGAGCATTTCCTATAATCAGTACATCACCAATGACGGAGTCCGACAGACCATCACACAAACCATTGGACAACACGATGACATGGTCACTGTGGAGAAGAAACGGAAACTATGATGATATGGCCACTTGACCAGATCATCAGGCCTTGCAAAGACCACCCTGGCAGGCACGATGCAAGGAGGCTAAAGAAGAGCGAGACAGAAAAAGATGTGGGAGGACAACTTCGAGAATGGACTGGCTTGACACTGAGCGAAGCCATTAGGGTTTGCAGAGGACAGAGTAAGATGGAGTACGCTGGTTAAACGATCATCTATGGTGCCTCAATGACTTTCGTGTTACAATACAATACAATACAATACAATACAATACAATACAATACAATACAACTTTATTCATCTCAAACGTAGCAATTACAATTACGCCATAGGATAGGATTGGATAGTCATAGTCATAGTCATAGTCATAGTCATAGTCATAGTCATAGTCATAGTCATAGTCAAGAAATCTTTATTCTACAAAATAACATGGGAAAATTTGTTGTGTCACAGTGCACACATGACAAAAGAAAATAATAATAATACAACAAGACATTAGAACACCCCTCCATCGGTATAGCAGCAAGCTGAATACAGTCTCCTCTCCCACCGCACACACACAAACACACACACACACGGTATGCTTATATACACACGCATACACACACATACATACACACATCATACACCCACACATGTATACATGTATATACACACACATATATACACACGCATACATATACACACATATATATTATATTACTCATATACACATATATACATATATACACACATATACACACATACATACACACATACATGCATACATATACATACATACACACACCTATATATATATATATATATATAGATATATATATACATATATACACATACATGCATGCATACATATACACACATATACATACATATCCATATACATATTCACACATACATGCATATCCATACATATACGCATATACATAATTATATACTTGTGGTAGTGATAGGATAGGATAGGATAGAAGGGTCTATCGTTTTAACCGAATTCGTTTTGAAAAAGAAAAAGAAAATAAATAAAATTTAAAAACGCGTTCAAAAAAAGAATTAAAAAATTATCAGATGGTTCGAGTAGATGGTTAAAAAAAATTAATTAAATAAAAAATCGGATGCAAACGTTTGCCCCAATCTTGCTTTTTATATAACACTCAGTGAGCGACAGTTAGACCGGGAACTAATCATGATAAAGTTTCACATGCCAAAGCCATTGTGTGTGGGAGAGAGAGAGAGAGAGAAAGAGCGGGAGAGAGAAAGAGAGAGAGAGAGAGAGAGAGAGAGAGAGAGAGAGAGAGAGAGAGAGAGAGCGGTTCTGAGGGTCTTTGAGTGTGTGCAAGTCAACATAGTGACAACTTCATGGACATGTGTCGGACTACCAATTTCCAATGACAACATTGCAGACAAGAGCGAGAGAGAGAGAGAGAGAGAGAGAGAGAGAGAGAGAGAGAGAGAGAGAGAGAGAGAGAGAGAGATTTGGAAACTTTTTTTTAATTAGGGATACAGATTTTAGACTAATGATACAATCTATTCTTCCATTATGTCCCTTAACAATTTAACATAGTAAAGAACCTTTAACTTTAATTTGCAAAGCATATAAGTCACACACACACATGCACACACAATCACACCAACATACCCTTCACCCTTATAATAATAATAATAATAATAATAATAATAATAATAATAATAATAATAATAATAATAATAATAATAATAATAATAATAATAATAATAATAATAATAATAATAATAGGAAGAAGAAGAAGAAGAAGAAGAAGAATAAAAATCATTATTATTATTATAAATGAATAAATCAATGAAGAAATAAATAAATAAATAAATAAATAAATAATTACATGAATTACTGTGTTCTCATACATGTGTTATTATACATAACATTTATAATTAATTTCGCAAATGCCTACATATTTTACATTTGAAAGAAAACAGTGTCGCAATGTTTACACTCCAGAGGGAGAGTGTTCCATACACTAGCTCCATTAAATGATAGGTTATGTTTGTATAAATCAGTGTTGTAACAACTGTATTCGTATTATAATATTTATAAAGTATCTTGATTGCTCTTTTATGAAGACTATTTAGATGTTTAATTTGAGCATCACTGGCTTTACACCAAATAATCGATGCATAATTAAAATGAGACATACAGTGGGCATAGAAAAAAATATTTGAATGCATCAGCCGTAACAAAATGTCTAAGTTTATTTAGAAGGAAAAGGTTTTTAGAATTTTTTTTACAGATATGGTTTATATGTGACGGCCAGCTAAAATCATAATCGATGATTATACCTAGCACCTTATATTCATGAACTTGCTCAATACTGTAAAGGACCCTAAGTTTAGATTAAGGGAAAAAGATCCATTTTGGTGTTTGTGTCGTGTAGTGTGAAGCATACTTTTGCTTTTATTCGGATTTAATTTCATTTTTATTGATGCAACACCAGTTATCAATTTCATTTATGCTTTTTTGAAGACTTTGCTCCACCTGATGTTTACAGAAAATTTTGAATTTGAAGAATATTTGACAGTTTTGCTCGCCAGCCTAGCTGCTGTTGTCATAAAATTTAGAACCTTAAACCATAAGCTACCAGTGCAAAGGGGACGGTTTCTTGGAATCGAGAGATGTGACAGAATCTTTAATAAATGTACTTTTAATAAGCTAGGAGATGAATTTCATTTTATTTTTATATGTCCACATTTCGATGATGATCGAAAAGAGCTGCTTAAAAGGTTTTTCTATGTGCGACCCAATGCTATTAATTTTTTTTTATTTTTTTGAACGAAAAATAAGACTATTCTGCTTAAACTGGCTAGGTTTATGAAAATAATAATAATGGATTGCTTCAGAACGTAATAGAATGATTTGTAATATTAATGATAGTAATAATAGTGATTAATTTTAATCAATAATGACAATTTAAATACTCAATACCAATTTGTACCACCCCCCCTTTCTTCCCTTCTTTATCACCCAATCTTGCGAGAGAGTGCGTGCGATTTGTGATCAGATTGGGTGGACATAGGTTTTATTTAGTATGCTTGTGTTGTGTAATAATAATGAATGTGTATTTTGTAAATGTTTATGTGTCTTAGATCGCGAGTGTGAAAGATTAACTTTTATTTTTGTAATATATGTACATATGTATTTTATAATGTATTTTATGATTTTCATGGTTATTCTATGTTTATTTTTATTCTTTTTTGTTGTATCCACGTGCCCCATGGGGTTTTATGGAATAAAGCGCTTTTGACTTGACTTGACTTGATGTAGATTTGCATTATGAGTATGGAGAGATGAATCATCAGCAAATAGATCAAGATTATTATGTTGTGTGAAAAAAGGGGCATGTCATTGATAAATATACAGAATAAAATAGGACCAAGGATCGATCCTTGGGGAACTCCACAAGCTACCTCACCAGAAGGCGATAAGGAACCATTGGTGTATACTGATTGGTGCCTGTTTGTTAAATATGATTAAAAAAAATAATGCAGATACAGAATTTAGAAAATATAATTTTAACTTATTCATTGAAATGTTATGGTTAAATAGGTCAAATACCTTTGTAAGGTCAAGAAAAACTGCCCCTACAATGTCTTGCTTGATTATAGCATCAAGCCAAACATCACAAATATGGGCGAGTGCTGTCTGACAAGAATGTTTATGTCTGAAGCCAGATTGAAAAGGATGAAAAAGAGCCTTATTTTTTAAAATATTTCATAAGGTTAATGTGAATATGTCTTTTCAGTTTAGATATTACAGGCAGAATGGAAATTGGTCGAAAGCTGTCAAGAACTGGTAAAGGCATAACTTTAGCTTCTTTAAATATTGAAGAAAACTGACTTTGATCAATGCATAGATTATAGATGTAGGTTAAAGGTTCAATGATATAAGGAAGAGACAATTTTATAATGAATGCATTTAGATGAGAGAGAGAGAGAGAGAGAGAGAGAGAGAGAGAGAGAGAGAGAGAGACGAATGTGTCAGCTGGCATACACCCTGACATACCCCCAAAACGAACAGATGGTATAAATATAACAAGAACTAGGCCTTACGTCCATACCTCATTAATCAGACAGAGCCCCACATACAATACAAATGATATGACTACGGTTACAACGGTCACACACGTACGTGTGCCCATGTAGCCTATTTTGCACGGCGATTGTGGCTGCTGTACAACAACAACAACAACAACAACAACAACAACTACTACTACTACTACTACTACTACTACTACTACTACTACTACTACTACTACTACTACTACTACTACTGATAGTAATACAAACTGGATGCTCTATATACGCGCTTTTCCCATAGCATAGAAGTTTTCTCAATGCGTCCTCTTAGCAATATGCTCACTTTGGTGGTTCCGTGTTGATTTAGGTCCCTAACACCTCTCTTCCCTGGGATGGTTATCCCCGTCTGCCATATCGCCAATGGTGGGTGCAGACGTTATACCTCAATGTTCATTCATTGATTCATTCAGTGAGCTCGGCTGACACTAAGGCCTAAGAAGACATAAGACCAAGTGTCAGGCGACGGGCCATCATGGGTTACTCTCGCCACTGTGAGATAAAATCGGAGATCAGGAATTAAAGTCTACTATTGTAAGGATCACAATACGTTGTGTTTCATGCAAATGGAGTACTATGTAGCAAAAGTGTAAGCAATTTTCAGTAGGGAGTGACATTTCAACCGCCCTATAGAGTCATACCATTCCACTCATTCTCATCTTATCTTTCCCCATCTCTTTACATCAACATTTTCTTCCGGTGAAAAAAAACCAACGAAACAACCAAAAATAGAGTTATGAAAATGATATACTCGAAAACGATGAACAGTCAAAGTTGATTATCTGATCGCTTATTGATTCATTAAAATATATAAATAAAAGATTCATACTGTCTCAAGGCCAAAGCAAAAATTATCGGTTTATTAAAAAGAAAAGAATAATTAAAAAAAACACTTCTTCGTCTCAAAACACTGTCCGAGTATAAAATAATAGACAGCAGTCAGTCATATGTATATCAATATATAAGTCCTTAATTAAGAACTGAATTAAAATCGTGGGATTTGTGTGTCTTTTACGTCTTGGATCTTCATACTGGCAAGATCGCTTTCAATGCTAGTACAAATCAGATCCTTACATCTTAGGTCCTAAATTAATGGTTTTGTTACGTGTGAGACGCGCACGATAGATCCGATCGTTTTGTTTTGCAAAGCTTTCAATAACAGAGTGTATTTATCTTTGATTTGATTTTGCGTTGTTGTTAGAAGAAGCTTGGTATAATGTTGATAATTTTAATTGGTCGATATTATTGGATAATTCTCTATGGTTGCTTGTTTACTATCGATCGAAAAGCGTCTAGATAGATCTACAGATAGCTAAGAAAATTATTGGACTGTAAAGAAAGTTGTATGACGTAAGACAGTGATGACGAAGTTTATTCTGATTGGTTATAATTGCGTCACGCTCGAACATTCGAACGTTCACTCGAGTATAGAGAGACTATATATGTACCGCACTGTTTCAGTTGAGAGTAGAGAAAGTGGAAAAAGCGATTGAGCGATTGTATACAATTGTTGATGTACGCTGAATAAAGTTGGAAAACTTCATACGACGACTCCTGCCTTGTTGCTGAGTGAACAGGTTGCGTGGATAAACGAATCCGAGTTACACTTATCAGGATTCAAGCATTGGGGCTGAATCAACTACTGATAAAAACCAACAACGAGTATAACAGGTTTCTTCTTTGTAGAAGACATAGACCTACTACCCTTGAGCTTAACGCCTGTAGTATATGGTAGGCCAGCGCTGCATGAACGTAATTTCTTTTAGTTGGGGTGAGGGGGTGAGGGTGGTGGTGGTTATAAACTATGGTAGATCATGGGTTTCATGGCCAAGATAGTTGTCATACTTACTGCATTGGATGAGGTATGGTTGGCCGAGCTCGTCATAATTATCCGAGCAACCAGTTTCACGGGCCATCACTCTCCAACACGTTGTGATCGATGTTGAGAGCTGCTGTCGCTGCCTGCTTATGTTCTCCCCTTCTCTGAACTTTATGAAAAGAGGAAAGTAAATTTTAAAAAGTACTGTGTATTGAAAAGGGAAATGCAGAGCAGCAGCAGCAGCAGCAGCAGCAGCAGCAGAAGAAGAAGAAGAAGAAGAAGTAGAAGAAGAAGAAAAAAAAAAGTGGTAATGCAGAAGAGGGAAAGAAGATGGTATGGCCACGTCACCAGAGCATTAGACCTTACAAAGACCATCCTGCAAGACACGGTGCAAGGAGGCAGAAGTAGAGGGGGACAGAAAAAGAGGTGGCAAAACAGCATTCGAAAATGGACTGGCTGGACACTAAGCGAAGCCATGAGGGTTGCTAAGTACAGAGAAAGATGGAGTAGGAGGAGAAGAAGAAGAATTTCCTCATTGAGTGTGACGTTGATTGAGATATTTCAATGTTGATTGCAATAGGATAACGCGCTTCTGGATTGTACAACAGCATGCCCAGAGCGGCGTTTCGTGTATGTGTGTGTCTAGACAAATGATACTGCTTGTAATGATGATTGCTGGTCAATGATGGTGGAAATGGTAGTTCTGTTTGCGTGCATCTTGGGCGACGAGGGTTCTCAGGGTTCGAAAATCCTGACTTCAGTAAACTAGTTTGTTACATGATAGATTTTAGTGGCAAGAACCTTGAGGTCTCTAAGTTAGTTAAATAGATTAACGTCCCCGGACACATAAGCGTATAGGGGACGATTAAGCTTGTAAGTGCGCTATATATGTACACTCCCTTGGGTAAACGAAGGGAAGCAGGAGTAAAAGCAAACCAGAGAGAGAGAGAGAGAGAGACAGACAGACAGACAATCAGAGAGGAGGAGAAGAAAGAAAGAAAGAAAAAGAAAGAAAGAAAGAAGAAAAAGAAGAAGAAAGAAAATAGGAAGTAGAAAAAAAAAGAACAGGAAGAGGAATAAGGAAGGAATGAAGGTGGAAGAAAGAAAGGAAGAAGAAGAAGAAGAAGAGGAGAGGAGATGAATTGGGGTTGGGGTGGAAGGAGATAGAGGGAGAGAAAGAGAAAGAGAGAGAGAGAGAGAGAGAGAGAGAGAGAGAGAGAGAGAGAGAGAGAGAGAGAGAGAGAGAGAGAGTCAGACAGATATATACAAAAAGACCAACACAGCCAGAGACAGCCAGACAAAGAGAAACGAAGTCCTCGTTAAGCCGTTTACTTTGAAGTGTGAAATGGCCCACTTCAGCTGACGATGTTTACTTGCAGAGCCGTGACACAAGCTGTCAAGAGTCTGGGCTACACAGATAACCCCTTGTTTAGACAAAAAGCAAATTACACGGCTTCACTGTTGTTTTCTTGGCTTATTCCGGCAGTAGTTAGCAGCTCCGCTAACCCAACAAAGTCACCCAGTTCACTACACCGAGGTTCATTTCATGGAGATCTGACTGGCTGTTCATCCCGGCAGTAGGGTTCAGTAGGTAGTAGCTACCATGAACTGCGTTAATGCTATACTCCCCAAGTCATTAGATGCGCTCCTTAGAGGTTGAATACCCCTTGGGGTCATGAGCAATCTTGCCACTGTAGATTGTTCTAACCTATAAAGGGAAAAGTGAAAGCCCCAGTTGAAAACCTGTCTTGACTTTGTAGGCATGACTGATTCACTGCGGCAACAGTACCCCCGTTGGGGTGCCGGGGGTTTCAGTATAAATAGTATCCCCACTTTTTGGAAATGTAGTGCTTTAAATTTCCACTGTCGCTGTCTTTCTCATTTGCTCTTTCTCATTCCTGCTCTGTTCTATCAATCTGCTATACTATCGTCTTCTTTGCTATACCAGTCATCTACCTTTTTTCTTGAAAACTCTTCCGGGACAAGACTCCTTGTTCGTTTATGAGGTCTGTTGGATCAGCTTGGGAATGTTGGACGCTTTCTGCCGGGTGGTCACTAGGGCTTCCTATGATGTTATTATTTAGCAATATAGGCATTTTATATGTATGTGTTTTGTTGATGATTTATAATGATGTTTGTATTCTATTGTGTTTTTGTAACCAGGGGTTCGAGTAGTTGGGGTAAAGCCTCAGCCGTCCCCTGCGTGGGATGTCTTTATTGTAAAGTGACTGGCCGGTGGAGGGCATTCAGTTTTCCCACTAGGGTTGTTTCAGCAGATCTTTTATGCGGATCGGGGGTTGTCCGGTCCTGATTTGGCTCGGGGGAGTCCGCTGGACCTAAAGCAACAATCAATCAATCAATCAATCATAGAGGTTGAATGGTGACCGCTTTTCTGTCTTATTCTGTTCATTATATGCAAGTTTTATTTATTGTTCTTATATAGCGCTTTAAAAAAAATCCAGCTCAACTACTGCTCAAGGCGCTGGAAGATTCAGGACTCCACTCAAGACACCCAAAGGCGCCCACTTGTTGCGGCCTTTGGTGCATCGTGTGACGCACCAGACAACTGAGGATAATTTAAATGAAAGTGAAACCCCAGTGTAGATCATTATCACCAGTATTTTTTCAAACCGAACCTAACCAAACTAAACCAAATCAATCAATCAAACAACCAACCCAAACCAACGGAACTCAATAAATGCGGCGCCGCTGGAATGAGATCCTGTATCGGCCAGCGCCTTAAGCAGCTTTTTAGATGGAAACAGCGCTATATAAGAATAAATTTAAAAAAAACAACAACTGTATACAGAGTATAGAACTCATTATTGTCCCAATAATAATAATAATAATAATAATAATAATAATAATAATAATAATAATAATAATAATAATAATAATAATAATAATAATAGAGCTACAACTACTACTACTACTACTACTACTACTACTACTACTACTACTACTACTACTACTACTACTACTACTACTACTACTACTACTCATAACGACAACGACAATAATAATAATAATAATAATAATAATAATAATAATAATAATAATAATAATAATAATAATAATAATAATAGTATTAACGATAATAATAATAATAAAGCTACTACTACTACTACTACTACTACTACTACTCATAACGACAACGACAATAATAATAATAATAATAATAATAATAATAATAATAATAATAATAATAATAATAATAATAATAATAATAAAAATAATAATAATAATAATAATAATTATAATAATAATAATAATTATAATAATAATAATAATAATAATAATAATAATAATAATAACTACAACAATAACAACAAGGGTATCTATATCGCGCACTTTCTTCATGACCGATTATTTCAAAAGCGCAGCCCATGCATGAAATGACAAGGATGTTTCGATAGGCCAGTAAAACTATACACTAGAAACACAGCGGGAGTTGCATATACGTATGCCTAGCGAATTGTATCCAAATAGCATCTTTTGCCTTTTGACCTATTGATACCGACACTACAACAGCATGTTTCCTCTTTCGCCCGACCGCACAGGAATGTCGGTAATAATAGCTGGAAAGCACAATATAATACCAAGGGGCTGGGAATGTGAATTTAGCAATAACAGCAATCTGCTTGGGAAAAGGTTATCTACCCTCTCCTCTCCCACTATCAACCCCCCTGCACACACATCCCTCCTTCCTCACCACCACCCTCTCCCCACCCTTAAGCGGCTTGAGTTAGATCCTCTATCGGACAGCGCCTTGTTGTTGTTGTTGTTTGTAGATTATAGTCACACGACACTTTCGCATAAAGGTGACTACTGGACCGATTTATACTGACACCAGCGGGCCAGTTGTTGGTAAAGGGGAAAATAATATGATCACACATTGACCAATCCGGGATTCGAACCAGCGACCTTTCGGTTACTAGCATGACGCTCTTACCAACTGAGCTACCCGGCCCCACTAGCGCCTTGAAAAGAGATTTATTCTTATATAGCGCACGCACAAGCTCCGAGAGCTTCTCAAAGCGCTGGCCACTAGCGCTATGAATGAATGAACATTGGCGTTCAACGTCTACGCCCACCATCGGCCATAATGGCAGACGAGGATAATCATCCCAGGGAGGGAGGGAGGGTGGGGGTAAGGACTAAAGGCAACACTGAACCATCAGACCAATTACACTGCTAAGATAGACAGTAAAAATGGCCACATTTTGTAATATCTCGCCCCACCAAAGGATTCGAACCTGGGTTCATCGGTGTGCCAGCGAATGCTCTACGACTGAGCTGCTGTGGTGGGACTAAATCGCTATACAGCAACGATTACAGACTTTAATAGAAGCTAAAAGTAAACCTAAAATACAATATTCTACAAACTCAACCCATTGGGGGTAGAGAACAAAGGGTATGGGTGAGAAGTGGGCGCGATAGATCTTTCCAATAATTTTCTATCCCTCCCTTACCCACCTCCCCTTCTCCCTCCCCACCACCTCCCCCCACCCCTTCCCCACCCGGAGGATAGCATCTAATGATTATATTCTAGATGTTTTCATTGAACTCCTCTTCCATCTCTTTAGGGAAAGCTACTATTAGTAAACTACGGGTGTTCCATATACACGTTTCTACCTGACGTTTCAGTGTGGGGGATTTTGACCTGTTATGGTAAAGTGCCCCCCCCCCCCCCTACCCCCTCTTAACCCCACCTTCCATCTCCCCCTCCCCTTCTCTCTATCTCTCTCCCGTATGATCGAGGAAGTGTGTCTAAATGCAGAAGCCAGAACCTGTATCGAAAACTGATTTGTGTGCTGAAACTACTATAGTTGGGAGTTTATCTCATTGTGAGATATAATCGGAGGGGCCCTCTCGGCTTTTGTTGTACCGCTGTTATTGCCACTACTTAATCCTGTTCAGTAAGACACAAAGTTTGTGCAATACACAAGTAATGGGAGCCTACATCGATGGGGCCGGAGTTTATTGATAGCAGAAGCTTTCCTCAGTGACTTGTTTATTTAATTGTGTGGGTATCCTTTTACCTAAGCAACCGACCGATCAAACAAGAGCACTGCGCCTGAACATCCTCACTCTCTTCTTCCTTTCCCCCCCCCCCCTCTTCCAACTCTTTGAAATTAATTAACTTTTTTTTGTTTAAACATGAAATACCTCTCTTTCACTATGCCTTGCAAAGACCATCCTGCAAGGCACGGTGCAAGGAGGCAGAAGAAGAGGGAGACAGAAAAAGAGGTGGGAGGACAACATTCGAAAATGGACTGGCTTGACAATGAGCGAAGCCATGAAGTTTTCTGAGGACAGAGAAAGATGAAGTACGCTGGTTAAACGATCATCTGTGGTGCCCCAACGACCTTCGAGTTACGGGATAGGATAGGATCACTATAAGTGAAGTTTCCTCCATCTTTGAGCACATTGGCGTGCTTGATATAAAGTAAGGCGTCCCGTAACCTTGCGTTCGTTTGGGACCTCCATTTTTTTCTAGGCCAGTATAAAGAGGGCAGTGCTTCTCTCTCTCTCTCTCTCTCTCTCTCTCTCTCTCTCTCTCTCTCTCTCTCTCTCTCTCTCTCTCTCTCTGATTTACCTTCCCCAAATCTAAATAGATCCAGGCACCCATTCACAGCTGGGCGGCTCGGGGTGTGTCGTGCCCTTGTTTCATTCTTTTGTGTGTCGTTGTCGGTGCGCACGACTTGTTTATATGCGTCTTGGGCGACGTGGGTTCGAATCAAACTATTGCGTGATTGCTGGATATTAGTGGCACATTGAGAAGCTCTCTGAGCTTGTAAGTGCGCTATATAAGAGCAATCTCTTTTCGTTTGGTTGTTGCTTTCTATGCATTGTCAGCCATCAAAGTTATAACTCCGTTCGACATTGCTTCACAAAAAACATTTGTAGCGAGCGCCCTAACCACTCCACTACTAGACCACCAGTTTTGATCGCTTAGTTAGTTAGTTAGTTAAATAGGTTAACGTCCCCGGAAACATAAGCGTATAGGGGACGATAATTATTATTATTATTATTATTATTATTATTATTATTATTATTATTATTATTATCATTATTATTTTTATTATGATTATTATGTTGTTGTTGTTGTTGTGTGTTTTTTTTTTTAAAATAAACAACGTGGATTTAAAATTATATTAAAATTATATCACTTCAGACGCAGCTATAGACTTCTTTGGAAAGTTAAGATGGCGGTTGCTTAGCGCCACGAAAAGAGAGCGGAGTTTGCCTCCATCTGTTTACATGTCTTGCTATGAATTATCTTCCCTTGAGACTATACAGAACGCATAATTACACGCTCCTGGTATGCGTACAGTAAAGTAGCCTTATTGCAGGTTCGAGTTCATTCCGGAAATAGAAGTAACCCTAATAGGAGCAACCCTGTAACAATGATAACAGGCTTGCGCTGGTTATATATTAAGTGGGGAGAGAGAGAAAGAGAGAGAGAGAGAGAGAGAGAGAGAGAGAGAGAGAGAGAGAGAAAGAGAGAGAGAGAGAGAGAGAGATTGTCTTATCCTGCAGTGTTAGATTTAGTATAACTTGCTTCTTCTGCTCTCTCTCTCTCTCTCTCTCTCTCTCTCTCTCTCTCTCTCTCTCTCTCTGCCTGCACTTTTCTTGCTCAAGAGCGGCTTAAGGCGCTGGCTGAAACAGGATCTAATCCAAGCCGCCCCAGCCGCAAAGAAAGTCCGATTTTCAAGCATGGGTTTGTTGTTGTTTTTTCCAACGAGTTTGCGCAGTCTTTTTTATTTATTGTTTATTATCTATCTAATCGTTTTTATATAGCGTTTTTTCCAGCTCAAGAGCTGCTCAAGGCGCTGACAGATACAGAATCTAACTCAAGCCGCCCTAGGCAACAACTTGCTGTCTTTGAGGGCACCGTCATTCGCGTTTATTGCCTTGCTGTTTTCAAATCTTCCTCCCGATTTTCAAAGAGATGGGAGGACAACATTCGAGAATGGACTGGTTTGACCTTGAACAAGTGGGTTCAAGGTCAAACCAGTCCATTCTCGAATGTTGTCCTCCCATCTCGTTTTCTGTCTCCCTCTTCTTCTGCCTCTTTGCAACGTGCCTTGCATGATGGGTTTTGCAAGGCCTGATGATCTGGTGACGTGGCCATACCATCAAAACTTCCGTTTCTTCACCACTTTGAGCATATCATCGTGTTGTCCAATGGCTTGTGTGATGGTCTGTCGGACTTAATTGTTTTTGATGTTCTGGGTATAGGAAATGCTTAGAAGTCTTCTGTAGCACCTCATCTCCATGCTTTGTATTCTTCGTCGTAGGTCTGCTGTGATGGTCCATGTTTCGCAAGCGTATAGGAAGATGGAGATTACAAAGGAGCGCAGCAGCCTTACCTTGGAATGTAGACTGATGGTCCTGTTTTTCCAAATGGGCTTCAACCCTGTCAGGGCAGCAGTTGTTTGTGCGATCTTGGAGAGAACAATTGTCAGATACAATGGCTCCTAAATATTTGAAGTTATGCACTTTGTCGACCTGGACAAACTGCAAGATCCGGAGGTGGTAAAAATATTCCAATGCACAATGATAGGGAAATTTGCACCTCTGCTCATTTTGGGAGTTGGTGAAGTGGATGTCAACACCATGACCACCACCGTCAACTCAGCTGTGACAGATGCCACTGAGATCCTTGGCAAGCACCGCCCAAAGAAGAAACCTTGGATCACACCATCACACAAGCCATTGGACAACACGATGACATGCTCACAGTGGTGAAGAAATGGAAACTCCGATGGTATGGTCACGTCACCAGAGCATCAGGCCTTACAAAAACCATAATACAAGGCACGGTGCAAGGAAGCAGAAGAAGAGAGAGACAGAAAAAAAGGTGGGAGGACATTTGAGAATGAACAGGTTTGACAATGAACGAAGCCATGAAGGTGGCTGAGAACAGAGAAAGATGGAGTACGCTGGAGAACAGAGAAAGATGGAGTACGCTGGAGAACAGAGAAAGATGGACTACGCTGGAGAACAGAGAAAGATGGAGTACGCTGGAGAACAGAGAAAGATGGACTACGCTGGAGAACAGAGAAAGATGGACTACGCTGGAGAACAGAGAAAGATGGAGTACGCTGGAGAACAGAGAAAGATGGAGTACGCTGGAGAACAGAGAAAGATGGAGTACGCTGGAGAACAGAGAAAGATGGAGTACGCTGGTTAAAGGATCATCTGTGGTGCTGACAGACAGACAGACAGACTGTGATAGTTACATGTAGACCTTAGAAAACTCCTATGATTGAATACACCAACGAAGACAGAAGACAGAACTCTAATGCCACTATTCCTTCAGCCAGTAAAATTAACTGCTTTTTGCAGCGAGACGTTTGTTGTTTGCTTATGAGTCAATGTAATATCCAGGCGTTATCTACTATTGTGTGTTTAATATACTCTTATTTTGTACAGCGTCTTGAGAAACTCATAGATTTGGTACTTGTGTTGCTCGAATGCGACTAATTTCTCGGATTGTAGTGTTTTCGTGTGTGTGTGTAGGTGTACCCACAAAAGCGCACAAATGGGTAGCAGACCTTGTCTTTCTTAGTAACAAATGGGTTTATTTGCTTGGAACCCACTTTTTTCCAGGAACCCACTTTTTTCTAAGTGCGCGGGAGTGCTCTTTTAGTGCATGGGAGTGCAGTTGTAGTGCATGAGGGTGTTTTAAGTACACAGGAGTGCACTATCCGGGACGGAGAAAATCCAGCCAATTTTCGGAAAAGTTTGAAGCAAAAATCGACCTATTACGTCGCCTATAGGAGACGAAGTAGGTCAACTTTTTTGACGGAAAGAGCCAATTTTGACTTAGATTCTTACATTTCTAGAAGAAATTTGCGTTCTTTCCGTCAAAAAAGTGCTGTCCGACTCCTACATTCTAAAATTACCCCATTTGTAACCTATACAAGACTGTGTGTTTCGACGCATTCACATAATCTACTATTTGCATTGGTGTTGTGTGAATATTTTGGAGGTGAGAAGTTGATTGTTTGTTCAGGACTCAGCATTATCCGTCTGTGTCCATTATTGCTTTAACATTCCCTGTTGACGAGCAGTCTCCTTAAGAAGCTCGTTGAGCTTATCACTAGCAATAACACCTTATCGTAATTTGATATTTGCATTCACGGTTTGTGAATACTGTTGAGGTTAAAACGTTGGTTATTTATACGGGAGTCCATGTTATATCCCTGGTTTTTCTCGTTATTATTGTGTTACATTCCGTTGTCGCACCTGTGTTGACCAGATGACGTGATTGTCCAGATGGATATCGCAAAGAAAGATGATTAATCCTCACCTCGCCTCAGTCCCTGGACGTTCCTGATCGTCGGGGCATACGAGTGAGGGCATGATGAGGGCAGAAGAAACTTGCCCGGACATCCTTCCTGTTGATTAGCTTATCTCTTTTAGAACAGAGGCATGCCCATGCGTCTAAAAAGATTAACGCGACGATGCGTGACGTACAAGCTCCAAGGCGTTGTTGTGAAGTAACCAAGCGGAAAGTATTGTGTGCCTGTGGTATTGAATAACGCGTAACGGCTGGCTGTCATCATAGAGCCCTTTGGCTATAGGCTCGCGAAGATCTGAATGTCTTTGTACAGCTACGTAAAGGCTTATTCCAGAGCGTTCATCTCAATAATGTGCATTAACAAACTCTTCTCTCTCTCTCTCTCTCTCTCTCTCTCTCTCTCTCTCTCTCTCTCTCTCTCTCTCTCTCTCTCTCTCTCTCTCTCTCTATTATATATATGCTAATTATACTGTCTAGTGTAAGAATGTGAGAAAAAAATCTAACCTAAGATTTTAAAGAGTCAGGTACTCTATCACAGCAGGATGGACTGCTGCGGGTCATTGTGCGCTGTTTCGTTTTACTGCGAATTAAACCGCACCATCCAAGTCTTAAACGGTTCCACCCAAGTATTAACGAGCCCTACCCAAGTAGGCCTATTATCAAGGCTGTTGGTGGCTTAATCTGACTTGACATTACAAAAGCTTCTTTAATTCCAGACGAATCAGTGGTGAACGGAGTAACCTAACTGGAAATAAAGAATTAATTACATAATAATTTCCAAAGTTTTCTGATCGAAAAGTAATTCAGTACAATGCCTTTTGCTGAGAAATGAACATCAGGTACGATTGTTGGACATATCTAGTAGGTTAAGGAAGCGAAACGGGGGGAGGATGAGGAAAAGGGGGAGAGGGGCGACGGGGAGGGCATCAACATTAAACAGCATTCTATTTCTACAATATATAGTCTGTCTTTTTCCATCTGATCTCGGTTTATACGACTAGGTCTGTAAATCTGGTTTGAGCTGCACAAAGGCACAAACGCACGGACACACTATGCACATACACATATACACACGCACGCACGCATACACACACAATCATGCAGGCAAAAATGAAATTACAACGCACTCACTCACACACACACACACATCCAACCCCTTAACTCTTCCACAGTAACCCACCTATACACACACACACACACGCACACACACACGCCCAGCCGAGGTTACACAGTATTAACATGACTTTTCCGAAACGCCACATACGTTGTGCTGACAATGGGTCATATTTTGTCCCCAGTTTTAAGTACTTTACAGTGTTCGAACCCTAACCCTAACCCAGCCCTTTACCCTAGCGGATCATTGTTCTGACGTCAAAACAGGTAGTCATGTCATAACCCTAGCGGATCATTGTTCTGACGTCAAAACATGTAGGCATGTCAATACAAGTTATGTAGATCATCACTGATTTGTCCAGATAACACTGTGTAAGTGTGCCCACACCCTCACACACACACACACACACACACACACACACACACACACACACACACACACACACAGCCGAGGTTACACAGTATTATCATGACTTTCCCGAAACGCCACCTACGTTGTGCTGACAATGGGTCATATTTCGTCCCCAGTTTTAAGTACTTTGCAATGTTCTAACCCTAACCCTAACCCAGCCCTAACCCTAACGGATCATTCTTCTGACGTCAAAACAAGTAGGCATGTCATTACAAGTTCTGTAGATGTTCGCTGATTTATCCAGATAATACTGTGTAAACAAGGACACACCCACACACACACACACACACACCCACACCCACCCACACCCACACACACCCACACACACCCACCCACCCACCCACACCCACCCACACACACACACACACACATTATTGGTCCTAGTAGGCTTACAAAGCATTACAAAAGGGATTGTAAATCAAGATCAATGTATTGAAATAAAAGACGCGATTCCTTTTTAGTTATTTCAAAGTGTGTGTGTGTGTGGGGGGGGGGGGGTGGAGGGGTAGGGGGGGAGGTGCGTGTGTGTGTGTGTGGGTGTGTGTATGTGTGTGTGCTCTAAAAAGACTTTAATTTACCTTTTGTTCCAGAAATATTCTGTATTGCACCAGGGCTGACAATAACAACATTTAGCTAAATTATTCCTATCTATCTATCTATCTATCTATCTATCTATCTATCTATCTATCTATCTATCTATCTATCTATCTATCTATCTATCTATCTATCTATCTATCTATCTATCTATCTATCTATCTATCTATCTATCTATCTATCTATCTATCTATCTATCTATCTATCTATCTATCTATCTATCTGTCTATCTGTCTGTCTGTCTGTCTGTCTGTCTGTCTGTCTGTCTGTCTGTCTGTCTGTCTGTCTGTCTGTCTGTCTGTCTGTCTGTCTGTCTGTCTATCTATCTATCTATCTATCTATCTATCTATCTATCTATCTATACATAGATAGGTATAAAGCTTTGAGGAATGATTTTATCTCATGACAACCTTTCAAAGATTTAGTAGTTAAACCGATCTCCAATTTTGTTGACCCCATATTTGTTTGTATTTCTTTCAAACAATACTAACTGTTGTTTTTGCATTTACAGGAAAAAAAAGTCCTTAATTTATTATGTCTGCAACCTCGAAGGTGTCCGCTATTGGGAGCTGTCCGCAATTGGGGATGCCTACCGTACCACTTAAAAAAAAAATCTATATTTGATCTGGTTTAGCAGAACCCACTTTAAAAATATTCTCAGACGATTTGCCACAAATCGCTTTCTATCGCAGGCAGATACCTGCGAATTTGATTAATTCTGTCGCACAGACACGACTAGGCCAATTTGATTAAAAAGTCACTTAGTGTGGCATTCAGAGTATCAAGGCATAGGTGGAAAACGTTGCACAGAAATAACAGTACAATATCCTGAGTTATTCTATTTCATGTCTATTCATACAACTGTGATCTTTCTTTTCTTTTTCTTTGTGTGTGTGTTAAAGTTAGCCATCGTGCGTCGCTTCCGAGGATTGTGCATAAATGTTCATTACTCTATAACTGTATCAATAATTGTGTCGATTCTTACATTTTGAACAGCTATTGCTGGGTTCTTTAAACAATGGACGGAGTTTCAAAGCAATCAAAGCATTTTTTCCCGGTAATGTTCTTTTCTTCTTCTTCTAAGTTTGGTGAAGAAACAAGAACCAATCCGAAAGAATGACAACAAAACCTCGACCTACGTCACGTGGTCCAGAGAAAAGTTTCATTTACTACAGTCGACTTCAACTAAGTTTTAATATTCTCTCCCTGTGCGAGCGCAGCGCGCTTGTGTATGTGTGTGTGTATGTGTGTGTGTGATAATAAAACCAACATACGTGTGTGTGTGTGTGTGTGTGTGTGTGTGTGTGTGTGTGTTTCACGTTATATTTTTGTATAAAGTATGAAGACTTTACTCTTTTTCGTCGCAATTGTATGAATATAAGCCATGAGGGTTGCTGAGGACAGAGAAAGATGGCGTACGCTGGTTAAACGATAACCTGTGGTGCCCCAACGACCTTCGAGTTAAGAGATAGGATAGGACATATCTATCTATCTATCTATCTATCTATCTATCTATCTATCTATCTATCTATCTATCTATCTATCTATCTATCTATCTATCTATCTATCTATGTGTGTATGTGCGTGAGTGCGTGCGTGCGCGCGCGAGCGTGCGTGTCTGTAACTGTGTTTATTCACGTGTTGGTGAGTAAATAAATGATGGTATTTTGTAGCTGTCACTGCTCATGTGTCAATATGTACATTCGTTGTTTACCCCCCGTGGGGGGTTCCGGGGGTTTCAGTATAAATAGTATGGTAAGCCTCCCTGCACCATAGTTACGGTGTGACCGATCGGCCGCGCTAATTGTCCAGCGTTGTTCTTGTCAGGAATGGCCTCGACACAGTTTCCAATCTCCCTTTAGGCAAGATAGCAGTGGCCATTGTTCACTGTCGATCTAGGTAGTATGATCGCTCTGGTGGTTCAGCATTGATTTAGGTCTCTATCCCGTCTAATGACCCGTTGTTTTGGTTTTATCTTTCCGTTTTTCCTGACTAATTTATTGTCTTGGAGCTTCCAGAATATAACCTCAACAATAAAATAAATTTTCGCAATATGATATAACTGTTTAGTCTCTTATTATTATTCTTGTTATCTTCAATGTCCAGGCAGACACCTTACAAGTTAAGATAAAAACCCCAATTTTGACAACGTCGAAGGCGTCAAGAGTTCTATAGACTATGAAACGCCCCTTTCGTTGTCCACAGTTTGTACACGCTGTATCGCTTGGCACAAAGCATTCTCCTTACAGTGGTATTACCATGTTAGCTGGTATTGCTTGCGCCAAGTTCCAGTCTCTACCTAATCTGCTTATAATATAGGATAAAACAAATAACTTGTAAAGGATATGACAACCAATGCGACAAAACTGCTGTGCACCATGTTAGAACTAACCTGGCCATCGGATAAAACTCATTCAATCACAAATGGATACCCTGCAGAAGACATTTAATGCAGTTACACGTATTGTCAATAGACTAGAGCTTACAAAAGAAAACATGTTACTCCGGTTTTGCGCTCTCTGCATTGGTTCCCGGTTGCAAATAGAATTGAGTATAAAGATCTCTCCATTACGCATCAGCTGTGAACAAAATAGCAACCTCCTGAATGACTTCAAGAACTGATTGCCATTTATGCTCCAACTCGCACTCTCCACTCATCGTTAACATCACAGCTTGTGCCTGATAAGAAAGAGGGTGTTAAGGAACCGTGCATGCAGGTCATTTACAAATGCAGCACCTACATGTACCCTCTTGAACACGGGGATGGGATGGGTGGGTTGGTGCGTGTTACACTCGATGTTGGTGTTGTTTCTATCAGTAGTTGATTCAGCCCCAATGCTTGAATCCTCCTGATAAGTGTAACTCGGATTCGTTTATCCACGCAACCCGTTCACTCAGCAACAACGCATAAGTCGTCGTATGAAGTTTTCCAATTTTATTCAGCGCACATCAACAACTGCATACAATGGCTTTTTCACTTCTCACTTTTTCAACTTTTTCAACTTTTCAACTCCTCAACACAACACAGTGCATCAATTATATAGTTTTTATCGACTCCAGATAACGTCAGAACGTTCCCAAGTGACGCGTTACAACCAATCAAACTAAACTTCGTCATCACTGTATTACGTCATACATCTTTCTTTATCATAAGAGAACCTCTCAGCTTATGGTGGATCTATCTAGATTCTTCGATGATAGTAAACAAGCAAATCTAGAGAATTCTCCAATAATATCGACTAACGAAAATTATCAACGTTATACAAAGCTTCACCTAACAACAACGCAAAATCAAATCAAAGATAAATACACTCTGTTATTGAATGCTTTACAAAATAAAACTATCAGATCTATCGCGAACACACGCACCATTGTTTGCGTTTCAACGTAACAGTGCGGTTTACATACTGTGATTGGGTTGCCTGCAAAATCAACATATGTTTCTCCTTATATTAACAATACTAATACTAATCATAATACTTAATCAAAGGACTTAACGGTGAGGCGGCAAAGAGTTTCGCTCAAAACAAAATAGAGGGAAGTTACCTCCACCTACTTACCCTTCAGTGGTCGAAAGCTTCCCAAAGTCGTGTGTGTGTGTGTGTGTGTGTGAAATACGATTGGAGAGCTCGACACATTGACATGTGATTTATGTGATTGGATTATTGAACTGGGCGTCATGTTTGAGACCCGCCATGCCTTTGAACACCCTGAAATGAACAAACTAATTTATGTGCAAGATCAGCTACCACCCCACCTGAAAACGTAATACATGCAGGGAGGGCATACTATATATCTCCCGTAGTGCTGTTATTTGATAGGCCAATTTTAGTTCGGCTACAATACAAACTAATGCTGGATATGGCATATTTCATTCGGCTACCTACAAAAAAAGACTAATAACTGTAACGTTAGATAACAGTTGGGTTTTTCTCCCGCGGGGAGGTCAGTGTTCGATACGGCCTAATTTATTGGGTTACTATTAACGCTAATTACTGTAATGTTTGATGATATGGCAATGGTTTGGGCGGATACACCACAGGCTGATTGTAACATCTGATACGCC
Organism: Oncomelania hupensis; assembly: GCA_036898135.1. Taxonomy (NCBI): domain Eukaryota; kingdom Metazoa; phylum Mollusca; class Gastropoda; order Littorinimorpha; family Pomatiopsidae; genus Oncomelania; species Oncomelania hupensis. The sequence goes on along the minus strand of CM072511.1, from coordinate 8,761,268 downwards.
AATTAATTGACCACAAACCATGCTATCGAGGGATTGATTTATTGGACCTGTGTTTAAAAACCCGGCCATTTTTTCGGTCAAAGTGCTAGCAACACAGTCGACAGACCGCGGTAAGCAAATATCGCTCATGTGTGTTGGATTGCGCAGCAGGGTTGCGTCTTCAGGCGGGTGGGTTAGATCACCGGCGCTTTAAACAAGAAGAATCGCTCGTCGATGGCATAGGGGTTAGCAGTAGTAGAGGATCCATTCTTTTGGTTAATGCGCCTGTGGTTATGTACTCGCTTCGGCCACCTCCTTAAGCATCGCTTGGAGTGTAGAAGTACGCTACGAAAGCTTAAATCACCTTTTTTCAGTACCCGAAACTACACACAACCTCATAACATCAGCATATTGATGTATCATACAAGCATCTTTCTCCATGGAAAAAACCTACACCTTGCGGCTTAAACAAAATGTATTGATCGTGCATGATATTATCAGTTTCTTCAAGAAGAACTAGACCGTCAGACAGAAGAATTAACACAATCGTAGAGAGAGAGACAGACAGGCAGACAGAGAGAAAGAAAGAGAGAGAGAGAGAGAGAGAGAGAGAGAGAGAGAGAGAAGAAGAAGAAGAAGAAGAAGAAGAAGAAGAAGAAAGACGTTAATCCATCATACTTATTGTCTAATATTTTGAATGCAACAGCTGCAGAAATATCGACATATCGGGGTTTGCAAGGAGGTGTAACTACAGGGCACAGATTGTTACTATTAATCACGCTGTCGTGCCTTTACTGAACGTGGAAAGGCGTGTAGCATTAGACATTCACCTGTCTAACCTAAGATTTCTTCTATTGACAATTTTATCAACAGAGCATGCCTCCTTTGGAAAACCGCTTTTGATCTAGACCAGACCGTCCTGTTCTCTATATATAGATTATAATGCACAACGTTGTGTAGTAAGTAGTAGGACCAAGTCCGAACGTTGTTCCTGCTATCCTCGAACCTTCTTGTCCGCAGTCTATGCCTTTTCTTTTTGCTAGAGAGGAATGAATGGCTCTCAAACACGGCTTCGATATAATATATCGTCAGCTCTTTCTCCTTTGTTTGAGGAATGAAAAGTCTCGATTTTTATCTCGAAATATTTTGAAATAGTGGGATAGAATGGGGAGAGGGGTTTGAGGGCGAGGGAGCCAAATGTCGGTCTGTCCGTCAGTCCGTGGTAAGTCATATCTCAAGAGCCACCGAACGAATTTTGACCGAACTTCATAGCAACATTACCTCGGTTAGTGGCCTTGAGGGCGGTTAGTACTTGGCAGGGTGACCAGGCTTTGGACGACGACCACCAAACGACGCACGAAAGAATGAAACCCACGACAAACCCCACTCCACCCAGCTGGGAGTGGGTGCCTGGCTCTGTCTGGAACCGGGGATGTTAAAGCAGCGCCCACACAACCACAAACTACGCACTTCATTACGTTATACATTTGGGATGAGTTTGTAGATCTATGACCTTCTCCTGAGGGTGCCATGTCCCGTACACTTGTTGCCCGTCCCCTTCCCTTTCTTTATGTGTGTAGTACTGTCAGCTTTGTCAAACAAAACAATTTTCACTACAGGAAACATTTTTTGTACAGTCATTGCTTTTGTACCTAGCTATCCTATCCTATCTCATAACTCGAAGGTCGTTAGAGCACCACAGATGATCGTTTAACCGCATCTTTCTCTGTCCTCCGCAACCCTCATGGCATCGCTCATTGTCAAGACAGTCCATTCTCGACTGTTGTCCTCCCACCTCTTTTTTGTTGCCATCTTCTTCTGCCTCTTTGCACCGTGCCTTGCAGGATAGTTTTTGCAAGGCCTGATGCTCTGGTGACGTGGCCATACCATCGGAGTTTCCTTTTCTTCACCACTGTGAGCGTGTCATCGTGTTGTACAATGGTTTGTGTGATGGTCTGTCGGACTTTGTCGTTGGTGATGTGCTGGGTTTAGGAAATGCCCAGAAGTCTTCTGTAGAACCTCGTCTCCATGCTTTGTATTCTTCATTGTAGGTTTGCTGTGAGGGTCAATGTTTCGCAAACGTATAGGAAGACGGAGATGACAAGGGAGCTCAGCAGCCTTATCTTGGATTATAGACTGATGGTCATGTCTTTCTAAATGGGCTTCAACCAAATGGCTCCTAAATATTTGAAGTCTTCGGTAGCACCTCATCTCCATGTTTTGTATTCTTCGTTGTAGATCTGCTGTGAGGGTCAATGTTCGTAATAAAACCACCAGTCTACATTCCAAAATAAGGCTGCTGCGCTCCCTTGTCATCTCCATCTTCCTATACGCTTGCGAAACATGGACCCTCACAACAGATCTGTTGTTGATGCTGTAGGTATTTCTCGCAGAGTATTCTAAGGTTGAAAATCTGTTAAGTGATACTTCGCCCTGCCCTGAATCCTGCTTGTTCTTCAGCTGTGATTTGTTCAGCTTGGGGTTTAAACCTGTTGAGTATTATTTTCAGAAGGACTTTGCTGGGATGACTGATGAGGCTGATGGTGCGGTAAATTTCACACTCCTGAATGTTACCATTTTTGGTAAGAGTGATGACACGCGACTCGACTGGGTCCATGCCAGATCTTGTTACAGATAATGGTGAGGACGTCAATCATCGCTTCTCCTCCTGCTTGAATCAATTCTCCGGGTATGTTGTTCACTTTCGCTGACTTCCCCTTCTTCAGCGATTGAACTGCTGCCTCAACTTCTGGGAGAATTGGGAGGATTTCTTCTTCGTCTCTGTTCTGGGGACAGGCTAGAACTGATGGGTCTCCGTTTGGTTTGTGGTTATAAAGATCAGAGCAGTACTCTGTCATTTATCCAAGACTTGTTGTTCTTCTGTAAGGCATATGCCAGACTTGCTTTGGATAGTGGAGACGTTGGGCTGTTTAACACTTGTCAGCCGCTTCACAGTCTGGTAGGCTTTCTTGCTGTTGTTCTTGGTCAGACTGTTTTCTATTTCCTGGCATTGATTTTCTGTCCAGTTCTCCTTCGCTGTGCGCATTTCTTTTCGGATTTCATTGTGATGAGGATGAGCTGATGCTTTTATACAGTTGGTTGACAAATTGCATATAACTTTTGTGAATAGCTTTGCATTTGCATAAAACAAAACATATTTTGATCCTTACAGTAGTAGAATTGATTTGCCAATCTCTATATCACAGTGACGAGAGCAGCCCACAATCTCCTGTCACCTGACATTGCATGGGCGAGCTCGGCTCACATAAGATGTAAGACATAAGGAGATGCAAGACCAAGCGTGTTATCCCGTCGTAGCTCAAGTGGTAGAGCGTTCGCCTGGCACACCGATGACCCAGGTTCGAATCCCGTGGTGGGCGGAATAAAAAATGTCAAATTTTTCAATGTGTGATTGCTCTGGTGGTTCAGTGTTGATTTAGGTCCCTACCCCTTGTTCCCTGGGATGGTTATCCCCGTCTGCCATATCGCCAATGGTGAGTGTAGGCGGTAAGCCTCAATGTTGAAGACCAAGCGGCAGGCCATTATTTGCCGCTTTCGTCACTATAAGGTGAAAATAAAAGACCAGCAATTATATTTTACTACAGTAATACTCAAGATACGTGGGAAAGCAGTCCTGTTAACAAAAGGTATTTTCAATAGGGAGTAACTTTTCAACCTCACTGTTTGCAGGCCTAATCACGAGGGAGGTGCCGTCAGTCACACCAAACATTTTGCGTGCTTCAGTTATGAATCTATAAAACCGGCATTACCCAAGTAAATTCCTGTTCTTCAGGGCAATCGCTTACAATGACTGTTTTTGTATAGAGTTAGTCTATCTGTATTAAAATTTGTGCCACAGACTTTTCATGTTTCACTTTCGTTTTAACAGTTATATGATCGAACTACGGCTATTATTAGCACTGCCGGAAGCAAAAAAGCTGTAGTTTAGATACTTTCAAAAAACGTTTCTTGTAGAGTCGTGATGATTGATTTTCACTAGCTATGTGATGTGACACATAATAAACACTTTGGCGAATAGGGTTATATGTAATATTTTAAAAACAATACCAGCACTTCCCAATGCAAGTATAATATTTGAATGATCTAATTGTGTAGTGGTAACGCTTTTATGGTGAAGTGAATTTGTGAAACAAAGTTTTCACTTCTAGAAGGAGATTAATTAATCTATCTCTGAACTATTGTCAAATAATTGATGATGAGCCTATGGACTGGAAATAAGTGCAGAGAAGACCAAACTGATGATCAAAAACACCAAACAACATGGACATCAAAGTCCAAGGCCAATCCCTCAACACGGTCCATAGCTTCAAATATTTAGGAGCCATTGTATCAGTCGGGAACATCTCGTTACTCCCCCGTATCACTACTCCCCCGGCTCGTTACTCCCCCAGCTTCTTATTTTAAGAATGTAGGAATCGGAAAGTGATGTTTGTAGAGAAAAGGGCTAGGGCAAGGGTTAGGGATAGCTCTGTAACTAACCCTTACCCGAACCCTTTTCTAAAAAGTTTACCTAGTTCGTCTCCTATAGGCGACGAAATAGGTCGACCTTTGTTCAAAATAACGAGCTGGGGGAGTAACGAGCCGGGGGAGTAGTGATACGGGGGAGTAACGAGCTGACCCCGTATCAGTCAATGTGTCCCCACAGGAAATCCTCTCCAGGATTGTACAAACAACTGCTGCCCTAACAAGGTTGAAGCCCATTTGGTAACACGAGACCATCAGTCTACATTCCAAGATAAGGCTGCTGCGCTCCCTTGTCATCTCTATCTTTCTGTTCCCTTGCGAAACATGGACCCTCACAGCAGACCTACAACGAAGAATACAAAGCATGGAGATGAGGTGCTACAGAAGATTTCTGGGCATTTCCTATACCCAGCACATCACCAACAACAAAGTCCGACAGACCATCACACAAGCCATTGGACAACACGAAGACATGCTCACAGTGGTGAAGAAATGGAAAACCCGATGATAGGGCTAGGTCACCAGATCATCAAGCCTGGCAAAAACCGTCTTGCAAGGCACGGTGCAAGGAAGCAGAAGAAGAGGGAGACAGAAAAAGAGATGGGAGGACAACATTTGAGAATGATACTGAACGAAGCCATGATTGGTTGCTGAGAACAGAGAAAGATGGAGTACGCTAGTTAAACGATTATCTGTGGTGCCCTAACGACCTTTGAGTTAAGGGATAGGATACGATGGGATAGGAATATCATTTTCCTTGTGAAACGAAGTTATAAGTAGTTTTTGTTTTGAACTAACAAAATATGAACTGAGTTGGACCGAACAATTATTATGAACAGTACGAACTTAGTAGAAAACAGCAGCGTCTACAACCGGGCGAGACACCACATCATTTGCAAGGTAAGTGTGGAGAGTTAGTGACGTCAAAGTGAGATCATTTAGGCTTGAGTTCTCTTCATTAATAATAATAATACAGGATGCTATATACGCGCCTTTTCCCAAATCAGATTCAAAGCGCGGCGATCTATACCAACATACACGCTCACCTGCCTCATCCACCCTCACACACACCAAATACACATCCATCACTCAAACAGGTGGTGTAAAGGCAGGGAGATCGCTATTAGAAGACGGAAAGAAAGGCGAATTTTTATTTTTGAAATTTGTATATTGACTGCGTCCTGTACATTATTGAAGGGAGGGAGGAAACCGGAGTGCCCGGAGAAAACCCTCGGTGACCTCAATAGTCTCGTACCTAAGTCCCATACATTACATAATGATGGACCAAGCTGATGAGTTCTTTGCGTGGGACGCTATTTACTGTTCACGAGTGCTCTCTCTCTCTCTCTCTCTCTCTTTCTCTCTCTCTCTCTCTCTCTCTCTCTCTCTCTCTCTCTCTCTCTCTCTCGATAATGCACTAGGTAACCACTTAGTTTTGTATTAATAACCTTGATTTTTTTTTTGAATTGATGCGTGTGTGTGAGTTGAGTGAGCATCACTACGGCGTTTGTCCACGGTTGTGTGGGCGGGTGTGTGTAAGGACCTTTATCGTATTGCCTAGATGTTATTGCTATACAGTTTCTTCGTTGTGCTTGCCCTGAGGGCAAGACGTATCGAAAGCATACTCAGTGCTTACTCTTTTACCTTTGTGAAATAACATTATTTTCTTATCTTATTTTACCTTACCTCAGAGAGAGAGAGAGAGACAGACAGACAGACAGACAGACAGACAGAGAGAGAGGTATAGTGAGGGACAGAGAACAGACTTTTCCAATGAGCCCTCTTTACTGATTGTTTCAAACTATGTTTTTTTTTCTTAACACGTACGTTTATTCAATCAGATTAAAAGCCTCATTTTGTCAAGTGGCCGTCTTCAAGCTTTCCTTTTTTCTTTTTCTTTTTCTTTTCTTACAATTCACGAGGTTTATTATTTGAATTACGCAACCCCCCCCCCCCCCAAAAAAAAAAAAAATGCTGATGCGATTGAGCCATTTACCTGGGTGTGAAACACAATTTTACATCCTTCCATCAAATGTATTAGAGACTTTCAAAATTAAAATGCGAAGGGATACAGATGAGGAAGGAAGGATGGTTGGGGGGGAGAGGAGGAGGGGAGGGGAGGGGAGAGAAGGAGAAGGCTGTGGGAAAGCGATAGAGAAAACAAAATTAAATAAATTAACTTAATTAAATGATAAAAATCGACCTTTTCCTTCGGTAGTCATAACAACAATCTTTCCCTCTCCCCCCTTCACCCTATCGCTTTCTCTCTCTTTCTCTCTCTCCTTTCTTTCTTTCTTCTCTCTCTCTCCTCTCTTTCTTCTTCTTCTTCTTCTTCTTCTTCTTCTTCTTCTTCTTCTTCTTCTTCTTCTTCTTCTTCTTCTTCTTATTCTCTTCTTCTCTCTCTCTCTCTCTCTCTCTCTCTCTCTCTCTCTCTCTCTCTCTCTCTCTCTCTCTCTCTCTCTCTCTCTCTCTCTCTCTCTCTTTTCTTTCCTCATGTTAAATTTGAAGTTCCAGTTCTCTGTAAACCAGTACAGTATTTCAATGTCTGTGCAATACAGCAAACATTGTAAATATATGTTTGTGCTCTGCTATAGGAAAAAACAAGCAACCAAACATGAACATGTTGTATGGCGCTTGTCAACAATTTACATAAAATTACACGCAGCTGTTTTCTCATCAAGTTATGAGACGAGCAATCATTATTAATCTTAACTTCTGAAAGAAAGTAAGAAAGAAAAAAAGAAAAAATAGGAATAAGCTAAATAGGAAAAAAAAAAAAAAAAAAAAAAAAACTACAACAACAACCAATAGATCGAATTTTTAACATTGAAATACTGCTGATGATTAACAGAAAACCTTTTGATCTGCTGTTTATTTGCCCCATTATTTACTGCCGTTTATAGTTGTGCTTGGAGGTGTGCCAGGTGTATCAAGAGGTCATCAGTAGACATCCCCAGGGCAGCAGCAGCAGCAACAACCCCAAGCAACAAACAACAGCAGCCACAGGCACAAGGGCGCGGTGGTTCAGTGAGGCAAGACGGCAAAAACAATTGCAGATATTCATTGAATGTTTCAAGCAACACCATTGCAGGCATTGGTTCCAAAGTAAAACAACATCACCCCGATGCACAGCGGGTAAGCGTCCCTTATCCCTTTCGGAGGAGAGTTTTGACAAGGTCTGGTCATTGCAGCCGCGCATTTTATCACACAGAGGGAGATTTTTTAGAGATCCTAACGCTCATGTCTTAGACGGGGGAGTTTCAGCTGCGTAAAAATATCTAGCGAGCGCTAACTCCCCTTCTTCTCCCTCTATTCCCTGTCACCCCTGATTGTGCTCAGCTGTCTGCAGCGTCAGTCGAGGCAGCAAAGCATGCAGTCAGTGGGCGCCTAGGGAGGCTTGAGGGAGGGCCTGTATCGTCCAGCGCCTTGAGCAGCTGTAAGGAGGAGAAAGCGCTATACAAGAACGAGAAATGAAATTACACGTTCGACAATAGTAAGGAGGCAGAAGAAGGGAGAGACCGAAAAAGAGGTGGGAGAACAACATTGGAGGATGGACTGGCTTGACACTGAGCGAAGCCATGAGGTGTGCTGAGGACAGAAAGATGAGGTACGCTGGTTAAACGATCATCTGTGGTGCCCGAACGACCTTCGAATTACGGGATAAGGATAGGATAGGATAGGATAGGGATAGGAAGTATGTACTGTGTAGTGTGCTTGGTTGCTTATGTTCTTCTTTGCTCTCCACCCTTTCCCTCCTCTTTACAAGCTCTGTGTGTGTGCGTGTGTGTGTGTGCGTGTGTGGGTGTGTGTGTGTGTGCGTGTGTGTTTGTGTGCGTGTGTGTGTGCGTGTGTGGGGGGGCACACTTACACAGTGTTTATCTGGATAAATCAGTGAACATCTACATAACTTGTTTTGACATGCCTATTTGTTTTGACGTCAGAACAATGATCCGTTAGGGTTAGGGTTCGAACACGTAACAGTACTTAAAAATGGGGACGAAATATGACCTATTGTCAGCACAACGTATGTGGCGTTTCAGGAAAGTCATGATAATACTGTGTACCACCGGCTCTGTGTGTGTGTGTGCGTGTGTGTGGGTGTGTGTGTGTGCGTGTGTGTGTGTGTGTGTGAAAGTCGTTGGCGAAAATGTGCAAACAGGTGATGCCAGTAAAAGCAAATAACAAAGACGCATTTACAATGCGTACCCCAATATTTCAACTCTATGTTGGCTACGCGTGCAAGATCACAGTTACCTAAGATTAATATCCATCGAAGTCAGCCCTAAAATGATTTTTATATATATATATGTGTGTGTGTGTGTGTGTGTGTGTTTCCCTCTGTATCTGTCTCGCTCTCTTAACCCCCCCCCCTCTCTCCCCCTTCCACTTGATCATTTATTAGCGTAAAGAGCCTAGCGGGTAGGCTCATTGTCGTCGAGTTTGTTTAAAGCATTCTATCATCCCATATCACCACCACCGCCACCACCACCACCTCAACCACATCAACAATACTAAACAACAACAAAAGCAATAACATTAGGAAGAAAGTGAGGAACCGCTAAGCTTTTTATGTTTCGGTAGAAAGAGGGCAAAATGGCTCGCGCATTATTCTTAGAAGATAAGCTTTCTTTTCTGCTGCATGCCCTTCAGGTACTGACACCTCCCCCCCCTTCCCCCACTACCACCACCACAGCAACCACCGCCGCCGCTGCCGCTACTACTACTACTACCATCCCCACCACCAACAACACCAGCATTAACAAATGCAGCTACAGTATCAAAGTCAAGCGAACTATTCTGTATTATTTATTTAAAAAAAATGTATTACAGCCCATTGTACTTTAGAAACGGCGAGCGTTGTGGCCAAGTGGGCTAAGGCGGGACTAACTTGCCTTGTCCACAGGCCAGAATCCAATGGCGCCTGACAGGTGTGGGATCGATCCAGCACTGGGCGTTGTTTCTTCGAATATTACTTTCGACTCGGGCAACGTTTCGGGGATTTTCTCCGGGTACTCCGGTTTGCTCTCCCAGCAAAATTTGAAAAACACAACGGTTTGGGTGCGCCACAGGTTGCAACTACGCCTTCTCCAGAATTTCCCGATAAAAATGGACAATTAAGCGTTACCAAAAAAAAAACCGCACGAAAAACCCCCAACCTCGGGCACGTTAGCCACAGCGTATTCATCAACCACAAGATAATAATAATAATAATAATAATAATAATAATAATAATAATAATAATAATAATAATAATAATAATAATAATAATAATCGAGGACAGCTAGATTGAACATGAGGCACAGTGATAGCACCTCCATCTATTCACAACTTTCCGGCACCTCTCATAAAAACTCGTGGGTATCGCCATTATAAATTAAAACGAGGTTAGAATGAAACCAAGTTCCGGGCTGGCTTGTTTTGCTTTTATCAAAGCTTGATGCGTGACTTTTAAATATGGCAAATTGCCGAAAACGACGATTGTTAGAGCCAGAAAACGAGTGGGATAAGTATAAAAACGGTGGAGGAAGTAGGCCTACTGTCATGAACTGGCTAGTTTTAACTCTGCTCATTGACTATTTAGCATGTGTAGTCATTGTACCCTTAGAGAGTCAGTATAGTACACAGCAGCAATTAACGTACACACCGCGAGCCCGACCCACGCTGCGTAGTTAATCAACACTGTGTGCGAGAGTCGTAAACATTTTACCCAATGAGAGCTTAGGCAAAGCGGTTCGAGCCAGTTTGACTGGGTCCGAGCCTAACACAGCTTTGGTCAGTTGGGAGGAATACACCGAAGTGTTAACAGCTAGAAAGCTAGCAGAGAAATCTCTCCACACTTAGACCAGGAAGCAGGACTTAGAATCTTAGAATTCTATCAAGTCACTACGGGCCTGAACTTGTCAAACAGGTAAATGAACACCCTTCTGTTTCATCGTGATATATTTGTATTATTGTTGAAATTATGTTTGAAGAATTTGCTATGCATAAATGTGAATTGTTAATCCGAATTTGCGTGACCACGTGGAAGAGCCTACCACGAGGCGAAACACGACCGGTTGCGCCGCCATGTTGCATACCATACGGAACCACTGTTGTTTAACTTATATGTATGTTTGCAGACCAGTGGCTGTACCACTGAAGGTTTATATTATTATTAATTCTGTATGTGTATAGTTAGACACGATTGATATTTATGTATGTATAGGAATTTAGAGTGAGATTACAGCGGACCCCGAAGTAGCAGAATGTTCGTCGCTTATGTATAGAGATGTGGAGCTATCATTGAGGGCTACTTGGCTTTCAGTGAGACGCTCTGCACAAACCGATTATTCAGGGTTGTGCAGAAGTTCGTCTCTTATATTACAGACGAGCAGGCGAGCTATCCCGAGCTATCCTGTGAACCCCACTCCACAGAAACGACTAGTTGGTTGAGGAGACTCTACCGCACAAGTCGGAAAGAGCTACCTTGAAAAACACCCTATCAGACCCCACAGCGTGGCAAGGGAACCCAACTACACAACGACACAGGTGAACCAGAAGCTACCTCACAGAAGGACTTCGCACGCACCATCTAGCAGTTAAGTGAACACGCCAAGGTGCACTTAAACTGATCAAAACGGACCACAGTAGTCCAACTCTTCAGAAACTGTAAAACGGACCACAGTAGTCCAAATCTACATGAAATATAATAGCAAGTGCCCGAGGAAGATATAACAGCTGCCTAGACTATCAGCGATCGAACTATTAGCAGTAACTGAGACTTTTTAAGTTAGATTAGTACTTAGAGAATCTTGTATAGAGTAGAAGAAATAAATGTGTGATTTTAACTGTTATCAAGTGGCTGGACTACATATGATTCATAGCCGTGTGAAAGCTAGTGTGACAGTAATCTTTTACCATTTGTCTATCTATTTCTGTACCCCAACCTTAACACAGAACGAGCTAAACAAATAAATTTATTAAAGTAATTCATAGGGTGACTTACTAGCAGTTCCCACCGAATAAACGTGAGGGTCCATAATTCCATTGTGCAGAGCCCATAAACCCCACGTGACACTTTAATTGGCGAGCCTAGCTAGGATCTGTGTATAATAGGAATTGGGTATAACCGGATCTAAGTACAATAAAATTAGATAACAGCAGTAGTAGAATAACTTAGAATAGTGTAAGGGTATAACACTGATCAGTTTGGGTGCACTATTCTTTACTTAAAAAACTTTTTGCTTCAATTATTTTTGTGCCTGTATGTTGCATTGTTCTTTTGCAGGTGTCACGCCAGGGAGGAATAAAGGATTCTGACCACTCAGAGATAGTTAGATTTTTTTCTGATTTCGTTGTTTATATTGATTTTCCTTCTTTCAGTCAGACAATATTTACGTTACACAACAATACATTACATCACCCATAACTCTACATACATATTTCATGCAACATCACATATTCCATCACTCATAACTCTACATACGTATTTCATGCAACATCATATATACATAATTAATGCGGAAGTCATGCATCCACAAAAGTTTTTCAATTTAGAATGTTTATACTAGTTGATGCCTCTCTTCCTTGCACTGACGACGATCACTGTTTTTCTCTTTGTACGAAAATGAAAGTTTCACGTCGATCGTCGTCTGCTATATCTATCATAATCGCTTCCCTACCTTGATTGTTGATCATATTGTTTCTTGGTTTACACTAACTTGTCATCTCCACTTGCGCACTGTCGTCTCTGTCCTAGTCCTCACACTTTAGTCCTGTATCGTCTGTTGATTTCACCTCTCACTCTCGAAACAGTCCATTTCTAGCATCCTCCATATTCCGTACTCGATGCGGAAGAACCCAGAAAAAACATCCAAATGATGTGTGATATGAATTTAGACTATTCGTGCCACTGTGTCCAGATGCCCTTGTCGGTAACTGCCACAATCACAATGGTCACTGGTCGTCACTTCCCCCAGTAGACACGGTTTTCTCCATACTCCTCAGCTATGAGAGAGCTGCACATGAACTCTTCTCATAACTTAGATATCTCTCCTCCGAAATATCTTTCCGCAGGCACCCTGCTGCTGAGTATGTTCCTCCAAGCCGCTGTCCACTCCCGAGATAAAAAATCTCCTCACGTTGTGACAACGCTTTTGTTTACCACCCTTCTGCTCATGCGCGACCCACGTCAATTTTCAGACTTCACGCCATGCGCTCATATCGTCACTTGATGACGCATACTCCATATCTTATTTCCGTCTGCATTGATTAGTAGGCCTACGTCGAGAGAATGCATAATGAAATGTGACACAAGGCCCTTCCCCAGCTAAAACTCTAGTTTTAGTTTATAACTACACATTTACATATGAATACTCTACATATAACATATTTATAACAATAATTATTTCCCTCCATAATATCGCTGCTTTGTGCATGTCATGCATGCCGTCTTGTCCATTCTCGTTTCCACTGTTTATTTCTTTTCCTCGTCGGCGATGCAACTGAGATAATCTGCGCCCACATTGTCTTTTCCTTTTATTACCTTCACGTGGAAGTCATGTTGCTGTAATTGCAGCGCCCATCTCATCAAACGGCCATTTTCTGTCTTCGACTTCTGCAGATAATGTAATGGCTGATGATCAGTTTCTAGCGTGAATCTTTGTCCATATAAGTATAGCTCAAATCTCTTAATCCCCCACACAACTGCCAAACACTCTTTTTCAATGGTAGAATAGTTTCTTTCGGCTAACGATAGCTTCTTGCTTGCATAAGCAATTGGATGTATTTCCTGATCCTTTTCTTGCATAAGGACGGCTCCCATGGCTGTGTTTGATGCATCCGTCCTCAAGACGTAAGGTTTGCTGTTGTCAGGTAAATGCATCACTGGTTTACTGCACAAAACGTCTTTCAACTTTTTGAAAGCTTCCTCCGCTTCTTCAGTCCATCTGAGTTTGTCCGGCTGTTTCGCTTTTGTCATGTCGGTCAAAGGAGTGGCTATTTCTGCAAACATTGGTACAAATTTGCGATAATATCCAGCCAATCCCAAAAATGCTCTGAGTTCCTTTTTAGTTTGTGGTTTGCTGGCATTCTGCAGCTTGTTAATTTTGTCTTCTTCGGGTCGTATTCTACCCTGTCCCAATTGATGTCCGAGGTACTCCATTTCCTCGTATCCAAAGAAACATTTTGATGGTTTAACTGTTAACCCAACTTCCTCCAGTCTCGTCAACACTGCTTCCACCGCTTCAAGATGCTCTTCCCATGTTTCCGTCGCCACTAAGATATCGTCAATGAAATTGTCCACATCTTTGTGATTTAGTGGGCTCAACACTTTTCTCATCATTCGCGAAAATACGGCGCCTGCCGTCTTTAAACCGAACGGCATTCGCGTCCATTGGAATTGCCCCACGGGTGTGGTAAATGCCGTCTTGTGCTTGTCCTCCTCATTCACTTTGATTTGCCAGTAGCCCTTTGAGCAGTCTAGCTTGGAGAAATACTTCGCTTTCCCAACCTTTGCGAATATTTGATCAATGTCTGGTATTGGCTCTGGATCAAATTCCAACGTTTCGTTCAATTTTCGATAATCCACGCAAAATCTCACTGAACTGTCCTTTTTCTTGACAAGTACGATGGGTGAATTGTACGCTGATATAGTTGGTTCTATAACGCCCATTGTCAACATCTGATCCACTTCTGTTTTGACAGTTTCCATAACTGCGTGAGGTAGCGTATACTGCTTCACGTACACTGGCTTTTGAGTTGTGCTGCGCAATTCGCATGTCTCAATATCCGAATTTCCCGGCAATTCTTGTAATGCTTTCTGATGTCTCCTTCGCACTTCGTGCATCTGTTGTGCTTTATTCGCATCTAACTTGTCAGAAATATGGCTATCTTTTATACTCTCCGTAGCTTTGAGTGGCAATGTCGGTACTGTTCCTATGGTTTCATCATAGTCTGCATAACCCTCGACATCTTCTTCCGTCATGACTACTGCGATCATTTCTGTGTCTTCTCTTTCCATGTAACTTTTCAGTAAGTTTGCATGGTACACTTTTTCCTTGCCGTGTACATCCACCTTGTAATCAAACTCATTTATTTTCTTCGTTACGGTGAATGGTCCTTTCCACGTCAGTTGTAGTTTGTTCTTCTTTTCAGGTAAGAGCAACAACACTTTCGAACCCTCGTTAATGTTTCTAGACTTTGCCTTCTTGTTGAAATTTCTTGCGTGTCTTTGACTAGCTTTGAGCAAGTTTTCTTGTGCTATGATACATGTCTGCTCAATCCTATTTCTCAAGTCAATCACGTATTGTGCTGTCGTTTTCTCTTCTTCTTCGACCTGGTCCTTCATCCAAACGTGTTTCAATATTTGCATCGGCCCTTTGATTGATCTGCCGTACAACAATTCAAACGGTGAAAACATCATCGATTCTTGTGGCACCTCTCTATACGCGAATAGTAGCGCTGGTATCATGCGGTCCCACTCCTTTGGCTGTTCAAGGCACATTTTCTTCATCATTTGCTTCAATGTGCCGTTGAATTTCTCTACTAATCCATTCGATTGTGCATGATGTGGTGTTGTCTTGATGCCTTTCACGTCCAGTAGTTTCTGTAGTTGCTTCATTAGATCTCCCACAAATTGGGTTCCTTGGTCTGAGACTATTTCTTTTGGTATGCCCAGCCTGGTCCAAATAGTCCAAAGCGCTTCCGCGATCTCGGTAGTTTGGCATGTCTTCAGCGGTACTGCTTCAGGATACCTGGTTGCATAATCGACCATTGTCAACACGTATCTGTATCCTCTGTCTGACATGGGAATGATCGGTCCGATTAGATCAATGGCGATCTTCTCAAAAGGTGTGTCTACCATGGGTACTTTACCTAATGGTGCACGCATGTGTCTGCCTCTGTATGTTGATCTTTGGCATGCATCGCATGATGCGCAGTATCTTTGCACATCGCCGCAAATCCCTGGCCAATAAAAATCAGTCCATATTCTGTTCTTAGTTTTTCTTCCGCCCAGATGTCCGCTCATCGGCGTATCATGTGCTAATTTCATGATGCCTTGTCTGTATTTCTTGGGTACGACTATTTGTGTTTTCTTCTGATCATTTTCCTTGAATTCTCGAGTCAGTACTCCATTCTTCCATCTATATATAGCTTTTGTACGCTTGTCATCTTGTTTCATTTCCACAGACCCATCCGCTGCATCTCTGCATTTCTTCAACGATTCATCTTCCTTCTGTGCTTGTTTTAGTTGTTCTGGTGTGACGTCAACTATTTTCGTTTCTGAAATTTTCAGCTCTTTTTGACTCCGTTTTGTTGCTGCACTTAGTGTTTCTATTTCTGCGCATAATTCCTTTGCTTTGATTTCTTCTAGTTG
Organism: Oncomelania hupensis; assembly: GCA_036898135.1. NCBI lineage: Eukaryota > Metazoa > Mollusca > Gastropoda > Littorinimorpha > Pomatiopsidae > Oncomelania > Oncomelania hupensis. Next base: position 8,745,448 of record CM072511.1, on the reverse strand, counting down.
CTTTGACTGCCTTGTCTCTGTCGCATTTGTTTCCCTTGTTGCACAGGTTCCCATTATAGGATACACTGGAATGACGTTTAACTGCTCTTTGTTCAGGAATCTTGCGTTTCCTATTAGCACTGGCATTGCTGGTCTAGGCATGACCAATACTTCTGCGTTTCCCTCGAAAAATGGTGTCCGCATAAATACCTTGGCAACCGGTACTTGTTTGACGTCGCACGACGCAAATGTTACGGATCTTATTTCGCCCGTATATTTGTCTTTGGGTACCAATTCCGTATCCACAACGCTAATCGTAGCTCCCGTGTCTCTGAGTGCTAACACTTCTTTACCTTCTATTTCCACTTGGCATAGTGGTTGATAATCTATCTTTCTGCATTTATCGCATAATGCCATTTTGTGATCATCTTCAATCTTGTCCTCAAAATATGGTATTCCTACTCTCAATGCGTGATGATCTATTCTCTCGTGATGCTGACGATGCGTGTCCGCGCTACTGCAATTCAATGCAGGTGCTGCTTCGCATGGTGAATGGACATACATCACATTTTGTTTCCTGTTTGGGCATGCTGCCACCTTGTGAGGTCCTCCACAGTTGTAACATTCCAGCTTGAATGACACTCTATTTCTAAATGGTGGATGTTCGTTTCTGCTCGTCGGCTTGTTGTCGCGTGATCCCTGTTGGTTGTTATCTCTCCTGGGTGATGAACTCCTACTGTCTCTGAATCTGAGTCTGTCTCTGCTGCTATCGACGTGCATACTACGAGTCTCATGTCCTCTACTTCTTCTGGATATCTCATACGTTTCTGCTGCCTCAGCGGCTGCGTCTACTGTAGCTGGTCTCCGATCACGTACGAATGTAGCTTGCTCCCTTGGCAACGCATCTACAAACGTGTCCACTGCCAACAATTCTACTACGCTGTCGAAGTCCTTGGTTTTTCCTGAGAGTTCAATCCATCGGGTTATCCATTGAGTAATCCGATTCATTAGTTCTCTGGCTGTTTCATCATTCTTCTTCTTGGCGTTCTTCAACTTTTCTCTGTACTCTTCCGACGTCAGTCGAAACTTTTTCAGCAACTCATTGCGGATTTGTTGGAAATCTTCAAAATCCAAGTGTTGCATGTGCGTAATAGCCTCTGCTGCTTTCCCTTTCAGCAATGCAATTAAATGTAGTCCCCATTCGTCTTCTGGAATGTGGTCTGCACTCATGACTCTCTCGAACTTCCATAGATATATTTCCAAATCTTCCCCGTCTTCGTAAAATGGTAGCTTGATCTTAATCCTGTGTCGCCCCTGCGCATTATTATTTCTGTTCCATCTCCCCTCATCATTTGGGTTTGCTGCTTGAATTTCTAGTTCCTTCAAATGTGCTTGTCTCTCGGCTTCCCGTTCTTGCCGTGCTGCCTCTCGTTCGCGTTCTTGCCTTGCTGCTTCTCGCTCTTGTTGCGCTGCTTCTCGTTCGCGCTCTTGTTGTTTTTCTTGTTGCGCCACTGTTGACCAATGTTTTTTCTCTTCTAACACGTATGCGGTCAAGTCTTTCCCTGTTAAACCTAGCAGCTCTCCTTCTTCTTTCCATTTCTGCATCTTGGCTTTCATGTCTGGTTCTTGCGCCATTTCTGTTTGGCTTCTGGTTTCAGGCATGGTGTCTCAATTTATCGCAGCTTCTCTAATTCGCAAAAAGCGAATATAAAGTCTCTCACTAGTCTATCGCGTATATGTCCGGATTTACATATACGTTTTCTACGATGACGCTAACTGGTGACTGAGATAAAGTCTATCGCGCTACTCAGTCTATGTCTCTACAGATTATCTGAAGAATAGAATTTTGCTAATCTAAATCTATACTTTCATCGACAACCGCGCAATCGCCCGATCGTCACCGACGCCAACAACCAAATACAAAACAATGCTCGACTAAAAGAAAGGGACGAATCTAGCGATCGCAAAAATTTCGGAGCTGAATACCTCCCGATGTTTCACAACGCCCTCCAACCGCCCACAGGTAAATTTAACTATTCTGAGTGTTCCTTTGACGTGACAGAAAACACAATGGTGGAGAGTTTAGACTGCTCTAAATATTTCTCCCGTAAGTGGCCTTGGCCGATACCGCTACCGTTATACTTAATGGTTAGACCAACACTTACTTGCCACTGTGGTTGGATACAACTATCCGTGATACGAATCCCTAGGATATATTTTATTTGTCTTCACAATTGATAAATATCCGTGGCTCGAATCCCTAAGAAGTTTTCTCAGATTGTGGTTACCAATGGTGGTTACAACCTGAAACGTTTCCACGGGATGGGATCTCCGGACGAAGCCCCCAAAATGTTGTCCCGCCAGGGAGGAATAAAGGATTCTGACCACTCAGAGATAGTTAGATTTTTTTCTGATTTCGTTGTTTATATTGATTTTCCTTCTTTCAGTCAGACAATATTTACGTTACACAACAATACATTACATCACCCATAACTCTACATACATATTTCATGCAACATCACATATTCCATCACTCATAACTCTACATACGTATTTCATGCAACATCATATATACATAATTAATGCGGAAGTCATGCATCCACAAAAGTTTTTCAATTTAGAATGTTTATACTAGTTGATGCCTCTCTTCCTTGCACTGACGACGATCACTGTTTTTCTCTTTGTACGAAAATGAAAGTTTCACGTCGATCGTCGTCTGCTATATCTATCATAATCGCTTCCCTACCTTGATTGTTGATCATATTGTTTCTTGGTTTACACTAACTTGTCATCTCCACTTGCGCACTGTCGTCTCTGTCCTAGTCCTCACACTTTAGTCCTGTATCGTCTGTTGATTTCACCTCTCACTCTCGAAACAGTCCATTTCTAGCATCCTCCATATTCCGTACTCGATGCGGAAGAACCCAGAAAAAACATCCAAATGATGTGTGATATGAATTTAGACTATTCGTGCCACTGTGTCCAGATGCCCTTGTCGGTAACTGCCACAATCACAATGGTCACTGGTCGTCACTTCCCCCAGTAGACACGGTTTTCTCCATACTCCTCAGCTATGAGAGAGCTGCACATGAACTCTTCTCATAACTTAGATATCTCTCCTCCGAAATATCTTTCCGCAGGCACCCTGCTGCTGAGTATGTTCCTCCAAGCCGCTGTCCACTCCCGAGATCAAAAATCTCCTCACGTTGTCTCAACGCTTTTGTTTACCACCCTTCTGCTCATGCGCGACCCACGTCAATTTTCAGACTTCACGCCATGCGCTCATATCGTCACTTGATGACGCATACTCCATATCTTATTTCCGTCTGCATTGATTAGTAGGCCTACGTCGAGAGAATGCATAATGAAATGTGACAGCAGGTTTTGCTTAAATAACTGTTGTATGCCATTTGACTCTTGTTTTATTCTATTATTGATTGCGAATTTGATTGTCTTTGCATTGTTGTTATTGACTTGCAATATTGCTAGTGTTTTGGTATTCCACGTGATTCAGAGGTTGTTCATAGACACTTTTGACAATGTCGGACCCAGTGGCCTTGAGATTGCGTTTCAAGGAATTAGGGGAAGCTTTACACTTAGCAGGGGGAGACCTAATTGCGTATATCAATTCAGAGGTAGAGAAACAGGAGGCTAAAGCAGAGAGAGCAGCAGAGAGAGAGGCGAAGAAACTCGAAGCGGCAGAGAGAGCTGCAGAGAGAGAACAGAAAAAAGCAGAATTAGAGGCAGAGAGAGAGGCCAAGAAATTAGAAGCAGAGCAAAAGAAATTAGCATTAGAAGCACAGCAAAAGAAAGCAGAGTTAGAAGCAGCAAGAGAACAGAAGAAACTAGAATTAGAAGTAGAACAGAAGAAGGCAGCATTAGCAGCAGAGAGAGAAGCAGAAGTTAGGAAATGGGAGTATGAGCGGGCAGAAAAAGAAAAAGAAAGGGCAGAAAAGGAAAAAGACAGACAGCATGAGTTAGAGCTGAGGAGATTAGGATCAGGAGCTTCAAGTTCTTCCTCAACCCCTCCCCACTCAGATCAGCTAGAGGTAGCATCCAACCCTGTACAAGGAATGTCATTTCCACTGGGAACATTCAATGAGAGAGAGGAAGGTCTAGATCTCTATCTGACTAGGTTTGAGCGTCTAGCAACAGAGTACAAACTAGATCCCACTCGCTGGTCTTTCAAGCTTAGTCAAGGGCTTAGAGGAAAGGCTTATGACATCTACAGTAAGCTACCGACTGACAGAGTGACTGACTATCACAAAGTAAAAGAGGCACTCCTAACGGGATTCGAACTAACAGGAGAATGCTACCGGCAAAAATTCCGCACCAATCGGAGAGTGAAAGGAGAGAGCTATGCGCAGTTCGCGGATCGGTTGTTCACAACGCTGGATAAGTGGATTAGCCAGTCAGCCACGGCTAAGACGTATGATGGACTGACAGAACTGTTAGTATGGGAACAGCTACGGGAAACCATGACCCCCGAGCTGAGGACATTCTCAGTAGAGCAGGGCGCGGAAAGACTAGAAGATCTGGTCAAGGTCGCAGATAGGTACGTGGCCGCACACGGAGAAGCCAAGAGCTTCAGGCGAGACCTAAAGCCTAACGGGAAAGAGGCACAGAAACGAAGCCCTAACCGAGAAGAGCGCACCGCGAATAAGCCGAATAACCCCAGACCTGGGCAAAATAAAGGACCCAACACGGAATTCGGGAAAAGAGGTCCTGCAGAACAGAGACGGTATTGTTCGTTCTGCAACAGAAACAATCACTCCACCGCAGAATGTTTCAAGTTGGCCGCACAACGTAGGGAAGAGCGCGAAAGCCGGCCAGCGCACTGAGTTCTAACTCAAAGCAGCGGTAACAAGCCACACACGATCGGAGATCACCCATCGGTGACAGACACGGTCAAGGTCAACGGAAAAGAAGCGAACTGTCTGTATGACACAGGTCTATCATACGACGCGATAGTTAGCGAATCTCTGGTATCGCGCGCGGACTTGACAGACAAGACAGTCGAACTACAAGGAGCAGACTTGACGAAACCGACGACTACTTGCCCAATAGCTTGGATCGAAGTAGAGAGTAGGTACGTCACAGGACGAATCCAAGCAGCTGTTTTACAGAAACCCCTGTATGATCTAGTGCTAGGTTGTAGGTATGTGTTCTTAGGCACGCCCCCAAAAACTGTAGAGATAGCTGCAGTGCAAACCAGGGCCCAAGCTAAAACCCAACCACCCCAGCCCGAGTTCGCTCCGAATCCAGGACTCGAAGAGATCAAAACAGCACAGAAAGAAGACACCTCAGGGCTAGAAATTAACTTTTTCTTTGGGGGCCACCGGGCCCCTTGATTGAAAAATTTGAGGGCCCACAAGCAACTTTCGGGGCCCAACTTGAAAAACAATGCAAACAAAAAACACAAGAATTATTGACAATATAATAAGTAGAAAGTACAATTTGTCTCATAATCTAAAATAAAAACAATTGAATTTCCAGTTTTGCTGAGTGATATCATTTTTTTTTGCCTTTTCTTTCACTTTCAAACATTACCAACAAAAAAGGGGAAACACACACACACACACACACATTGTAAAAACGACATTGTGATGACTGTTGTGAAAAAAACAGGGATTATTTTGACACACTTTTCATTTCCGTGACATTATTTTGACATTTTCAAATTTTTGAACCTATCCCTAACCCTAACCCTAACCCTAACCCTAACCCCTAACCCAAACCCTAACCCTAACCCTTAACCTAACCATAGGCCTAAAACAGCTCTAACTCAGCAGGGAACTATTTTGACGTCAAAATAGGGCGCCCTTCAAAAAAAGTCAAAAGAAACCATGTGGAGTTCCATGAGTGTGTCACTGTAACGTCGTTTCTACATGCCCACACACACACACACACACACACACACACACACACACACACACACACATTCAGTGACACACATATTCCAGTGACTAGTGAGCCTGAAATGACCATTAAACAAAATAGAAAAAAAATCAAGTGGGTCTCTTGTATAATACTTTTCAGTTTTGTGACTGAGTATTGCACAATACACATCATTAAATTTTTAATATGAGTAACCTAACAAAAAATCTTATCTCAATGCACAAAAGTTCAAAACAAAACCATGAAAGAGAACTAAACTTAACAGTACTCTTCCTCGTTCACTTCAAGGCCAAGCCATGGAAATCTTTTTTTCCACCCTTCATTGTAGTTCCTTGATCTTTTTTTCCTCTTCATACTTCTTTTTTCTCTCTTTTTCTTGTTCTTTCCTTTCGTCGACGTTTTCTTCTGGCGTCTTTCGCTTCCCAAAAATTGGAAAATACGCCATCGCCGATTGTTTTAGCAACTGTATGGCGACGATATGTAGCCATACTTTCGTACTTGCAAAGATGGACATTTTGCGCTTATGTTGTGCCATAGCCTTTTGTTTATTATATTAAAAAGATATTGAAGTGTATATTAAACTTTTGAGTGCAAAATTAAAGGGTTTTTGCTTCTTTTCTGTTTTGTTTTTTTTCTGTCCAAAGTTAGGGCACCGGTGTGGGTTGCTTCCCTTGGCCCAAATACGAAACTGCCGAGTAGAGCTAGCTGTAGCAGACGAATTATTTTGCGGGCCAAGCGGGCCCTTCGTTTTTCAATTTTCCGAGCCCGAAATCAACTTTGCGGGTTTTTGGCCCCGGGCCCCCGCTAATTTCGAGCCCTGCACCTCGATAGCGAAGTGCTTCCAGAAGCTACCCAAGGCGCACACACCCCCGCACAAGGGAGACTTCTACATGGAAGAGGGAATTCTTCATCGACAAGGAGATGGAGATCACACCCAACTAGTACTACCAGCCACCCTTCGAGCCCAAGTACTAGAGTTAGGCCACAGCATGCCACTCAGCGGACACATGGGAATTGGAGCCACAGTGCAGAGAATCAGCGCACACTACTATTGGCCAGGAATCACGGAGGATGTCAAGCGCTACGTGAAATCTTGCCACCAATGTCAACGATATTCCCCGCGACATCACACCGTACCAGTTACCTTAGGACCATCGGTAGTAGTCGGCGTGCCATTCCAGCAAGTCTCAGTAGACATAGTAGGACCACTGCCCATGACCAAGAAGCGGAACAGATTTCTACTCACACTCGTCGACGCATGTACGATGTGGTGCGAAGCAGTCCCGTTGCCAGCGATAGACACCAAGAAGATTGCAGATGCACTCATCGCCATCTTTACCAGAGTCGGATTCCCGGACAGCATTAGAACGGACAACGGATCTCAGTTCACCGGCCGCCTGATGCAAGACGTGTTCGAGTTGATACAAGTTCATCACATTCGCACACCACCATACCACCCCGCCAGCAACGGACAAGTAGAAAGACTGAATGGAACCCTTCTCACCATACTCAGGAAAGTCGCCGACGACAATCCAGAAGCGTGGGACACCTACGTGAATGCGGCACTGTTCGCATATAGAGAAACGCCCCATGCAGCCACAGGCTACACCCCGTCAACATTGCTATTCGGCAGACCACTAGCAGGACCGCTAGAAGCCCTACGCAGAAGTTGGACGGAAGCCAAGAGAGACGACACACCAAGAGGTGCCACCAAGTACGTCGCAGACCTGCAGGAAACCCTCAAAGCAACGTGGAAGAAAGCTGGTGAAGCACTGAAGAAGGCAAGAGCCCGTCAGGCGAAGTACTACAACCGCCACGCGAAGGACAGAGAACTGCAAGTCGGCGATCAAGTGCTACTCTTACTTCCAAGTGGAACCAACAAGCTGGACATCGCTTGGAGAGGACCGTACCGGGTGACTGCCAAGAAATCCAAGACAGTCTACCAAGTAGAGGTGAACGGGAGAGCCCGATACCACCACATCAATCTCCTCAAGAAATACACGGACCGACCAGCGACCCCCAGCACGCACAACTTGCTAGCCATCGCCATCGCGGAAGAAGGAGAAAGCATGGAGACCAATGCAGTAGAGTATCCCCTGCACTCCAAAGAAACCTACAAAGACGTGATACTCAACGGAGACCTAGCCGCTAAACAGCAACAGCAAGTACGACAGGTCATTCGACAACATCAGACTGTGCTAACAGACCGACCAGGGAGGACAGACCTCGTCGAAGTAACCTTAACGGTGACCGACCCAACACCCGTCCGCCAGAAGCTCTACCCGATGCCACTGTCTCAGCAGCGAGCCATCAAGGAAGAGATAGACACATTCCCGGGAGCCGGAATCATCTCAGAGTCTACTTCACCCTACAGCGCAGGCACGGTATTGTTGCGAAAACCCAACGGAGAGCATCGACTGTGCATCGACTTCAGACTGTTGAATGCCGTAACGCAGTTCCAGCCAGAGCCACTCCCGGACCAGACAGACCTATTTGCCAAGCTACAGCGAGCGAAGTACTTCTCACGCATCGACCTCAGCAAAGGATACTACCAGATACCAGTGCAACCGCAAGTCCGAAAGTACCTAGCGTTTAGCACTATGGAAGGACACTTCGAGTTCAATGTACTTCCATTCGGACTCCACAACGCACCCAGCATCTCCAGCGCAATGATGCGGAAACTCCTGGCACCCCTGAGCAGCGAGCACCTACATTCGTTTATGGACGACATCCTCATCGCTACACCTACGTGGGAGGAACATGTCACGCTCCTACAACAACTACTCGCCCGCCTCAGAGACACGGGATTGACGGCAAGACCCACCAAATGTCAGATTGGATTCACAGAACTAGAATTTCTGGGACACACCATCAGTCAAGGAAGCCTGCGACCGGTAGAAAAGACCGTGAAACGCCTACTCGACGCTCCTAGGCCCAAGACCAAAAAGGAAGTACAGTCGTTTCTAGGACTCTGCGGCTTCTACCAGAAGTTCATCCCCAACTACAACAGCATCGCCGTACCACTGACAAATGGAACCCGGAAAATCGCCCCGGACAAAGTAGTTTGGACAGCCGAATGCGAGACAGCATTCCAAACACTCAAGGACAGAATGACATCGGCGCCAGTACTCCACCTACCCGATTTGACTCAGCCATTCGTTCTTCGCACCGACGCAAGCGACTTAGGCCTCGGAGCAGTACTGCTACAGCGCGACCCCAAGAATGCAGAGACGCTATTCCCTGTCGCCTACGCCAGCAGGAAATTGAGACCCGCCGAGACCCACTACGCCACGTCGGAGAAAGAATGTCTTGGACTAGTCTGGGCCATACAGAAATTCCAACTCTACCTGTATGGGACCCACTTCACAGTTCAGGTGGACCACCAACCACTATCGTTCCTGGCAGCCTCCAAGTCTTTGAACTCTCGCCTGATGAGATGGGCACTCACTCTTCAGGCATACTCATTCCAGATCGAGTACATCCCCGGCAAAGAGAACCACGGAGCCGACTACCTCAGTCGCCATCTCGTGGAGGACACAGCAGCTGTCGCCCACCCAACACAACTAAGGGCCACAGCACCAGAATTCGTCCCCGCCCAATAAAACCCTGTCACTAGTGTCCATAGCTACCTGGCACAGCATTGCAGCTCAGGTAGAGCAACTTAATTAGTTTGTAAATAGGACCCTAGGATAGTGCAGTGTTAAACTAGGATCTGTAGTAGAAAAAGGTCGAATCCAGTAGTCATCGCCTTTTTTCAGTTGAGGGAGCCTGTCATGAACTGGCTAGTTTTAACTCTGCTCATTGACTATTTAGCATGTGTAGTCATTGTACCCTTAGAGAGTCAGTATAGTACACAGCAGCAATTAACGTACACACCGCGAGCCCGACCCACGCTGCGTAGTTAATCAACACTGTGTGCGAGAGTCGTAAACATTTTACCCAATGAGAGCTTAGGCAAAGCGGTTCGAGCCAGTTTGACTGGGTCCGAGCCTAACACAGCTTTGGTCAGTTGGGAGGAATACACCGAAGTGTTAACAGCTAGAAAGCTAGCAGAGAAATCTCTCCACACTTAGACCAGGAAGCAGGACTTAGAATCTTAGAATTCTATCAAGTCACTACGGGCCTGAACTTGTCAAACAGGTAAATGAACACCCTTCTGTTTCATCGTGATATATTTGTATTATTGTTGAAATTATGTTTGAAGAATTTGCTATGCATAAATGTGAATTGTTAATCCGAATTTGCGTGACCACGTGGAAGAGCCTACCACGAGGCGAAACACGACCGGTTGCGCCGCCATGTTGCATACCATACGGAACCACTGTTGTTTAACTTATATGTATGTTTGCAGACCAGTGGCTGTACCACTGAAGGTTTATATTATTATTAATTCTGTATGTGTATAGTTAGACATGATTGATATTTATGTATGTATAGGAATTTAGAGTGAGATTACAGCGGACCCCGGAAGTAGCAGAATGTTCGTCGCTTATGTATAGAGATGTGGAGCTATCACTGAGGGCTACTTGGCTTTCAGTGAGACGCTCTGCACAAACCGATTATTCAGGGTTGTGCAGAAGTTCGTCTCTTATATTACAGACGAGCAGGCGAGCTATCCCGAGCTATCCCGAGCTATCCTGTGAACCCCACTCCACAGAAACGACTAGTTGGTTGAGGAGACTCTACCGCACAAGTCGGAAAGAGCTACCTTGAAAAACACCCTATCAGACCCCACAGCGTGGCAAGGGAACCCAACTACACAACGACAAAGGTGGACCAGAAGCTACCTCACAGAAGGACTTCGCACGCACCATCTAGCAGTTAAGTGAACACGCCAAGGTGCACTTAAACTGATCAAAACGGACCACAGTAGTCCAACTCTTCAGAAACTGTAAAACGGACCACAGTAGTCCAAATCTACATGAAATATAATAGCAAGTGCCCGAGGAAGATATAACAGCTGCCTAGACTATCAGCGATCGAACTATTAGCAGTAACTGAGACTTTTTAAGTTAGATTAGTACTTAGAGAATCTTGTATAGAGTAGAAGAAATAAATGTGTGATTTTAACTGTTATCAAGTGGCTGGACTACATATGATTCATAGCCGTGTGAAAGCTAGTGTGACAGTAATCTTTTACCATTTGTCTATCTATTTCTGTACCCCAACCTTAACACAGAACGAGCTAAACAAATAAATTTATTAAAGTAATTCATAGGGTGACTTACTAGCAGTTCCCACCGAATAAACGTGAGGGTCCATAATTCCATTGTGCAGAGCCCATAAACCCCACGTGACACCTACATGCTCAGTGAAAGGATGCAAAAAACAATCGTAGAGGCCTGTATTTGTGGCGACTTCGGAGGTGCGTCGATCATCGACCGAAAGTGAAACAGGACCTGAAGACTCTTGTAGTTTTCCATAGCTTCGCCGTCGCAACCTTCACTAAACACGAAGTAGTTGATTATGTTAGGCGAGCGTTGTGGCCAAGTGGGCTAAGGCGGGACTAACTTGCCTTGTCCACAAGCCAGAAACCAATGGCGCCTGACAGGTGTGGGTTCGAGCCAGCATCTGGGCATTATGTTTTTCCGAATATTTTTCAAAAATTCACAAATAATATTAGGTAGGTAGGGTTTAGGCGCGCCACTGGCGATAGAAAGGGATAATAAACTGCAGCAAAAAAAAAATGTGAGGGTACGATACTGGTGGCCAGTAACACATGTTATTATTCTTGAATATTTGGAAATAACTCACTAAAACACGCGGAGAAAGAAACCGGAAGTATGTTTCATTGAGGGGATTCCCGTTGGTGCATAGGATAGCAGAAAAGTGTGAATCGGGTCAAAGAGCGAATGTGGTGCAGGTATTTGGGATCAAAAACAAGTAAGTGTAGATCAAAATATCCACGTCTGATTCTGTTACATCCTTTTCACCTTGTTGCGGCGTAAATATAATATAATAATAATAATAATAATATAATATAATATTATTAGGTCTATTTTTCAACCTTATTTTTACGGAGACGTTGCTACAAATAACGTGCGGTAATGGCATCTCCACCTCTATTTCCGTTCAGAGGAAGAAAAAGAAGGAGAGCAAGGAGAAAAGGGAAAAGAAAGAAGAAGAGAAGAATGAAAAGGAGAAGGAGCAGAAGGAGAAGGAGAAGAAGAAGGAGGAAAGGAAAAAGACCAAGAAGGGGGAGAAGGAAAAGGAGAAGAAAGAGAAGAGAAGGAGGAGAAGGAGGAGAAGGAGGAGAAGAAATAAGAGGAAGAGAAGAAGGAAAAGAAGAAGAAGGAGGAGGAGGAAAAGGAAAAAGAAAAAGGAGGAGAACAAAGAAAAGGAGAAGGAGAATAAGAAGAAGGAAAAGGAGAAGAAGGAGGAGGAGAAGAAGAAGAAGCTGGGGAAAGAAGGAGAGTAGTAGTAGTTGTAGTCGTTGTTGTTGTGTTTTGTTTTGTTTTGCCTTGTTTGTGTGCTGGATTGTTCGTTCGTGTGAATGAATTAGGCGGAGCAACAAAGCGGATTCCTTGTGCAGTGTCACTTGCTGGAATAAATTATGTATTCTGTATTCAGGTGTACAATTAGTGACATCACGAATGAAAAGTAGCGACTGTTTGAAATGTTAGAAAGAGAGAGAGAGAGAGAGAGAGAGAGAGAGAGAGAGAGAGAGAGAGAGAGAGAGAGACAGACAGACAGACAGACAGACAGACAGACAGAGATGAGTTGGTTTCAGGGAAAGCCGAGAGAGAAGAAGAGAACCACACAAACAGCGAAGGAGAAAGACTGACAAACAGCCAAAGAAATCCTATGTTTGAAAACGCGGACAAACGCTAATGGTTCTCCTACAGGGGTCTGGTAAGGAAATGCCACAGACAGATTCGAACCTTCAACTGGCGCAGGTGTTCTTGAAACTTGTTTGCAAGTCCACACCAGACTAACTGTACATAGGGGGTAAGAAGACGGTGGATGGAGGAGAGAGATGGAGGGTAGGGGGGGGGGGGAAGGGAAGATTAAAACGCAATACTCAGACAGTGGAACTCGTTGAAAAGGCGGATGACTTGCCGAATGAACAAGGTAAATGGACGCGAAACGGAAACGGGTTTCAGTTGCATTTAGATCCGATTTATTCGTGGAGCGGAAAGTTCCCTTATCTTAAGGTGACCATTGAGACAAAAATAAAAGTTTTATTTCTGTAGTATATTTTATTGCAAAATAAAGTTATATTTCTTTAATATGTTTTAAATCTATAAATAAAAGTTTTATTTGCGTAATATATTTTATTTACAAATAGTTTTATTTCTTGATTATATTTTATTTTGTTGTTGATCCACTTGTGTGTGTGTCTATGTGTGCGTGCGTGCGCGCGGGTTTGTGTGTTCGTGTGTGTGTGTGTGTGTGTGTGTGTGTGTGTGTGTGTGTGAGAACGTGGACTGCGAAGATGAAACATAAGTCTACAGGCTTTAGCGTGCAGATAATTATCATTTATGTAAGTTTTGTTTTGTCAGAGTCAGTTGGCAGTGAAGACTGTATATTTCTGTGAACTTGTTTGTTTGGTTGCTTGCTTGTATGTTGTTGTTGTTGCTGTTACAAGGCAGTACTCTAATGTTTACGTTTTAAATATTACACAGATAACACTTTTTGTTTGCATGGATTTTCGAGGAGAGGGGAGTTAGAGAGAGAAGAGAGAGAGAGAGAGAGAGAGAGAGAGAGAGAGAGAGAGAGAGAGAGAGAGAGAGAGATTTTACATTTTGACATTTGGACATCGTCCTTTTACTTCCCCAAAAAATATTACCTACATACAGTTCACACAATCTTCGGGCCACCAGCCCATAAAAATGTAGAGTTGCGGGTCACGTGTTTCAGAAACATTGCATAGTTCTGTAAAGTGAATATAATTTTATTTGAATTTATGAGGAAGTAACATGCTCGTAGAATTCTGTTCGTAATTTTAGGGCATGGAACATAAACAAACAATTTCTAATAGATGAAATTTTGTTCCGTATTTTATTAGATTTACACATGATTGAACATGGAAAGTTATATACTTAGCTCCTAAATCATTGTATAATGTACATGCAGTTAGGAAATGATCTTCGTCTTGTGGTACTTTGCAACATTTACACATAATATCTCCTGTTGTATCAAAAGTCAGTCTAAAAAAAATGAAGCTCTCACAGGCAAAACACCAAGCCGTAGCTTAATCAGACAGTCTCTAAAACATTTTACATGAACGCTTTCAAAGTACGCTTCTGTTTCAAAATCATTCTTGAACGTTCGATATTGTTGGTACGTGTCTTTTATCAAAACTGAACTGTCCCATTCCTGGATATAAACATCTTTCATCCTTAATAAAGGTGTTTTGACTACCCACTCCTTGCTGGAGAGAGAGAGAGAGAGAGAGAGGGAGAGAGAGAGAGAGAGAGGGAGAGAGAGAGAGATGATCGTCTTGTTTGTCGCCATACCCACATCTGATCAAACTAACCACAAGCTGATGCTTCAGGTATAAACTTAGAGTGTAAAGAAGGATGCTCTTTACTTAATAAAATTAAGACGCTGCATTACATTAACGTCTTCTAACATTATACATGCTGTGGAAAGCTTCTCTCAGGCATGGACTATACCTCATATATTAAAAAACTCGGTCATTGATGTTGTGCCTTATTTTTATGTATTTGTTTTTAAATATGGCAGCTATACCTGTAGTGTATGTATGCGGTATATTGATGTCCTATCCTGTCCTATCCTATCCCGTAACTCGGTGGTCGTAGGGGCACCACAAATGGTTCTTTAACCAGCGTACTCCATCTTTCCCTGTCCTCAGCAACCCTGATTGTTTCGCTCAGTGTCAAACCAGTCCATTCTCGAATGTTGTCCTCCCACCTCTTTTTTCTTTTCCGGTCTCCCTCTTCTTTTACATCCTTGCACTGTGCCTTGCAGGATGGTCTTTGCAAAACCTGATGATCTGGTGACGTGGCCATACCATCGGAGTTTCCGTTTTTCCTTCTATGTTTCTTGTAGTTCCCGAGAAGACATTTTAAAATATTTTGATTTCTAAAACTGTCTCCATGATGTATTGATGTCTACGGAAGCGGTCGCTTATCCCGAGAGCCAGACCGTGCCACGCATGTACATTTATAGAATCGTGGAGATTTCTCTCTTAAAGGGGAACCACTATGATCACTCTTACTCGACAGATCCTTTTTAGCTTTCACAGTGAGTGTTGCCCCCATGAAAAAGCGTACCGAAGATAATAATAATTAAAAAAATGACTTTCGAAAGCATATTTATTTTTAAACGAATAAATTCCATATTTTTTGTGCCTATTAATAGCAACAGACATTGGCTAGCCAGCCCACATTCTGGAGCTAAAAATAGCATCTACCAAAGCCGGTAAGAGACAGAACCCGTAGAAACAATGGCTCGTAAGGTGTTTTCCTTTTAGGTTGATAAAACAGACCCTACCCTAACCCCATACACCAAAGACCAGAAATAGAGTCTAAGGTCTCACTGTTGTACCGGTACACTACATGACATGGTTATTGCTTTAGGTCCAGCGGACTCCCCCGAGCCAAATCAGGACCAAGGGTTGTACCGTTACCGTAAAAACGTAAAAAAAACCAACTCCCTGTCAGAATGGAAATTGACAAAAAAAAATGTAGCAGTCTGTTTGAGCAAGGAAAGCCTATCTTATCATCTGTTAATATAAAAACAAGACCAATTTCTAGGGTAACTCCGTTTTCCCCAAAAGTTTTTTTTATAGCCTTTCGAATTGGGACCTTTAAAATTATTTGGATTTTGGCTTTGGCGGTGGGGAGTGGATGGGGAGTGGGAGGGACGGAGGGAGGGGGATCCGTGAGGAGGAGGAGGAGGAGAGGGGTGGGTGTGTGAATGGGATGATATACGTCACCCGGAATTCGAGTTACCTTGTTAAGATTAAGCCCCAAAATAACCTCTATCAGAAGTACGGTTTTGAGGAAAATGGAAACATTCAGTTTGATTGGCGGGGTCCAGATTTTACTTGCGTTTATGACTTAATGTTTTATTCTACACTGACGGTGTGGTGTGAATGTTATTGTCCATAATTGTTGAACACTGCGACATAATTACCCTGGGGCATTTGTTGGGACAATGGTGATTCTAATTGTCACACTGATTGATTTCGGCTAAGTATAGCACTGCTGCAGAAGCGTGTACAGTAGGCACAGATGTTTGTTTACATAAATAAGGAAAATACGCCTATTATTTACAGCTTAGCGGTCTGTTGGAACTATACGATTAATAATAATATTATACCTATTAATATTGTACCACTTTTAATGTGACGATGCACTTTTCCAAGTACACTCATTGTCCTCACACACACACACACACACACACACACACACACACGCACACCCACACATACACACACTCACATAAACATGCAAACACGCACGCAAACACATGCACACATACATACACACACACTTACACATCTCCAATATCTTGGCTGTATAAATGTAACGCACACCGATGATTGATGAAAATCAGAATGAAACTCCCATAATTTGATGGATTTGATCTTAAGATTGTTTATTTGTTTATTTGTGCTCTCGCTCTCCTGTGTCAAACCCACGTCCAAGCTACGGAAGAGAGAGAGAGAGAGAAAGAGAGAGAGAGAGACAGAGACTGTGACAGAGACAGAGAGAGACACAGAGAGAGGTTGTATGTGTGTATTCGTGTGTGTGTGTGTGTGTGTCTCTCTCTCTCTCTCTCTCTCTCTCTCTCTCTCTCTCTCAGAGCTGCATGAGCTTCCTTCACAACGATAGAATGGTACCCAAAGTCCTAGTAGGCCTAGTGGCCTACTGGCCGAGCAGCACAATACAACCAAAGGCGCCCGTAGCTGAAAGTGAGCGATGCCGAAACCTAAACATAATAATAATAATAATAATAATAATAATAATAATAATAATAATAATAATAATAATAATAATAATAATAATAATAATAAAAATAATAATAATAATAATAATAATAATAATAATAATAATAATAATAATAATAATAATACAGGATGCTATATACGCGCCTTTCCCCAAATCAATCAGGCTCAAAGCGCGGCGATCTATACCAACATACACGCTCACCTGTCTCATCCACCCTCACACACACACACACCAAATACACATCCATCACTCAATAAGGTGGTGTAAAGGCAGGGAGATCGCAATTAGAAGACGGAAAGAAAATCGAATTTTTTATTTTTGAAATTTGTATATTGACTGCGTCCTGTACCATTATTGAAGGGAGGGAGGAAACCGGAGTGCCCGGAGAAAACCCTCGGTGACCTCAATAGTCTCGTACCTAAGTCACATACGTTCGCCCCTTGCGGGAATCGAACCCGCGACCTTCGGCATAGGAAACCGGCGACTTATCCACTGCGCCACGAGTGCCACAAAGCCAGTACAAAGAGAGCCAGCCGCTCTCGCATTACACGGGAGCCTATGAATACAGCCCATCGCTAGTACCCCCAAGGAGGAAGTGGTGTGTCCAAAGCATGGCTCAGTGGTACAAGGCGCAAGTCTTATTAAAGTAGGTCTTGGGAATTATGTTTGGTTGCAATCCGCCTGCACGAATCTTGGTTGGAAGCACCCCTGGTGAGAAAAGCTCTTTCTACTGTTAAGAGCCCGCGTTTTTACAGAATCATCTTGGTTTTTAATTAGTCAAATCCAGAATGTTCCTCCTTTCACCCTCCCCTTACCTCCCACACCCCCACCACCTGCTGTTTTATCAGACAAAGGAAGATTTTAGTTAGATAGTTCGTTATTCATTGCTTACAGGGTCCAGCGGACTGCAATGAGCCGAATCAGGACCACAAAATCAAGACCACAACTTGGCTGAAAGAGGACTCACCCCTGATCCGCATAAAAGATCTGCTGAAACAACCCCAGTGGTAGCACTGAAGGCACTCTGTACAATAAAGGCATCCCACGCAGTGGACGCTGAGGCTATTCTCGTCTGATTTAGGAATAAGGCACGTGTCGCATCCATAATAATAATAATAATACTAATAATACTAATAATACTAATAATAATAATAATAATAATAATAATAATATAATAATAATAATAATAATAATAATAATAATAATAATAATAATAATAATAATAATAATAATAATAATAATAATAATAATAATAATAATAATAATAATAATTATTATTATTATTATTATAAATATTATTATGAAGAAGTTAGCGCTCACAAAAGCTTAATCTTTTTTTCAGTTTGCGCCGCGATACCTGTGGTGATGGATAGCAGGAAGTGGAAGTGACAAGGTCAAAGTGTCACGAAGGTCAAATAATTATATTACTATACAAATTAAGCATAATGAACGCATGGTTTAAAAAAAAAAGAATTCTCAGGCAGGCTTGAAGGAGATTACTTATATATCTTGCTGTCCATGTCTTCTCGGAAATTCCTGTACGTTCCGCTCATGCGCGTCTAACGATGTTAAAGTTCTGTGAGGTTATGATCCTTAATGGAAAAAAAAAACCACACACCACATCTTAATGTCGTTTCTGAGTTATCGCTATAAACATCTCTCTCTCTCTCTCTCTCTCTCTCTCTCTCTCTCTCTCTCTCTCTCTCTCTCTCTCGCTCTCTCTCTCTCTCCGGGACGATCAAAATGACATTCGTTTCGATTGCAGTTCTAAAAAATGAGATCTATCTGCTGAACTTCCGTTAGCCGCGCTGCGCTTGCCCTGATCGGCCTCGGTCTGGAGAGTACGCCGAAGGCGTCGGGGTATTCATGAGTATCGATGATCTGCTTTGATTCATGTGTCTGCTCATATGGCAAGCATGTGGACACATTTCGCATCGCCAGCAGACTCAAGACCTAAATATCTACTGCCCCACTAAGCACGCATTTCTACAGTGGCTATTAGCGGGGAATAAGATCCTAGTCATCACCATCAAGGACACCTTTGGTATGGATGGTGTTGTCTTGTGTAGTGAGATGCTCCACGTCGGTAGAGATGCTCATTACGCCTGCAAGAAGGTGTGTGTGGGGGCAGGGGAGGGGGGAGATGAGAAGTGATCTGTATTCTGTATATTAAAAAAATTATCTTCATTATCATTATCATTATTGAAGAAGAAGAAGAAGAAGAAGGAGGAGGAGGAGGAGGAAGAGGAAGAAGAGGAGATGGAAGAGAAGAAGAAGAAGAAAATGATGATGATGAAGGAAAAGAAGTAGATCGAGAGAGAGAGAGAGAGAGAGAGAGAGAGAGAGAGAGAGAGAGAGAGAGAGACTTGAAACATTTTTTTAATTAGGGATACAGATCTTAGATTAATGAATGATAAAGTCTAATCTTCAAATCTTCCCCTCCCTGAACAAATGTAAACAATAAAGAACCTTAAACATTAACTTGGAAATCATAAAACTAACACACACACATGCACACACGAACACACCACCATCTTCGTCATTAAATTTAAACAGTTTTAGACAACACCATTCTCTCCATTTCTCACCCTTATACTACTACTACTACTACTACTACTACTACTACTACTACTACTACTACTACTACTACTACTACTACTACTACTACTACTACTACTACTAAATAGATATATAAATAAATTATAAAAAATAATTACATAAATGATCAAAATACACCACTTCTATAAATAATTTCGCAGATGCGTACATAGTTTATATTTGCAAGAAAATATTGTGGCGCAATGTTTACACTCATCAGGTAGAGAGTTCCATACAGCAGCTCCATTAAATGATAGACTAGTTTGGTATAAATCAATGCGAGAGAGGTGTAGTTTATAATTATATAGTCTAGGCCCATCTGCTGGATTAATAAAACAATGTAACAGATATGCAGGTGTTTCGCGTTGTGTGATTTTGAACATAAGGATACCAGTATTAAAAATAACTTGTTTTTGAAGTAGTAATACTCGAAGTTCTTTATATTTCTCATTAGTTGTAATGTCTTTATTTATATTATAAGACTTATAGAGTATCTTGACTGCTCTTTTATGAAGACTATCTAGCTGTATAATTTGCGCGTCACTGGCACTGCACCAAATAGTTGATGCATATTTAAAATGAGACATACAGTGGGAATAGAAAAAAAGAATGTTAATGCATCAACCGTAACAAAGTGTCTAAGTTGATTTAGAAGGAAAAGGTTGTTTGCTTTTTTACATATATGGTTAATAAACGACAGCCAGCTAAAATCATAATCGATGATTATGCCTTGCACTTTATGTTCAAGGTTGAAGCCAATTTGGAAAGACAGGACCATCAGTCTACATTCTAAGAGAAGGCTGCTGCGCTCCCTTGTCATCAATCAAGCAATCTTTAATTTAATGTCTGTTCACGCAGTTAGGTGATATTAGACATTTCTCCCTTGTCATCTCCATCTTCCTATACGCTTGCGAAACATGGGCCCTCACAGCAGATCTACAACGAAGAATACAAAGCATGGAGATGAGGTACTACAGAAGACTTCTGGGCACTTCCTATACCCAGCACCTCACCAACAACGAAGTCCGACAGACCATCACACACGCCATTGGACAATATGACGACATGCTCACAGTGGTGAAGAAACGGAAACTCGGATGGTATGGCCACGTCACCAGAACATCAGGCCTTGCAAAATCCATCCTGCAAGGCACAGTGCTAGGAGGCAGAAGAAGAAGGAGACAGAAAAAGAGGTGGGAGGACAACATTCGAGAAT
>CM072511.1:8669835-8717335 GCA_036898135.1 Oncomelania hupensis | reverse complement strand
TGTTTCTTTGTGTTTTTCTTTCTTTTCTGTTTCACCTTTAATCTTATGTGTTAAATTTGCGTGTGTGTGTGTGTGTGTATGTGTGTGAGAGCGCGCGCGTGCGCTTGCACGTGTGTGTGCAATCAGTTTAACAATTTTAAGTCTTTTCGAAGTTTAGTAATATTAGAATACAAATACAATTAACAAGTGTGTGTGTGCGTGCGCGCGTGTGTGTGTGTGTGGTGATGTGTGCGTGCGTGCGCTTGTGTTTATGCGTGTGTCCGTGTGTTTCAGTTTTGTAAGATGTAACAGGTTTAGGATATGGGAACATGTCCCTCGCTTGTTTCCTTTCATGCATGAGGAAGTATCGTCCTCCTCACAAGACAGAAAGCAATGTAATGTCGTTCAGATGAGAGGTTTTTCATGCCTTTTTTCCATGTGCCACCGATATTCCTGTACGGCAGCGCTGCGAGACAAATCTGGTTGAAGCCATTTTATTTGACATCATCATCATCATCATCATCATCATCATCATCATCATCATCATCATCATCATCATCATCATCATCATCATCATCATTTTTGTTTTTGTCCTATGTTCCCATTTATCCCCAAGCGCTTTGATCTTCAGTGATGTAAAAGCGTTATACTAATACTACACTATCATCATCATCATCATCATCATCATCATCATCATCATCATCATCATCATCATCATCATCATCATCATCGTCATCGTCGTCCTAACCATGATGATCATCTTTTTCTTGACCGACTGCCGCGTCTCAGGTCCGCACGAATCCCGTGGGATGCAAGATGAAAGTTCAAAGGCCATGGTCACTGTCCATGTTAGCATTATGGTTGTTCTGGTGGTTCAGTGTTGATTTAGGTCCCTCACCCTCTCCTTTCTACCCCTTGGGGTCATGAGCAATCTTGCCACTGTAGATTGTTCTAACCTATAAAGGGAAAAGTGAAAGCCCCAGTTGAAAACCTGTCTTGACTTTGTAGGCATGACCGATTCACTGCGGCAACAGTACCCCCGTTGGAGTGCCGGGGGTTTCAGTATAAATAGTATCCCCACTTTCTGGAAATTTAGTGCTTTAAATTCCCACTGTCGCTGTCTTCCTCATTTGCTCTTTCCCATTCCTGATCTGTCCTATCACTCTGCTATACTATCTTCTTGTATGTGTTTTGTTGATGATTTATAATGATGTTTGTATTCTATTTTGTTTTTGTAAACGGGGGTTCGAGTAGTTGGGGTAAAGCCTCAGCCGTCCCCTGCGTGGGATGTCTTTATTGTAAAGTGACTGGCCGGTGGAGGGCATTCAATTTTCCCACTAGGGTTGTTTCAGCAGATCTTTTATGCGGAACGGGGGTTGTCCGGTCCTGATTTGGCTCGGAAGAGTCCGCTGGACCTAAAGCAACAATCAATCAATCAATCAATCAATCAATCAAACTCTCCTTTCTGGGATGGTCGTCCCCGTATGCCGTATCGCCAATGATGGGTGTTGGACGTTAAACTCCAATATTCTTCTTCTTGTGTCCTATCCTATCCTATCCTATCCTATCCTATCCTATCCTATCCTATCTTATCCTATCCTGTCCCGTAACTCGGAGGTCGTAGGGGCACCGCAGATGATCGTTTAACCAGCGTACTCCATCTTTCCCTGTCCTCAGCAACCCTGATTGTTTCGCTCAGTGTCAAACCAGTCCATTCTCGAATGTCGTCCTCCCACTTCGTTTTCGTTCTCCCTCTTCTTCTACCTTCTTGCACTGTGCCTTGCAGGATGGTCTTTGAAAGACCTGATGATCTGGTGACGTGGCCATACCATCGGAGTTTCCGTTTCTTCACCACTGTGAGCAGGTCATCGTGTTGTCCAATGGCTTGTGTGATGGTCTGTCGGACTTAGTCGTTGGTGATGTGCTGGGTATAGAAAATGCCCAGAAGTCTTGACGCACACCGATTGTTGTTCTGAACCAGTTTCCGATGGCGCTGTTGTGCATGGAGGACTGCACTGGTAGCCTTGTCATACAGGACTGGCTACCAGCTTGAATATTTTTTTGTAAAAATTGCTCAATAATCTGAACTATCTGCATGATGCATGAAAGAACAATTAGCAAAGTCATTACAATTTCATTACTTCGGCAAGCAAATGTCGGTACATGAAAACGAAACGGTGATAGTAGTGAAGACTGTACTCAACATGCACACTTGCAGCATGCGTGCGCAAGGGCGTCACGCCTCAGCCAAAGAGGTATGAAGTATGAAGTTTTATTGTGGTTGCATAATGATGGCAATGTATCACTATGAGGGGTGTATCGGTGCAGTGGCGTAGAAAACTATCATTTGTATACACTCATATCGCGCTGCCGCGTCTATAGCCTCACATTGCTTACAGGACAAAATGACGGTTCTCGCCATGCGCGAAACTGCTACGCTGATTTAGGAGTCTCTGATCACAAGCCGCCCAGTTAAGAAATCAAGTCACCGTTCTACTAACTTAGCAGCAAGCGAGCGCATTTTCGCTGAACTAAGAGTTACCGCATTGTGGCATTGTTCGCAAACTGGGGTCGCGAACCTTTGTGTTTTCCTTTTTTTTTCTTCTTGTTCCTGGATTATGCTCCATAATGGAGGTTGTGTTCTGGTGCAACAACTAGTGCCAGGCATAAATATTACATTAATCTAGGAAAAAATACTTTCATGTGTGTGTGTGTGTGTGTGTGAGAGAGAGAGAGAGAGAGAGAGAGAGAGAGAGAGAGAGAGAGAGAGAGAGAGAGAGAGCGAGAGAGAGACGTTCGGGGTTTCCATATTTTTCTTTCCCAAGAACGTTGTTGTGAAGTATTGTGTGCCTGTGGTTTTGAGCGACGCGTAATGCCTGTCATAGAAGACGAGATAACAGAAGAGAAGGGAGATAAAATGCAGGAGACAATGTTGTCAATACATGTATTTCGCTAACCTGCTTTTTAGCCAAGAAGCCCCTTGCCAGACTCCCGAAGTGACTTATCAAGGAACCGAATATATTTTAAGCCACTTAAAGGTTTATTTGAGAACGTTCTCCTCAATACTGTGGAGTATGATCATACTATTTAGATTAAAAGTTCGAAAAAAAATTTACCTTAAACTAACTTCAATGGTAGATGAATCCGACACAGTAGTTTTATTGCAAGGCACGATGACTTGTTCACAGTGATAAAAAAACGGAAACTCCGATGGTATGTGGCCACCTCACCAGAGCATCTGGGCCTTGCAAAGACCATCCTGCAAGGCACGGGGCAAAGGGGGCAGAGGAAGAAAGAGACAGAATAAGAGATGGGAACACAACATCCGAGAATGGACTGCCTTGACAGTGAGAGAAGTCATCAGTGCTGCTGAGGACATAGAAAAATGGTGTGGTGCCCCAACGACTTCCGAGTTACGGTATATGATAGGATAGGATAGTATAGGATAAGGCGAGGTTCATTCCAATAAATCTCTTCTGCGGATCTATATCTATATCTATATCTGTATATATATATATATCTCTCTCTATATATATATATCTATATATTTATGAAGTTGGTTTGTGAACTAATATACGTGAGCAAGTATGATGTTATATAAAGGCCGTGTATTGGGATTAAAACAACAACAAAATGAATGGTAACTTTCATATATAGCTCATTATATAGCTCAAAGAGCTTTTTAAGGCGCGGGCGATACAGGACCCCATTCAAGCCGCCCGAGGCGCCAACTTGATGCTTGAGATGCATCGTTTGACGCCTCGGACAACTGAGCACAATCTTGGGTGAGCGGGGATGGGGGGGGGGGGGGGGGGGGAAAGGACCTAGCGCGTGCTGGGTGTATTGGTGTTAGCTGGCCCTCACCCGTCTAGGACATGGGCGTCAGGATCTTTAAAGTCTGTGCGATGGAACGCGTGTGTGCGCAAGACTAGACCTCGGTTTATACTCACATTGCCCGCAGTGCTCTCTCACTAACTTACTATTGTATTGAATTCCTCCAGCGTAATGATAGCTGTTATGTCAGACTCCTTCCTTACAAAAAAAGTCCTGGGGCCAGGGGGCTAGGATTGTGGTCCGTTGTCTGTTTTCAGGCGATGTGCCCAAAAGGCTGGGAAAGTGGACGCCTCGAGCCGTGTTTGAGTTTTCATCCTGTATCGGCCAGTGCCTTGAGCCGCTCTAGAGCTGGTAAAAGCGCTCTCTAAGAACGTAAAATAAATAAAGAATAAATAAATATGTAAATAAATAAATCCCGAATGCGTTGGATGTTTTTGTTTGTTTATTTTATAAAGAAAAGTTTAAATAACAGGGAAACAAATAGGCTGGCAGACCTAGATCTAAATGTTGTTTTGAAAACCGCGTACAGTAGTTAGCTGCGTGTCAGCGTGAAGAGAGAAAGAGAGAGAGAGAGAGAGAGAGAGAGAGAGAGAGAGAGAGAGAGAGAGAGAGAGAGAGAGAGAGAGAGAGAGGGTACACTCTGGCTGTGACTAGACGAGGAACCCTTCCCTGTCTTAACTGCAGAAGGTCTCGACGAGACTCATCCACGCTATATGGAGAGAGAGAGAGAGAGAGAGAGAGAGAGGGGAGGGAGGGAGGGAGGGAGGGAGGGAGAGAAAAGTGTGTCTGTGTTAAAGACCTGCTGTTTGGAAAGTGGTTACCTGACGCCCTGTTATGACGACTGCCTAAAAGACGCGCAAAGAGAAAGGGAGGATAGAATTCCTAGCACACCCTGAGTTCTCTCCCTTGCCTAATAGATTGTTAAAGGAGCTCAACCACTAAATATAAATGTAGATTAGTTACTCCTATCTTAACACGCACACACAAGTTCACAAGAAAATAGTTTAAAGGGCAGTTGTAAATATAGGCCTACTTGACTTTGTGAGCTTTCATTGTAAAGAGATCGGCATTGTACACGCTTGATTAAATTGAAGCGAAGATAAATTATCATTCTGAATTAATGTAATCTGCGAGTTAACCATTTTAAACATTCCAATTTCTTAGTCATAAATCAAATGCATAAGTAAAGTATAGATTCAATGGCTCGGACTTGAATATTTTTATTATTGTTGTTGTTGTTGTTGTTGTTTTTGTTTATGCCTTCGGATGAAAGTATAAATCGAGGTCTAGTCTGTGCAAAATCACCCGACTAATGGATTCCAGTACTAAGCCACTTTTTGTGTGCGCCAGCACCTTTAAATGGAGGAAAGGTGTTTGGTATTGTTTCTGTTTTCAGACCTCTCTCTAAGCTGCCAATTCTCCTACCTGTCTTCAGTTCTGCCAAAAGTCTTCATTTATCTGTCTGTCTTTGTCTGTCCTACTGTTGTAGTGCATGCTGGGTGTATTTGTGTAGCCGGCACTCACCCCTCTAGGACATGGGCGTCAGGATCTCCAAAGTCCGTACCATAGAATGCGTGCGTGCACAACACTGGACCTCAGTTTATACTCTCATCCGAAGGAGTATTTCCACACAAGGAACAGGATCACAGCGCTGGGCAGGGCTGTTTAGTTTCAATGTACAGGGTGTTCCAAAAGTCTTGGGCACATTTGAAGTCCCCATATCTCAATTACTATGAATGGTAGTAAGATAAAAGTTGTGCCATTTTAAAGCTAATTACATTAAGTTTTTTGTAAAGCTGTTGATTTTTTTATTTCTTTTCAGACCCATTAATGGCGTTCACTCAACCAGAAAATGCTGGGACGCGTTTGGCAAGAATGTGACTATCGGCTTGATGTGTGTCGTGTGACCAATGGTGCTCACATTGAACATCTTTGAACATTCCATGTAAAAATTGAGATTACAAGCTTTCTGAATTTAACAAATGCGTTTTTATATGATCCTTATAGTTTCGGAAATATTCAATGTCAAAATGTGCCCAAGACTTTTGGAACACCCTGTATAACTATAAATATTATGGCTGGCACAGAACTAATTGAACAAGTACTTTATTTAGATACATGCATTTCCTTGCCGGATCACCTGCTCTGGCCATCATGGAATATGGTTTTAGTTTGAAAACAGCATTTAAAGAAATCCAGTATACTTTTTTGTATCATCAACTTTCTGGACATTATTACAAAACAGAGTAACGAAAGCTAAATGAGACCCTACTACTACTACTACTACTACTATATCGTTCTTATATAGCGCTTTTACCAGCTCAAGAGCTGCTCAAGGCGCTGGCCGATACAGGATCTAACTCAAGCCGCCCGAGACGCCCACCCTTTGGGCGCATGGTCTGACGCCCGTACAACTGAGCACAATCCTGGGCAGCCAGGAATGGGGGAGAAGGACCTAAGTGCATGCTGGGTGTGTTCTTGTCACCGGCACTCACCCGTCTAGGACATGAGCGTCAGGATATTTAAAGTCCGTTATGATAGAATGTATGCGACACAGACTAGACCTCGGTTTATACTCTCATCCGAAGGAGTAGGAAACGGGAGTAAAGTGTCTTTCCCAAGTACACAACACAATGCCCCGGTCTGGGCTCGAACCCGGGACCTTCAAATCCGCAAGCCAAAGCTCTACCATTAGGTCACCGTGCCTCCCACGAGAGATGAGATAACGTAGATAACATAGATACATACGAACTGACATCAGAACAAGCAAAGCACTTACTAAGGAATTACGCAACGAATAGGTACCAACAAGAAAGAGGAAAAAAAACTGTAAGGAGGGAGGAAGGGAGAGGAGAGGAGGAAAGCGGTGAAGGGGTGAGGGAGATGAAAGGTGGGTGAGGGTGGCGGTGGTGGTCGGAATCACAAATGGAGATATGACGATGATGATGGGAGACGATGTCTTGATGAGATGATGATCGGAGACGAGATCAGAAACTTGTAATGAAAAGAAGAGTGTTCAAGCTGGATTTGAAAGTGGCTATGTTCAGAGAGCTGCGGGCAGAGAGAGAGAGAGAGAGAGAGAGAGAGAGAGAGAGAGAGAGAGAGAGAGAGAGAGAGAGAGAGAGAGGTAGTGAACAGAGTTTTTTTTTAAAATCGTTCTTGTATAGCACTTTTCCAGCTCAAGAGCGACTCAAGGCGCTGGCCGATACAGGATCTAACTCAAGCCGCCCGAGGCGCTAACTTGCAGCCTTTAGGCGCATCGTAATAACGCTCCAGACAACTGAGCACAATCCTGGGCAGCCAGGGATGGGGGAGATGGACCTAGGTGCATGCTGGGTGTGTTCTTGACACCGGCACTCACCCGTCTAGGAAATAAGCGTCAGGATCTTTAAAGTCCGTTATGATGGACTGTATGCGACACAGACTAGACCTCGGTTTATACTCTCATCCGAAGGAGTAGGAAACGGGAGTAAAGTGTCTTTCCCAGGGACACAACACAATGCCCCGGCCTTAGCTCGAACCCGGGACCTTCAGATCCGCAAGTTAAAGCTCTACCATTAGGCCACCGTGCCTCCAAGTCCCAAGTTGAAGGACCAAGCACTGAGGAATAGGATGGACAACCTAAAGAGGAGAGTTTGTAGCGGGTTGCGTGTGTAGCATGAGGGTACGGGTGTCTGAGAAAGGACGAAGATTCGCTGATGGCTTGTAGAATGAATGTTGAGAAACTGTCTCGAACGACGTGGATGTCATGGAGACTTGAGAGAATAGTTTGTTTGCTGGACCTAGCGCTGATCACCGAGCTTTTGCGTGCACACCACAGTTGACTTTTAAAAGCCGCGATTGAACCCACGTCGCCTACAAAGACCTAAGAATTGGCGCCACGGATCACTAGCTAAAGCCGCCCCTTCCTCCTTCTCTCTTTCTCCTCCCTCCCCCCCCCCCTTTTTCGCCTTACTCCCTACTACTAAAAAGAAG
Organism: Oncomelania hupensis; assembly: GCA_036898135.1. Classification (NCBI taxonomy): domain Eukaryota; kingdom Metazoa; phylum Mollusca; class Gastropoda; order Littorinimorpha; family Pomatiopsidae; genus Oncomelania; species Oncomelania hupensis. The sequence goes on along the minus strand of CM072511.1, from coordinate 8,709,547 downwards.
TAGGATTTTAGGAGCGAAAAGTTATTTGCGCAGTCAATAAAACAAGGTGTGGGTAATGGTCAGAAGAGTGGAGAGTCAATAAAAAAAAAGTTGGAATGTCGTTGCAATAATAACTGGTATAGGACTTTCATTTCGGACTTCCGCCATCACATAAAACTTCTCCTCGATTTCTTGCAACTGCAGCAACTATTCGAAAAGAATGAGATATAGAACAACCGCTCTCTCTCTGTCTCTCTCTCTCTGTGTCTCTCTCTCTGTCTCTGTCTCTCTCTCTCTCCCTCTCTCTCTCTCTCTATCTCTCTCTCTTGCCCCTCCCCCCTCTTCAACTCCTACCTCTCTACCTCCCCTCCCGACCTCCCGTCTTTCTTTCCTTGTGAAAAGTTCTGACCTTTTGACCGTAGAATATAGAGGCGCTAGCGACCACCTTTCCATCCGGGCCAGTATTATGAGGGGCGGTGTCCATCTCCTCCTCGTACTCACATCATTACCTACCCGGTTTTACGGAGCGCCAGTTATTATTATTATTTATTATTATTATCGAGGATTTTTATAGCGCACATATCTCACCGTACTTGGCGACTCAAGGCGCTGGCCGATACAGGATCATTCTAACTCAAGCCGCCCGGCGCCAGTTACCCATGCACCACCTTGTAGACTGCGGTGTGTCTTCCGGTGTATCATTTCTCTGTTCGTTTGAACGTTACAAACTTGTTTTAAACCTCCTTACCGCTTGATGTTTAACGTCTAGAAAATCCACCGTCAGCCTTGACCTCCAGACTGTTGCTCAACCGCCTCTGTTAAACTTTCTTTTTGAACAGTGACTCGGTGAATGTGTGCAATGAACACACATTTCGGGGTTCCTATACTACATAAATTTTAGTGTATAGTAATCTGTTCGTATCGAGAGCTGTAGTAGACTCCTCTAAAATCGCAGATATCTATGAAAAAGTAAACACTGCATGACAAAAGCTATCTACATCCAGCAATCTACACTCTTGGTATCATCGCTGTCCTCCACTATGCATGAAAAAGTAAGAATCAAGGCGCCCCACAGGCGCTGGTATCTGGATACGATAGCGCCTCCTCTCTATAGAACGCGACCCTCTCAGTACTTTGAGATATCAAGGTCTCTAAGCTCCTCCTCAGTGAAAATCGCGGGTCGCCGCATTATTCAAATGTGTATGAACGAACTAGACGATTTCACCGGAAAGAAGGCGACTCAATCGATTCAACAGCGATTCATGCTAACATCCAAAGTAATAAATGAGCGCAGGTTATGCATGTTGAAATCTGTTCAATTTGTGTAAAAGGTCAACTATAACTTCCTTCGGTAGTAATCGGTTTTGGTGTAAACAGCCATGATGCGTTTTGGAATTGAAACGAAACAAGTTCCCTTGAATAGGCTTAATATCCTATATGTCTCGGCAACTGTAATATTTGTTGTCATATGTCACTCTTACGTTCTACTTCCGTCTAGTGATCTTGCAGCTTGATAAATGTAAAGTGTGTTTTTAATATATATTTTAAAATCAATTTTGCACAAATTGAACGGGTTTGAAAATAGACTGCGTATATTTATAACTTTGGATGCCTGCATGAATCACTGTTGAATCGATTGAGTCGCCTTCATTCGGGAGAAATTCTCTAGTTCGTTGATATAGATTTGAAAAAGTCGATGACTCGTGATGACTCGCTGAGATAAGTTTGAGACCTTGATATAAAAGTATTTAATTAGGTGCGCTCTGTAGAGAGGACGCCATCATATCCAAATACGAACGCCTATGAGGCACCCAGAGGAATATGGGGCCTCACTGTGATTTTTCTGTGTATTTAACAATTAATAAACCAATTCATACACAAGGTTGTGTTCTCGATTCGCTTGCCACCCCTAGCACGAATTTTCATCAGTTGGATTTTGTTGTACAAGAGACATAACCAAAGATCTCTGCAGTCTGGATGAAATATTTTTTCCATGCCAGTGATTGACGACGAGGTCTGCGAGGCGGAAAAGACTGAGATTGGATGAGATGGAGGGACAGAAGAGAGAGGCACTTTCAATGCACCGATGCCAATGGTGACTGACTATATAGGGTAAATGGCTGTGTCGGCTAACATTTCTTCCGTTTTAAAATATGTTCACGAGAAGCGGTGTTGTTTCACGTGAAAAGCGTTAAGTAGAAGTAAGAAAAATCAATGTTACATAAGATTGTGAGCGCAAATGTATTGAAAAATACAAAATTACAAAAGTACAAATAGCCTAACTCAAGTTAAATGTTGTTGTGGGCGTGTTTGTTGAACTATCTTGTGAAACACTGTTTTACAATTATTTTTATTTTTGTTTATTGAAAATTGGTGTGTTTTTTTCTACAAGATCATCTAGTATTCTGAAACGCTAACCATTTTTCACGTTTATTTAAAATATTTGTTGTATGTGTAAAAGAAGAATTGTTGCGCTGCCAGTCTTTTGTATAACATTGCTGTGCAACCTATGACATAATTTTGCATCTGGGATACAGCTTCAGGAGCTGCGACAAAATTGTAATTTGGGCAATTGTTGCTGCGTCTCTTCCTCCTCCCCTCTCCCCACGTGGGGGTGCCGGGGGTTTCTGTATAAATAGCATCCCCACTTTCTGGAAATTTAGTGCTTTAAATTCCCACTGTCGCTGTCTTTCTCATTTGTTCTTTTTCATCCCTATTCTGATTTATCAACCTGCTATCTTCTTCGCTAGACCAGTCACCTACCATTTTTCTTGAAAACTCTCCCAAAACTCCTGATTGAAGTATGGGGTCTGTTGAGTCAGCTTGAGGATATTTAGGATAGCGTTTTGCAAAATGGTCATTAGGGCTTTCTATGGTATTATTTTTTTAGCAATGTAGGCATTTTATATTTGTGTGTTTTGTTAAAATATTTTGTTAATATTTCATCCCTATTCTGATTTATCAATCAACTATCGTCTTCACTAGACCAGTCACCTATCCTTTTTCTTCAAAACTGTCCCAAAACTCCTAACTTGTGAATGGGGTCTGTTGAGTCAGCTCGGGGATATTTGGGATAGCTTTCTGCGAAATGGTCATTAGGGCTTTCTATGGTATTATTATTTAGCAATGTAGGTATTTTAATTTTTTTTTGTGTTTTGTTAAGGACTAGCTGTAAGACATGTCCAAAGGACCTAATGCTACTATCCTATTAAAGGTTTCGACTTCGACTTCTCTCTCTCTCTCTCTCTCTCTCTCTCTCTCTCTCTTCCTCTTCCTCCCATCTCTCTCACTCCCCTTCTGTGTCAATGAAACGGCCAGCGAGATGAATCAGTGACTCAATTTTCCAAATACTCTCACTTGGCCCCAACCTTGAGCAAGAGGATTCTGGCGTTCCAAAATCAGAAATAATAATCCCTTTGCACAAAAATGTAATTTTGCATTAACAGTCTGATTCGTTGCCCGTGCTCGGATTAAACGCGAGCGCCCATTGAACACTTCAATTTCTGACTGTCGTTCATTCTTTTCCTTCTTTCGTTCTTTCTTTCTTTTTTTTTGTTTCTGTGCAGTCTGATGTCAGCTTATCATGCGTCGTTCTAGTGCCGATGTCATACAAAGTTAACACAATGAGAGTACGAACACAAGGTGGTTGAAAACTAACTCTCTATTAAAATGTTCCTGACAACTTTATGACACTGAACGTAAATCATGTGATAGGTATTTGTTTTCCCCATGTAACTTCTTATGATTACAGTTTTAAATGGTTAATTTAGTAATGTCTTCTTGATATACTTTTATCCTGTTTTACTGTTTACTGTTTATTGTTGTTATACTGTCCTTTATCGTCTTGTAACATTTATATCTGGCACCGCGTGTGAATTTCTCTTTGATTGAGATAATAAAGTGATCGTATTCGTATTCGTATTCGCAACTTTCGTAAGTAGTACTGCAGTCGCGTCAAACAACAGGCATTGTAATCCATACATTGGTAGAGGTTCATTGTCAATCTCTGATTTCATTTCCTTCGGATGAGAGTATAAACCGAGGTCTAGTCTGTGTTGCATACATTCCATCATAACGGACTTTAAAGATCCTGACGCTCATGTCCTAGACGGGTGAGTGCCGGTGACAACAAAACACCCAGCATGCACCTAGCTGCCCAGGATTGTGCTCAGTTGTCCGGGCGTCAGACCATGCGCCCAAAGGCTGCGGGTGGGCGTCTCGGGCGGCTTGAGTTAGATCCTGTATCGGCCAGCGCCTTGAGCAGCTCTTGAGCTGGAAAAGCGCTATATAAGAACGATTAAATTAAAAAAAAATCTCACAGTGACCAGAGCAGCTCATAATGGTTCATCGCCTGGACTTTGGTCTTATGTCACCTTCATGCATTGTGGCAGCTGAGCTCGCTCACGTAAGGCCCCAGTGTCTCATGCAACTGAAGAACTGTCTTCAAACGTTAAACGCAATTTTCAATAGGGAGTTAGGTTTCAACCACCAAACAAATAATATTTTTTACAATTGCTACATCCATGTTTTGGAACAAAGACACGGAACAACCACGACCATAGCAGAGATTTGAAATAAGGGGTGCTTGACTAAAAGCAGAATTGAAGTATCTGGTCTTTGGTGTATCATGAACTATGGAGTTTAGGCTTTAGGATTGAATCTGCTTTTCTTCCAACACTTTTATTAGAATTCTGATGCATTAATGGACAGGAGAATGCGATATCATTCAAAATCCAAAGCTCTCGCAGAATTTTTATCATTTTAAAAGATCTTCTCATTAATAAAAATGATTGTAGACTTTCACAAACATATAAATAAACATGCATTAACACACGCACACACACCCTCACACACACACACCCACCCCCACCTACACACACACACACACATACGTTCAAAGCCTCCCAACTGGGTTTCTTTCCAAAATGATGTCAACTGGGTTCCACATGATGTAAACTAGTGAGGACTTCAAAACTCAGCATACAGCTTAATTTGACTGTACATGGTTCCAATATCACTAAAAATTTAAAATATATAAACAAACTTTGATGTGGTTGACTTTGAAAAAGTGGGTTCCTTTTTGTACAAGTGGGTTCCTTCAGGCACACACGAACGACCAAACTAATACTTTGGGTTCCATACATGATTCTGCTTTTTGTAGTCTAAATTTGGACAACCAAACTTGGTAAGATGGTGTGTACCCATGAGACCTCATAAATGGTCAGTAAATGAATGACTTCACTTCAAGGTCAAGGTCACATGGTCAACAAATGTTAGTTACAAAACTGACAATTTTTCACAAAATTTCACTTTTTTTCGAAGTTATTAATATTGAACTTATGATTCTTTGAAGCATGATAGATATCAATGACACACATATTATATACAAATTTGGTCAACCTCACTCCAAGGTCAAGGTCACTGGAGCTGTCTAACATCGGTTAGTATAGGTATTTTGAAGTGACCTTGGCCCTAAACAATGAGAGATATAAAGTCCAATCTTGTTTTCTTTAGAGATTTAGAGATGGTAGATTGATCTTTCATATATGTTCCAGTTTTGAGTTGATCTTGAAGGTCAAGGTCATTTTAGGCCTTGCAAAAACATTTGTAAAAAATTGGTAATCGTACAGTAGAATGGCATTATTTAACCCATAGTATGCAACAACATTGAGTTATTTGATCTTTCATGAGCATGAGATCCCTTGTGAAGGTCAAGGTTATCCCAAGGTTAAGGTCACTAAAGGTCAAGGTCATCCAAAGGTCAGTCTTTTTGGCATAATACAACTTTTGCTGTAAATATTTGATCGTCAATAAGTGTTTTTGGAATAGGAGGTAACCCATAGTATGCAACAACATTGAGTTATTTGATCTTTCATGAGCATGAGATCCCTTGTGAAGGTGAAGGTTATCCCAAGGTTAAGGTTACTGAAGGTCAAGGTCATCCAAAGGTCAGTCTTTTGGCATACTACAACTTTTGCTGTAAATATTTGATCGTCAATAAGTGTTTTTGGAACAGGAAGTCAAGGTCATCTCAAGGTCAAGAGCATAGAAAGATCAAAGTCGATATTCATTTGCATTTTAATACCACAGTTTTATTTATTTTTTTATGGGCATTCATTTTCATGTTAAATATTATTATCCTGTCCTATCCCATAACTCGAAGGTCGTTGGGGCAACACAGATGATCGTTTCACCAACATACTCCATCTTTCTCTGTCCTCCTCAACCCTCATGGCTTCGTTCAGTGTCAAGCTAGTCCACTCTCGACTGTGTTGTCCTCAAACCTCTTTACCTGTCTCCTTCTTCTTCTGCCTCCTTCCATTGTGCCTTGCAGGATGGTCTTTGAAAGGACTGATGATCTTGTGACGTGGCCATACCATCGGAGTTTCCGTTTGTTCACCACTGTGAGCATGTCATTGTGTTATGGTCTGTCAGACTTCGTCTGGGAATAGGAAATACCCAGAAGTCCTCTGTAGCACCTCATCTCCATGCTTTGTATTCTTCGTAGTACATCTGCTGTAAGGGTCCATGTTTCGCAAGCGTATAGGAAGATGGATATGACTAGGGAACGCAGCAGTCTTACCTTGAAATATGGACTGATGGTCCTGCCTTTCTAATTGGGCTTCAACCTTGTCAGGGCAGCAGTTGTTTGTGCATCCTGGAGAGGACTTCCTGACTGGACTCATTGTATGATACAATGGCTCCTATTAATGTTTGAAGCTATGCACTGTGTTGAGGGATTGGCCTTGGACTTTGATGTCCCTGTTGATGCCATTGGTGTTGTTGGTCATCATTGTTGTCCTCTCTGCTCTCATTTCCATTCCATAGGCTCTGGTGTGTCAAGCCTCTGTACCAGCTGTTCACGTTGTTGTTCCTCTCCAGCCAATCCATTAATGTCATCCGCAAAACGGAGGTTGGAGATTGCTCTACCCCCTAAGCTTACTATGCCTTCGTGATCTGCAAGAGCATCTGACATGATGCGCTCTAGGAAGATGTTGATGATTTCAATAATTTTAGGGCTGATGTTGTACACTCTCATGGTTGTCCACAGAGCTGCATGCCAGACTCGGTCAAAGGCTTTCTTGAAGTCTGCAAACACATTATAGATGTTGTTCGTGCTGTACGTATTTCTCGCAAATTAATCTGCGGTTGAAAATCTGTTCAGTGGTACTTCGCCCTGCCATGAATCCTGTTTGTTCTTCAGCTATGATTTTTTCAGCTTGGGGTTTCAATCTGTTGACTATTATTTTCAGGAGGACCTTGTTGGGATGGCTGATGAGGCTGATGGTGCGGTAATTTTCACACTCCTGAAGGTTAACTTATTTTGGGAAGAGTGATGACAAGTGACTGGATCCATGTGTAGGCCACTCCTCACTCTGCCAGATCTTGTTACAGATAATGGTGAGGGGCGTCAATCATCGCTTCTCCTCCTGCTTGAAGCAATTCCACGGGTATGTTGTCCACTCCCGCTGACTTCCCTTTCTTTAGCGATTGCACTGCTGCCTCAACTTCTTATCTGAGAATTGGAAGGATTTCTTCTTCTTCTCCGTTCTGGGGACATGCTAGAACTGATGGGTTTCCGTTTGGTGTGTAGTTGTAAAGGTCAGAGCAGTACTTTATCCATCTATCCAAGACTTCTTGCTCTTCTGAAAGGCATATTCCAGACTTGTGGATACCTTGGGGTGTTTAACACTTGTCAGCCGCTTTAATCAGATCAAGTCTCCACGATCCAAAGCAAATATTGCAAGTTCCATAAGAAGCATGTGAGTCATATGGGATGTGTCTTTCTAGTTCAATTTAATATTAATAAAGTATGTGCACACTTTCCGTTTTACTGTCCACTTTAGCAGTATGATTGCTCTGGTGGTTCAGTGTTGATTTAGGACCTTACACCTCTTTCCCTGGGATGGTTATCCCCGTCTACCATATCAAAAATGGTGGGTGTAAACGTTAAACCTTCATGTTCATTCATGTGCACACAGAACGCAAGCGTTTATGACTGGGCTGATTGAGCTGAAATTTCGCGTGTACCTTCAAAGATGTGTACACAGGGTTGTGGCTTAAATTCATTTTCTTAGTTCCAAAGGCGGGCATTATTATCACGCCAGGTAGTTATTTTTTTTCTATACAATATCCCTGAAGTATTTGCACTCATACTCCTGAAAAGCGGATAATGGTTTTGGAACAAGATTTGTAGATGACATTCACGGAATTAGATGCTCGTGTTCCTGTAAATGTGGGGGTCTTATAGCCATTATAATTATTATTCAAATTGATTGATTGATTGATTTATTGTTGCTTTAGGTCCAGCGGACTCTTCCGAGCCAAATAAGGACCGGACAACCCCCGATCCGCATAAAAGATCTGCTGAAACAACCCCAGTGGGAAAATTGAATGCCCTCCACTGGCCAGTCACTTTACAATAAAGACATCCCACGCGGGGGACGGCTGAGGGTTGACCTCAACTACGCGAACACCCCGGTTACAAAAACAAAATAGAATACAAACATCATTATAAATCATCAATGAAACACATACATAGAAAATGCCTATAGTGCTAAATAGTACAATCATAGGAAGCCCTAGTGACCACCCGGCAGAAAGCGTCCAACACTCCCAAGCTGATCCAACAGACCTCATACACAAACAAGGAGTCTTGTCCAGGAAGAGTTTTCAAGAAAAAAGGTAGGTCATTGATCTAGCGAAGAAGAAGATAGTATAGCAGAGTGAAGGACAGAGCGGGAATAGGAAAGAGTAAATGAGGAAGACAGCGACAGTGGGAATTTAAAGCACTAAATTTCCATAAAGTGGGGATACTATTTATACTGAAAACCCCCGGCACTCCAACGGGGGTACTGTTGCCGCAGTGAATCTGTCTTGCCTATAAAGGAAAGACAGGTTTTCAACTGTGGCTTTCACTGTTCCCTTCATAGGTTTGAACAATCTACAGTGGCAAGATTGCTCATGACCCCAAGGGGTTATTATTCAAATGAGGCACTGCTTCATTATGTTCCAATGTTTTGTATCATTAACCTGAAATCCATACACTGATATTTCATTGCCCTGAGATAGTTTATCGGCCACAATCTGCTTTGCCAATGGGTTATTCGTATCCTGTGGGTCAACACTTTTATTATTTTTAAATAAATGAATTATTGGGCAGGTCAAGATGTTGGCCGATAAAGAATCTAACTCAAGCGGCTCAAGGCGCCCACTTGCAGCCTCTGGGTGCATAGTCTGACGCCAATTCGACTAAGCAGTCCTAATGAATTTTTTTTAAAGTACTTGCAAGGCCTACAATGAACTTGACTTTGAATATCAACGAAAAAACAGAAAATATATGAAATATCAAACTATATTATCTCTAAAAACAATTTTGGACATTATACCACTCATAGTTCAGAACCAAGGTCACTTTAAAGTACTCATACGAACAAACCTTAGAGATAGTTTGACCAATTTAACAATCTCATTTATATGTATCATAAAACAAAGAATCGTAAATTCAATATTAATAACTTAGAAACTTTAGAAATGTTGTCAAATATTTAATAATTTTGTACCCTATAAATTTGCCTTTAATTCACGTATCATTTTCGAGGTCTCGTGGGTATACTCCATATTACGTATTTAGGTTGTGTAAGTTAAAATAGTACTTGATCACTTCAATGTCTTGCTCAGTCGACGGCGAGAGACCGGACAAATTTTTATTTGTCAAATGTCATTTTTGGTCTATTTAGGACTCATCTTGCGTCGAGTTTTGAGCGAAAACATAGTCAAAAAAAAAGTCGTATGCATTTGCAGTATTTGACATTCGACACAAAATTTATTCGACCATATGCCAATCTACATTGTTTTAGCATTATTTGTGAAGTAATACTCTAACTCATACACCTAGATGAGGTCCTCTCATTCGGCTCATCGTATTCCGCTGGACCCTATAAGCAATGAGTAATCAATTTTAGACCTGGAGGCAAACACTCAAAACGTATCAAACACTCAAGACAAATATATCAAATTTAGTCTGAAACAATTTTATTTCAATGAATAACTGACAAGTACTTTTTTGTAAACAAAATACAGAATGAATAACAACAACAAAATTAAAAGAAAGGAACGTACACCATTGGCATGTCATAATGCATAGTTTAATTTCAACTATTTTAAAGTGACAATGCTGTTAGGACCAATCTTCCCCGAGGGGGTTGGTGGTGGAGTGAGAAGTGAAATTGGTCCATCGAGTAAAACTGTTAACAAAAACTGACGACATCTCTTTAGGTAAGAAAAAAAAAACAACGGATATAAATAAATTCAAATATTGCAAAAAAATAATATTCAATTGAATAAGAAACAATTTATACAATCTGAGCAACCTCTAGCTCTTCTTTGTGAATTCGTTGAAGATGGGTTGACATTTTTTCATTAAATGTTCTTGGCAAAAAATACAACATAGCCTTTTGACAATGCATCTTTGACTTGAGCAGAAAACTGAACACTTGAACGGGCACTTGAATGGTCACTTTCTAGGACTTGACCATTTGCTTTGGCTTGCGAAGAGATGATCGGCATCCTGGATCTGCAGTATATAACATACCACAAGGGTTATTGCTAGAGTTTGAGACAAAATACATCTTACTCACAAAAGATCGAGCAAGAAGAATTATATTTTAATGTAGTCTATGCAAGCAAAGTGGTTTTATTTGGGTGAACATAGAACTGGTGAAACAGAGAGAGAGAGAGAGAGAGAGAGAGAGAGAGAGAGAGAGAGAGAGAGAGAGAGAGAAAGGGAGAGAGAGAGAGAGAGAGAGAGAGAGAGAGAGAGAGAGAGAGAGAGAGAGAGAGAGAGAGAGAGGGAGGGTTGGCATGGCGGGGATAGAGGGGATATTAAGTATGCTGCCAAGATGATTAACACACAAACCATTTTAAAAACACTTAGTAATCTGACAATCTACCCTGGACCTTAACACCCCAAAACTATCTCTTTTTTTATTTTTTAGGTAATACGCCACTATGGGCGATAGCACTTATATATTTTGGGGGGGTGAGCATAGCCTAGAGGCCAAGCATAGACATGGGGGAATAGAAACATGGGAATTTAAACATCAGGGAATAAAGACCTGGAGAACATAGACCTGAGTTAACATAGGCCTGGCCTGGAGGATGACAGGCCCGAGGGAATATAGACCTGTGGAAAATAAACCTTGGTGGACACCGACCCGAGGAACAGACCTGGGGAAACATAGACCTGGGTAATCATGGATCTAATTCAGGACAGTACAACAGTCAATGAAGATAAGGCTAACCTAGAATGCGGTGATAAGTATGAACAATCGGACGAAGACTTGAACGGCCCATTTTGTCGCCTCCTCTTTCGTCCTCGCATATCATGGCTCTCTGTTGACGCTTTTGATATTCTGGTTTCTTGAGTCTCTCTCTTGCACGATGTGACACCCTGTTGAAAAACAAAAGATTTAAGTAGTGGAGAGTCAGAACTTTCAATATTAATATTGAGGAAAATATTCAGCTGACAAGAATGCAAACGGACTAGATCTAACATCATGGTAAGTGAGGTTAAAGTGTAAAACAGCCTAATTCCTGGTAGGGGAAGTGCGTGGCATGAGGCGAGCTGTTACCTACGCAAGCTCGGCCATCTAGCGTTATCTCGCCCGATCTGAGTCGGGCATCGAACTGGGCCAACAGTTCACTAATAGCACTGAGGTCAGGATAACCACATGGGCCCACTTCTTTAGGGGCGGCGGACCCACCAGCGCCTCCACCGCCCCTGTCGGAACTGGCAACCGCCGCCGGGACCTCCCGAGGGGAATGGCCTTGTGCACGGCCACCAGAGAGGGAGCTCTGGGACCCAAATCGCGCTCGGCGTACAGGACGTCGGCGCCAACCTGTTTTTGGGTAGGAGCAACCGCTGCCCCGGCCGTCCGGCCACGGACCATCTCGACAAGGTCCACAACGGACTGGATCAGTCTTTCGACAAGGCGTTCAAGCCTGTGAATAGCCACCCAAGGGTCGTTTTTGGCACCAGGTGCCAACCTCACAGGCTCTGTGTAGGATCCCGAACCCACCCCGGTGACCGGCTGGGCTGTAACTGTATCCCCTTTCTCGCTCCCCGCCGCCAAGCGTCAGAGAGAACCACTCCAAGCACTAGGGAGGGAACGGGGTGGAGCAAACACGCCCGCAAGAGCTGCAACGCCGCCCGACACGCCCGAGGCCACGTCCCCACTCGCCGACTCAGACATAATTTTTTGTTTGGCCAGGCATAAGGCCTGCGCTCGTGGCATAAATGTCGCCGCTCGCAATTCATTCGCCAACAGGGGCTCACTGCGAGTAGGGTAGTTATGATTAGCGTCCGAGTGGTCACCACGACAGTTGGCACAAGTTCGCCCTACGGCTCTACAAGCGGCCCCCGAGTGACCGGCAGCCCTGCAGGAAGAACAAATCTGCGCAGAATTACAATTTTTTCGAATGTGCCCGAATCTTTGGCACCGGTAGCACCTAAGTGCCGTTGCCACGTAAGGAGTCACCAGGAACTCCCTACAATTGAGAAGGAGAGCTGCCGCAGCGTCATCGCCTCGACTGTCACCCTAACCGCGGTTGACGGCTGTCCATCTGACCGGAGGATGCGTTGGAATTTCCTAACCTTGCAGGTGCGGACGGTACCATCCGGGTCCACCGATTTTTTTCGAGTATCTCCTCCACCGGCACGATGGGGGAGAGGGGTGGGGGTGGGTGGGAGGGATGCCAGAGACAACCCCCTCCACCACCGGCACTGGTTTAGTACATGCTATCATAATCTGGCCCACCTGCGAAAGTTCAATCAGTTTCTGTTACTGCGTCAAGGTTTTACAACCTTTGAGGAAACCTTCATCTTTATGTAGGGGTCTTACCCTGTCCACCGCGCCCACAGAACCGCGCAAGAGGTCTGCCAGCTTCCAACCAAATGATTTGAATGAAACCAAAGTGGTATCACCTTTTTGTCTAATAACTACCGCAAATTGACAAAGACCGTAATTTGGTGTGCGAGTCGGCCTCAGGGGTCGTCTCATTTTGTTCTTTCTTCTACTGGTAACAGTAGACCACGCTTGACCCAACGGGGAAGGGGGGGGGGGGTGTCACTCGAAGCAGCGACTGGAGGGGTCACCAGGTGTACCACCTCCTCGAGCGTGGGACCAGAATCAAGGGACTCCGCTCCCGAGCAAGGATCTGAGGAAGATGGAGCAGCCCTCTCTTCCATAAAGTTACCCTCAATCTCCTCCGGAATGGACGAGAGAGATGGATCATGGGCCCCCATCCACCTAGAGGAAAAGAGCCAGGGGCCAGCACTAACGACCGCTCCCGAACAAACGTCCAAGGGGGTGGGAGCAAACCCATCCTCCATAGAATTATCATCAGTCTCCTCCGGGATGGACGAGAGAAAGAGGAATCAGAGAGTGTTTCCTGGGCACTCTTCCACCAAGGAGAAGAGGGCCCGGGGTCAGCACTAACGGCCAAATTATTCAGTCAGAGAGCAACGCCCCCACCGTCCTGCGAGTTCCGTTTACCAACGTCATCGTCTTTCAGTTCAGTTTTGTTTTGAGTAACCGGGTGATCCTTTCCACCCCTTTTCTTCGCGGCGATGCGCCTCAAAGTCCAAAAATTCAACCAGGATCTGTCAAAACCGAGGTTTAAAGATTTAATTCAAAACCTATCAAAAACATATCAAAACCGATCTCCAATGAGGACCCAAACATCTCAAATTCCTAGCTAAAAAAGGTTACGAAAGCTTACAAACTTTTTAAAATCTATAAAATATTCACCAAAGGAGCAGGTAGCGCCAAAGCCATAAGGACATCCATTCTCAAAAAGGTAAGGCAATGGCGCAGCAGTCGCAAGCAGTAAAGCGGTGAGGCATCTCAGGACAGCAGAGTGCAAGTACGTGCAAGCCCGTTTAAGTCTCGCCAGCAGAAGATGCAATTCAGCAAAGCGTAAGTGGCAACCAGGTGTGATACGTGACACGTCCTCCTCCGATAATGTTCCGCCTGAGAATCATTCCATTCCCTCAGTGGTGTATTGCTGTCTGCTGACCCTTGGGGTACCCTGGTTTTATAGGTATCTGTGGCACCTTGTGAAACCCTGTTGGAAAACAAAAGAATCGAGTTGTGGAAAAATAAAACTATCAATATTAATGCTGGGATTACAAAAAATCTGCCAGCTCTAATCACGCCTTCAAAACCACTTTCTCTGGTGACTTTCATGGTTTTGGTGATGATGACTCCAAACCTGTTTTCCAAAGGTTCTAGTGATTCCCCTGGCGCCGACGGCACTCCGTTAAATACTAGGTTGTGACGTCTTGAATCATGTTCTGCCATGTCCTGCCGTGTGCCTTTCTTGTTCAGGCGCTCACTCATCATTTCCACTTTCTGTAGTTTCGTTTCAAGACTATCCACTTTTTTCCTTAGCTCTTGGTTTTCTCTTCGTTCATTTCCAGCTTGGCACTCATCTCACAATATCTCCACAAATTCTCTCTGCGTCGCTTTCCAAAGCCTGAAGTCTCTCATCTAGATTCTTCTCCGCCTGGTTCAGTTTGATGGTCACAGCTTGGGCATTATTCACTTGCTGTTTATCGATGCGATTGACGGCTTGAAATACTTTTTCGATCGCTACCAACACTCTGCTGTCACCGCCGTTGCTGTCGGTGTGGACGCCTTCGTCGGCGTTGTTACATAATTTTCATTTGGTCACGGATTCATCTCCACCTCGCCACTTTGAATAATGGGAGCCACAGTCAGAAACAGCACCACCACATCGGAGGGTGTGACGCTGGGTTGTTTCGAGTTTCCATGGTCTGAAGCGTAGTGCATCTTTTCTTCACCCTTCTAATTTAAATTTTGTTACCAGTACCCTTTAAATTAATTTTTAATCTTCACAGTCACTTTGCTTTGGTGCACAGGGTTGTAAAGTGTACAATGACTGCAACTGCAGCTGCACGTGCACCACGAGCAGTTTGAGGGAGACGCCTAAAGGCTGCGTATTTGACCCAAAAAATACTGGTTTTCCGTGCTCCACGCCCGATATATCAAACTTTTTTGTGAGCAATGTTTGGTTGCAAATGCTGAAAGAAATGTCTGGCTGTGTGTTTTACTCACACATTTGCCTTTATAAGCAGCCGATTTTGCACAAACCATTACCAAACGAACATGCCGCCAAGACAAAAACTACAGGACTTCGACAGAACCCGAGCGATCACGTGGCTGCAGGATGGAGTGGGGGTGCGCGAAGTTGCTCGCAGACTTCATGTCTCTCACCCTGTCATCATCCGACTTCAAGAACGGTTCCATGCCACCGGCACTGTCAGGGAGAGGTCACGCTCTGGTCGGCCAAAGAAGACGACAGCGAGGGAGGACCGTTACATCCGTCGCCAAGCTACACAGCACAGACAAGTGACCGCCAATGTTATCCGAGGTCATTTGCGGGCAAGCACTAACACCACCATCAGTTCTCAGACAACTCGCAATCGCCTTCATGTCGCCAATTTGCGGGCTCGCCGTCCACTCAAGAGACCCCGACTGACTCAGAACCACCGGGCAGCCCGCAGAGCCTGGTGCGATGCGCATGCACGGTGGAATCGTGGTCAGTGGGCCAACGTCATGTTCAGCGATGAGTCCCGGTTTTGCCTGCACCCAACTGACGGACGAATTCGCGTTTGGAGGAGGCCCAGAGAGCGGCTGGCAGATGACGTCATCCAGGAGCACGTTCCCTTCGGGGGAGGGTCTGTGATGGTCTGGGCTGGAATAAGTACGCACCACAGGACGCCTCTGTACCACATAAATGGAAACCTTAATGGGCAGAGGTATTTGGAAGAAATACTGCAGCCGCTGGTCATCCCAGGTCTTCAGCAGATTGGACCTAATGCTGTGCTTCAGGACGACAACGCCACACCTCATCGGGCACGAGCTGTCAACGCCTTTCTTCATCAAGCAGGAATCAACCGCATGCCTTAGCCAGCCAATAGTCCCGATCTCAACCCAATTGAGCATGTATGGGCTGAACTCGGTAGAAGAATAAGAGACAATCATCCTCCTGCTGCTAATCGCCAACAGCTGCTGGACTGGCTTCAGCAGGAGTGGAATGCAATACCTCAGGCTTTCCTGGCTCGTCTTGTAAACTCCATGAGGCAACGCTGCATTGACTGTGTGGCAGCGAATGGAGGCCACACTCGTTATTGACATTGGGCGATGTTGTGACTTTTGATTTTGAGGGGTACCCGTTTGTAACTGTTGTAGCGTAATAACCAATAAACCGTTCTTAATGAAATTTGGTATTATGTTGATTGACATAATAAATTAATTGATTCCAAAATTTCAAATACTTCTGTTTTGTGGGTTTTGTTTGACTTGCGTTTATGTAAGTGGTACTTAACTTTTTGTGATGTTTATATATATATAAATTGCTTAGCCGGAAGTCCTTCTTCGTCTCTACTGTAAAGTTTGTCTCCTATGGACGCTGATCTGGGCAGGTGCTGGGTGCTGTGAATCGGCCCTTTGTGTGCTCAAAACCCACGAAATCGTTATAGCCGACATTTCCTTACCGAACGTTTAACCGTTTCTGAGATAAATAAATAAACAAAATGTCCACAAACTGCAATAGCCTCATTCCGCGCGCTTCCATTAAAAATCAAATTGAGGTTTCAGCATGTTTTCCCATATAGAACAAAAAATTGCTGGACTTCCGTGGAAGCGTTCGTAGCTCAGTTAGTAAAACCATTCGCCTACCGTGCAGTGCGACGCAGGTTCAATTCTCACCCGGCCCCTATTTTTTTTTTTCAGTACACTAAAATATGGATATTTTTCTTTTTAATTTACGCTTTTTACCTTTATTATTATTATTATACAAATAATAATAATCATAATCATAATTATAATTATTTTTATTATTATTATTATTATTATTATTATTATTATTATTATTATTATTATTATTATATCTTATATCAAATTTTATTTTAAAACCTTGGTGTTTTTTATGATTTCTATTTGTATTATTCTATATTCAATATTATTATTATTATTATTATTATTATTATTATTATTATTATTATTATTATTATCATTATCATTATTATTATTATTATTATTATTATTATTATTATTATTATTATTATTACTACTTATAAACTAATAATAATAATAATAATTATTATTATTATAACAATTATCATATCTTATATTTTATTTTATTTTAAAACCTTGGTGTTTTTTCTGATTTCTATTTGTATTATTATATATTCAATATTATTATTATTATTATTATTATTATTATTATTATTATTATTATTATTATTATTATTACTACTACTACTACTACTACTACTACTACTACTACTACTACTACTACTACTACTACTACTACTACTACTACTACTACTACTACTACTACTACTACTACTACCAAGGATCGGGATGGGGTGGTACGTGTAGGTAAAAGGGGGCTACGGGTAGGTTTAAAGGGGCATGGGTAGGCATAACGGGGATACGGGTATATATAAGGGGGTATGGTGATGGTCGTTTCCGTAAGTCCCCTATACGCTAGCGTGTTTGGGGACGTAAATCTAAATACGATACGACGACGACGATACGGTCGATTCCTTTCATCCATACCTGCGAAACGATCAACGGGGAAGTATCAAGGAGGGTACAGGTAGGAAAAAAGGGGGTATGGAAGGTATCAAGGGGGTATGGGGAGGTATCAAGTGGGTTCGGGGAGGTATCAAAGGGGTATGATGAGGCATCATGGGGGGGGGGGGACGGGGAGATATCAAGGGGGGGGGGTATGGTGAGGTATCAAGGGGGATATGGGGAGGTATCATCGTCCAAATGAAACTCGCAGACAAAAGTTCTCTCTGTCTACATTTTAAACAGCATCATGTGTACCCTGGCTTGCCAGGGTACAAAAACCACTAGTTTTGCTATAAATGCTATGAAGCAGCGGTGAAAGACGCCAACAACCAGCCTATGTTTTACAGCTGTAGTGGGCATAGTTTTACAGTTATGTAGATTCACCGTTGCAGTTAGGTAGATAGCCTACACCGTTGCAGTTAGGTAGACAGACTACACCTTGCAGTTAGGTAGGTAGCCTACACCGTTGCAGTTAGGTAGATAGCCTACACCGTTGGAGTACAATACTATATTGTAAACTAGAAACCGCAACAAATTTTTCTGTCAATAAACATCACTAATTAATATCTGAACTCACTGCTCCAGCGAAATGCGTCCGCACGCTACCATGACTATGTTTCAACTCAGAGAGAGAGACGGAGAGAGAGAGAGAGAGAGAGAGAGAGAGAGAGAGAGAGAGAGAGAGAGAGAGAGAGAGAGAGAGAGAGAGAGAGAGAGAGAGAGAGAGAGAGAGAGAGAGAGAGAGAGAGAGGATGACAATTTTATTTTCCAATGGTTAAAAAATAAGCGCTGGCTTCCTTTTTTGTCAACATCCTGCCCTTGTAACAATAATAATGAATTACTAAATTAACCTTATAAAAATAAACATCTATGATCTTCATGCAACACACACAAGCTAGAGAGAGAGAGGGAGAAAGAGAGAGAGAAAGAGAGAGAGAGAGTGGGAGAGAGAGAGAGGGAAAAGAGAGAGAGAACCAGTCCATAGTGCACAATTTTTAATAGTGATCCTTAATCTTACCTTTGAATTATCCCTTGTCCTTTAGGAAAAGCAAACACCTGGCTTGTTGAAGAAAACATCTGCAAATGAAATGTAAAAACAATGACAGCAACGAAACACACATTTATTGTGTTTCTTTTCTCGCCCTCCATTCACTTCTTTAACTTCACTTTCAGTTCATATTTGAACAACATTATATTCCTCACTCAAAGCAAAACATGGTAAAAAGTGTTTTCTATTCCTTTTAATAGCATCCTGCGTCACTTTAGCTCAGAATTTAATTATTTTTTTTTAGATCTAATTTCACTTCGTAACCTACACACAGTCCATTTAGATCAAAATTTATTTCGTCTTGAATAGAGTATCAGTAATTTGGTTCATTTGCTGATAATGATTAGAAATTGTTTGAAAATGAATGCGGATTGTACTCCTTTTTAGTTTGTGTATTGGGGCGCTGTGAATGTCATGTGCTAAACTTCCTTGGTCAATTTAATTTATATAACAATATATAATAGAGTGTAGGCTACACAATATTTTAGTTATGCATTACCGCAATCCAAATATCAACATAAAACTATGATAAAAAAAAATTTAATCGACACATAAAAACTTCATTGAAAATAAAAATTATCAGAGGTGAAGAGTAACATTCTAAGCCAAAAGCAATTATAGGCCTATAGGACAGAATTCGTACACAAACAGCACATGCACGCTTAGATGCACTCTTTTAATCTGTTTCAAACACACTTAATGGCAACATATATATATATATAGATAGATAGATAGATAGATAGATAGATAGATAGATAGATAGATAGATAGATAGATAGATAGATAGATAGATAGATAGATAGATAGATAGATAGATAGATAGATAGATAGATAGATAGATAGATAGATAGATAGATAGATAGATAGATAGATAGATAGATAGATAGATAGATAGATAGATAGATAGATAGATAGATAGATAGATAGATAGATAGATAGATAGATAGATAGATAGATAGATAGATAGATAGATAGATAGATAGATAGATAGATAGATAGATAGATAGATAGATAGATAGATAGATAGATAGATAGATAGATAGATAGATAGATAGATAGATAGATAGATAGATAGATAGATAGATAGATAGATAGATAGATAGATAGATAGATAGATAGATAGATAGATAGATAGATAGATAGATAGATAGATAGATAGATAGATAGATAGATAGATAGATAGATAGATATATATATATATATATATATATATATATATATATATATATATATATATATATATATATATATATATATATATATATATATATATATATATATATATATATATATATATATATATATGTCCCCGTCTTTTACAAATCGGAAAACATTTAGTCCTCTGATTTAACTTATACTGGGGGCATTATCACAGCCCCCAGCACGACAAAAGACCCATGCTTTCCCAACTTCCTACGTTTTATACCAAATAAAATGTTTAGCCATATTACCTATCCTTATAATGTACATTCTGCT
Organism: Oncomelania hupensis; assembly: GCA_036898135.1. Lineage (NCBI taxonomy): Eukaryota > Metazoa > Mollusca > Gastropoda > Littorinimorpha > Pomatiopsidae > Oncomelania > Oncomelania hupensis. The sequence continues at coordinate 8,689,375 of CM072511.1, read as the reverse complement.
CTGGATGGAAAAAGAAATGAATCTAGATGTAACGACGGCTTTTTTTTATTCCGTAAAAAACAGATCTACTTATCTCGCCTAGATCTAGCTTAACTTCAGCGTTCGGTTCCCGACCATTCGATCGATCACAGTCTCATTCCAATACAATTATAACCTACGAATAAAATATCATCAACAAAGAAGTAAAATCAACAATCACAAAAGCATACAGTTTATGTTCCATAACACATATCAAACAATCGTACAATTAAAATTCTTGCTCACCTTGGGGCCACAAAGCATCGCCATCTTGAAACTGCAACTCGTCAGTGAAAGTTATCTTCCTTTGCCATGTGTGCTTTGGCAAGTGGAAACGTTTTTCACACACTGTGATGTGTGAAATAATTCACACACGAATTTGACGAAAGTGCACAAGGAGGTTCCAGCCTTGAAAACTTCTAAAAATCCCGATTTAGTACTTCTCTTCAAGAAACAGTATTAAAAAAAGTGGGTTCCATTTTTTGAAACCCACTTGTTTTTGGAACCCAGTTGGACGCTTGTGTGATAATCTAAGGAACCGAGTTGGATAGTTGTGAACGCACACACACACACACACACACACACACACACATGTACTTAACCAAAAGAGATTTCTTATATCAGTATTTAAGATCATGTAGAAGATTTTCTTTGTCAATAGAGAGGACATTTTCTGTTTATTAAAACATTATGTAGGGTTGAAACGTCATTGCCATAGAATGAAATCCTAGAATACGAAGTGCTGTGTCCGTTTTTAAGAGAAGAGGTCAGTGCACTTTCACTACAGCTTACAACGCATCACCTTAACATTTAAGGTGTATTCATGTATAGGAAGACGACAGCAAGGAAGAAATACAAGAAAAAATAAGAGAGATAAAACCAGCAGAATGTTTAAAAATTTTTTTTTATTAAAATATGTATTTCGCTACATTACGTTTCATCATCACTAAACATTTAACAGATCTATCGAGTTTAATAGGCAGAGCCTGGAATACACTTCCGTTTTATTATAGGCGTTGATTCATTCTGAAGTGAAAACATGCATTATCACTATACAATTTCAACAACTTTCAGCACAACGGCGTCGCATTCACAGCGTAGAAGCCACGAAAAGTTATACGAGAGAGAAGAAAATAAGCAACAGGAGAACAAATAATGATATTTTCCGTTACAAACTAGAAGATGCCAGTAGAAATTCCTTGTACAAACTAGATACTATTAGAATCTCCCTGTGCCCAAAAAATATGCCAACAGACACTCTCTAATCGCTGTGTCTATTTGCTGGAATGCAAGTTCTTACTTCCGCTTGATGTGATATGGCGCGGCCAGGCATTATTTGCTTTCCAGAAACTGTGTCCTTGTGTACAATTACCTATTATTATAGAGCGATCTAACTGTTTGAAAGATAGGTAGCATTCCAAGAGAAAAGTGCAGAGTATATTTGAGAAAGCAAATTCCCAATTTTCCGCTGGTAAGAAGAAACGTTCCCTAGAATCCACAGTAAGAGCAAGTTAAATAGGCTGATCAACCTCCATTCTGAATGCTTCAAACTAAAGCTGTTCGCACCCGTTACGACGCTTGTGCGTTTGAATGCCTTTCAATAGTGTGGAAGTGAGATGGAATGTAGACTGATGGTCCTCTTTCCAAATGGGCTTCAACCTTCTCAGGGCAGCAATTGTTTGTCATTGTCATTGTCTGATACAATTGCTCCTAAATATTTTAAGCTGTGCACCGTGTTGAGGGATTGGTCTTGGACTTTGATGTCAGTGTTGATGCCATCGGTGTTGTAGGTCATCATTTTGGTCTTCTCTGCACGTATTTCCATTCCAAAGGCTCTGGATATGGTGTCAAACCTCTGTACCAGCTGTTCAAGTTCTTGTTCCTCTCCATCCATTCCATCAATGTCATCCGCAAAATGGAGGTTGGAGATTGCTATGCTGATGGTGCCTTTATGTTCTGCAAGGGCATCTGACATGAAGCGCTCCAGAAAGATGTTGAAGAGTGTTGGGGAGAGTAGGTATCCTTGACGCACGGCGATTGTTCTGATTGTTCTGAACCAGTTCGAGATGGCGCCTTTGTGGTGGACTGCACTGGTAATCTTATCATACAAGCTTTGATGACTTCAAACTTGTTAGCGCTTATGTTATGCATATTCACGGCTTTTGAAGTTTTGAAAAACGTAATAAAATACTAAGCTGTTTTTCTTTCATCAAATGAATGAATCAATGAATAAAGGTATAGTTTGTAAAGTGCATACATATCTCCACGCCCACGGACGTGATCGTAGCGCTGGTGGGAGGGAGATGATTACACATATACACGCGCGCACACACACACCACGCACACACACACACCTACACACACACACACCCACACACACGCAGGTTAGGGTTCTAAAACCTAACTCAACACGTTTACTTATTCTCTATCACTGTAGAGAACGTTAATTTTCCGGTTCTGAGTAGTATTTCTATATTTAGAGTGTGAGTTGTTTTTTGAATAAGAATATCTTATGTTATTATTTTCATTGGCTAAAATTGTTGAACCAGTGGAATAATGAATTGCTGGCAGGAAAGAAAATAGTAGTCACTTGAGTGTTGTATTCCAAGGTGTCAGGATATGTAGAGTCAGTGTGTCAGGCCAAAACAAAAGATTAAGAAAGAAAAAAAAGAAAAGATTGTTGTGAAAAGTGAAGAGGTAGAATGCACTGAGAACTTATCAGGTTGTGTAGGTTCGGTTGGACTTTCTCTCTGAAAGTGGATGTATATTGTGCTGTAAAGATTACAGGTATTTATAATGTTTTCATGATTGTGAAATGTTGGAGAGGTATATTTTTGCATTGTATTTCTTGTGTTGAGAGGTGGTGAGCTGTTGTCCACTAAGATGGAATATAATTTTCATTGATGTAATAATATTGTTAATTACATGGGGGCGGCTATAATTATAGAGCAGTAGATAATGTAAAATGAATGGAAGGTGTGAGCATGTTTGATAGTAATTGTAATTCATTAAATAATTATATCTGGGATATGGATAACATTGTGGAAGAAGGAAAGAAACGATCACATACGGAATGGAATTGGAAAAGTGAAAGAAACCAAGGGAGGTGAGCAAGAATAAAACAAAGAAGAACAATATGATTATAAAGATCAGAGCATTGACGCGTATATATATATATATATATATATATATATATATATATATATATATATATATAGAGAGAGAGAGAGAGAGAGAGAGAGAGAGAGAGAGAGAGAGAGAGAGAGAGAGAGAGAGAGAGAGAGAGATTGATAGATATATATAATTATAAGCCATATCAGTATGTGTCAAGTGATGTATTAATAGCTATGATACATTTTGTATTGTAAGGTTTGTTATCTGCTGATGTTAAAACAAAAATGCTGATAATAAAATTATTAAAAAAAATTACAACTGCATATAACATCGGTACTTTCTATGTTTTCTGCGAAGAACAGGCGGTCAGTAGATGGTTTGGGATACTATTACATGTCAACAAAAACAGGATGACATTAGAGATCAGCAATGCAATTCAGCCATTATGAGGATCACAGTAACGTTAAGTTCATGCAAATAAAGCGCTATTTATTCAAGTTATAAGCAATTGTTATTAAGGAGTTACTTTTCCACCACCCAGTAAAAACCGCTTTCGTCTTTCATTATTTATTTTGGTGTCAGTGTGCTACATATAAAATGACATATTATTTCTTTATAGCGGAAACTGCAGACTGAAATGTCTTCTTTGATGCTTGCTGGCAGCCAACCTTCACAGGCCGGTTGCACCATACGCTTACACCTTGGGTGTTTCCGGAGATTTCCTGAAGGGGGCACCGTGGGTGGTTGGTGATTTGGAGGGGACAATTGCATGCAAGCAGAAACAAGATACAGTACTTGTATTATTGCACGCTGTTAGAAGGCAGTTAGAAATACTATGCGATACAATCAAGGGGCGTTTCGTCCTTCGCTCCTGGAACTTTGATATTCCTAATGACTAGAATTAGTCTGTCAAAAAAGACGGATCGTTCGCAGTGGCGGAGCTGTAGGGGTATTATTATTATTATATATGTAAATGGATCTGGAACGCTCTTATATTTAGCCACGTGTTCTGTGTAGGCATGCAACTATGGGATTTCACTTATTACGGAGAGGGAAGTTTCGTGACGACGTACGCGAATTCAATCATATCAGCATTGCCTGTGCATACTTTCATTCCTCCGCACAAATGAATATGCACACCAACACACACACACCATTAACCCACACACAAGAACGCACTCGCACATGCACGCATACGCCCGTGCACGTCCAGGTAAGTGCACACATGCGATTATCCCCATACGAACACGTGCACATGATAGCCTACAGTATAGGGACATCATGTATTACGATAGCCTATGAACGCGTGCGAGGTTGAAATATCTTTGCTGAAGTATATTGACTAGGCAAACCCAGCACGCACACTCACGATCGCGTGTACGCATGCACACAAACACATGCATGCAGGCACGCAGGTGGTTCATGATTTTCAATTATGTATGCGTGTGAACAGGGGCCTTTTATTCGTGAAGTGTTCTAGGCATGCAAAGGGAAATGTCCTCCTTATGATCAGTACAACTGTCACGTGGGGTTTATGGGTTACTGGGCTCTGCACAATGGAATGCTGTAACCCTCACGCTTTATTCGATGGGAACTGCTAGTTAGTCACCCGCTGAATTACTTTAATAAATTTATTTGTTTAGCTCGGTCTGTGTTAAGGGTGGGGTTCAGAGATAGATAGAAAAATGGTAAAAGATCACTGTCACACTAGCTTTCACACGGCTATGAATCATATGTAGTCCAGCCACTTGATAACAGTTAAAAATCACACATTTATTTCTTCTACTCTATACAAGATCTTCGATGTGCTTATCTACCTTAAACTGTCATAAGTCAATGCAAATAATTCGATCGCTTATAGTCTATGCAGCTGTTATGTCTTCATCGGGCACTGGCTGCTAGATTTCATGAAGATTGGACTACTGTGGTCCGTTTTACTACATGTGTATACAGTTCTGAAGAGTGGACTACTGTGGTCCTTTTGCTATCAGTTTGGGTGCACTTCTTCCATGTCACTTAACTGCAGTGTGGTGTGTTTGAAGTCCTTCGTTGAGGTAGCTTCTGGTACACGATGTGTTGTCGTGTAGTTTGGTCCCTTGCCACGCTGTGGGGTCTTGCAGGGGGTTTTCCAGGGTTGCTCCCTCAGTCTTGTGCTGTAGGGGCTAAACAGCCAACTTGGTTTTCCTGTGGAGTTGGGCGCACGGGATAGCTCGCCTGCTCGTCTGTAATATAAGAGACGAAATTCTGCACAACCTTGAATAATAGGTCTGTGCAGAGCGTCTCACTGAAAGCCAAAGTAGCCCTCAGTGATAGCTCCACATCTCTATACATAAGCGACGAACATTCTGCTACGTCTGTGGTCCACTGGAATCTCAACTCTAAGTTTTTATACATTCATAAATATCAATCGTGGCTAACTACACACATACAGAATTAATAATAATATAAACATTCACTGGTACAGCCACTGGTCTGCAAACATACATATAGGTTCAACAACAGTGGTTCCGTCAGGTATACAACATGGCGGCGCAACCGGTCGTGTTTCGCCACGTGGTCACGCAACGTTGGACGAACAATCCACATTTATGCATAGCACAAACATAATTTCAACAATAATATAAATATATCACGATGAAACAGAAGTATTTTCATTTACCTGTTTGACAAAGTCAGGCCTCGTGGCTACTTGATAGAATTCTAAGATTCTAAAGTCCTGTTTCCTGGTCTATGAGTGAAGATAGTTCTCTGCTCCGGTCTAGCTGTGTAGACTTCGGTGTCTTTCATAGCACTGACTTAAGCTATGCTAGGTTTTGACCCAGTCAGAACCGGTTCTTACCGCTCTGCCTGCGTCCCATTGGTTAAAACTTTCAGATTCAAGGCACACAGTGCTGACGTCACTAACTGCCTGCGTCAAGCTCGCAGTGTGTGTACCTCCTATACTGTAATTGTCTGCTGTGTAATACTCTAACTTTCTAATGTTACAATGACTAAACAAGGCTAAATAGTAAATAGGCAGGGTAAAACTAGTAATCTCGTCACAACAACTTATGTTAATCTGATGAATAAAAATTGGTGCAACAAAACAACAACAACCTTATGAAAGTGTGGTCAGTATGCACACCGCACAACTCACAAGCACACACACACACACACACACACCTACACACACACACACGCACACACACACACACATTTTCACGCGCGTACGCATGTACACTTACGGGCACTCTAATAAGTGCATTTGCACACCATGATGATGATGATGATGATAACCATGATGATGATGATCATATTAACTATGATGATAACGACGATATGATGACGTTGGTGATGATTGATGAGGATCGATAACGATGATGATTAAAGATGATGATGATGACGACGATGATGACGACGGTGATGATGGTGATGATGATTATGATGAAGATGTCTGTACTCTTGCATTTGTTTGTGGATTTGGAACAAGAACAAGTACGACAAGGCATGGCAGACACTGTGCTGTCGTTCGATTAAAAAATCAAAACAAACAAACTTGCATCAAGCGTTCGATAAGGCCCACTCGGTCTGTTGTAGTTTATAAACCACTTCTGGCAGAAAAGCTTTGTGTGTTCCAATTGTGTACAGGCATCCAGGTGTTAGGTCTAAGGTTTCCACGATTCGTGCCCGATAAGGCAGAGACACTGAACACAGCATGTGCGTGCGAAAACAGAAACCCAGCTGAGAGAGAATGAGACCTAGGGTCAGTTGAAGATGAAAGAATAGGAAATGAAAACAAAGAAAACTACAGGTTTGCAATAATTCACATCGCACGGGCTTAAAAGATCCCGACGCTCATGTCCTAGACGGGCGAGTGCCAGTTACATTATAGTTAGTGCAACAGCAAACACTCGGTCCCCACTTAACTAAGATCAGAACTTCGCCAGGTCGATCTTGGAGAAATACTGTGCTCTGGCCAATTTACCGAACAGCATGTCTATGTCCGGCATGGGTTCACCATCGAATGCAGTAATGCGATTGACGCGGCGATAGTCGACACAAAATCGTACTGCACCGTCCTTCTTCTTCACTAGCACCACTGGAGAATTGTATGGCGAACTTGCCGACTCGATGACTCCAAGCTTGAGCATCTTTTCCACTTCTTCTTTAACAATTTGGACTGTAGCATGAGGAAGTGGGTACTGTTTGGTTCTGATTGGTTCTTGCTGCGTAAGGTTGAATGAGATCTCCTCCAACTCAGTTTTGAGAGGTAAATCTGTCAAGATACGCTGGCTTTCGCGAGCGAGCTGCGTTAGCTCTTCCTTCTTGTCTGGTTCCAAGCCAGGATTTATGTTGACATCTACATGGCTCTCTTTTGCTGTCAAGATGCACGTAGGTACCTGCTCTGACTCAAGCTCAACCTCTGTCTCATCGATGACGACAGCGACGTTGTCAACCCTCTGCTCCTCCGACGAGTTATTTTCTTCTTCCTCCTCCTCGGCGCTGACTTCTTCCTCTCGTTCGATGTATCGTCGCAAGAGATTCGCGTGGTACATCCGGACTTTGCCCTTGACTTGAATCTTGTAGTCAGGTGAACCTCGCCAGTCCGGGCGCGTTCGATGACCTTGTACGGACCTTGCCACTGCAGCTGCAGTTTGTTATGCTGCTGCGGAAGTAGCAGAAGCACCTTGTCTCCAGACTTGAATGTACGTGGTGTGGCCTTCGTGTCGAACTCTTTCGCATATCTTTCCGAAGACTTCTTGAGATTTTGCTGGGCAAGTTCGCAGGTTTCTTTGATCCTGTTTCTAAGTTCCACAATGTACGTTGCGGTGGTTTGGATTTCTTCAGGTGCCTGCTCATCTGTCCAACTCTGACGAAGAATAGCCATAGGACCCCGAACTCGACGTCCGTACAGCAGTTCGAAGGGTGCAAAACCTGTGCTCTCTTGAGGTGACTCTCTGTACGCGAACAGTACCGCTGGCAGATAGCGATCCCACACACTTGGTTTTTCCTGGCACAACTTGCGTAACATGGACTTGAGTGTGCCGTTGAATCTTTCCACCAAACCATTGCACTGGGCATGATACGGTGTGGTACACATTTGACGGATGCCCAAGAGACGACTGACCTCTCGCATGATCTCGCTTGTGAATTGGGTTCCGCGATCTGTTAGGATTTCCGCTGGAATGCCCAGTCTTGACCACAGCTCTAACAATGCCTCGGCTACACGGGTAGCTTCGATGGATTTCAATGGCATCGCCTCTGGATAGCGAGTAGCGTAGTCCACCATAGTCAATATGTACCTGTTGCCATTGTCGGAAGCGGGCTTGATAGGACCGATGATGTCAACTGCGACGCGGCGGAATGGTTCGTCGATTAGCGGCATTGGTACCAAAGGAACCTTCTTGACCCTGCCTCTTGGCGACATCTTCTGACACTGATCACAAGATGAGCAGAAACGGCGCACATCTCCGACTATGCCTGGCCAATAGAATTGGCGCCATATGCGGTCTAGTGTCCTCGTGGTTGCCAGATGACCTCCGAACGCTGAATCGTGTGCCACTGACATCACCCCTCTCCGTAGACTCTTTGGAAGAACAACTTGCTGATACTGGTCTTGTTGCGTCCGGAATTTCCTGTAGAGAATTCCTTTCGTCCATAGATAAGACGCGAACCCTTGTTTACCAGCTTTCTTCTCTTGTCCCGACTCGGCGGCAGTCCTCAGACTAGCAAGAGACTGATCCTGCATCTGTAGAGCAATCAAATCCTTCGGCTCGATATTTCCCGATCCGGTATCTACTGCTGGAAGCGGCGGTAGTGGACGCTGCTGGCGCTCTGCTTGTTGCCTGGTAAGTACCGCTACTTGCTTGGGTACGCGGTAGACTGGAATGCTCACCAAAGTTCTATCAGCCAACAAAACTTTGTTGCCAATGATGAGATCTGCGGGCGGATTCTGCATAACGACGGCTTCAATCTCAGCCTCGATCCAAGGAGTATTCACCGTAATGCGAGCTATCGGTAGATCCTTGCACAGACTAGTTTCAGCTAGAGTGATCGGCACTTTACGACCGGTGTAAGCACATGGCGGCACGAACGATGCTCTAACCACCATCACATCGGCTCCTGTATCGCGTAGCCCTTCAGCTTGGTGTCCGTCGATGCTAACCTTGCATTTTGGGTTGAAATGCTTCTGCGAACATGGAACACACAGTTCAGGTATTTCATCCTCCTCTGTGTTCGCTTGCGCACCTGAAACAATAACATGCGTACCTTGCTGGGCTGCTGCTCGCTTGGGACAGTCCTTCTTGAAGTGTCCTGTGCGGTGACAGTAGTGACAGGTTACACGAGCTGTAGTTGCCTGCCCAGCTGATCGTGCTTGATCCGAACCCCTTTCTTCTTCCTTCGCTGGCTTGGCATTCTCCCTAGGTTGAGTGGTAGCCCTGGAAGATCCGTTCCTCGGCGATTGTTTACGGTGCCGCTGCGGGTGTGCCTCTTTGTGTACTTGAGCGAAGTGTGCAGCACTTGCCAGAGTGTCGGGTTCGTGTTCCAAAACAAACGACGCCGTGTCAGCGGGAAGACTTTCCATAAACTGTTCCAGAAGCATCAGCTCCATTAGATCCGCGTACTTCTGTCTCTTGCCGGACATCTCCACCCAGCGATCGGCAAAAAGTCGTAAACGGGCAATAAACTGTGTGTACGTTTCGCCTTCTCTCACCTTTGCTCTACGCAATCGCTGACGGTAGACATTAGCTGTAAGCTGAAATCTTTCCAACAGTGCTTTCTTCAACTTCGGGTAGTTGAATGCGGTATCCTCGTCTACTGAGTTGTAGAGTTGCAAAGCCTTACCCTTAAGTGCTGTACTCAATTTCACTGACCACGTAGTTTCAGGCCATTCGTGTGCACGGGCAAGACGCTCGAACCGTCGCAAGTAGTCGTCGAGATCATCTTTAGACTCATCAAACTCTGGAATAGAAGCGTTTTCGACAACTATGCGACTCGTCGATGCCACTGGTTGATGGCTGGCATTCTGCAGTTTCGCCATCTTCTCTGCATGAGATAGTCTCATCGATTCCAATTTATACTCCAAGTCTCTCTCTTGTTTGGTAGTTTGCTCCTTCAGTGACCACTCCCGTTGGGTAAGACGCTCTTCACGCTCCCTTTGCTCCCTGGCTAGTCTTTCTTCTGTAACAGCTTTTGCCTGGTCAGCCAAAGTGTGACGTACAAAATTAGCTAACTCTTGTCCAGCCAGACTGAGACGTTGACCAAGAGAAACCACTGCTTCGGTTTGATCAGGTAAACCGGAACCTGAAATCTCGCCAACAGACCTAGACTTCGCATCTATGTTACCATGCTGTCGCGCGTTCTGGACCGCGGGAGAACTTAACGCTACATTCTGTGTTTTGCGCAACCGTGTAGAAATTGGAGAGTCAGTAGTGGCTTCGGCCATGACTACTATCGAACAAACTACTATCCTAAGATGTCAAAACAACCAACAACATATGCTAAACAATTAATAATGTCAGCAACCTTGACCGTCACAGCAACTCCTGAAAACAAGTATCCAAGTACTCAAATGAATGACTATAAAATTCTTACTCTAAAAGAAAAACAACGATCACATATTTACATGCACTACCTTCAAACGATCTAACTTAAGAACAACAAACTTTGTGAAGCCACAAGGTAATTCCTAACCTATACCCAGGATAATGAACTATCTTGTTATCTCAGCGGATGCTGATCTCAGCGGGTGCTGATCCCAGCGGATGCTGATCCCGGACGAGCCCCCATAATTGTCACGTGGAGAGTTTTTGTGTAGTGACCCTCCTACGTCTCGTTCCAAGAACAAGTTAAGTTTAGATAAAAGGTAGAGTTGAAAAGTAAAGAAACGCGAAACAACAGTGTAAAATTTCCCTTTTTGTTATTATTTACACTACTGGACCACGATTTACAAAAACTGCCGAAACGTTTTCAATTGATATGTACAAAACACCGAAATATTCCTAAAATATTCTTGATATTACAGTCACGTTTGGTACCCCCAAATCCTTTAGAGTTTACTCAGATTAACAGTTCTCATCATCTGGTGGGGTATCGGAACTACCGTAGGCTTCAGCAGTGTTACTTAGCTGAGCTAGGAAGTGCGGTGGTAGCCCCTGTCGGTGATGATGCTGGTGCTGATGATGGTGGTGGACTGCAACGGTGTTGGCGGCGGCAGTGGACTGGTAGGTGGTTGTATGGTGGTGTGGTTGGTGGGTTGAATGGTGGTATGGTCTTTCCCCCTTCCAAGGCTATGGATCCGGGAAATCTCCCCAGGCAAGGGATCCAAGAAATCCTCCGGCAAGGGATCCGGGAAAGATAAATCTGCAACATGCTGAAGGACCATACAGTATCCCTACTCCCACAACCTTACCTAATAGGCAAAGTTTACACCATCAGAAAATACAGTGCTTCGTTTATTATGGGTAATAAACGACCCTGCGCCCTGCACTGCTGTCATCCTGCAAAGAATATTGGGGTAAACAAACGACTGTCTGCATCAATAATGATAAAAGAAAATAATAAATTCTCACCTCAAAAGATTATGTTGTTATATAAAAGTGTATCCAATGAATGCATGTGTCACAGATAATCCAGGCCTACTATAATTCCACAAGACTAGACCTGCTTTTATTCTAAATTGTTCTGTTCTGTCCTGACACAACTGTCACTCTGTTCCTGACCTGACACTGCAATAATGTCCAGAAGTTTTACATAACACTTTGCTTAGTCAACTGAAAACTGCACACGCTGTAAACCAAACCTATCTCTGCCACAGAAATAGTATATAATTATAATTTTAACAGCGCTCCGTTATTTGTGCATAAATAACGAATACAACAAACGCCAGTTTTCACAAAAACATATTCGCTAAGCTAGCGAGAAACCACAAACGTGTTACAACGTGTTTCTACTCTAGTAGACGGAAAAGAAGTGACGATTCTTACTGCGCTTTCGAAATCTATCGCTCACTTTCTTCAAAACTTGCATTTTGCACGAATTACACGGATAAAACTTAACCTCCGGAAGAAAACATGCTAGGCCATACTCTACAGTTATCAAACAAACAAACACGGGTTTATTATATCACATAATTTATTTCCCAAACTTTACATAATATAATACATTGTCATTTTACATGTGACACTCAGACTTCGAAATAGATATCGTGATGCCGCTCAGGGACGTTCAAGATACTCCTCACAGCCTTAATCTCGTATAACCATTTGTGTGTGGACAGGCCGTCAGTAGGGCGAGAGAGTTCACGTCCTAACGCTGACCCCGGGCGCCCTTTAGTGTCCATAGGGCGGAAAATTTGTGGCCAATGGGCCTGGGGAGGGACCGTGACCCAAATATGCCTTAACCTCTTTAACCAAGTCTTCCTGATCGAACCAGGAATTTGTAGCGCGCATAGTCGAAGCGGCTGCGTGAGTGGTTCAGGGTGAAAACACGTTAGTAGGTGCTCCTTGAGCGACGTGGGTTCGCTCTCGACTTCAAGATACACAATATTTATCGCCACGTGAACGTACAAGGAATAATAATAATTTTAAAAAAATAAAATAATAATAATAATAATAATAATAATAATAATAATAATAATAATAATAATAACAATAATAACAATAATAATAATAATAAGCCTAATAATAATAATAATAATAATAATAATAATAATAATAATAATAATAATAATAATAATAATAATAATAATTTTATAGCGTAAAACCAAACTTCAAGCTTGCTCTAAGCGCTCGTATATACACATACACTGGAAAGATCACTATTGGGGTGGCCTCGTGGCGCAGTGGATAAGTCGCTGGTTTCCTATGCCGAAGGTCGCGGGTTCGATTCCCGCAAGGGGCGAACGTATGTTACTTAGGTACGAGACTATTCCCTTCAATAATGGTACAGGACGCAGTCAATATAAAAACTTCAAAAATAAAAATTCGATTTTCTTTCCGTCTTCTAGTAGCGATCTCCCTGCCTTTACACCACCTGTTTGAGTGATGGATGTGAATTTGGTGTGTGTGAGGGTGGATGAAACAGGTGAGCGTGTATGTTGGTATAGATCGCCGCGCTTTGAGCCTGATTTGGAAAAGGCGCCTATATAGCATCCTGTATTATTATTATTATTATTATTATTATTATTATTATTATTATTATTATTATTAAACAATAATTAGGGTACAACGTTATGAGATAAAACACGTTAAACATTGTAAGAAATAATAACAAACGTCACATCACATAAAAAGGTATGTTTAAAGAATGGTACACACACACACATACGCACACATACACACACCACACCATACACACAAATGAAGACCTCAACATTAAGAGTAAATAACGAAGCAATGATACAAATATCTCAAAATGAAAAGTCACACACGGTTTCAGCAAAACAATTATCAGTAATATGACAGCAGTAAAAGCAATTTTCAAAAACCATATATAAGAATTTCTTTTATAAACCAGAGTTACAAAAACAAATTTGTTTTTAAATACTACTACTACTACTACTACTACTACTACTACTACTACTACTACTACTACTACTACTACTACTACTACTAAGAAGAAGAAGAAGAAGAAGAAGAATATTGCGTCCTTGAGGCAGTTTCTTTCGAGAGATGCATGCACACATTTGGTCAGCGCTTTTGTGACATCTAGACTTGATTATTGTAATTCAGTTCTAGCTGGTCTCCCCATTGATGAAGTTAGGCGACTGCAGCGTGTACAGAACTGAGCTGCTCAGCTTGTGCTTAAAAACACAACCGTGGTCATGTCACACCTCTTTTAAAGGAGCATCACTGGCTCCCTGTCAAGTTCCGCATTGAATACAAAATTGCTGTCCTAGCTTTCTGTCACTTTGACCAGTCACTTACACCATATCTGTCTGAGGTACTCACTACCTACACTACAACTCGTTCTTTGAGCTCATCAGATGAAAAACTTTTGAAAACGCCCAAACGTCGGCTTAAAACCATTGGCGAGCGGTCTTTTAGTTTTTAAGCACCAAAGGTTTGGAATGCGCTGCCTGCCGGTTTAAGACATTGTACAGACCTTGTTTCCTTCAAGAGCTGCTTAAAAACGCACTTGTTCCGCAAGGCGTTTTCTGTGTAAATAGTAAGAACATTAATAATACTTTCTGAATGATGCTGGACATGATGTAGTGCGAATGTTGTGACGATGCGTACGAATGATGTGTGTAAGTGCATTGAGTTGTTATTCTAATGAAAAATGCGCTGTGTATAAATGCAATTTATTATTTTTAATAATAATAATAATAATAATAATAATAATTTTTTATTTTAAATTTAATGTGGTGTGTTCTGTGTGTATGTGCATACGTGCGTGAGTGCGTGCGAGTGCGTCATATCATTTCAATGAAGAAGACGTTAACAACCAGCCAACCAATAAAGTAAACACTATTTACCATCCATACGGCGCCAACCCAAATAAACGATCCACAAAATGCATTTGGTCAATGCAGAAGCTCAGTAAAAAATACATTTAAGACATGATGAGCAAGTTGAGTGCACAAAAAGCAATAACAACAATACCAAACCCCATTGCGCATTACATTACATTACATGGTTATTGCTTTAGGTCCAGCGGACTCTTCCGACACAAATCAGGACCATCCCCCGCTTGAATAATAATAATAATAATAATAATAATAATAATAATAATAATAATAATAATAATAATGACTCCTTCATATACGCATATTAACTGAAGTCTGGTCTGTGCACGCACGCATTCATTCGCAGATTATGAAAGATCCTGACGCTCATGTCCCAGACGGGTGAGTGCCATCTACACAAATACACCCAGCACGCACTGGGTTCCTTCTCCCCCATTCCTGGACGCTCAGTGGTCTGTGGCGCCAGGTGGCTGGAGTTGGATTCTGTATCGGCCAGCGCCCTGAGCAGCTCTTGAGCTGGAAAAGCGCTATATGAAAACTACAACATTAATTCATAAATAACATACTAAACATATAATACAGTTATTCTTATTATGTTTTAGCAATGTTTTACAGAAGACGTAAAGCGAAAGAGATTGGGGTTCATTCATGACCAGAATACCACGTACGAAAGAAGGCCCTTGGTCGCCAAATCAGATGATCAGAAGCTCCTTTCTAACTGAACTTACGGGCACTCGGGGAGCGCCCCATGGTCAGGTTCCTGTAGAACACGGTCGTGAAGCAAAGATAGATCGGTGTACGTCTGATAGGTGTTCTTGCACTAGAAGCGATCTCGCGCTCTCGGCCGCTGACCCGAGAAAAAGAATGGTCTCCAGCAAGCTGTGCCAAACTGCACCCCCAGAGCCCTAACGCGTCGATATTGTAAAGCGCATTGGCACAATCATTCCATCCAGAAGAAAAATGGGGCGATAGGTAGGGAGTGGGGGAGGGAAGTGTTAGGTAAGGGAGTGAGGGAGGGAGGTGTTAGGAATGGGAGTGAGGGAGGGAGGTGTTAGGAATGGGAGTGAGGGAGGGAGGTGTTAGGAATGGGAATGAGGGTACCCCGAGAGAAAAAAAAGGAAAGTCCGGAGTAGCCTACTTGCCAATGGTTGCGAAGAGATAGCGTGCAGCTATGTCTTACTCCTTCTGTTCAAATTTAGGATTGGGACACACTCCATTTTCATAATTACCCATACAATTCGAACAGAACACCTATACGAATGCGGAAACTGTATTATCAGACTGAAAAATTACATTTTATTACGACGCAACGCAAACTTTATTTATCTCGAATTGAACGCAATTTCAGTGGCCACTTTGACACATTACAATACCATAGTACATGCAAAAGAACATCCACAGTTAATAGTAAAATTAATGTACTTCCATTGAATAGCTCAAAGTGAACTAGGTTTTGTTGAGGTAGGGTTCAATCCATAATAGCCCTAATATGCCATAGATGTCCATCAGTCTAGTGAACATTCTCGTCCGTCTCACTTCTCACCCAACCACCGTACAAGAGCTTGGGACACTTGGGGCCCATTGCGAAGACGAAATGGCTTTAACAACTACAACTGACACGCGCAATACAGCAGACATGCCTGATTAAATTTGCCTGCCTACTCCCCTTTGTCTGACATCGATCCTCTCTCCTATCCCGCGATCACCGATACTGTTTTCCATTGTCTTTCTTCTTCTCCTTCTTCCTTCGCTGGCATATTTCTTATCCATCCTCCTCTTTCTCCTTCTCAGACACGTAATCTTCATCTTCTTCCTTCTTCTTCCCTTCTTCCTCCTTCTTCTCTTCCTCCTTCTCTTCCTTCTTCTTATTCTCCTTCTCCTCCTCCTTCTTCTTCTTCTTTGACCGCCGCTTAGAAGTACGTCATGTCCCCATTCCAAAGACCGTGCAACGCATATGTCGATCTTCGCTCAATTCATGAAACCTTCCCTAAAAATTGTGAGCTTCTTTTCCTTTTCCACTCTTCTTGCTTTTTCCTAAATCACGCCTTCTTATTCCTCCTTCTTCTCTGTCTCACCCTGCGCCTTCTTCTCCTTCTTCGATCTCCGCTTAAAGGTCAGTCGTGTATACAATTCGGGAGTTTCAAGCGTCTCTGAAGAGTGATATTCCCTCTTCGCGCGTACCTAAGGTCATTCATCCAACTCTTTGTTATCGTTTTCTGGAACACTTTGACTATTGTT
This sequence comes from Oncomelania hupensis, assembly GCA_036898135.1. NCBI lineage: Eukaryota > Metazoa > Mollusca > Gastropoda > Littorinimorpha > Pomatiopsidae > Oncomelania > Oncomelania hupensis. Next base: position 8,672,556 of record CM072511.1, on the reverse strand, counting down.
TAATGAAACCTGGAAGCGTTGTTCGGTGCTTATCAAATAAGCGCACGTTCTATTTTCAGGCGCGCGCTCCGACGACATGATGAGTAAGCGGCCTAATGGTGTCATCAGTAACTTGTAAAGCGCAGTGGAAAGAGTTTTGAATTGATCTTGTATCGACCAGCGCCTTGAGCCCCTCTTGAGCCGGGAAAAGCGCCCAAAATAAGAACAATGAAATAAATAAATACATTTATAAAAGTAAGAGTCATTTTAATGTATTGTTATTTAAAAACAATTTTCTTTTATACTTCGCTTTGTATTTTCTAAGCATTAGAAATCAGTCTGGCACAAATTCGTTTTTTGTGTGGAATATACGTTTCACCGATAGTTCTAGCGTAGTAAGACATAAATCAAGTTGGATCGAAGACACTCCTTTTCATGCCAAGTCAAGTCACATCAAGTCAAGGCAGGAAATCTCAATTCTCCAAAAGGACAGCGAAAATTAAAAAAAAGTCGTTTCGTCTGATTAAAAAACAAACAACCCAAAACATATAATATAATATAATATAATATAATATAATATAATATAATATAATATAATATAATATAATATAATATAATATGATATGATATGATATGATATGATATGATATGATATGGTTTACTATACTATACTATACTATACTATACTATACTATACTATACTATACTATACTATACTATACTATACTATACTATACTATACTATACTATACTATACTATATGCCATTAAAACATAAACCCTATATCTCTCCTTCTCTGTCTTTCTCTCTGTCTCTCTCTCTCTTTCTCTATCACTCCCTCCCCTTTTTTTTGTTACACGTGTTTACCAATAGTGGATTCAGCCCCGATGCTATCTTGATATGTGTAGTTCGAATTCGTGTATCCACGCAGCCTGTTCATTCAGCAACAAGACAGGGGGCGTCATAAAAAATTTTCCAACTTTCTTCAGCAAACATCAACAACAAGATCGCTTTCCCAAAATCACTACAAAAATCGCTTCTATACAAGCAGAAAGTGCATTACATATATAGTCTCTCTGCAATCCATTAAAGCTTAGAACATTCCAGAAAGACGCATTAACACCCAATTAAACTAAAACCCGTCACCGGGACTACGCAATGTCTTACGTCATGGAACATTCCTCGGTTGAGAAGAATAGCTTAGCTAGTACGAAACAGATCTGGATACTTCGATCGATAATAAAATAAGTAATTTCAAGAAAATTCTCAATATAGATCAGAGGTAAATACACGCTATTATTGCATGTTTTGCTAAAATAAAACCAACGGAACTATCGTTCGCGTTTCAATCGTATCATTCTCTCTCTCTCTCTCTCTCTCTCTCTCTCTCTCTCTCTCTCTCTCTCTCTCTCTCTCTCTCTCTCTCTCTCTCTCTCTCTCTCTCTCTCTCTCTCTCTCTCTCTCCTCTCTCTCTCTTTCTCTCTCTCTCTCTCTCTGTGTCACACACACACGCCCACACAATCCGATGCAGATATCTAAACAGAGAATACCCATATGGATACAAGGTTAAAGGCAATTTGCATGCGACATTGAATGAATAACAGACATCATAAAGTGACCAAAAATGAGAGGAAAATCAAGATCTGGTTGCGTGCATGGATACGTGTAACGGGGATTGAACATGAGTACGCAGTGTGATGGATGGGGGGAGGGGAGGGGGTAGAATTGGGTGGTGCGTGCGTGCTGCAGACGAGAAGAGGGGAGGGAAGAGGATGAAAAGAAGAGAGCGGGGATTTCACTTCCAAAGCTATAGACACACACACACACACACACACACACACACACACACACACACACACACACACACACACACACGCACACACACACACCTACCCCCCCCCCCCCCCCCCACACACACACAAACCCAGTAACGCCGCGTTTCCCATTTCAAAAATCCATTCATCTTCTCTTTTCCAAAACTTATAAACAATTAGTTAAGGGTATCTCTCATTCACAAACAGCGCCTTCTTCAATCCAACTACTTCATTTCCGAGATGCGGACTAGATAGGGGGATGTAATGGGAAAGTGGAGTGGGGGGGAGGGGGGGAGGAAAGATGACAAGAACGCAACACAGTTTTATTGGAGTGAGTCTTGTCCAACCGTCACATAAAGATGGGGTGGACAGGCCAATTTTGCTCGTCTTTATCGAACTGTTGATCTTGAAGGTATCCATGCTCGCTTTAATTGCCTGTTCTGGCCTTTTTTTTTGCGCCGCCGGAATGGGGTTACTTGGCGAACGCACAGACAGGGCTGACACGTTGGGATATCTTTATATTACCTCCCTTGTCTCGATGTGGGCTTCAAGTGTAGACTTTGATTTGGGTGTATTTGGTGCCCCGTCGGCTATACGTACTTCCCTGTCTCTTCCCCTTTCTCTTCCTTCCCTCTCTCTTCTTTTCATCCTCTTCCCTCCCCTCTTCTCGTCTGCACGCACGCACGCACCACCCAACCCTACCCCCTTCCCTCCCCCCCATCCATCAAATCATACTGCGTACTCATTTTCAATCCCTGTTACACGTATCCATGCACGCAACCAGATCTTGTTTTTCCTCTCATTTTTGGTCACGTCTTTCTTTCGTTTCGTCTCCTTGTCCTCTTTCTTGTTTTTGGTCTTCTCTTTCTTGCTTTTTAGAATTTCATTCTTTCTTTGTTTTGTTTTCCCTCTTTGTTTGTTGGTTGCT
>CM072511.1:8647335-8664835 GCA_036898135.1 Oncomelania hupensis | reverse complement strand
GTTTATCACACAGATCCAAAAGTTCAGGTGTGATCCACGGCTTCTTCTTTGGTCGGTGCTTGCCAAGGATCTCAGTGGCGGCATCTGTTACTGCTGAGTTGAAGGTATTGGTCATGGTGTTGACATCTACTTCGCCTGCCCCCAAAATAAGCAGTGGTGCAAATTTCCCTCCAATTGTGGCCTGAAATATTTTTGCCACCTCCGGGTCTTGCAGTTTGTCCAGGTCGAACTTCAGCCTAGTGCACTTTGCTGTATTTACTCTCTTCAAATGGAGCCGGAAAGACATCATCACGAGATCGTGGTCACTTCCAATGTCTGCTCCTGGAAAAGTGCGTGTCCTGCCAATGTTGATGCTTGATCTGAAGCGTTTCTTGACCATGATGTAGTCGATCTGGTTGTGATGTTCCCCGCCGGGACTGTGCCATGTCCATCGTCTGGATTTTTTGTGGAGACCAAGCGTGTTTGCCAGTACCAGATTGTTGTATCTGGCAAACTCCAATAGTCTCAGACCCCTGTCATTTGTCTCGTTGTTGCAGTGGGGTCCGCATGTGTCTCCCCAGTTGCGGTGCGCATCTTGGCCAACCTTGGCATTCCAGTCGCCTTGCACTATGACTATGTCCTTCTTCGGCACTTGGTCAAGGACCGCCTGTATATTTTCATAAAAATCCTCCACTTCGCTGTCTTCATAGTCTGATGTTGGGGCATAGACCTGGATGATGGTAATGTTGAAAGGGGTTGCTCTCAGACGGATGGTAATGAGTCTACTGGAGACTGGGCGGCAACCCATGACAGTGGCTAGAATGTTCTTGTGGACCAAGAATCCAACGCCGTGTTCGTGCCTGTCATCTCTACCGCTGAAATAGAGCTTGTGGCCTTTGTCAGTCGTTGTTTCACCTAGGCCTTTCCAGCGCAGTTCGCTGATACCTAGAACGTTCCATCGATAGTGGTCCAGCTCGTGGGCCAGTTCTTCTAATTTTCCTTCCGCAGTTAGGGTCCTGACGTTCCAGGTTCCTATGACGATGTTGTTTCTCGTGCGGATGGACCCAGTCGCTTGTCATCACTCTTCCTAAAAAAGGTAACCTTCAGGAGTGTGAAAATTACCGCACCATCAGCCTCATCAGCCATCCCAGCAAGGTCCTCCTGAAAATAATACTCAACAGGTTGAAACCACAAGCTGAACAAATCATAGCTGAAGAACAAGCAGGATTCATGGCAGGGCGAAGTACCACTGAACAGATTTTCAACCTCAGAATAATCTGTGAGAAATACCTACAGCACCAACAACATCTATATCATGTGTTCATAGACTTCAAGAAGGCATTTGACCGAGTCTGGCATGCAGCTCTATGGGCAACCATGAAAGTGTACAACATCAGCCCTAAAATCATAGAAGTCATCAAAAGCCTGTATGACAAGGCTACCAGTGCAGTCCTCCATAACAGCGTCATCGGGAACTGGTTCAGAACAACAATCGGTGTGCGTCAAGGATGCCTACTCTCTCCAACACTCTTCAACATCTTCCTAGAGCGCATCATGTCAGATGCTCTTGCAGATCACGAAGGCACAGTCAGCATAGGGGGCAGAGCAATCTCCAATCTTCGTTTTGCGGATGATATTGATGGATTGGCTGGAGAGGAACAAGAACTTGAACAGCTTGTACAGAGGCTTGACACCACCTCCAGAGCTTATGGAATGGAAATAAGTGCAGAGAAGACCAAAATGATGACCAACAACACCAATGGCATCAACACGGACATCAAAGTACAAGGCCAATCCCTCAACACAGTGCACAGCTTCAAATATTTAGGAGCCATTGTGTCAGACAATGGGTCTCGACAGGAAGTCCTCTCCAGGATCGCACAAACAACTGCTGCCCTGACAAGGTTGAAGCCCATTTGGAAAGACAGAACCATCAGTCTACATTCCAAAGTAAGACTGCTGCGATCTCTGGTCATCTCCATCTTCCTATATGCTTGCGAAGCATGGACCCTCACAGCAGATCTCCAACGAAGAATACAAAGCATGGAGATGAGGTGCTACAGAAGACTTCTGTGCATTTCCTATACCCAACACATCACCAACGTTGAAGTCCGACAGACCATCACACAAGCCATTGGACAACACGATGACCTGCTCACAGTGGTGAAGAAACGGAAACTCCGATGGTATGGCCACGTCACCAGATCATCAGGCCTTGCAAAGACCATTCTGCAAGGCACAGTGCAAGGAGGTAGAAGAAGGGGGAGACCGAAAAAGAGGTGGGAGGACAACATTCGAGAATGGACTGGTTTGACACTGAGCGAAGCCATGAGGGCTGCTGAGGACAGAGAAAGATGGAGTATGCTGGTTAAGCGATCATCTGTGGTGCCCCTACGACCTTCGGGTTATGGGACAGGATAGGATAGGATAGGATTGTTCTTTACTATATCTGCCGTCTGTTGTGGTGTAATAGCCACCTACCCCCTCCACGTTCAACAGTAATCTTTTTCTTCTCATTTTATTATGTTATACCTCGTTCGGCTTGTAACCGCTGACGAGACATTTCAGCGAAATACAGGTATACACAATCTGTTAATCTGCTGCGTTTGATTCCCTTCCGACTGTCGACTTGTCTTTCTTATTATTTTACTTTAACAAAAACCAAGACCCTTTCTCAATTTTATTATCCAGTGAAACGTTTTGGAATGTTTTGTAAAGAGGAATTAACTAAGAGAACGGGGGTAATCTGTCTTTTCATTTTCATTCTTCAAGACATAGGCACATGAAGCGAATTACATGTTTGGGGCTTTTGTTTGGTCCACACAGACGAACACACACATACACATACACAACCGTGTAGAAACGCCGTTGTGATGACTTTCATGAAACTCTACATAGTTTACTTTTTTACAAATTTGTCAATTTTTTTAGGCTATCCCTAACCCTAACCCTAACTCTAACCCTAACCCAAACCCTAACCCTTAACCTAACCCTAAGCCTAACACAGCCCTAACCCTAACGGAACACTGTTTTGACGTCAAAATAACGGGGTCCGTCAAAAGAAAGTACTTAGAGGTTCAAGTGTATGTCAGAACAAAGGCGTTTCTACCTAACCACTTATATGCACACACACACACACACACACACACACACACACACACACACACACACACACACACACCCACACACACACACACACACACACACACCCATACCCACACACACACATACACACATACTTGCACAGACACCGTTATTTGGACTTTCCTCAAACGCCACATACGTTGTGTGGACAATGGGTCGTGCTACGACCCCCTTTTTAATTACTTTTAAGTGTTCTAACCCTAACCCTAAACCAAACCCTAACCCTAGCCCTAACCCTAACGGATCATTAAATGGACGTCCAAGCAAGGAGGTCTGTCCAAAGAACGTATGTAGATGTGCACTAGTTTGTCCAAATAACGCCGTGTAAACATGCGCACATACACACACACACCCACACACACACTCGCACAGAGCTTAGGTTATTGTTTTCTAATTCGTTCGTAATGTCCTTTCTTCGGAACTTTAAGAATGGTACACGCTTTTAATGTTGTATTTGTTTTTTTCTTTTCCCGTTTTTTTTTCTTTATATTTCTTCAGTTTATTTTTAATTTTTACATTTCTTCTCTTTTCTTTTAATTTCTTTTCGTTTGCTTTGTTTTTTTCTTTTGATTTCTTTTTCTTTTCATTACTTTTCTTTTAAATTGTTTTTCTGTCTTTCTTTCTTTGTTTATTTTTTAGGGCTGCCCGTTTGTTTTCCACGCTGCACTGACCATGCTGTTCGGCTGTCGCCTTTGAGGTTTGCGTAATAATCATTTAACTAGTTTACGCGAACTTTGGTCCTGGTTTCCCCAACTTTCGTACTTTAATGTTGTAGATGATGATGATAATGATGATGATGATGATGATAATGATGATGATGAAGATGATGATGATGATGATGATGATGATGATGATGATGATGATGATGATGATGATGATGATGATGACGCCCACGCCATCGTATTCGCGTCTACTGTTGCTGCTGCTGCTGAATGAAATTCCTGCGACCTAGCTTTCACTAATTTCTTCAAAAACGTCACTGGATGGACTACAACATAATTATTAGACTGGGGACCTTCTGTTTTCTTGGCCGGCATCTAGGGTCGCTTTCATGTCAATAATCATTTGCATGTATCGGGGCCTCTGGGCAACGAACTGAACTGCTACGAGCCCCGCTGGGGGTGTCGCACACGCTCTGCCCCAGCAGGCGGTTCCCTAGGGATCGAACTCGATAGCGCTGTCTGCAGAGGATGGATCGTGTATGCAAACAAGGGAGTAAGAGTTTGTAAACCTCATTCCATAGGCACCCTCACCGTAAAACACAGCATACAGTGAGCTGCCTCATCTCCCAGTAGAACACCTTATCAGTCGTAGTATGGAGGGTGATCCATTTAGCTTGCAGTTATCCTGGAACATTTGTATTTTGCTACAAGCACACTAGTGTCAAACTGTCATAGGATTATCTCTCGTCCAAATTTCGATCAATATTGGTCGACTTAGCTAAAGTAATAATATTCCTTCGTCCCCCCCACCCCCTCACTCCTGCTCCACCCCTTCGCCTCCCTCTTCGCCTCTTTCTCTTTTTCTCTTCACATGTGGCGCTGGCTATATTAGTGTGGAACGTTTAAAGGAAGGAATATATGTCCCGTACACCCTGAAACTTTGGAACGTTAGAACTTTGTCCTTTTATTTCACATAACTTGATGTAAATATACAAAACTACAAAAGGCTCGTAGCCCTGGGGGCTGTATAGCCAAAAAGGGGGGTTTGAGGAGAGAGAGAGAGAGAGAGAGAGAGAGAGAGAGAGAGAGAGAGAGAGAGAGAGAAAGAGGGAGAGAGAGAGGGGGTGGGGTTGGGGGTTGGGATGCACATAGCATTCGTACCATGAACGGCAATGTATAACACTACAGCTGCATTTATAATATATTCAGCACATGGACTGTTGTACATGTAGATCAGCGTAAGAGCCTACATTAAGACAAACCCTCAGGGATTTTCGAAACACAAAATAATTGTGGAAACAAAACAAATACACAGAACGATATTAATTCAACATCATAACAATACAACACAATAAGACAAATAACACGTAAATCAGACAAAGTGTAAAGTTAAGAGTCAGCGCATTGCACTGCACTTTTAAATTCAAGAAAGATCACCAAGAAGAAAGCAATTTAGAGGCGAAGTCTATTGTATTTCAGAGTACATAATCACAATGAGATATTAGTTTTATTTAAATAGAGAGATATAGTGAGAAATGGAAGAGCACCTTTGATGGTAGCGTTTCTTTTTTTCTTCTATATAATGGTTTGACGCTGTGAAAGAAGGGCGAGCGGGAGAGAAGGAAGGCAGAGGAAAAGGAGAGTGAGAGTGAGGGGATTGAGGAGCAGAGAAACAAGATGGCGTAGGCAGAGAAGAGACTACAGAATCGAACATAACTACAGTGTGACTATTTATAACTTTCGTTTTCTCTCTCTCTCTCTGTCTCTCTCTCTGTCTCTCTCTGTCTGTCTGTCTGTCTCTCTTCTTTCTCTGTCTCTATCTGTCTGTCTGTCTCTCTCTCTCTCTCTCTCTCTCTCTCTCTCTCTCTCTCTCTCTCTCTCTCTCTCTCTCTCTCTCTCTATATATTTATTTATTTATTTATTTATTTATTTATTTATTTATTTATTTATTTATTCTTTCAACGGATTTATTCTTCGACATGACGTGAGTAGAAACAATTGTATTTATCCCATTTTTGATCCTTGTTGATTCTGTATTTGTGCTATTTTTTGGATTTATGTGTATGGTTTAATGCAGAGTGTGACAACGTAGTTGATTGCTACGAGTTAGAGAAGTTGTGAGACGGGAGAACACGCAGATTCAGACATACACGCACGACAATTCTGAAATACCCCTTGTTGTTGTTGTTGTTGTTGTTGTTGTTGTTGTTGTTATATAGCGCTTTCCCATCATCATCATCATCATCATCATCATCATCATCATCATCATCATCATCATCGTCATGGTCGCTGTCGTCATCATCTACACCATCAAAAATGAGAGCGCTGTGGCCGAGTGGTCTAAGGCGGGACTAACTTGTCTTGTCCACAGGCCAGAAACCAATGTCGTCTGACAGATGTGGGTTCGATCCAAGCATCTGGGCGCAAGGTATTATTTTATATATTATTTACTTTCGACTCGGACAACGTCTCGGGGTTTTTTCTCTGGGTACTCCCCAAAAATTTCAAAAAACAATTAATACTAGGTAGGTTGGGTTTGGGTGCGCCGCACGCTGCGATCTGCGCCTTACCCAGGGGATGCAGCCCAGACGTTCCCGATAAAAAGGGACAATAAAGTGTAAAAAAAAACCCACAAAGATAATTATAATAATAATGATATTTATATATAGTTCAAAGCGCATATCATCATAATCTTGTACCTGTTTATGGAGATTGGGAAGGTCTTATTAGCCCGCACTGTACCGTTAGATGAAACGTATTTTCCTGTTTTAAGTCGTGTTGTACTCATTAGTGCCCGGTCAACGAACTTTGATCAATGCATTTGTCCTTAAAATTCTATTAATTAAAAATTATTTAGCTAATTACTGTTGCAAACAGCCTGAAATTTGTTGTTGTTTTTCTGAGGTTTGTCTCCTGGCATGGACATAGCGTGAGTCCGATTCCTTAGACTGCTAAAATCACTAACTCTATTTCTCGGATCTGTCTCTCCTTTATATAATGTCACAACTACACCATACAATAGGCCTATATTATTTAGTTATGAACGTGACATGCGTGAGGGGTTGTGCGGCTGGATGTACTGTGTGTGTGTGTGTGTGTGTGTGTGTGTGTGTGTGTGTGTGTGTGTGTGTGTAGGTGGGTGTGTATGTGTGGGCGTATGCTTTTTTGTTGTTTTCTTTTCTTTTTTTTTTTGGTAGTCTGCTTTTTTGTTTTGTTTCCTGACGACATTTGTGTGCGGCTCGCTGATGCTTTGTGGATGTGAGTAAATGTAGAAATTGTTTTTAGGTCCCGAGCTTTTCACAGATGTCGTGACCAATTGTGTTTTTAATTGTTATTGTCAATGATTTATGCCATTCCCAGACGCGCAAAGCAAATTCTTCTGTGTGTGACATTTGAAGCGAATAAAGAATCTTATGTCTTATGTCTTTGGAACAACGCAAAGCTACTTTAGTGGTCATTCATTTCTTTTTGCTTCAACGCGTTTTTATTCAAAGGTTACATACTGCTAGGTTGCATCAGAAATTACATTTTTAGCACGCATGTAATATTGGCAAAATGTATTTGAAACATTGGCAGAAATTTAACATACATTGAACTTGAAAATAAAGAGATAAAATATTGAATCGAGTATACAAAAACATGCGAACAGTCCCAAAGCATAATAAACATTCTTTCTTACGTTCAATTGTACACGCTATTCCTGTTCCATGGTCTTTTTCTTCTGTAACTGTTTGTAAGCTGCCAATTTTTGTATGAACGTGCCATAGTTCGTTTAAATGTGAAAAAAGCATATTTATGTATTATATAATTATGTTTGAGCAACGACTCTTAAAATACTTGCAATAATGGTTTGGTTTTATTTAGACTACATTTTTATATATATTATTATTTATCATTCTTATATAGCGCTTTTTCAGCTCAAGAGCTGCTCAAGGCGCTGGTCGATATAGGATCTAACTCAAGCCGCCCGAAGAGCCCACGTGCTGCCTTGGGCGCACAGTCTGACGTTCAGACGACTGAGCACAATCCTAGGCGACCGGGGAAGGGGGAGAATAGAAAACTATACATTGAAACAACCACCAGACTAATAGCAATAGTAAGATGGCCAATGCTTACAGCCAAAGTTTATGTCCGGGACACCGGGAGTCGAACCCGCAACCTTTTGTAACACGAGCTCGCCGCTCTATCAACTGAGCTATCCCGTTACCCCTATTAATAAAATACGTGAAAAACCTTCATTAACCTTCGTTTTGCCATCCTGTTAAAAAGTACCAAGAACGGATTCATTGCGAGCCTCTCACGATTACAACATGTGTCCTTCAGATATATCACAAAGTCATTCCAAAACTGTTGAACATGCACACAGTTCCATAAATAATTATGGTCATTCATGTTTAATTTCTACAACTTTTGTCAATCCCTAGAAATATAACCATGATGGAAAGTTTTCATGTTTTATTTTATCCTGTTTGAATAAACGTTGACCAGATTGGCGGAGAAACTATTAATTCAATTTACTGAACCTTTGTCTTTTCTGTGACTCCTGTTCCCAATTTCCATGAACAAAACACATTTATGATTTCTAGAAGATTGAAAAAAAAAAGACCAACAGCACCTCATTAGAGGGATCCGGCTTTCATCTGTCCTTGATTTAAAAAATGGGTTATTTTACTCAGGACAAAGAGCGACGGCCATTTTACTTTTAGAACAAGGAAGATACAACCTTAATGTTGCCTCGTGTTTATTTGCTATTCACATGTCTTACCGGTGGGCGGACATGAGGTCACTGCGTTAATACTTATAATGCTATGGAAATACATACCTTGGTTTGTCGAAGCAAAGTTTTCGAAGTTTCGCTTTGATCAGATTTCACGAAAGACCCCCAGATTAAGGTAAAAAGATTAAGGAGCGTAGCGAAGCTATGGGTTTGTCAGCGCTTAGGTTTTTCCACTTGAGTTATAGGGTTGAAAGACGACAAATCGACGACGGTAACGACGGTCTTTGAATCGACGGTGATGATGATGATGATGATGATGATGATGATGATGATGATGATGATGATGATGATGATGACGATGATGACGATAGGTGTTTCCTTGGTGACATTGTGATGATGATGACTTTGGACTTCCTGCTGAACCACAGTCGCCGACAGAGCACAGTGGAGGAGAATTATATCCTCCTCCTCCTCCTCATCATCATCATCGTTGTCGTAATCATAATCATCTCCTCTTTATTTGTATGTTTTTCTGTCTCTCTGTCTGTCTCTGTGTGTCTGTCTGTCTGTCACCCTCTCTCTCTCTCTCTCTCTCTCTCTCTCTCTCTCTCTCTCTCTCTCTCTCTCTTTCTTTTTCTCCAGCCTTGTCCTTACATTTAATCTCTCAACTTAAAGGGTGGTTGGGGCGTGGGTGGAGGAGGAGAGGGAACAAAAAAATGAAAAACGAAGCCGTACTTCCTCCTCTCACTCCCACCCCACCCCTCCCCCCCATCCCATCCCTCCAATCCTCATCCTGTCATCTTGGGCTAAAGGCCTTTTGTGAGCAAGGGGTGGAGTGTGAGCGAGGGGAGCGAGGCAACATTTAAAAACAACAGCTTGTTGCAGCTAACCTACTGTTTTGAATGTAAAGGAAGTGCGGGATTTAAACCTGCTACCTTTGAAATACCCAGTCGGATGAGCTTACCCACTTAGCCGTGTGGACGTTAACCTTGATGTTCCCCTGACAAAATGATTCCTCGTTTAGACGCTGCGTGTTCTCGGGTTTACAATGAATCTGTCCCGGGTAGTAATCTATTGAGATGTTTTGGGGTTTAATGCACGAAGTTTTAAAGCGAAGGAGTTTGATGATACTGCAACAAAAGGTTGTATGATAGAAAGACCTACGCACGAAGCGATGGGGATGAGGGACGGTAAAGGATGGGAAATGAGAAGTGGAGGTGGAGAAATGGGTAGGGTAGGGGGTAAAAAAGGGAAACAACTCTTTTTTTTTTAAAATCCATACGAGAAACCAGCATGAGAAATTCAGCAGCATTCTGCAGTGGAGAAGAAGAAGAAGAGGAGGGGGAGAAACATGAGGAATAGGAAGAGAAATACCAAAAGATATGAACAAATAAATACATAAAACGCAAATTTTCTTTAAAGCAATGTAATGTCCTGGTTACGTTCAATTATATATATATATATATAAAAAGCGTTGTAAAAATAGCAACACCTTTGCAATGTCACGTCACAGCTGCATACAAACGTCACTTACGATGTCATTTTGTGCACGCCTTTGCCGACATTCGTCATGAGGGGTCCCTGATGATAACAAATCTACGCCTTCATACCGATACTGTTGAAAGCCCACTAAACCATATTGGTTATACACTTTGTAAAATAATTTTAATAATAATAAATAAAAGAATTATTTATTTTCACATTATTTAGAAGCATATTTCCAAATAATCATTTGTTTACAAACAATGTAAGATTTCTCTAAATAATATATTTTGTCGGTAAATAACTTATTATTTACCTAAACAATAATTATATTGTTTAGCTAAATAAATCATACTATAGATAAATAAGGCATTTTTGCTAAATAAGAAATTATTTATGCAGTATTTAACAGATTGCGTCAAATAATGTATTATTTAGAAGGTGTTGCTAAACAAGGCATTATTTATGTAAACAATTCATTAATTGTTTAGGGACTGCCGTTTTAATTATTAAGTGGGTTCGCAGATACAAGTCGTATTACTGTGAAGTTGTGGATAGTGATGAAGAAAATTGGAAAATCGGGATTTTACGCTGTTTTGCGATTTAAATGAGGCACTACTTTATTTCACTCTATTTTTTTTAATATGTTCGCAAAAGTATGCATATACGAAAATGCAATGGTAACGGCTCCGGAAAAGAGGGATCCACCTTTATTTCTGCATTGGCGGGATTGCTGTCAGAGTAAATAAACATAGAAAACTCTTAAATTAGCGGCGATCTCGTGAAAACAATAGCAGAAGAGTTGATTCCAGTTTTTCAACAATAATTCAATAGACTATTCAATAGTCCTGCTATTTCTACTTCTTCTAAACCTATCTCTGCGTGATGGGGTATATAAAGGCATACTTTGTTTTCTTCTGATGGAAATACTGAAAACACTTAACACTCCCTCACAAAACTGACCTTGACATTTCGTTTGTGTTCAAGACGTTACAGATATTTTATCTTCGAATTTTTGGAGTGATTTATGTTGAAAAATAAATAGCACACATTTTGGATACACCATCTTTATAAAGACCTTGAATTTAATTATAGAAAGCAGTAAAATTATAAAAACGAAGTTTTCAAGCGAATCATGGAACCCCCTAAATAATGAACACCGCAGTCCCTAAATAATAAATTGTTTACGGAAATTATGCTAAAGAGTGCATTATATTGGTAAATAAATAATTATTTAGATACATTTCTAAATAATACATTATTTCACACAATCCCCTAAATAATGCATTATATAGGAAATAATTAGCCATACCTTAACTGTGATCCTTCGACAGAATGACTGCTTTAAAATTGACAGTGAGTGTGATGTGGTATTAGCACTACCTCCACTGAGATCCCTCGACAGATTGCTTTAACATTCACAGTGAGTGTGATGTGGTATTAGCACTACCCCCACTGAGATCCTTCGACAGATTGCTTTAACATTCACAGTGAGTGTGATGTGGTATTAGCACTACCTCCACTGAGATCCTTCGACAGATTGCATTAACATTCACCGTGACTGTTGACCCATTCAAACTAATAGCAACCTTTAGCCAGCACTCTTGAGCTAAAAACAGCATCCACCAAACAAGCCAGTAAAAGGCAGAACCGTAGCAAAGTTTGATCAGTAAGGATTGTCACTATAGGTTGATACAATTAGATCCTACCCTACCCCAGACAACAACGACCGACCCTTGGAGCCTCGTGGTTCATTCAGACAAAGGGTCAAAAAGGTCAAACGGCTAAGGTGTACCGTTAAATCAGGGGAAATCACTCCCTGTCACAACATAAATGGAAAATTCAAAATTCAGCGATTGCTTTGAGCAACGAAAGGGTTACGGTGAACCTGTTTTCGCCAAAGTTAAACAAAGCCGTACGGTTGGGGCCTTTTGGAAGGGCTTTATAACTTGGACAAAAGGCTTAGGAAATTTTGATTCGTCCCAAAATGTAAGTCGGAAAAGTGACTTCCGGATTAGCAAACTAAATGCAATAAAATGAAAAGTATAACAATCGACGACGACGACGACGACGATGATGATGATGATGATGATGATGATGATGATGATGATGATGAAGATGATGATGATAATGATGATCCCAATGTTGACGACGTCGATGATGATTTATTGCGTCGACCTCTGTGTAAACGGAGAGTCACTTGGTGTTGTTTTATCAGATGGACGCAGTGAAAGTAGTCTATATGTAATTTAATCAATCTCTTGAGATGCATGCTGACGAATGCACGTGCGCACAGGTTCGAGGGATGAACGCTGCTTTCCCTGTGTGCCTCGATGACATTTTCATCATCAGTCTGTGAGACGAAGGTTGCAGAATGCACGTGCACGCCTGATGAAATTACAGAGCAATATGCGCTCTGCTCTTCGTCTCTGTGCTTTGCGAAGAATTTTGTAGCGGGCGTGCGCGTGGAGGTCGCTTAATTGGAAGACCCTTTTCTCCTTGCACGTCACGATGGCCGTCGGTGTTGTCCTGGGTCCTAATTATTACTCCATTTCTCGCAACGCCCCTCTGTCCAGTGTGAAGTAAGGAAGCGGGAAAGCAAGAGGATAAAGAAGCAGAATAAAGAGAAGTTAAGGAAGAGAAAAGAAAAAAACAACAACACGAAACTGGTGAGGGATATACATAGAGAAAAGACAAGATTAGTATTTGTGTGCGTGTGTGAGAGCGCGCGCGCGCGCGCGTGTGTGTGTGTGTGTGTGTGTGTGTGTGTGTAAAAGAAAGAAAGAAAGGAGAGAGAGAGAGAGAGAGAGAGAGAGAGAAGGTGGGAGGGGTGGGGTGGGTCAAATCTGGTAATACAGCAGGAAAAATACCTTGTTTTTTATCTGGGAAATGCAACGGACTGTTTGAGAGGATAAAAACTAAGACGGAAAATAAAAATATTTCCTCCGGGAGGCGGATTAGAGTGATGGACACAAGTAAAGGAATCTTTGTAAAAGGACTTCCTTACCCCGCCCCCCCCCCCCCCCTTTTACAATATCCTTCTCCCCCACCTCCTCCGCTCTCATCTATTTTCGCTGCCTCGCTTCCCGCACCCCCCCCCCTCCCTACTCCGCTACTCATGCGTTCCTTTCGCTGCACATCCAGTTCCTCCGTCCCTCACATCATTCTGTCTCCAACAGTGTGGTTGGAAAGTAACTCCTTATCGAAAAATGATTATAATTGTTTTCAGTAGTGCTACACTAGCATGAATCAAAATGTATGGTAATCCTCACAGTAACAGAATTGAAATGGTAATCTCCGATTTCATCTCCCTGGGTCAAAATCAGCCCACAATGGCCCGCCCGTCGCCCGACACTTGGTCTTACGTTCTCTTATGTCTTACGTCAGCAGAGCTCCCTGAGGCAGTGTCAAGCGACGGGGCATTAGGAGATGCTATCGTCACTGGGAGATAAAATCTGGGATATGCGACTACATTCTACCTTTGTAAGGACCACAATGCATTTGGTTTCCTGCAAAAGGTGTCGGCCATTTTAATCAAGGAGGTACTTTTCAACCATCTTGCAAATTATCAAGTTGGCCCTTTAGGAAAGAGAAGATAATGAAATATAACGCATTATTATTATTATTATTATTATTATTATTATTATTATTATTATTATTATTATTATTATTATTCTTGTTATTATTGTTGTTGTTACTGTTATTATTATTATTATTATTATTAATATTATTATTATTATTATTGAAGATTTTTATAGCGCACTTATCTCGCCGTACTTAACCAGACTCTAGGCGCTGGCCGATACAGGATCTAACTCAAACCGCCCGAGACGCCCACCCGCAGCCTTTGGGCGCATGGTCTGACGTCCGGACAACTGAGCACTATCCTGGTCAGCCAGGGATGGGGAAGAAGGACCAAGTGCATGCTGGGTGTGTTCTTGTTACCGGCACTCACCCGTCTAGGACATGAGCGTCAGGATCTTTAAAGTCCGTTATGATGGAATGCATGCGACACACAGACTAGACCTCGGTTTATACTCTCATCCGAAGGATAGGAAAACGGGTGTAAAGTGTCTTTCCCAGGACACAACACAATGGCCCGGACGCGAACTTGTTTTTTCCAACCTAGTTCCAGTCACTTTCCCGAAAAAGGCAATTACCGAAGTCGAACGAAGCTCTCCGAGTCAAGCGGAGCTATCCGATGTTTTACGAACGAATGCTGGCAGCACTACGTGAAACCACAGGCTGGGAATTCTCGTCTTTCGTAGGCCTCAATTACATACTATACTACGTACGTATTTAGGAGTTTACAAAGACAAAAGAAAAGACTTCAGAGCCTGTGGTGAAACATCCGTGCATAAAAATAGCCGCTGCTAGATCTAATTCTATTTCGATCTGCACAGCTTCAAGCTCAAGTCGAGATTTGCATTTTGAAGCAGTTAGTATTATTATTATTATTTTATGATGAATAATATACTCACACAAGTAGTAATAAGGAGTAAAAGTAATACATAACACATAAAGCACACATACAACGATTTCACATCTATGTCAACAATAAAACCATGACAAAACTTCAATGCGCTATGGATACGTTGATGTCACTAAAGCAAGTTTATAATGGTCTCAAAAAACAGTGACATTTTTATTGCAAGCACCAAAGCAATTATTTATTTAACTAATATTCTTTTTAACTGATACAGTACATTTGTTATGTGTATTTCAATGATATGTATTTTAATGAGAAACACGTATTAAAAACATGTTGCGTGGCGGGCGGAAATTTCTATAAATCATCTGAAAACTTTGGTAAATCTATAAGAAAAAATAACCAGTAACACTATCTGAATATTTCGGGTTACACCCAACTTCAGCAAAAACAAACAAAACGTCACTGACCATATTTACACCATTGAGCACGCACAGCAGCACACTATTCTTTTTTCTTTTTTTTAAAGTAGGAATAATAATAATAATAATAATAATAATAATAATAATAATAATAATAATAATAATAATAATAAAAAGAAACAAACAATAATAATAATAATAATAATAATAAAAATAATAATAATAATAATAATAATAATAATAATAATAATAATAATAATAATAATAATAATAATAACACACAAACAAAACAAATAAATAAATTAAAGATTTAACTAAATAACTATACTACTACTACTACTACTACTACGACTACTACTACTACTACTACTTGCGAAGTTGTGGTCTCGATTTTGTGGTCCTGATTCGGCTCTTTGCAGTCCGCTGGACTCTGTAAGCAATGAATAACTAATTAGCTTTTAATTTAACTCTGATCTCGAGTTGTCTTGATTTTGTGGTTCTGATTCGGCTCTTTGCAGTCCGCTGGACCCTGTAAGCAATGAATAACTAACTATTAATTTAACTCTGATCTCGAGTTATAAAAAAAAAAAAATTCGCTTAGCCTACTTGTCCTTCTCCGGAAATTTCAAGATTCGAATATTATGAAGTATAGGCCTAAATATTATTAATTAGAATAGATATAGTTTATACATTTATTTACGTATAAAACAAACAATACAGGTCTAGTAATTATATTCAGCTAGTGAGCTTCTTCGCTGCGCGGAGACTGACTTATAATATAATAATGTAGATTAAGCCTATGTATACAGTATAACAGTGTCTACTTGGTTCTAGGCAGGAAATGGGCAATGCTAATATTAGCCTTTACTGCTGAGAACTAACAAAATGCAAATCAAGGAACGCAACTATTAAATATGGTCGATAATAATTGTGCTCATATTATGCTCATATTAACAAAGTATACCGTTGCGATATGCTAAATCTGTGTAAATCGAACAGAATTAGAAGCAACAGCGATCATTTTTAATGTCAGCTAGTCGTAGTCATGCAAGCATCATTTCGTAACACATCGGAGAGCTTCGTTCGACTTCGGTGATTGCCTTTTTGGGCGAATGACTGGAACTAGGTTGGAAAAAACAAGTTTGCGGCCCGGACAGGGCTCGAACCCGGGACCTTCAGATCCGCAAGCCAAAGCACTACCATTAGACCACCGTGCCTCTTATACAGTTCTAGCGCACTTATCCGTTCAAAGACCACTAACTCTTGAAGTCGCCATGCCACCGAGCTCAAAGAAGGCAAAGAGATAGTAGAGATTTGTTCCTCCCAAATTTAAAAAACAACAACAACCAGAATAACCCTCCAGTTTTAATACAATTTAACAATACATAATGTTATTTATTTTATTGGTTCTTGCATAGCGTTTATTCAGCGCAAGAGCCGCTCAAGGCGCTGGCCGATACAGGATCTAACTTACGCCGCCCGAGGCGCCCACGCGCAGCCTTTGGGCGCATAGCTTAACGACCAGAACACTGAGCGCACCTCTGGGCGACCGGGTTTTGGGGCGAAGGGACCTGGGGCATGCTGGGCGCATCTGTGTTGCCGGCACTCGCCCCCGCCTAGGACATGAGCGTCAGGATCTTTAAAGACTGAATGCGTGCGTGCGCAAGCTAGACCTCGGTTTTGACTCTCAACTGAAGGAGTACTGTAAAGAAGATGAAGAACATTGTCAGGCCTACCATTCAACAAGTCGAAGCACGCACCTACTGCATATGACAAGCGATCCATGTGTAAAGCCAGCACAGGTATCTACACAGTCATACGGCGTGCACAACAAAACAATGAAACGCAAAACTGCAGTGCCACAAACCTAGGATATGCACAAGCTTAAGCCTACATATCGCGCCCTGTGCTGCAATCTTGCTTTTACTGGGGTGCGTTTGCGTTCTGGGAGGTGGGAAAACATGCTTTTACATAACAACAATAGACAAGCGTCAGGAACACATGACCACAAAACCCCGCGCAGCAGAAAGCGAAAGAAGAGGATGAGCCACTGATTGGGTCGGACAAGCCAAGTAATTTGTTACTCTGCTCCCAGCCGACAGCATCATTCTGTCTCTGTTTCTGGCTCAGCATCGGTCGGAGAATCTGTAACGCCTAGGCGACCACTATCATCATCATCATACTGAATAGAGAGTTTCAGATGTTCTATGTTCCATAGGTTACTGCCCTTGCAAGAGGTGACCCGACTGACTGCAAAATATAAGTTATTGCAAAAGGTTTCAGATTCTTCAATTATGACTAATTTGTACAAGAGAAATGAAGTACTTGCAGCATTATCCGATTTACCCGTACTAAGAGGGATATTAACAGGCTACATTCTTATCTAGAAGTATAAGTTTTGTTCATTCTATAATCAATTGAGATGTAGTTGGGATGAAAGTATGAAAGGGTTTTGGAAAAGTCCTGCTACATTACATGGTTATTGTTTTAGGTCCAGCGGACTCTTCCGAGCCAAATCAGGACCAAGGCCTGCTCAATCTGTTAATAATACAAGTGTGTGTGTGTGTATGTATGTGTGAGTGTTTATGTTTCATTTCAATTCAATAATTTATTTTAACGTCTTTTCACATATGTGATTTTAGACCATACAGCCATTCTCACGCAT
>CM072511.1:8627335-8644835 GCA_036898135.1 Oncomelania hupensis | reverse complement strand
TCTCTCTCTCTCTCTCTCGTTTGAACGCCCAATTAAGTTGAGTTGGGTATGTTAACATCAAAGTGATAGAATTTCCTTAAATAAGGTTTATTTTAAAGCAAACATCCTGAGAATACATACAACGCAACCAAAAAAAAAAAATACACCGTGCTACTTTTCAAGTTAGAACATAATTTCTTAATTGAAGGGTGGCAAACTTGAGCAAATCGGTATAATTATCTTAGGAAAATGCTAAGAGAGAGAGAGAGAGAGAGAGAGAGAGAGAGAGAGAGAGAGAGAGAGAGAGGAGGGATGGGGAGGGAGGGAGGTCGTTGCGTCACAAATTGGATGTGTTGTACGTGATTTAATTACATCATGACGTCGGCAGCACGTCAAGAGTCTTAAGTGATTGATCCTAAAGGCCATTTAAGGTAGATGGCCATTTGATTTTTCAATTTCCTTTTCTCTTTTCACCAGTCTCATTCCATCCATTTTCTCTCTCTCTCTCTCTCTCTCTTTTCTCTCTCTCTCTCTCTCTCTCTCTCTCTCTCTCTCTCTCTCTCTCTCTCTGATCACGTGACAGTAATAATATCATTGATGAACTGCAATTTTGATAAACTGATATAGCTGCTTGCATGAATGTGTTTTATAACTGGATATCTTTAAAATGTAAGATTACTAAGGGCTGATTGTAATTTTTGTTCATATAACACAAATATCTTTCAAATATGCTTTTTGATTTATAAATAATGTAATGATCCACGCTAGTACATTCCTTCTTTGAGACAATAAATAGGTGTTTTTTGTTGTTGTATCTCTGTCTCTGTCTGTCTGCCTCTCTGTCTGTCTGTCAGTATGTCTGTCTCTCTCTCTCTTCTGTATGTGTGCATGTTTATCGCTCTCTCTCTCTCTCTCTCTCTCTCTCTCTCTCTCTCTCTCTCTCTCTCTCTCTGTCTGTCTGTCTGTTTGTGGAGGTGTTGCATTGGTGAGTATGTGTGTGTTTTAATCAAACGTGGTGTTCCTTGTTTCTTTGTTTCTATTCTTGTTACATTCATTCACTTAATCTTTGTCTATCTATCTATCTATCTATCTATCTATCTATCTATCTATCTATCTATCTATCTATCTATCTATCTATCTATCTATCTATCTATCTATCTATCTATCTATCTATCTATCTATCTATCTATCTATCTATCTATCTATCTATCTATCTATCTATCTATCTATCTATCTATCTATCTATCTATCTATCTATCTATCTATCTATCTATCTATCTATCTATCTATCTACCTACCTACCTACCTACCTACCTACCTACCTACCTACCTACCTACCTACCTACCTACCTACCTACCTACCTACCTATCTATCTATCTATCTATCTATCTATCTATCTATCTATCTCGCTATCTCGCTATCTCGCTATCAACCTACCTACCTACCTACTTCTCACCCCCCCTCTTTCTCTCTCTGTCTTTCTGTCTCTCGCGTTCAGTCATTCAATCTCTCTTTCTTTCACCTTTCCGTCAGTAGGGCCTACACATAAGTCACACTCATACTAAAATTATTCCTAAAGACCCGCTCCTTCCTGTCTTCTCTTATTGTAACAAAAGTATTTGGCGTCTTGCATCCAGGCACGTTTCATGGAGTAGCTTCATATCCCTCCTGGGTATTCTTCTTGCACTATCGCATACCATTAACTTATCCGCCTTAAGCGTCATTAAAAAAAATTCTTACTTTATTTATTAAATCTTTTCCAACTCCAGAACTGATCAAAGCGCCAGCCGGTCCAGACTCGAACCGCCGGCGGGCGTCCATTTGGCCTCTTTGGCGCCTCGCCTGGCGCCCAGGCAACCTAGCACAGCTCTGAACGACCGAGGATGGGGAAGACTGAGAAATGACCTAGTGCTAGGTGGGTGTGTTTGTGTATCTGCATGGCTCTCACCCGTCTACAACACGAGTGTCGATGCGATGGAATCCGTGCGTTAACAGAGTAGACCTCGGTTTATACTCTCATCCGAAGGAGCAGTGGGCGCTAGCGCTTGTCTGTGCATCAGGCAGGATCATGCTATTTTGTCGGCACACACGACCGTCAAACTCCTTCGAACTACCGGTTGAGCAGTTGTTAGTGACTGAATGTAATGGTAATATATTGACCATTTTCCTTGATGAAGCTGTCTCGTGCGCATTGTCTTTGCATTTTCAGGGGAAAATTATTGGGTTTTCTTTGGCTGTTCGGCGATACAATGTAAATTTTGTATGACCAGTCCAGAGTTAATGGGGCTGCATCAAGTGCTGTCTATATAATTGTATATATGGATGAGTTTGGGTAAATAAAAGGCATTCAAACCTCCAGTGAGCTTTTGTAAGCGGGGTCTTCCATCGGGTGATCTAATTCTAGATGACAAATGTACACCCGGGTGAAAGCACTCAGTGCGAGAAGCTCCCAATATGTGTGCATTGCGATCATTCATTGTATTATACTGGAGAATAATATTGGAGTTTTAGCTATGCATATCTTTTTATAGTTTTATTCCCCCAACCCTTGAGGTCGTCAGGGGGTGGGTGGGAGGGGGAAGGGCGTGCGAGCGTGTGGGAGAAGAAGAGATGAGAGACCAAACGTCCTCGTATTTCATCAGCTTGTGTGTATGTAGTCTAATCTGCACACGCACGCTTTACGTCGCAACGGATTTGAAAGATCCTGACGCTTATGTCCTAGGCGGCAAGCACTAGGTCCCTTCTCCCCATCGCCTGGATTGGGCTCAGTTGTCTAGGGGGAGGGGTGTCAGACGAAGCGCCTAAGACAGTAAGTGAGCGCCTCGAGCCGCTTCAGTTAGATCTTGTTCCAGCCAGCGCCTTGAGCAGTTCTAGCGCTGGAAAAGCGCGATATTCAAAACAATTAAATTAATACATAAATAAATACTATGACAAAAATCTAACACACCATTTTGGAAACCCTCCGAGAAGAAGGAAAACAAACAGAAAATGAGCGAGATCGCGGAAACAACTTTTCTCCTTTCTTCCTTCATGGATTTAGCAACAGATACCTCGCCGCTGAGAAGGCAAAGTAGCCCAGCTGGTACATAGCGCCGACATATTTCAGAGGTATCAGATTCAGAACCAAAGGCTAGGAGGTAGAGTGTGGAACACCGCCAAAAGAGTCGGGTTTTTCAAATCTAAATCATCACAGGAAAGTCGCTTTCTGCAAAGAAAAAAAAAAGTAAATGCTACTTTTAGGATTTGAACACAGATCCATCAGGTCAAAAGGGGTAGACAACTTAAACTGGAGTCAACACTGCCCTCTTCCTCTCCCACTCCCACTCCCCACTCCCTTTTTCCCCTTACCTCAGGGTTGTGATATTCAGTGTTTAAAAATACCCCTCCATGCCTGAAGCCATCACACGCCTGCATTTGCATATTTATGGCAAGCGAGTAGAAGCATTTTATGGACTAAGTCAATCGAGGATGGAAAGGCATAATGTGATCCTCGGGTCACACTCCTCTTGACCTTTCCCTCTAGCTCTCTAGCCCTATGTGCTCTGGACCCAAAAGATATGTAATAGACACAAACTATAGAAAAAGGGGTTACTTTTTATACAACATGCTTATCAACTCGAAGGGCTGCTGAGGGCGTTGCCATACCACGTCAAACACTTTGCTGTCTCTCGCCACCCTTGCATCTTCTGTCCACCAAACGAGAGAGAATGCTTTTAAAGGACCTATCCTATCTTATCCTACCCTATCCTATCCTATCCTATCCTATCCTATCCTATCCTATCCTATCCTATACCGTAAATCGGAGGTCGTTTGGGGCACGACAGATGATCGCTTAACCAGCGTACTCCATCTTTCTCTGTCCTCAGCAACCCTCATGGCTTCGCTCAGTGTCAGACCATTCTATTCTCGAATGTTGTCCTCCCACATCTTTCTTGGTCTCCCTCTTCTTCTACCTCCTTGCATTTTGTGCCTTGGAGGATGGTCTTTGCAAGACCTGATGGTCTGGTGACGTGGCCATGCCATCGGAGTTTCCGTTTCTTCACCACTGTGAGCAGGACATCGTGTTGTCCAATGGCTTGTGTGATGGTCTGTCTGACTTCGTCGTTGGTGATGTGCTGAGTATTGGAAATGCCCAGAAGTCTTCTGAAGCACCTCATCTCCATGCTTTGTATTCATCGTTGTAGATCAGATTCTGCTGTGAAGGTCCATGTTTCGCAAGCGTATAGGAAGATGGAGATGACAAGGGAGCGCAGCAGCCTTACCATGGAATGTATACTGATGGTCTTGTCTTTCCAAATGGGCTTTTACCTTGCTAGGGCAGCAGTTGTTTGTGCCATCCTGGAGAGGACTTCATGTCGGGACCCATTGTCTGATACAATGGCTCCTAAATATTTGAAGCTATGCACTGTGTTGAGGGATTGGCCTTGGACTCTGATGTCCGTGTTGATGCCATTGGTGTTGTTGGTCATCATTTTGGTCTTCTCTGCACTTATTTCCATTCCATAGGCTCTGGAGGTGGTGTCAAACCTATGTATCAGATGTTCCAGTTCTTGTTCCTCTCCAGCCAATAAATAAATAAGGTAGGATGCATATTCAAATGCACACTCACATATACACATACGCACGCATGTGCATTTACACAAACACGCGTGGGCACACACATACACACACACACGAGAGAGAGAGAGAGAGAGAGAGAGAGAGAAAGAGTGAGAGAGAGAAGTTTCCATTCAGTACATTAGTTTAATAGTCCTGGAGCACGAAGCTGTTTTGACCTCGATGTACTGAGGCGTACTAAGAACAAACATTAATTTAAATTGTATCGAGAGGGCGAATAAAAATAATGAGCGCAGGTGTATGTGTGTGTATATGTGTGCGTGTTTGTGTGTTTGTGTGTGCGTGCGAGTGTTGGTGTTTGTGTGCGAGTGTTCATCTGTGTCTGTATTTGTGTTTGTGTGTGTTATTTTCCGTGTATGTGTTTGTGTCTGTATTTGAGTGCAAGTGTCTGACCGTGCGTGTTAGTGTGCGTGCACGCGCTGCAGCGTGTAAGAAAATAGAGATAAGAGAAAGAGATAGAATGTACGAGAGTGAAAGATGGAAGGAGAGAGAGAGAAAGGGAGAGAGAAAAAGAAGGAGAGGGAGGGAGAGAGAGAAAGACAGAGAGAGAGAGACAGACTGAAAGACAGCGACAGAAAGGGAGACACAGAGAGGTGGGGCATTAAGGAAGAAAGAAAGACAGATTTACACGCATGCACACACATACATACACACACACGTGCGCGAGCGCGCGCGCACACACACACAAAACGCGTGGCAGAAAGAAAAGGAAGCGTTTTAAAAGATCGGGCAGTATTGGCAGGAAACATCGCCGGGACAAAAACAATAGAATGACAATGAATGTGGCATGAAGAGTGCTCGGGGGTCCTAAGCCCAGGAAAACATTCAGATGACGATAGCAGATCTTGGGCAATCTGCTCAGCACACACGGCCTAGCCGAGACTGGCCCCAGGCTTACGACTCACAGTCTCCACTTTAACAGGCCAATGTTAAGCCGCGGGTAGGCTCAACTACGATGTTTGGACTCGGGACTGGAAATGGAGATGTGATGGAGATGTAATGGAGAAAAGAGTGGAGAGAAGATGAAGGCGAGATGGTACAAAGAGGTGTTGTGGGGAGGGGCTCAGGGGAGGGAGGATGGGATGAGTAATGAGTTGATGATATTGATTAT
The DNA here is from genome assembly GCA_036898135.1 of Oncomelania hupensis. NCBI lineage: Eukaryota > Metazoa > Mollusca > Gastropoda > Littorinimorpha > Pomatiopsidae > Oncomelania > Oncomelania hupensis. Next base: position 8,639,127 of record CM072511.1, on the reverse strand, counting down.
GACGATGAGGATGAGGATGAGGATGACGAGAAAGAGGAGGAGGAGGTGGGAAGTTTTTAAAAAAAAATTAAAAATAGTTGGAGCAGTTGAGATAATGATGAAGATGACGACGACAAGGATGACACCAAGGATGATGATGATGATGATGATTCAATTCAATTCAATTCAATTCAAGATTTATTCGCCAAGTGACATACATACATACACAAAGAATGCTTTAGATCAGCGGCACTGTAGAGAGATGATAATGATGATGATGATGTTGATGATGATGAAGATATGGAAGATGATGATCATGATGACCATGATGCGAGAACAGATTTTTATAAAGAATTTGAGGATTTGAGATGATGATGACGATGATGAGGAAGATGAAGAGGATGAAAATGCGAGAACAGGTTTTTATAAACAGTTTGGGGGTTTGAAATAATGATGACGATAATGTTGAGATGATGATGATGATGATGATGATGATGATGATGAAGCGGGAACAGGGTTAAACTTATACTGCGTTTTGACGGTTTGAGATAGAGGTCAGGACTGAGACTGAGGTGAAGGTTGATGTAGGAAGCAGTAGACTGGGAGGGGTGGGGCGGAGGGGGTGTATGCGTGAATTACTCTTGCTGGGGCTCTGAGGAAAGGAAATGGAAATAAATATTGGAGAAAGCGAGGGGAGAGTGAATAAACAGACAGGATGAGAGAGAGAGAGAGAGAGAGAGAGAGAGAGAGAGAGAGAGAGAGAGAGAGATTATTTATTAAGCACGTTATGTCTCTTTCGTTGTCGTTTTCTTTGGGGGGAAATTGTATCCCTTGCGGCCTAGTATTGAAGCGTTGTGGACGTGGTTGTGAAATGTTACGTGGAAATGTTGTGATCCATCGTTAAACGTCGTTAAAATTATCCGCTAATGGAGATATGTTACAATCAGAGAGAGAGAGAGAGAGAGAGAGAGAGAGAGAGAGAGAGAGAGGGAGAGAGAGAGAGAGAGGGAGAGAGAGAAAGGGAGAGATTGAGAGAGCGAGAGAGAGAGAGAACGAGAGGGGAGAGAGAGAAACAGGGGCGAACGTATGTGACTTAGGTACGAGACTATTGAGGTCACCGAGGGTTTTCTCCGGGCACTCCGGTTTCCTCCCTTCCTTCAATAATGGTGCAGGACGCAATCAATATAAAAATTTCAAAAATAAAAATTCGATTTTCTTCCGTCTTCTAATAGCGATCTCCATGCCTTTACGCCACCTGTTTGAATGATGTATGTGTATTTGGTGTGTGTGTGAGGGTAAATGAGACAGGTGAGCGTGTATGTTGGTATAGATCGACGCGCTTTGAGCCTTGGGGAAAGGCGCGTACATAGCATCCTGTATTATTATTATTATTATTATTATTATTATTATTATTATTATTATTATTATTATTATTAAGAGAGAGATGATAAGATAAGATAAGATAAGATAAGATAAGATAAGATAACAATTTTATTTTATTTTATTTTTTTTTTTTCCGAGTCTGGCATGCAGCTCTATGGGCAACCATGAAAGTGTACAACATCAGCCCTAAAATTATAGAAGTCATCAAAAGCCTGTATGACAAGGCTACCAGTGCAGTCCTCCATAACAGCGTCATCGGTAACTGGTTCAGAACAACAATCGGTGTGCGTCAAGGATGCCTACTCTCTCCAACACTCTTCAACATCTTCCTAGAGCGCATCATGTCAGATGCTCTTGCAGATCACGAAGGCACAGTCAGCATAGGGGGCAGAGCAATCTCCAATCTTCGTTTTGCGGATGATATTGATGGATTGGCTGGAGAGGAACAAGAACTTGAACAGCTTGTACAGAGGCTTGACACCACCTCCAGAGCTTATGGAATGGAAATAAGTGCAGAGAAGACCAAAATGATGACCAACAACACCAATGGCATCAACACGGACATCAAAGTACAAGGCCAATCCCTCAACACAGTGCACAGCTTCAAATATTTAGGAGCCATTGTGTCAGACAATGGGTCTCGACAGGAAGTCCTCTCCAGGATCGCACAAACAACTGCTGCCCTGACAAGGTTGAAGCCCATTTGGAAAGACAGAACCATCAGTCTACATTCCAAAGTAAGACTGCTGCGCTCTCTGGTCATATCCATCTTCCTATATGCTTGCGAAGCATGGACCCTCACAGCAGATCTCCAACGAAGAATACAAAGCATGGAGATGAGGTGCTACAGAAGACTTCTGTGCATTTCTTATACCCAACACATCACCAACGTTGAAGTCCGACAGACCATCACACAAGCCATTGGACAACACGATGACCTGCTCACAGTGGTGAAGAAACGGAAACTCCGATGGTATGGCCACGTCACCAGATCATCAGGCCTTGCAAAGACCATTCTGCAAGGCACAGTGCAAGGAGGTAGAAGAAGGGGGAGACCGAAAAAGAGGTGGGAGGACAACATTCGAGAATGGACTGGTTTGACACTGAGCGAAGCCATGAGGGCTGCTGAGGACAGAGAAAGATGGAGTATGCTGGTTAAGCGATCATCTGTGGTGCCCCTACGACCTTCGGGTTATGGGACAGGATAGGATAGGAAAAGAGTAAGCGCTGGATGCGATTTTTTACAACTTGCCCTTTGGGCTTTAACAATAACTATTAAATACAACTTAATGAAATAACATTCAAATCATGGAACAACAACAAATAAACAAAGTCATCATTAGGTAAAATCATTCTCCAAAAAATTTCAAATCAAAGTGATGCTGTTAATATCAATCAACAACATTAACAATTAATGTGTATTTAATATTTAATTAGTGGGACTGAGTGGTCGTCTCAAAATTCGACTTAGGACAAATAAAAAAAAAAAGTCGCTTGAAAAGGTCTCCCGAAAATTTATCGTTGGAACTATTTTACGTTGCCGGGTTTGTTTTTTTCTCACGTAACAGCAGCCAAGCGCTGACTGTGCAGACATAACTGGCGCCATTGAATGGGAGGTTTGGCTTTAAATGGGTGGCAATGCTGCTGTTTTAGCTTGTCATGCGTATTATGCCTTTCCTGATGACCGGGGAGGATATGGGCATTCTAGAAACCCGTCGAGACTCTGGTTTTAACGAAATGGGTTGGCCGATGTGCATTTTTGTTGTGTGTCGGGTGGGCGGGGATGAGGGTGGGAGAATGAGAATGGCAGTGAGAGGGAGGAGGGAGAGTTGGAGGCGGGGAGAGTTGGAGGGATGGAGGTGAGGTGTGATGGAGTGGTTCTGACGTTTGGTTTGAACAAGAGCTGCTTCTGCCGCATACGGTATTTGTAACATGCTCGACAAAGATTGTCAGTATTGCGAAGTGGTCTTAGATTGTCAGTATTGCGAAGTGGCCTTAGATTGTCAGCATTGCGAAGTGGCCTTAGATTGCCAGTACTGCGAAGTGGCCTTAGATTGTCAGTATTGTGAAGTGGCCTTAGATTGTCAGTATTGCGAAGTGGCCTTAGATTGTCAGTATTGCGAAGTGGCCTTCGATTGTCAGTATTGCGAAGTGGCCTTAGATTGTCAGTACTGCGAAGTGGCCTTAGATTGTCAGTATTGCGAAGTGGCCTTAGATTGTCAGTACTGCGAAGTGGCCTTAATTTGTCTGCATTGCGAAGTGGCCTTAGATTGTCAGTATTGCGAAGTGGCCTTAGATTGTCAGTATTGCGAAGAGGCCTTAGATTGTCAGTATTGCGAAGAGGCCTTAGATTGTCAGTACTGCGACGTGGCCTTAGTTTGTCAGTATTGCGAAGTGGCCTTAGATTGTCACTATTGCGAAGTGGCCTTAGATTGTCAGTATTGCGAAGTGGCCTTGAATTGTCAGTATTGCGAAGTGGCCTTAGATTGTCAGTATTGCGAAGTGGCCTTAGATTGTCAGTATTGCGAAGTGGCCTTAGATTGTCAGTACTGCGAAGTGGCCTTAGTTTGTCAGTATTGCGAAGTGGCCTTAGATTGTCAGTATTGCGAAGTGGCCTTAGATTGTCAGTACTGCGAAGTGGCCTTAGTTTGTCAGTACTGCGAAGTGGCCTTAGATTGTCAGTATTGCGAAGTGGCCTTAGATTGTCAGTATTGCGAAGTGGCCTTAGATTGGCAGTACTGCGAAGTGGCCTTAGATTGTCAGTATTGCGAAGTGGCCTTAGATTGTCAGTACTGCGAAGTGGCCTTAATTTGTCTGCATTGCGAAGTGGCCTTAGATTGTCAGTATTGCGAAGTGGCCTTAGATTGTCAGTATTGCGAAGAGGCCTTAGATTGTCAGTATTGCGAAGAGGCCTTAGATTGTCAGTACTGCGAAGTGGCCTTAGTTTGTCAGTATTGCGAAGTGGCCTTAGATTGTCAGTATTGCGAAGTGGCCTTAGATTGTCAGTATTGCGAAGTGGCCTTGAATTGTCAGTATTGCGAAGTGGCCTTAGATTGTCAGTATTGCGAAGTGGCCTTAGATTGTCAGTATTGCGAAGTGGCCTTGATTGTCAGTACTGCGAAGTGGCCTTAGTTTGTCAGTATTGCGAAGTGGCCTTAGATTGTCAGTATTGCGAAGTGGCCTTAGATTGTCAGTATTGCGAAGTGGCCTTAGATTGTCAGTACTGCGAAGTGGCCTTAGTTTGTCAGTACTGCGAAGTGGCCTTAGATTGTCAGTATTGCGAAGTGGCCTTAGATTGTCAGTATTGCGAAGTGGCCTTAGATTGTCAGTACTGCGAAGTGGCCTTAGATTGTCAGTACTGCGAAGTGGCCTTAGATTGTCAGTATTGCGAAGTGGCCTTAGATTGTCAGTATTGCGAAGTGGCCTTAGATTGTCAGTATTGCGAAGTGGCCTTAGTTTGTCAGTATTGCGAAGTGGCCTTAGTTTGTCAGTATTGCGAAGTGGCCTTAGATTGTCAGTATTGCGAAGTGGCCTTAGATTGTCAGTACTGCGAAAAGGCCTTAGATTGTCAGTATTGCGAAGTGGCCTTAGATTGTCAGTATTGCGAAGTGGCCTTAGATTGTCAGTACTGCGAAGTGGCCTTAGATTGTCAGTATTGCGAAGTGGCCTTAGATTGTCAGTATTGCGAAGTGGCCTTAGATTGTCAGTCTTGCGAAGTGGCCTTAGATTGTCAGTACTGCGAAGTGGCCTTAGATTGTCAGTATTGCGAAGTGGCCTTAGATTGTCAGTATTGCGAAGTGGCCTTAGATTGTCAGTATTGCGAAGTGGCCTTAGATTGTCAGTACTGCGAAGTGGCCTTAGTTTGTCAGTATTGCGAAGTGGCCTTAGATTGTCAGTATTGCGAAGTGGCCTTAGATTGTCAGTATTGCGAAGTGGCCTTAGATTGTCAGTATTGCGAAGTGGCCTTAGATTGTCAGTATTGCGAAGTGGCCTTAGTTTGTCAGTATTGCGAAGTGGCCTTAGATTGTCAGTATTGCGAAGTGGCCTTAGATTGTCAGTATTGCGAAGTGGCCTTAGATTGTCAGTATTGCGAAGTGGCCTTAGATTGTCAGTATTGCGAAGTGGCCTTAGATTGTCAGTATTGCGAAGTGGCCTTAGTTTGTCAGTATTGCGAAGTGGCCTTAGTTTGTCAGTATTGCGTAGTGGCCTTGGACTTGATTGGTTTTCGATAAGATCTATTCTTCTTCTTCGCTTTTTCTTCCTCTGCTTCTCATTCTTATTCTTTCTGTCTTCCTTTCTTTCTTCTTTCTTTTCCTCCTCCTTCTTCTTCTTCTTCTACTCCCCCATCCTTCTTCTTTCTTTCCATTCTTCTTGTTTTTGTTCTTATTGTTCTGCTTGTTATTGTTTTTCGTTCTTTCTTTTTATTCTTCTGCTACTTTATTTCCGTTGTTGTTGTTGTTGTTGTTGTTGTTGTTGTTGTTGTTCTTCTTCTTCTTCTTCTTCTTCTTCTTCTTCTTCTTCTTCTTCTTCTTCTTCTTCTTCGTTGTTGTTGTTGTTGTTGTTGTTGTTGTTGTTGTTCTTCTTCTTCTTCTTCTTCTTCTTCTTCTTCTTCTTCTTCTTCTTCTTCTTCTTCTTCTTCTTCTTCTTCTTCTTCTTACCGACGAGTTTTGAACAGCGCCTATCTTATGATTCCGAGTTCGCAGATTCGTTACAGGTTGACCCGAAACATCAAACGGACTGCGCTCAAAGAAAGGGCCATCGTGTTGCCTCTATCTGTCTAGAGGTTGCTGTAGCGCACAATAGACAGGTGGTGTTAAGTGTACATGTAGGTTCGCCTTAAGAGAGAGGGCATGAGGTCCTATTCCCCTAGTCCACCTCCACCCATCTCACGCCACCCACACGTCACCTTTTTCTCTTTAAGCTCACACGCACGATCCCGATAATCAAATAGAGCAGGTAGGTTTCAGAAGTGTCTAAATCAATATTAAGAAACCTGACAGCAACAGCGACGAGACAATATTGCACACAATGAAACTATGGGTCACAATATATATAATGAAATAGCGTGAAATCGATCCAAAAGACGCAGGATCATAATACAAATATAATATTAATATTTGCGTCCATGTATCTGATCGATATCTCTTCCAACGTTGGCAAACACGAAGCGATGTTGGATTTTTTTTCCTCATCCTGAAGATCTCCCCATTATGAATGGGGAAAAGGGACCAGATAAGGAAAAGAGCACGCGGTAACCATGTTTCAATCTTTGTGTAAACATCGCGTTCTCTCGCGATACATGACTAACCTCTCGCCGAGACAGTCCTGTCATCCTGCACTCGAGTATCAGAAACGTTCTGAGGCGCACGTCCATTTCATTTAGTTTTAATGTAAAAAAAATAAGAAAAAAAATTTGGTGGAGGGGTATCACCAGGTTCTTCGGACGAGAGTATAAACCAAGGTCTAGTCTATGCATGCTAGCATTCCTTCGCACGGACTTCAAAGATCCTGACGCTCATGTCACGCTACACAAATACACCTAGCAATGACTAGGACCCTTTCCTTCCATCCCCGGTCGTCCTGGCTTGTGCTCAGTTGTCTTGGCGTCAGACTATGTGGCCAAGAAAGCAATTGGGCGCCTTAGTCGGCTTACGTTGGATCCTGTATGTATTTGACGGCGTCTTGAGCAAGGGCTTGAGAGCTCTACGTAATAATAATATAAGATCCGCAGTATTTGAGGATGTCCGAAGCAAACGCCGTAAATCGATTCTCTGCAGGCTCAGACACGCTGTATGACGAAGAGTTTGCAAGAATAGCTCAGGTGTCTCAGATTCTCCGTTTCCCATCATACTTCACGTTTACCCGACCGCCCTCTCGCACTGCTGGTGTAACCAATTACCCGCCTCAGCGACAAATCATACCAAACCTTATCACCTAGGACACGTGTTCAGTTTCTGCTTTTTTCTTGGGGCTTTTGTTCATGTTCCATCATCTCCATGTATTATTGTGTGCTCCGATCGATATGAAATTGGAGAACGATTGTAGTTTTTTCGTTTTTTTTAAAATAGATATTTCAACAACAAAAGTTCTCTGTCACACGATTAATTGGAGTGGAACAAAACGGAGAACAGTACTGCTGGCATTCAGCATGCACAATAATGGGAAACAAATGGCTAAACAAACCAACAGAATGATAATTTGGACCAAGACAAGACAAGACAGCGCAAAATTTGGAGCTACATTAAGATCTTCATCAGGCAGACTAAACACACGCGGAACTTTCCAACAGATCTAGAACTCCAAAAATGAATGAATGAAATGATGTTAATCGATGGCAGACACTGCCCTTGCGTCTAATCATCGCGCGGTGGTCGGATGCACCTCTCAGTGTTTGTCTACAAGTGCAAGGATTGCTGACCGCCAACGCTTCTAATGTAGCAGATCGCCATTCGTTAGGAGTTAAGAAACGAAACAGAACAGAACATGTAGCAAGGACGCCTTTGGATGGGTAATCCTTTCTGTACCAATGTCAGGGGAAGGTAAAATGGGGGTGGGGGGGGGGACCCTAATTTGTGTGCGAATGGCTGCAACTTGCTAGTTTTTAGTTACTCATTAAAATGTAAAAATGGGAGGATTATTACTGGCGCCAAAGGATAGTAGACCAGGTTGCGAAGGGCGCGGGGGACGAGCGAAAGAATCGAATTTCAAATTAAGGAGCCGAAGAGACCTTTTAGCGGGCTGGTGGCACGACTCGCCCTCCGTACTTACAAGACCTGTCAAAACGTCGGGTCAATTTCATGGTATGCGCGAGGAGCACGCACTCAGTGAGACGAGCACGAGACGCGCGTGCGCCCTGATCTAGGCTCAGGGAGGCAGGGTGGTGTTTTGGGAGCTACTTAGAAGAAGCACTGGAGATCCGTCCCCAAACACTACAATAATATTGTGTCAATACGAACTGACATGGCCAAACGAGCTTCGGGGATTTTATATGGGAGATTGTTGCTCCTGGCTTTGGGGAATCATGAACATGGCTACTATTTCTATTACGAGGGTTTAATTTCCCAAAAAAATAATAATTACGAACCCCTCTCCCCCATACTCTCCCAGAGACGCTTCTCTTCGTTTTTGGCTGAAGTTTCCCGTTTTTTTCCACTTGCGGTGATGACGCTATATTTGCTGATATAGATATTGTTACTGTACGTTTGACGTCCAACTACATCTCTCATTCTTTCTATTTCATTCTGTGAGGAGGGCGAGGACTGACGAGATATAGATGACAATAAATGAGATTACAAGACATGATCATGTGAACAAGATGGATGAGAGAGAGAGAGAGAGGAGAGAGAGAGAGAGAGAGAGAGAGAGAGAGAGAGAGAGAGAGAGAGAGAGAGAGAGAGTGTGTGTGTGTGTGTGTGTTTGATTAATAGATTAAGATATCTTTTTGGGAGTGTAATATATACTTTTCTTGATAATTTGTAAGTTTCTAGTGTCACATTTCGTATTCTTTAATCTCTTTCGTATTTGACATTTTTATCGCATTTTTGCAACCAATTTCAAACTTTGTAAACGTTTTTATCATCGGATGTCGGAGGCGGGTTCTTTCATTATCTTTTGGTAATTAATTATGTTAACGTCATTTAATTGAAAAGACAGAGATCATCTTGATTGGCTCACAGAGCAGACTGAAGAATCTATGTGTGTGTCTGGTGGATCAGAGCTTGTCAATGGAGACGCAGATTTTGTGCTTTAAAATAACAATTTGAGCTATTTTTATCATTGCTTAATTATTTATTCTTAATGCTGATGTCCTCCTTTGTGTGTGTGTGTGTGTGTGCGTGCGTGTGTTTGTGTGTGGGTGTGTTTGGGTGTGTATGTTTATGTGTGTGTGTGGGTGTGTGTGCGTGTGTAAATGTATGTGTGTCTGTCTTTAAACATGCCTTTTGTTTCTTGCGATGTTTCACGTGCTTTATCTTATAATGTTTTACCGTATTGTTCAAATATTGTTATTCTCTGGTGTACGCTTAAAATGTACTCTTATAGAGATAATGTGCGTTACAAAATGGACAGCCCCCCCCACCCCCACAGTCACGTTCCTCCTCCTCTTTCTCATCATCATCATCACCATCATCATCACCATCATCATCATCATCATTATCATCATCGTCATCATCCCCATCATCATCATCATCATCATCACCTCCATTATCATCACCATCTTCCTCTTCCGCCTCCTCCTTCTCCTCATCATCGTCTGCAACTGCATCATCCTTCTGTTACATCTTCTAAAGCCTTTCAACGTTAATTTATTCCCTGTATTATTAACATATCAGAGTGGTGCATTACTCAATCGTTTCAAACAAAGCGTGAAGAAGCTGCATTATTATGCTATTTGCATTCAACAATGCGGTTGGTCTACTCTAGCTGGGTCGGGGACGGAGTGGCGGGTGAAGGGGTGGGGGTTTATTGCTTCACGCGCTGTCGCACTTAAATAACAATTTCCATAAGTATATCAACAACTGATGGCCGTCTTCTGGACACCTGGTTGCTCTAATTACTTCTAAGGACACACACGAAAGCAATCAAACGGCGCAGTTGTATTTGTATCTGCAGTAAACCGCAATAGCAGTCGCCGTGTAGACCATTGATCTACAACAAAGCATCCAGCCATAGTGCTCCTTCCTTCCTTATTCCTCTCTTCCTTCTTTCGTTGCTAAGAAGCTAAAACGTTAAAGTTGCTATAAATAGCCTCAGTTTGTTTCACTCCCATCCCCATCTCTTCCCCGGCATTCTTTTCGGTAAAAAGTCGTTAAAATGAAAGGAACAAATCTTCTGGTGCCTTCCCCCCTCCTCATCGACATTTTACCTTATAGTTTAAGCTCCCAATCTTCAGCTGTTGACTTTCTCCTTTGTCGTTCTCCTTCTGCTACTACTTCTCCTCCCCCTTCTTCTCCTTCTCTTCCTCCTTCTTTTCTTCTTCTTCTTCTTCTTCTTCTTCTTCTTCTTCTTCTTCTTCTTCTTCTTCTTCTTCTTCTTCTTCTTCTTCTTCTTCTCCTTTTCTTCTTCTTCTGCTACTACTTCTCCTCCTCCCCCTTCTTCTCATTCTCTTCCTCCTCCTCCTTCTTCTTCTTCTTCTCCTCCTCCTTCTTTTCTTCTTCTTCTGCTACTACTTCTCCTCATCATTCTTCTTCTTCTGCTTATACTCCTTCTCTCCCATCTTCTGTATCTTCTAAAGCGCTTACTTTCTTTTCTTCTCCCCTTTATTTTCCTCCCACCTTCTTTTCAACCTTCTTCCTTCTCCCCCTCCTCCTCCTTCTCCTTCTTCTTTATCCTCCTTCATTTTAATTATGTATCTCTTAAAGCGCTCGCTCCTTAGCTGAAGCCTCGGAACAAAAAAAGGATCATTGCCTTACTTGAGGCCTTTGAGGCTGCTCGTGTCCGTAATGGTGGATGGACTAAATAGATCATAATTGCCACTGTTTTGCCCCACCCTGGGGCATAGGTGTTCGTTTGCATGATGCGGCACGGTCGTCCGCAAGGTGGGGAGACCAGAATAGGACCCCCTCTCCATCCATCCCGACAACTTTGCCCCCCACCCTCCCCTCATTCCTCTCACAACCCCATTCCTCATCCAGGGACGTAACACGAACATTCCCAGCACATCGTATCGCATGTGCCTGTAGCCGTCCGTATTACCTTGTTGTTATTGTCGTTGATGATGATGATGATGATGATGATGATGATGATGATGATAATGATAATGATGATGATGATGATGATGATGATGATGATGGAGAAGATGATGGTGATGACGAAGATAATGATGATGATGATGATGATGATGATGATGGTGGTGGTGATGATGATGATGATGATGATGATGATGATGATGATGATGATGATGATGGTGGTGGTGGTGGAGATGTTGATGATGATGGAGATGATGATGACGAAGATGAAGAAGAAGAGAAAAAAAGAGGAGGATTGCCATCTTATTGGGTGCAAGATTTTACTGTTGTCGTTGATGAAAATGTTGATGACGACGACGACGATGATGATGATGATGATGATAATGATGATGCTTGGGATGATAATGTTTCTACTGCTGCTGATGATGATGATGCTACTGCTGCTGCTGCTATTGACGGATTGTCTTTATAGATGCATGGAGTTTGTTGGAAGTGGAGAGAGCATCAGCTGTCTCGTTAGAGAACACTTCTGAAGAAAACGATACAGGGTTGAAGTAAAACTACACACACACACAAAAGAAGTTTGTTAATGAGAATGAGGAAAGAGATAGGCTTCAATCCAGAATGGAGGAGACGAGGCTACCACAATCCATTAGGCCACCCCTCATTCTCTCTCTTCTTTCCTGGCTTTATGTTTTCCCTTTTCTCCGCGCCATTAACACAAAAAAGGGGTAAATAATCCCA
>CM072511.1:8587335-8622335 GCA_036898135.1 Oncomelania hupensis | reverse complement strand
AAAACACCATTTTTCACCCTATACTAACAATAATAGAACTAAAACAGCATTCTAAGTTATGCACACACCCTAAGAACCGACCAAACCTAACTTACTTACCAACTCACTGACTTTAAACAACTACCAAGCAAAAACAACCAATCTTTTGCACTATACATTTTATCCTAACTTCTGATACCTTATAAACTGTCCACCCTAAGCACTGTAACGGAGGGTTTTTTGTGTATTATAATCTAAATAAATATATGTATAACTACTTATGGTATATTGAATGAGTGTGTGGGTGTGGCTGTCTGACGCTCAGTATAAAGGAGTGTGTTCTATCTCTGTTTACTTTACTAACATCTCATCCTTCACCACACACATGCTTTCAGACAAGGACAAAGTCTACACAATTGTTTCTCTTTGCCCTCCTGTTATACTATTTCTCATTCAATTATAAACATACACATTAAACCATCTTCACATACACCAAATTCACAGATACATTAAATCATACAATTATTTCCAGCATGTAAATAAATTCACACATACGATAGTCAAGTGCACACAGTTAGTGTAATTCTCTCACCCAGGTACTTGGGTGAGTGCACGCAGATTACTCAGTAAGTTCACGCAGTTTCTGTTAAGTGCACACAGTTAACTTAGTAAGATCACCCAGTCCATTTGGTAGGTGCACACAGGTTACTCAGTAAGTTCAACACTAGCAGAAGTCGTTGTCCCTTTCTGGGGACGTCACTCGACTCTATTCTTTTGCATTAGCATCACTTCGATGACTCAGAGATCATATACTTCACAGTTTCTGTTTACTAACCTATTTCACGGATCAAGCACTCCAGGCGCGGAATTATTAGCCGTCGCTGTAGTCACAGCCACCCACACTGAAGACGCTGCAGATGTCTTCGTGGCGTAGATCCGGAGATTTACTTCGACACCGTTGTTGCAATTCTGCACCAGTGATGGTATCCGAAGGAGAGGCAAGGCAAAGATGGTGTCCACATCCGGTCAAGCCAGTGATGTCATGGGGACCAGATCCATCCGCCGCACATCAGGGGTTCTTTGCTCCGTAACCGCCCCGCTGTATACAACATGTACACAATCGTAAATTTTTGCTCTTATCCTTAAAGAGACTGTATGTCTTTATAGCTCACATTGAGCAAGGATCATTTCCCTTTGTAGAATGTCTCTACACGCCACCACAATCACTACAATCACTATTATCAGCATTCCTGTGACAATACCTAGTATAGCCACTTTACACACATTGCATAGGCTACACACAATGGACTATGAGACAAATATTACAAACACAGCTCACCTTCATTTTATAACATATTTATACCCATTCATTCATCAATAGATATTCAAAGTACACAACTGAAATACGTTCCTATTTCAGCCCATATCTTCACATATGACTGAACATAAAAATGGCATCATAATTACAAACTGAGTCACACATACATGTATACACATGATCAAATAAATATTGACATGAGTTATCGAACTTTGTTTTCAAACATGGGTTCTTCTGTACCCTAAACGTACTAATTCATAAAAAGCAATACTCTTCCTTTTTCGTAAGGATAGCTTAGCAGTTCATTATAGATACCACTAATAATAATAATAATAAATAAATACCTGTATTCTTATACAGCTAAAGTCCTAAAGAAACAGGTCTTTCCAGAGCACCCACAAAAAACGTCCTCTCGCTTAGGCTGATGTTTAGTCTCTGATCTAACAACAGCTCAGAAACTAAATTATAATTTCTACCGGAACACACAGTGACGTCATAACGTCTTTCTATATAACTGCGTGCAAAACGCGTTCGTTACAAGCACTACAACCTATGCACGAGAAGGGACCAGAGCTGCTTGGAGCCTTGTAGAAGAAAGAGATAAGAGAGCGATTCCTTTGTTCACTCTGGCTTTTATCCTAGATTTCCTGCAGAAAATGCGCATCTCCTCCACATAAGGTATTGCACCTGCCCTGATCCAATCGTGAGCTAGGGTCTATACTGACCAACTAAAATCCCCGGGTCTGACCTATCCTGAGCTCGGAACTGTCCGTGCTCTTACACACAAAGGATGCATGCACATCTGTATGCGTCATACTTTGACCATGCAACTTCTAAACTTTCTCCGGCCAGTAACTGCTGACCAAGCGAATATGTATCGCACGTGCTAGCTAACCACTAAACCTTCTGTTCTCCTCTCTCTGACTCACTACAATAGCCCTGTACATTCTACAGTCATCCCCCACCATCATCTTCCCGTGTGTAACTTTCCCTCAAAGGTTATAAATGCATCCGCCAAACCGGTCAAACATGCAACTTTCAGCTCCGTAGAATAATGCCTTGCCCGCAAGCATCTAACCGCTGATACTACAGCCAAACTCATTGCTGTTTTTTCATGTCACGCTTAGACTACTGTAACTCTCTTCTGCCTGGACTTCCTACCTCTGCTGTTCATCTGCTCCAAGGTGTTCACAACTCAGCTGCTCGTCTGGTTCTAAAAATGAACAAAATCGGATCAGATTACACTCCTCCTACATTCTCTCCACTGGCTTCCTGTATCAAAGAGGATTATCTACAAAATCTGTACTTTCTGTTACAACTGCGTCACCTCACCCAGAACATTCACTTCTACAAGCCACCTACAAATCTTCGTTCTTCCTCTGACTCTTATGCTACAAAAATACCCCGCTACAAACTCTCCTCTTCAGGCGTTCGATCCTTCTCAGTGCTTGATCCTTCAGTTTTGGAACTCTCTTCCTCTGTCTCTCTCTCTGTCTCTCTGTCTCTCTCTCTCTGTCTCTCTCTCTCTCTCTCTCTGTCTCTCTGTCTTTCTCTCTCTCTCTCTCTCTCTCTGTCTCTGTCTCTCTCTCTCTCTCTCTCTCTCTCTCTCTTCGCAGCTCTCCGAACATAGCCACTTTCAAGTCCAGCTTGAAAACTAACCTCTTCATTTATTTATTATTTATTTATTTAATAGTTCTTATATAGCGCTTTTCCAGCTCAAGAGCTGCTCAAGGCGCTGGCCGATACAGGATCTAACTCAAGCCGCCCGAGACGCCCACCCGCAGCCTTTGGGCGCATGGTCTGACGCACGGACAACTGAGCACAATCCTGGCCAGCCTGGGATGGGGGAGAAGGACCTAGGTGCATGCTGGGTGTGTTCTTGTCACCGGCACTCACCCGTCTAGGACATGAGCGTCAGGATCTTTAAAGTCCGTTATGATGGAATGTATGCGTCACAGACTAGACCTCGGTTTATACTCTCATCCAAAGGAGTAGGAAACGGGAGTAAAGTGTCTTTCCCAAGGACACAACACAATGCCCCGGCCTGGGCTCGAACCCGGGACCTTCAGATCCGCAAGCCAAAGCTCTACCATTAGGCCACCGTTCCTTCCTTAAAAATGTCTGATCTGGCCTACCATCACCATCACCATTCCTTCTTTTCTGATTCAGACCTCCGCCGTCACACCGTACGCCCCCAGCCCCCTCATTCCTTACTGCTCTCCTCCTCTCCCTCCCTCCCTCGTCTTTTATATTTTAAGGGTATTTTTAATGTTTATATTATGTCTTTGCATAATTTATTAGTGTCACATTTTTGATGTTCGATATTTTGATGTTAACGCTAAGTATAAATGCATGAAAACTTGGCACTGAACTGATGTCAGTAGGAAAAAAGGGCTATGTAAATAATAATTATAATTGAGGATTTTTATAGCGCCCTTATCAAGACGTACTTGACCAGACTCTAGGCGCTGGCCGATACAGGATCTAACTCTAACCGCCCGAGACGCCCACCCGCAGCCTTTGGGCGCATGGCCCGACGCCCGGACAACTGAGCACTATCCTGGCCAGCCAGGGATGGGAGAGAAGGACCAAGTGCATGCTGGGTTTGTTCTTGTTACCGGCACTCACCCGTCTAGAACATGAGCGTCAGGATCTTTAAAGTCCGTTATGATGGAATGTATGCTACACACAGACTAGACCTCGGTTTATACTCTCATCCGAAGGATACCCTTATTATTATTATTATTATTATTATTATTATTATTATTATTATTATTATTAAAAATAACTAATAATAGGTGAGCGATAGTACACATTGTCCAAAGGATTCCTTTAGTGTATTTATCTATTGGTTTCTCATTATAAGCTGGATGAGAAGAAGATAATAGCAATAAGCAGAAAGGAAAGAATGGAATGCACGAGGATGATAGACAAGGTTAAAGAAGGATGGACGATGAGTGACAAGCGTAAAGAGGGACGAAAGCATATCCCAGGAGAAAAGAAGATGCGGATACAGTGATGTGCCGAGGCCTCGGACATCGGTCATGGTCCGATTCGTTTGGAAAATGACCGAATGCAAACACCTGTGTCCCGTCAAATGTCCGATTTTATTGCGAAATTAGCGGTCATTGTCCGATAGTATTATGACTAGAGCGGTCACTGCAAGAAACATCTGTACAAACTGGAGTGTCAAAGCCGTTAAAACGAGTTTGAATAGTGGACAATGCTAGACTATTATCACTCTTTAGTACATTCCGTCGAACAACAAAAGGGCCGCAACTCTCGACACTTTTGAAAGGGAAATAACCGACACCATACTTCCTCTGCAACGATCTTAAAGAAGCACCATTAATCGGTTCGCTTCACAATCTGAATGTCCTATTGCTTTTATGTAGTCAGGACATGATGTCCGATTAGTTTTATGATTTAGGACATTTTGTCCTATTGCTCTCTAATCCTAGGAACACCACTGCGGATACAGTTTTGCTGTACATATGGAATACTACTAATAATAATACTGGATGCTATACACGCGCCTTTCCCCAAATCAATCAGGCTCAAAGCGCGGCGATATGTACCAACGTACACGCTCACCTGTCTCATCCACCCTCACACACACACCTACACACACACACAACAAATACACATCCATCACTCAAACAGTTGATGTTTAGGCAGGAGGGAAATCGCTATTGGAAAACAGAAAGAAAATCGAATTTTTATTTTAGAAATTTTATATTGACTGCGTCCAGTACCATTGTTGAAGGGAGGGAGGAAACCGGAGTGCCCGGAGAAAACCCTCGGTGACCTCAACAGTCTCGTACCTAAGTCATATACGTTCGCTCCTTTGCGGGAATCGAACCCGCGATCTTCGGCATGGGAAACCGGCGACTATTCCACTGCGCCACGCTATGTTTAGAATTGTTGTTATATTGTTATTATAGCGCTGTTTTCCTGCTAAAGGGATGCTGAAAGCGCTGTCCGCTGTCTAATTTTCGAAAACATACTTTTAGTAATAGAGTTGTACCTCTATGGAACAAACTTCCACAAAATATTAAACAGGCAAAAACTTTAAACAGTTTCAAAAATCTCATTGATGAACAAGAAATTTTAAAATCTATAAAATATTATTTTGATAGTTGAACGTCTTGAGCCGGCTTATATCAGACCCGAAATATATGTGCTAAAGATGGGACATTAAATAAGCCGTGAGGCTTAATGATCACCATGATCTAGTCCCTACACTACTACTACTACTACTACTACTACTACTACTACTACTACTACTACTACTACCAGGATTAAACCCAAGACGTCCGAGGCGCAAACTTGGTGCCTTTGGTGTATCGTCTGACTCTCCAGACTACTGAGCGCAATCCTGGGCAACCGCCGATGGAGAGAGGAGAAGGAGAGAGGGGGAAAGGGGGGGGGGTGAAGGATCTAGTAGATGTTTGCTGGGTGTACTTACGTAGGCCTAACTAGCACCTATCTGTCTAGGACAGGAGCGTCAGGGTCGCGAAAGTTCGTGAGATAGAATGCGTTCGTGTACAAACTAGACCTCGGTTTATACTCTCATCTGAAGGGTGCACTATTTGAAGGTAATGTGCCTGAAACATTAGCTGGTTGTTTGTGGGGGCTTTCATGTTAAAGAAGAGAGACTCGGAAAGAACGTGAATTAAAGAGAAGATTGATATTGCTCGAGAAGAAAGGAAGAAAAAAAAACATAAAGAGAAGAAATTAATGTATAGAAGTGAGGAGATAAACTAGCCATATTTCGTCTCAGACGGATGAGAATAGCAGTCGGAAAAAAACACAGAAAGAAAGCGTTTGCTTTTTTTTCACTGCCGGAAGTGATATGGTAAAAAGAAGAAAGGCTCGAGAAGAATAAGGAGAGGGGATGGGGGGAGAGGAAGGAGGGAGGGAACATTTTAATGCACAGAAGTGGGGAGGAAATCTTGCCCTAATTCGTCTCAGACGGATGAGAATAGGAGTCGAAAATAAGAAAACCCTTGTTTCTCTGCCGGAAATGATATTGTGGATTTAAGAGGAGAATTGCTTCCCTTTGCAGGAAGTAGATGTGCACGCGCATGCGTGTAAAAAAATGGCGAGGGCGACGGCCCTGCTCGGTATTAGCTCAATAAATGTTTTACGCCTGCGCTTGCTCGGCTCAGTCGATTCCACCGTCTGCGCATTTTATGGTTCATCCCCGACCTTGCGCGCCCATAACTCAATCCTGGGACCCGCAACACTGCCTCAGACATCGACTGTGGCCTTAAGTTTCCCCTTTCCACCCCAAATGCCATAGCAACAATACTCCTTAGCACTTGGATTGGAAGGGCAGATTTTCCCTCTCTCGCAATCCTGTGGAATTTTGCTGTTGCTTTCAAAATTTTTGGAAATTTGGCTAAAACTTGGCCTTCTCTATAAAAGGTAAAGGTGTTCCCGTAACCATTCGGACGCTGGGGAGGGAAACGGTTGGGATCTCCCTTTTCTCTAGACCAGCTTAATTAGGGCGGTGCCTATCTTTTCTCCCTCGCTGCTTGTCCTTCCCCGGGTTTGAACAGATCCAGGAGACCATTCACTGCTGTATGGACTGGGTTGTGTCGTTTTCAAAAGATGTAGTTTGCACTTGTTTACAACCAATATCTGTTAAACATCTGTTGTATCAATGTCCTATTGTGGTTGTGTTATATAAAGAAAAGAATATCGATGTAAATAGTCAAGAATCAATTGACATTTTGTTGCATAGTCCACCAATGATAGATATTGCCCGCATAATTTAAAAGTTTGCAGTTGGTAAACTTCTGTAGTACTGTTAGATATTTTGTATGGTTATAGTTCAACTTTAAATTGTTATATTATATGTTTGTGTACATGCGTGAGAACGACTGTATGGTCTAAAATCACATATGTAAAAAGACGTTAAATTAAAATATTTTGATTGGTGGTTTATGTCGTTTGATGATGATGATGATGATGATGATGATGATGATGATGATGATGATGATGATGATGATTATTATTATTATTATTATTATTATTATTATTATTATTATTATTGTGGATGTGTATAGCGCACATATTTCGTCGTACTTGGCGACTCAAGGCGCTGACCGATACAGGATCTAACTCAAGACGTCCGAGGCGCCAACTTGCGGTCTTTGGGCGCATCGTAATAACACTCCAGACAACTGAGCACAATCCTGGGCAGCCCGGGATGGGGGAGAAGGACCTAGGTGCATGCTGGGTGTGTTCTCGTCACCGGCCCTCACCCGCCTACGACATGAGCGTCAGGATCTTTAAAGTCCGTTATGATGGAATGTATACGACACAGACTAGACCTCGGTTTATACTCTCATCCGAGGGAGTAGAAAACGGACAACCATGAGGGTTGAATTGAATTGGGGTGTGGCGTGCGCGTGTTTCCTCTTTTATTATTTTTTTTGTTGATTGGTGGTTCTTGTCGTTTGATTATTATTATTATTATTATTATTATTATTATTATTATTATTATTATTATTATTATTATTATTATTATTATTATTATTATTAATATTATTATTATTATTAAGGATTTGTATAGCGCACATATTTCGCCGTACTTGGCGACTCAAGGCGCTGGCCGATACAGGATCTAACTCAAGACGCCCGAGGCGCCAACTTGCAGCCTTTGGGCGCATCGTAATAACGCTCCCGACAACTGAGCACAATCCTGTGCAGCCAGGGATGGGGGAGAAGGACCTAGGTGCATGCTGGGTGTGTTCTTGTCACCGGCCCTCACCCGTCTAGGACATGAGCGTCAGGATCTTTAAAGTCCGTTATGATGGAATGTATGCGACACAGACTAGACCTCGAAGGAGTAGGAAACGGGAGTAAAGTGTCTTTCCCAGGGACACAACACAATGCCCCGGTTTGGGCTCGAACCCTGGACCTTCATATCAGCAAGCCAAAGCTCTACCATTAGGCCACAGTGCCTACCCATCCAAGTAGTAACCCTTCCCGACGTGGCTTAACATCAAACAATGCTAGCGTGTGCTCTAACCACTACACCCGCTGCGCCTCCTTCTCTAGAGTTCTCGTTATTGCCGTTGTTCAATTTCATTTATGTAAATTCGATTATCAAATGTAGTGATTTTACTCTTTATAACGATTAAACAATGCAAACTGTTCACGTTGAAACACCCTTAGCATAATATAAAAAGTACTTTAAAAAAAGTTGTTGTTAACTCAGTTTTTATTCCTCAGACGATCCACCGTCGTAGCTGATTGATTGATTTGATTGATTTATTGTTGCTTTAGGTCCAGCGGACTCTTCCGAGCCAAATCAGGACCGGACAACCCCCGCTCCGCATAAAAGATCTGTTGAAACAACCCCAGTGGGAAAATTGAATGCCCTCCACCAGCCAGTCACTTTACAATAAAGACATCCCACGCGAGGGACGGCTGAGGGTTGACCTCAACTACGCGAACCCCCGGTTACAAAAACAAAATAGAATACAAACATCATTATAAATCATCAACAAAACGCATACATATAAAATGCCTATAGTGCAAAATAGTACAATCATAGGAAGCCCTAGTGACCACCCGGCAGAAAGCGTCCAACACTCCCAAGCTGATCCAACAGACCTCATACACAAACAAGGAGTCTTGTCCAGGAAGAGTTTTCAAGAAAAAAGGTACCGTCGTAGCTAAGAGGTAGAACGTTTGCCTGCCAAACACATTGACCCATGTTCGGATACCGCGGTGGTCAAGATTGAAAGCTGTTTTTGAGATAAATATTATTTAGTATTATTTGATATTGGGCTCTATTTTACTCTTTGGTCCTATACTATTCCATCCTATCCTATCCTATCATATCCTATCCCGTAACTCGGAGGTCATAGGGGCACTACAGATGATCGTTTAACCAGCGTACTCCATCTTTCCCTGTCTTCAGCAACCCTCATGGTTTCGCTCAGTGTCAAACCAGTCCATTCTCAAATGTTGTCCTCCCCCCTCTTTTTCGGTCTCCCTCTTCTTCTACCTCCTTGCACAGTGCCTTGCAGGATGGTCTTTGCAAGACCTGATGATCTGGTGACGTGGCCATTCCATCGGAGTTTCCGTTTCTTCACCACTGTGAGCAGGTCATCGTGTTGTCCAATGGCTTGTGTGATGGTCTGTCGGACTTCGTCGCTGGTGATGTGCTGGGTATAGGAAATGGCCAGAAGTCTTCTGTAGCACCTCATCTCCATGCATTGTATTTTTCGTTGTAGATCTTTGGTCATTGGCATCAAATGTCTCCGAATGGACCTAAAATGTCCATCCACAAATGAGGATAGTAAAATTATATGATTTGGTACGGATTTCATCAGAAAATAAAAGTTGTTGCTGCGATGTTAAGGTCAGTAAAGTGAAGTGAAGTGAAGTGAAGTGATGTCAAGAAATATGTATTACTCCAATAGAGAATTTGCACAGCAATGCAGCGAAGAGAGATGCACAAAGTTCATCAACAGTGCGCGCTCGCCTTAAAAGTCGCTTCCTCAAAGCCTGCAAGAACAACAAAGAAGTGATGGGAGGGAAGGACTCTGTGTCGATAACACTTCTCCTTTTTTTAAAGACACTGAGAAAAAAAAAGAGATGTCACTGGATGACGATGACCCGAGGAGGCGGGTGGGGTTTGGAACTGAGAAAGAACCTGTACGAGGAGGACTATAGGAAGCGGAATGAGGAGGAGTGGGAAAGGAGAGTTTGGGGAAGAGAGGGGAGGGAGAGAGGATAACCTGTTGGGGCACCTTTGAAGGACGCGGTCGGTGACAGCACTCATCAAATGATCGTCTGAACATAAATCATCATTCCCTCCTCTTAGATCGATGGCGATAAAGCAGGCATCGATTATCTGTCAAGACGAAGACTTTTTTTTGCCGTATTTGCGACCACAAAGTAGTTTGAAGGGGCGATTCCTTGGGATGACAGTAAAAAGGGCTTCGTCGCCTCGACCCCCACCCCCCACCCCTTCCTCTCTCTATAGCAGAACAAAGCCGTCGAAAGTGGTGACATTAGATTTAAGTGAATAATTATACAACACTTGTTTTGGGGTTTGAAGAAGCGTCTAGCCTCCATTCAATACGTCTTATGAGATGTATTGGCATTATATTATTCTATTTTACTTAGTAGTAGTAAGAGTAGTAGTAGTGGCAGTATTAGCAGTAGCAGCAGCAGCAGTAGTAGTAGTAGTAGTAATAGTAGTAGTAGTAGTAGTAGTAGTAATAGTAGTAGTAGTAGTAGTAGTAGTAGTAGTAGTAGTAGTAGTAGTGAATTATCGCTAACAATGTAGTCTAGGACGCAAAACGTGCACGAACACAGGCATTCATTTTGCAATTTCATATTGTCATTTGCCTCGCGTGTATGCGTACGTTCGCGTACGAGAGAGAGAGAGAGAGAGAGAGAGAGAGAGAGAGAGAGAGAGAGAGAGATAGAGAGAGAGAGAGAGAGAGAGATAATAAAATACCAAAATATTTGCTTTTAGTTTAATTAATTAACAAAATAACACAGAACTGTTCGGATAATCATCCATATTAGTTAACAATGTTTTAAGCCCTAGAAAAATAACTTGTTTACTGCTTGTCCATTGTGCCAGTGTGAATGATTGTGTGCCTTTTGAATGCTTGTAACTTAGGTCCATGTGGTCATGTTTAGTGCGTTTCAATGTTAACATTTTATTATTATCAGTAATGAGCGTATGCGTGTGTGTGTGTTTGTGTGTGCGTTTGGAGTTGTTTACAAGGCTTATTTGGACACACTAGCTGATTCAGTCCCGATGCTTGAATCTTGATAAGTGTAACTCAGATTCGTTTATTCACGCAGCCTGTTCACTCAGCAACAAGGCAGGAGTCGTCGTGTATAAAATTTTCCAACTTTATTCAGCAAACATCCAAAACTGCAAACAAGATCACTTTCCGAAAAATCACTTCAAAGATTTTCATCAAAATCATCATGAAATATTTATCAGTCGCATTTTCACTCCTCCAAGCAGACACAGTGCATTACTTACATAGCCTCTCTACAATGAGAAAAAATTCGAACATTCCAGCATGACGCAATAATACACAATCAAAATAAAACTCGTCACCGGAACTATGCCCTGTCTTACGTCAATATGTTAGGAGAATCGCTTAGCTATTACCAGATTTATCGCGAAGCTGTTTTGTCCATAAGAAACAAATAATTACAGAAAAGTCTCAACAATATTGACCGACGAAAATTATCAACATTATACAAAGGTGAAGAAACGGAAACTCCGATTGTGTGGCCATGTCACCTGATCATCGGACCTTGCAAAGACCATCCTGCAAGGCACAGTGCAAAGAGGTAGAATAAGAGGGAGACCGAAAAAGAGGTGGGAGGACAACATTCGAGAATGGACTGGTTTAACACTGAGCGAAGCCATGAGGGTTGCTGAGGACAGAGAAAGATGGAGTACGCTGGTTAAACGATCATCTGTGGTGCCCCTACGACCTCCGAGCTACGGGGTAGGATATGATATGATAAGATAGGATAGAATAGGATAGGATAGGATACAAAGCTTCTAGCAACAACGCAAAATCAAATCAAAGGTAAATACACTCTGTTCTTGCATGCTTTGCAAATCAAATGATGGGATCTATCGTGCGCGTCTCAACCATGACACTAGTGAACATCTGCATAACTTGTTTTGACAGCCCTCGTTGTTTTGACAGTCCTCGTTGTTTTGACGTCAAACCAATTAGTTGTTAGGGTTAGGGCTGTGTTAGGGTAAGGGTTAGGGTAAGGTTAGGGTTAGAACACTTAAAAGTAGTTTTTACAAAAAAGGGGACGAAATATGACCCATTGTCAAAACAACGTTGTTGCGTTTCAGGAAACTCATAATAACGCCGTGAAAACAGGTTTGTGTGTGTGTGTGTGTGGGTGTGTGTAGGTGTGTGTGTGTGTGTGTGTGTGTGTGTGTATGTGGGCATGTAGAAACGACGTTCTGATGACACACACATAAAACTCCACATGGCTTCTTCTGACTTTTTTGGAAGGCCGTACTATTTTGACGTCAAAATAGCGCTCCGTTGAGTTAGAGCTGTTTTAGGATTAGAGTTAGGTTAAAGGGTTAGGGTCAGGGTTAGCTTCAAAAATTGGAAAATGTCAAAATAATGTCAAAAAAATGGAAAGTGTGTCAAAATAATCCCTGTTTTTTTTCACAACAGTCATCAGAACGTCGTTTCTACAAAAATGTGTGTGAGTGTGTGTGTGTGTGTGTGTGTGTGTGTGTGAATGTTCGTGCGTCCTAGCGCGCTATTGTTTAATCATTATCTTCATGAAGCAAATACAACCTTCTGCCAACAAGATCTACTCAAGATTGGATATTGTATAGGGAAAATCCCGCACCACCACCTCAAATGAATTCCTAGAAATTATTAAGAGGAACATTCTACCATTGTTGATTGTGATGTCAAAGACATTGACAATCGATGATTAGGATACCAAAGATAAGCGCTCCAGAATGACACTACTAGTAGATTAATATATAATGCTATCACCGCTGTACACAATCCCAATAATTGATTCTATTCAGACAATGGCCCCACAGCAACACAGGACACTGTCTACATCATTGTTCCCAAAGACAGCTTAGAGGGAAATTCAATACGTTTGATTTTGTGAACTGACATTCGTCTGAAATCTAGAAGGTTCCAAAGACCAGTTGTGAAATAGTTTATGAGAATATTTATGGAGTTTTGTGACGGATGTTCATGTGCATAATTATATGTCTCGCGCAATTGAAAGACATGAGTCTGAGACCCATTTGAAAGCATTGCACTAGACAGTTCTTCTTGACAGCTTGTGCGGGGAATAGGGTGTTTGCAATTATGAGCCTGTGACGTACGATCACGGAGGAAGTTTCTTAATCCACATTTTTGCAATGACAGCTTTTCGATACACCACATACACTACATGTTTTCAGATCCCTTTGTCGAAAATGACTGCTGAAGGCTGTGACGCTATCGAAGGGGTTTGTTGGAGGAAGGGGGGGGGGGGAAGAAGGAGGAGAGGGGAGGGTCTTCTGTGACGTCACAATGGTAAAGAGGCACTGGCTTTCTTGGCCTACTTAACTTCATTAGCTAGGTTTGGAATACTCTAGTCTAGTACAGCCTGTGTTTAATTGTGCATGTGCTTGTAGCATTCATTCCGCCGTTTTTGTAAGGGCAGCTACTTAATGTGCTAATTATAGCAGGCGCATTTAGAACGCTCAAATTTCGTCACGTGCAAGACACACACGCAAACATTGCTGCTAATAGATAAGCAAACAGTCGTCGCGTAGCGAGAATAAGACATTTTATCAGTCTGAGTTGTTGTTTTTTTCCCCGCATGTTGATCTAAGGGTGAAGACCCACGCTCATTGATTAGAGCTTTGGTGAACTGAACCGAACTGATTCACGTAGAATTAGTCTATGATCTACCAGGTTTCAATGAGCAGCAATAGTCTGTTACTCTGCGGGAAGTTCTACGAAGCCTGCCGTTTGTTCAATTGATTTCATTAATATTGGGCCCTTCAAGTAGGCGAAAGAATTGTTAATTGAGTTGAACTGTACTTAAACTAGCTGTTCGATTAAGTAGTGAAGGCCATCGGCGTCTTATCACGTTCGCGCAGTGGTAGATCTTTCCATCTAACATATTGATGACCCAGGTTCGAATCCTGTGGTTAGTGTAACGACCGCAGTTCGTACACATTTGTGTATGAAGACGTGATGACGTCACTGCGTAATTTTTCGAATAGTTTGTGAACTGTTGTTAGAGCAGAGACTATACATCAGCCTAAGCGAGAGGACGTTTTTGTGGGTGCTCTGGAAAGACCTGATTCTCTTAGGACTTTAGCTGTATAAGAATACAGGTATTTACTATTATTATTATTATTAGTGGTATTTATAATGAACTGCTAAGCTATTCTTACGAAAAAGGAAGAGTATTGCTTTTTGTAAATTAGTACGTTTAGGGTACAGAAGAACCCATGTTTGAAAACAAAGTTCGATAACTCGTGTCAATATTTATTTGATCATGTGTATACATGTATGTGTGACTCAGTTTGTAATTATGATGCCATTTTTATATTCAGTCATATGTGAAGATATGGGCTGAAATAGGAACGTATTTCAGTTGTGTAATTTGAATATCTATTGATGAATGAATGGGTATAAATATGTTATAAAATGGAGGTGAGCTGTGTTTGTAATATTTGTCTCATAGTCCATTGTGTGTAGCCTATGCAATGTGTGTAAAGTGGCTATACTAGGTATCGTCACAGGAATAGTGACAGTAGTGATTGTAGTGATTGTGGTGGCGTGTAGAGACATTCTACAAAGGGAAATGATCCTTGCTCAATGTGAGCTATAAAGACATACAGTCTCTTTAAGGATAAGAGCAAAAATTTACGATTGTGTACATGTTGTATACAGCGGGGCGGTTACGGAGCAAAGAACCCCTGATGTGCGGTGGATGGATCTGGTCCCCATGACATCACTGGCTTGACCGGATGTGGACACCATCTTTGCCTTGCCTCTCCTTAGGATACCATCACTGGTGCAGAATTGCAACAACGGTGCCGAAGTAAATCTCCGGATCTACGCCATGAAGACATCTGCAGCGTCTTCAGTGTGGGTGGCTGTGACTCCAGCGACGGCTAATAATTCCGCGCCTGGAGTGCTTGATCCGTGAAATAGGTCAGTAAATAAAAACTGTGACTTCTGTGTCTCCAAGTCATCAAAGTGAAATATTTAAAGTGAGATATTTGTGTCGGTGCTAATGAACAGAGTAAAGTCGAGTGACGTCCTCAGAAAGGGACAACGACTTCTGCTAGTGTTGAACTCTGATAGCAACTGTGTGCACTTAACAGAAACTGCGTGAACTTACTGAGTATTCTGCGTGCCCTCATCCATTTGACTGGATGAAAATATTACACTAACTGTGTGCGCTTAACTATCGTATGTGTGAATTTATTTATATGCTGGAAATAATTGTATGATTTAATGTATCTGTGAATTTAGTGTATGTGAAGATGGTTTAATGTGTATGTTTATAGTTGAATGAGAAATAGTATAACAGGAGGGCAAAGAGAAACAATTGTGTAGACTTTGTCCTTGTCTGAAAGCATGTGTGTGGTGAAGGATGAGATGTTAGTAAAGTAAACAGAGATAGAACACACTCCTTTATACTGAGCGTCAGACAGCCACACCCACACACTCATTCAATATACCATAAGTAGTAATACATATATTTATTTAGAACATAATACACAAAAACCCTCCGTTACATTTGGTGACCCTAGACTCTCTCTGTGTTAGTTAGCATTAAGTCATACATATTTATATTTATTAGAGGGCACCACTAGTTATTATATTTATATACAGTTAGACTAGTGGGCTTATCTCCCTTGAAAACTCTTGATTATATTGTGTATGACTGTGATGTTTTGTTTTGTGTGACAATGCCGTCTCCGGCGTAATGGCTGTGCCTGTGTATAGTTTCTTGGCACTAAGGGTTTAATTCTTTTTCTGTCTGTGGGTTGCTATTTTCTTCTTCAGCTCTGTTCTTCTGTTAGTGGGATTGTTTGTTTTTGATTAGTTCTTGGCTGTGTAGGGTTCTGTCCTTTCATGCGTGTGTTTGGGTGTATGTTCTCTTTGCCCTTATTTTAAGTAGGTTAGAGTGTTAGGATTTCAGCCCCATTTAATTTACTTTGCTTTATTTATTCATTGTGTTGTTTGATTTGCATTGATTTTGATATTGTAATATTCTGTATTTATGTATGTGGTTATAATTGGTTATCCTTGTTAAATTGTTTCCCTTGATTTAGCTTGGTTGTTAAATTGTTTCCCTTGATTTAGTTTAGTTGTTACTACATTGTTTCCTTTGGTTCATGTTGGATTGTTAGTGCTGATAGTTTGTGTTTTGTGATTTTTATTTTATTTTGGTTTAGTAATTCTGTTTGACTTTGAATTTAATTGGATATGGAATAATATAGTAGTTAGTGTGACACTCATTGATTTTTATTATTTATAAAATTAATCTTGATAACACTTTGTTATTTTGTTGAGTTTTTTTTTTTTCCTTTGGCCGTCAACTTGGTATTATAGTATTATTTAGTTCTAGTGGTTGTTGTGTTGAGAATTAATTGTTTTTTTTCTCATTTCATAATTCTTTATTTAATAACTTTGTTTAAATAATATTTCCTTTGTGGGCATTGTATATATTTTTCATTAGGATAGTTTTTTAAAACTTGTTTATATATTTATATTCTTGGGACAAGGGAGGTAACAAATTTGATTGTGGATGTTTGAACGTTTGGTATATTTTATTTGACTTAGAAATTTATTTAATTTTTTTTAAATTCCTATTGACATTAATACAAACTTTAAATACTTGTGAATAGATTTATTACTGTGATTATGCATAATAATATTATCATACTTTAAAACTAAAAGACTGTTTGAACAAATACTTGGATCCAAACTTAACTTAGTAATTTAATCTCTCACTGTATATTCATTGTGTTTATTATCAACTTCAGTTGAAGTTCTTCAACATATGTTGTGAATATATTGACTTGGTGTATTCAATTTGATATTTAAGAAATTTTGTCATTGCTTCAGAACTTGTAAAACATATTGGGATAATATAATATATAATTTGCTTTGTATACATTAAGACTTGACTGCTTCCATTATAACTTGAATTGTGCATTGTATTGAAAAGCTGCTTTTGAAAAAACTTAATTATTTTCATAAGATCCGTTGAGCAATTTATAGTTGTTTGATTGATTGCATTTTGCCATTTCATTGTTGATACTTTGATATTTTATTGATTTACTGTTTGAACACTTTGATACTTTTATAGTAAATTTTTTTTTTGTTGGTTGTTGATCTACATTGTACTTAGCCATGTCTGATGATTATGATCAGTTGTTCCAATCTTTTATTGGTCAAGCTACAACTTTGGGTATTCCTGATAAAGAACGTGGGAAATATGTACAGGATTGTTTTGATCGTCTTGAGAGACAAAGATTAAGAGATGAAAAAAAATTAGAAGAAGAAACAAAACAGAAAACATTGGAGATTGAGTTAGCTAAAAAAACAAGCAGAAGTTGAATTAGAAAAAGAGAAAACAAAACAAAAGGAATTTGAGTTCCGTGCTGAACATAGACTTGATGAACAAGATGTTGGTCATGGAAACAGAGGTAGAGATAGTAATTCTTTTGGTGCTAGGCCTGTTTACCCCAAGCTGCCTCTTTTCAAAGAAAGACAAGATGACATAGATTCTTACCTTTTTCGTTTTGAGACTCATGCTACAGCCCTTGGCTGGGATAGAAGCAAATGGGTTACATTTCTTTCAGCTTTGTTAGAAGGTAATGCACTGAACTTATACCACAGTCTTGCTGCAAATGGTGAGGTTGATTATCCAACTTTGAAAGACAATTTGCTTAAGAAGTTCCAGTGTACTGCTGAAGGTTTTCGCAAGAAATTCCGTGAAGTTCGACCAGACTCAAACGAACCTTTCCAAACATTTGGTATTGAACTGAACAGATTGTTTGATAGGTGGATAGCTTTGTCAGGTGTTAATAGAAACATGCAAGGAATAATGAATCTTGTGTTAGGTGAGCAGTTTCTAGAATGTGTGTCACAAGATCTCGCTACTTTCATTCGCGAGCGGGGACTTGTCACATTGGATGATATGGTTAAAACCGCTGAAAGTTATCGTCTTGCTCGTCCCGGAAAGAACTTAGCACGCAAATCGGCTGCTACAATTTTCGGTTCAGTAGGATCAGTTGATGTAGCTGAGGAATCGCAAGCTGCTGCTGGCTCTGCAGATTCTCGCGGTGGTTACTCCAACTATCGAGGTCGTGGCTATTGGAGAAATCGTGGTGGTTTTCAAAAGAAAGACCCAACATACACAGATTCGAACCAAAAGGTCGAAGGTCGTTTTGATCAGACTCGGGGATCTTATAGACGTGGACGTGGAGGTGGTTCATTTTACACCAATTTTGATAATTGCCCTCTTTGTGATGGTAAAGGTCATGGTCCTAAACAATGTCCCCTTCGAAATAGTCAAAATCCTTGCCCTGTTTGCAACATTGGTGGTCATACTAGAAAAGCTTGTCCCTTTGTTGTAAGGAAAGCCACAGCTTCAGATGATAAGACTAATAAATCAAGCTCAGGTTGTGCAGTTGTCCCTGTAGACTCTGAAGTTGTTTGTTCTGTTTTTGATCAGACACCTGGTCACTTGCATTTAGAAGTTGGTTCTGTAAATTCTACTGCTTGCTCAGTTCTGCGAGACACAGGTGCTACCATTTGTGGTGTTCGAAAACGTTTGGTTTCTGATGAGCAGTATATACCAGGTACTGTTCGTTGTAAAACTTTTGGTGGAGAGATAAACATTTATCAGCAGGCTAAAGTTGTTGTTTCTTGCCCATATTTTGTTGGAGAGTTGGTTTGTTGTGTTCTTGCGGATCCAGTTGCTGACTTGATTGTAGGAAATATTCCAGGTTTGATTGTTCAGCAGACCCAAGATACCAAAGTTGCTGCTGCTGCTGCTGATGTCCCTGTTGCTGCTGTCACTACTCGTGCTCAGGCTAGGAAGCAAGATCTCCCGCACAAACCTCTTGTCACTGTGTGCGATGACTTGAAGGTCACTCGTGTTGAACTTATTCAGTTGCAGAAAGGTGATGCTACTTTGCAAGGTTGTTTTAAGTTAGCTGTTTCAGGTGAAGAAAAGGTTGTTGGTTCTGCTACTTATACTTTCTATTTTAAAGATGATATTTTGTACAGAAGGTATCAGAAATCCAAGGATATTTTGCATCAGGTTGTTGTTCCTGAAAAACTTCGCACTTCAGTCATGATTGCTGCGCATGATCAACTTTTGGCAGGTCATTGTGGAGTTCGTAGAACTTTGACTAGGATTCTGTCCCAATTCTTTTGGCCTGGTGTTTCTGCTGATGTGAGTGCTTATGTTCACACTTGTGACATTTGCCAGAAAACAATTTCAAAAGGAAAAGTTCCCCCTGTTCCTTTGGCGACTATGCCTCTTATCTCGACTCCATTCGAGAGGGTCGCTATTGATCTAGTTGGGCCTTTGTCTCCTCCATCTGTTGAAGGTCACAGATATATTCTGACTTTGATTGACTTAGCTACTAGGTTTCCCGAAGCTGTTCCTATGAAAGACATTTCTTCTGTTGCAGTTGCTGAGGCTTTGATGAGTATTTTTTCAAGGTTAGGTTTTCCCAAGGAAATTCTTTCAGATCAAGGTTCTCAGTTCAACTCAGATTTGATGAAACAGTTTCATGCTTTGTGTGGTACTCAAGCTATACGTACTTCTCCCTACCATCCTCAAGCAAATGGTACTGTTGAACGATTTCATGGCACTTTGAAATCTATGCTTCGAAAGGTTGTTCATTCTCAACCTAAAGCTTGGCATCGCTATCTTCCTACATTGCTCTTCGAATGTAGAGAGTTGCCGTCAGAAAGTGCAGGTTTCAGTCTTTTTGATCGGATGTTCGGTCGTAAACCGAAAGCTTCAATTTTTCCATTTTTGCTTCCAGATGTCGAGGTTGTGGAACCTCAGTGTTGTGTTTCTCATGTGGATGTTTCTGCAGATAAGCATACTGTCCCTACAGTAGGTATTGGCGTTATCCAGGATGATGGTTCATGTCCGTACAATAGTTCAGATTCACTCTTGAACCACTTCCAGGTACACAGAATGTGTTCGCGGATCTGTTGTCACGCGCTGATCGTGATCAATCGGTTCCATAGATCAAGGTTTCGTGGTCGTTGCTGTGTTTTGACATTATCCTCAGAACTTGTAAAAAATAACCTCGGTCGGTTCTTTTTTTCTTTGGGAGGGGGGTAGTGTAACGACCGCAGTTCGTACACATTTGTGTATGAAGACGTGATGACGTCACTGCGTAATTTTTCGAATAGTTTGTGAACTGTTGTTAGAGCAGAGACTATACATCAGCCTAAGCGAGAGGACGTTTTTGTGGGTGCTCTGGAAAGACCTGATTCTCTTAGGACTTTAGCTGTATAAGAATACAGGTATTTACTATTATTATTATTATTAGTGGTATTTATAATGAACTGCTAAGCTATTCTTACGAAAAAGGAAGAGTATTGCTTTTTGTAAATTAGTACGTTTAGGGTACAGAAGAACCCATGTTTGAAAACAAAGTTCGATAACTCGTGTCAATATTTATTTGATCATGTGTATACATGTATGTGTGACTCAGTTTGTAATTATGATGCCATTTTTATATTCAGTCATATGTGAAGATATGGGCTGAAATAGGAACGTATTTCAGTTGTGTAATTTGAATATCTATTGATGAATGAATGGGTATAAATATGTTATAAAATGGAGGTGAGCTGTGTTTGTAATATTTGTCTCATAGTCCATTGTGTGTAGCCTATGCAATGTGTGTAAAGTGGCTATACTAGGTATCGTCACAGGAATAGTGACAGTAGTGATTGTAGTGATTGTGGTGGCGTGTAGAGACATTCTACAAAGGGAAATGATCCTTGCTCAATGTGAGCTATAAAGACATACAGTCTCTTTAAGGATAAGAGCAAAAATTTACGATTGTGTACATGTTGTATACAGCGGGGCGGTTACGGAGCAAAGAACCCCTGATGTGCGGTGGATGGATCTGGTCCCCATGACATCACTGGCTTGACCGGATGTGGACACCATCTTTGCCTTGCCTCTCCTTCGGATACCATCACTGGTGCAGAATTGCAACAACGGTGCCGAAGTAAATCTCCGGATCTACGCCACGAAGACATCTGCAGCGTCTTCAGTGTGGGTGGCTGTGACTCCAGCGACGGCTAATAATTCCGCGCCTGGAGTGCTTGATCCGTGAAATAGGTCAGTAAATAAAAACTGTGACTTCTGTGTCTCCAAGTCATCAAAGTGAAATATTTAAAGTGAGATATTTGTGTCGGTGCTAATGAACAGAGTAAAGTCGAGTGACGTCCTCAGAAAGGGACAACGACTTCTGCTAGTGTTGAACTCTGATAGCAACTGTGTGCACTTAACAGAAACTGCGTGAACTTACTGAGTATTCTGCGTGCCCTCATCCATTTGACTGGATGAAAATATTACACTAACTGTGTGCGCTTAACTATCGTATGTGTGAATTTATTTATATGCTGGAAATAATTGTATGATTTAATGTATCTGTGAATTTAGTGTATGTGAAGATGGTTTAATGTGTATGTTTATAGTTGAATGAGAAATAGTATAACAGGAGGGCAAAGAGAAACAATTGTGTAGACTTTGTCCTTGTCTGAAAGCATGTGTGTGGTGAAGGATGAGATGTTAGTAAAGTAAACAGAGATAGAACACACTCCTTTATACTGAGCGTCAGACAGCCACACCCACACACTCATTCAATATACCATAAGTAGTAATACATATATTTATTTAGAACATAAAACACAAAAACCCTCCGTTACAGTTAGCAAGTATCCATTGTCATTTCCAATTGTAGCAGTTTGATTGCTCTGGAGCTTCAACACACGCGTATGACACGATGAATGCATGTGTGACTGTGCAAGAAAGGATGTATTTCATTGTCGCCATGCCACACCAAAATCCTTGTAACGTTTTTACTTGGTGAATAAATATTATTATCTTATCTTATCTTATCTTATCTTATCTTATCTTATCTTATCTTATCTTATCTTATCTTATCTTATCTTATCTTATCTTCTAAGTTGATTTAGGTTGCTATTCCCTCTTCTCTTGGATGGATAGCCACATCTGCCGTATCCCCAATGGTGGGTGTAGACGTTAAACTTCAATGTTCATTTTATTCAGGCACGCGGGCTTTCGTATCGAGCAGAAAAAGCTAAAGTTAAAATAAGACCTGTTACTGCTTGGATGGGTATACCCTGGGCAGAAGAACGAATCATCGCAGAACAATCCATCACTCTTTTTTCCAGAAAAAATAGGCATTGATTCTTTGGGTTGCCTGAGTGGGTGTTACCGAGGTAGACGAGCAAACATTGGACAGAAATCTCCCCAGTGCATGTCCATGCTCATGCTTTATTTCAGTAATTGGCTCTCAAGTTTTAAACAAGGAAGGCGAAAGGGGCCCCTGATCTTAAAAAAGGTAAAGATAAAGGTAGTCCCATAGCCTTGTGGCCGTAGGGGAGCGTGATGCTGGAGATCACACTTATCTTGGGCCAGCGTGATGAGGGTGATGCCCATCTCTCTCCCTCGCTGCTTTACCTTCCCCACCCTTAAGAGAGTAGGTATTCAGTCACAGTAGAGTCAACTGGGGGCGTTGTTATTTGTCGCTTCACGTTTTGCGGTCACCCATCCAAGTGCTAACCGCACTGGACGGTGCTTAACTTGCAACACAGTAGCGAGTGCTCCAACCACTGCGCTATCCGACACCCCTGATCTTATAAACAAACAAAAAACCCGGAGGGAAAGTTCCTACCATGGGAGTGAGTGCTTCTATTTACCTTTTAATTATTTATTTAATCGTTCTTGTATAGTCTGCGGGTATGTTGTCCACTACAGCTGATTCCCTCCTCTTCAGCGATTGCACTGCTACCTCAACTTCTTCTCGGATAATTGGGAGGATGTTTTCTTCTTCTCTGTTCTGGGGACATTCTAGAACTAATTGGTCTCCATTTGGTGTGTGGTTATAAAGGTCAGAGCAGTACTCTGTCCATCTATCCAAGATTTCTTTTGTCTTCTGTAAGGCCCAAGCCACACTTGCTTTGGATCGTGGAGATCTTGGGCTGTTTAACATAACACAAGTCAGTCGCTTCACAGTCTGGTAGGCATTCTTGCTGTTGTTCTTAGTCAGACTGTTCTTTATTTCCTGGTATTGATCTTCTATCCAGTTCTGAGTTGCTGTGCGCATGCCTTTTCAAATGTCACTGTTGATTTCTCGGTAGGCAGTTTGTCCAGGTCGAACTTCAACCCGGTTCAATTTGCTTTCTTCACTCACTTCAAGTGGAGCCGGAAAGACATCATCACGAGATCGTGGTCACTTCCGATGTCTGCTCCTGGAAAAGTGCGTGTCTTTCCAATATTGAACCTTGAGATAAAGTATTTATTGATCATAATGTAGTCGATCTGGTTGTGATGCTTTCCGCTGGGACAGTGCCAGGTCCACCATCTGGATTTTTTGTGGGGACCAAGCGCGTTTCCCAGTATCAGATTGTTGTATTTGGCAAACTCCAGGAGTCTCAGACCTCTGTCATTTGTCTCGTTGTTGCAGTTGGGGCCAACTGTGTCTGCCAAGTTGAGATATGCATCTTGGCCAACCTTGGCATTCTAGTCGTCTTGCACTATGACTATGTCCTTTCTAGGAACTTGGTCAAGGACAGCCTGAATATATTCATAGAAGCCCTCGACTTCGCTGTCGTCATAATCTGATATTGGAGTGTAGGTCTGGATGATGGTGATGTTGAACGGGGCTGCTCTCAGACCGATGGTAATGAGTCTACGGGAGACTGGACCACAACCCATGACAGTGGCAATAATTTCTTTGGGGACCAAGAATCCAAAGCCGTGTTCGTGCCTGTCATCTCTCCAGCTAAAATAAAGCTTGTGGCCTTTGTTGGTCGTTGATTCACCTAGACCTTTTCAGCGCAGTTCGCTGATACCTAACATTTTCCATCGAAAGTGGTCTAGCTCGAGGGCCAGCTCTTCTAATTTTCCCTCTAGAGTTAGGGTCCTGGCGTTCCAGGTTCTTATGACGATGTCTCTCGTGCGGATCTTGCTAAGGTGTCCTTTAGTAACACATTTATTACCTCCGTCATTGTGGCCTACGGAAGGCGCGGTCTTTGATGACCAGGGGGACGACCGATCCGGTATGGAGTAAGCGGTTCTATTCATGTCATGATGTGTCTTGTGCAAGAAGGGCCTTGCCACAGCCAGACTCCAAGCAGGAAGAGAAGCGATGATTGATTCCCTCACCAATATCTGTAAGCAGGTCTGACAGAGTGGGTAATGACCTACATCATGGACTCAGTAGCTTGTCATCCTCTTCCCAAAAAATAACCTTCAGGAGTGTCAAAACTACTGCACCATCAGCCTCATCAGCCTTCCCAGTTAAGTCCTACTGAAAATAATACTGGACAGGTTGAAACCCCAAGCTGAACAAATCATAGTTGAAGAACAAGAAGGATTCAGAAAAGGCATAGTACCATTGAGCAGATTTTCAGCCTCAGAATTATCTGTGACAAATACCTACAGAAACAACAACATTTATAGTATGTGTTAGTAGACTTCAAGAAAGCGTTTGATCGAATGTGGCATGCAACTCTGTGGGCAACTATGGGAGTGTACAACATCAGCCCCAACATTATTAAAGTCATCAGCCTGTATGACAAGGCTACCCGTGCAGTCCTCCACAACAGCGCCATCGGGAACTATTTCAGAACATCCATCGACGTACATCAAGGATGCAACATCTTTTTAGAGATCATCATGTCAGATGGCCTTGCATGAATGTACAGTGAACATTTGGGGTAGAGCAATCTCAAACCTCCGTTTTGCGGACGATATTGATGGATTGGCTGGAGAGGAACAAGAACCGCCTCCAGAGCCTTTGGAATTAAAAAAAGAGCAATGAAGTCCAAAATGATGGCCAACAACAACAATGGCATCAACACAGACATCAAAGTCCAAGGCCAATCCCTCAACACAGTGCACAGCTTCACATATTTAGGAGCAATTGTATCCGATAGTGGGTCCCGACAGGAAGTGCTCTCCAGGATCGCACAAACAACTACGGTCCTGACAAGATTGAAGCCCATTTAGAAAGATAGGACCATCAGTCTACACCTCAAGGTACGGTTGCTGCGTTCCATTGTCATCTCCATCTTCCTATACTCTTGCATGGACCCTCACAGCAGACCTACAACGAAGAATACAAAGCATGGAGATGAGGTGATACAGAAGACTTATGAACATTTCCTATACCCAGCACATCCCCAATAGCGGAGTCCGACAGACTATTACACAAGCCATTGGACCACACGATGACTTGTTCACAGTTGTGAAGAAACTGAAACTCCGATGGTATGGCCACATCACCAGAGCTTAAGGCCTTGCAAGGACCATCCTGCAAGGCACGGTGCAAGGGGGCAGAAGAAGAGGGAGACAGAAAAAGAGGTGGGAAGACAATATTCGAGAATGGACTGGCTTGAAACTGAGTGAAGCCACGAGGACTGCCGAGGACAGAGAAAGATGAAGTGCGCTAGCTAAACGACCATCAGTAGTGCCCCAACGACTTTGGAATTATAGGATAGGATAGGATAGGATATTATATAGTGCCTTTTCGGCTCAAGACCTGCTTTGGGCGCCGGCCAATATAGGATCTAACTCAAACCTCCAGAGGTGCCCACGTTTGCCTAAGCTACAAAACTTTGCCTGCGAACTTGATAATACCATCAACTTGTGGAAGACAGCGAAGGCTATTCCCGAGGACTTCTGAAAGCCGTCTGAAGCACATATTTAGGTACACTGTGATTATTACGACCACCAATCAACTCCTCACACGTGCCTTAGCTGCCTTTATTCCTCCTAAATCAGACTCCAAGTGCAGCGATCTGTAACCAACATACTCGCTGCATTCGTACTACTAAACCCAAACACCACACGATGATGGAACGAGAGAGAAATTTTGTTTGGATTTAATATTTGTTAACTGACTTTTATCAAAACATTACTACGCAAAATATTTTACAACAACAACAAACGCACTGCCGCCCAATCCGTGGACTTGCTGTTTTGTTCTGTGAAAATCGTGCAAGAGAGATAGAGAGAGTTAGTTAGTTAGTTATTCATTGCTTACAGGGTCCAGCGGACTTCAAAGAACCGAATCAGGACCGCAAAATCAAGACCACAACTTCGCTGAAAGAAGACTCACCCCCTAGGCCGCATAAAAGATCTGCCGAAACAACCCTAGTGGTAACACTGAAGGCATTCCACCAGCCGGTCACTTTACAATAAAGACATCCCACGAAACTAAATAGAATACAATCATCATTATAAAATATTAACAAAACACATACATATAAAATGCCTACATTGCCAAATAATAACATCATAGGAGGCCCCAGTGACCATTTGGCAGAAAGCGTCCAATATTCCCAAGCAGATTCAACAGACCTCACACACAAATGAGGAGTTTTGTCCCGGAAGAGTTTTCAAGAAAAAAAGGTAGGTGACTGGTCTAGCGAAAAAGAATATAATATAGTAATATTGATAGAACAGAGTAGGAATGAGAAAGAACAAAGGAGAAAGACAGCGAGAGTGGGAATTTAAAGCACTAAATTTCCAGAAAGTGGGGATACTATTTATACTGAAAACCCCCCGCACCCCTATGGGGGGTGGGGGTGGATGGAGGGGAGCGAGAGAGAGAGAGAGAGAGAGAGAGAGAGAGAACCCAACAATTCGTTGCGCTCCCGGATTTGTGTGTAGAATTTGGGTCTGTCGAGTTGACTTGATGCTGCAAAGGAGAGAAGAGAATATGAATGACGATGGTGACATTGACGACAAAAGCAGTGACAGTACTTACAACGACTGTGGTAATAGCTTTGGAAGAAACAAGACGGCAAATGATGACGATGATAGCAGAACTGTTGGCGACCCAAATGCCAGCAGGAAATGGCCGTAAGAAGGCAGTGTGGCTTATAGTGAATACAGCAGAAGTCTTGCGCCGGATTACTTGATGGATGTTTATGTCGGCAAACCAACACCCTGGTACATCACTGAGGGTTACCCAAGGCGTACCATTTCCGAAGACAGCCGTCCCTGAATGATTAGCCATTTAAAATAGTTTGGTCCTCTAGGTTGGTTCGTTTGCACCTTAGACTTCAGCTGCACTGGACAAGCAACTCGTGTTCTTGCCAGGCACTTACAGGCCGTGGTGATGACGGCGATGAGTGGAGAGTGCGAGAAGGAGCATAAATAGAATCCAATCCAGTGCAATGTCTGTTAGAAGACGAGATAACAAGAAGAAAAGGAGCTAAGACTCAATAGACTAAAAACTGTTGTTAATACTTGTGCTTCACTAAACGTGCATTACATTACATGGTTGTTGCTTTTGGTCCAGCGGACTCTTCCGAGCCAAACCAACACTAAACATGCCTCTCCAGCAGTTGAAAGTCAACTTGTATAGTGCACTACTCCATGTTGCAGAGACATGCTGGAGGCGCAAGGAGAGAGAGAAAAAAGTGCCAATTACTGCCGCGACAATAGGGAGGTAGTGAGCTTCCCGGGAAAAGAATGCACATCTCTTGCATATTTAATATCCAAAGGTAGGTCGAACGTATAGTAGCTAGTGGAAAAAAAAAATTCGTCAGCAATCTATCATGACGTCTGGAAAGCGTATAGGTCCGCAATTGGGAGCTGACCGCAACTGGAGAACCTACCCTAAAGCTGATAAGAGGGTAAGAGCATAATGGTCCGTCTACCTACTTATGCCCCAATCGATTGCGCTTAGTGTGTCGAAAGTCTTGAGGACTCGACAGTAGTAGAGATTCGGGTCGTGGTGTTGATGCTTTGAAACACACACGCCCTTGCGGGGGTAAAACAGGACTTGGGGCAATTAATAACAGTTTCATCTGACTGCGACACTCAGTCTGCTGTAGGGAAGACCTGTATAGTCATAGACTTTCCTCTGGCTTACTTCGCCGTCCTCTAACATCGCGCGTCTCTGCCTTTTCCCGTCAAATTCCCCCACCAAGACAAAGATCATGATGGCGAATTCAGTTTTGTTCAAGGATCATCCTAATGGCGGGGTGCCTTAGGTGAAAAGAACGCCGAGCTAGATCTCTCGACAAAAGAACTTTTGAAATGCGGCTCCGCAAAAATAGAGCGTTCGTCTGCTTGACACAGCGAATCACACACGTTGAGTCTCCAAATTTCAACGTGCTGGGCCCAATTGCACGCCAGTTCTTTCGTTGCTTGACCGTACCGTTCTCTGCTGTGCACTGAACGTGGTTTGTATATCATATGAGGGTCATATTGGAAAGGGGGGAGGAGGGGAGGACGGGGGTAGGAGGGGCAAGGAGTGAAGGAGCGGGTGTGAAAGAAATATAGGTCTACATCAGGGCACACAGCTACACTCCTCTGTTGTAATATGATGGCACTACTGTTTTCACATATATACACCCTACTCAAAACAAAGTACGACTGTGATGGGTCGCTCCTTCTGCTCAGTGCTTGGACTCGTTGGGCCCATACATAAGCTTTTGCTAGTATCCCGTCAGGCTTTGGTTTGTAAAGCATCATGATTGTTTGAAGTCGCTTTATCTACGGATGCATAATCGCATTGCAGAAAACAGCTTGGTAACGGCTGAATGCGTGTGCAGATGACAGCCCATAAAACAGTCTGATGCGTTTGTACTCTTCTTAAACTCTGGAAAACAAATGCCAAATACTCTATTTCATGTTTCAGTTTTGCAGTTATATACCCAAATTCTGACGTCAGAACTTTACGATCTAAATGAGTCAGCTTAATGCAGTCTCTAGACCACACGAAGTTTCAGGTGGAACCCTAAAGTTTACTAAAGGAGGTGTCCATTGTCTGTAATTAATTATGACGCCTTGGCTACAACGACGACGCCGGCATACAAACGTGAAAAGAACAGTACAATGAATAATGTAAAAGAAATAAAACAAATAAACAAACGAACAAAACTGCAACACAGAAACAACAACTCAACCCTAAAATCTGCCTTTGACCGCGCCGGACTGCGCTAGTGTTACGTCGTGGGCCTGTAAATGTACAAGTCTAGACACCTTGCTAGATAAACCTGACAGGATTTGGTCACCCGTGAATGTCAGTATCAGTGTTGCTTTGTAAGTAGGCCTAGTAGGAGTCTAGACGGAGCTCCAGACTGATCCGGCGCTGGTTGGCGGTGAACGTCAATCACGTGGGATGTTTGCCCAGGATTATTGTCCCGTCTGATCACTGATCGTCTCCTCTTTAAATTGCTGTATACACTCTCAGCGCATCTGGGACTCACCGAGTACCTCCCACAACAGGCAAACGTAAGCCTCGCACAGTGCTGTATATATTCCAATCTTCTGGGAACTCTCAGAGCACGCGTATGAAGTAAATAATTATAGTTGTTGCATAAATCAACTTCAGTTGTAATTGTTTCGCATAGGAGCTGCGTTTATCAGTAAAACTTCAACTCTAGTAGGTGCAAGAAATGAAGTGAATTTTGTCCTTACATAGTGCATTACCAGTTGCAAGAGATCCACTCAAGGCGTTGGACAAAATCAATATATAAATCAAGATGCCCAGGACCCAGCTTCCGGCATGGAGGACATTGTCAAACGCCCCAAGCACAGCAACCTTTTCCCCAACCGGCCCTATAATATAATAATATAATAATGGACATTTATATAGCGCTATTACTTGTCTTTTTATAGACAAGCGCATAGCGCTTTACATGAAAGGAAAGAAACAAACATGTAAGGAAACTGTAAGGAAAAACGAAAACTATCAACTATATTATACTCCAAATAACCACTATTTATTAAATTTAACTGGTTTTGTATAGCGCTTTTCCAGTTCAAGAGCTACTCCTCGGCGACCGGGGATGGTGAAAAGGGACCTAGTGCGTGCTGGGTGTATTTCTAGGTGTGTTTGTGTAACCCTCACCTGTCTAGGGTCTAGGACATGAACGTCAGGATCTTTAAAGCCCATGCGATGGAATGCATGCGTGCACAGGCTAGACCTCGGTTCAAACTCTCATCCGAATAGGGGCTCAGTTTCTTAGAGTATTTGTAATTAATTAGCAAAATTTTTTTAATTAATTAATTTATTAATCTATTTAATAATTAATTAATTAATTAATTAATAATTATTATTATTATTATTATTATTATTATTATTATTATTATTATTATTATTATTATTATTATTATTATGCCCAAGGCCGGATTTGAACCACTGCCTGTTACAGGCTGCAATGTTATCGCCTGCCATTTGAGTACACTGCACCTGGTTCATTGGTGGCTTTTGAATGGCCTGTGTAACAACCGCTACGTGTTTGCTCTTCAGATGATAGCCATTTCCGCAGTCGGCTCTTGAGTCGTTTATATCGAAATTTCTGTACTGGGTGTCGAGTACCATTTTGTTACGTGTGAGACGTGCACGACAGATCCGATCGTTTTGTTTTGCAAAGCATGCAATAACAGAGTGTATTTAACCTTTGATTTGATGTTGCGTTGTTGT
Organism: Oncomelania hupensis; assembly: GCA_036898135.1. Lineage (NCBI taxonomy): Eukaryota > Metazoa > Mollusca > Gastropoda > Littorinimorpha > Pomatiopsidae > Oncomelania > Oncomelania hupensis. The sequence continues at coordinate 8,591,769 of CM072511.1, read as the reverse complement.
TAGAAGAAGCTTTGTATTAAAATAATGTTCATAATTTTCGTTGGTCGATATTATTGGAGAAGTTTCTAGAATTATTTGTTTACTATCGATCGAAGCATCTAGATAAATCTAGTTATTGCTCAGAGATTCTTCTAACATAACTAAGGTTATATTATGACGTTAGACAGTCCATAGTTCCGGTGACGAGTTTTATTTTGATTGAGTGTTATTGCTTCATGCTGGAATGTTCGGACTTTCTCTCGATTATAGATAGACTATATAAGATTCTGCTTGGAGAGTGAAAGAGTGAAAAAGTGATTTCTTTATGGAGATTTTTGATGATGATCTTTGAAGTGATTTTCAGAAAGTGATCATGTATGCAGTTGTTAATGTTTGCTGAATAAAGTTGGAAAACTTTATACGACGACTCTTGCCTTGTTACTGAGTGAACAGGCTGCGTGGATAAACGAATCTGAGTTACACTTATTAAGATTCAAGCATCGGGGCTGAATCGGCCATTGATAAATAACAATGTGTAACACATTTTGGGATAATGATTTGCTATAGAAGAAAGTTTCGATGCCCATGTAGAACATACCTTTGTGTCTCATTGGCCACCTGTTATTTAACTTTGTTATAAGAAATCTCAAACTTATTGTTGTTGTTTAACAAAAATAATCAAGTTTTTCTTTTTACCCTGAGGTTCCTTCTTTTTCATTTGAGGTTAGCACATTGACTGTGGATATTGACTGAGGCTTCTATTCTTTCTTTCTTTCTTCTTTTTTTTTTCCCCTGTATTCCCTTATTGAGCTTGTGTGTTTGAAGTCTTGCTCTTTACCCTTTGGCGTAGATGTGTCTAAGATTGATTTCATTGCAACACATTCTGATAACTGGTGGTCACTCTCTTTTGTTCTGACCCATCAATTCTGTTAGTCTATAATTTCAAGCTGTACGGTACTTTCATTCTTAGGATTGTCCGAACGCGAATAAAGGAGGATTTCGTGTATTGCTTATTGACGTCACATTCCTGATGTTACGTCATTCTGATGTCATATTAAAAAACAAACAAAACAAAACAAAAAACCAACCAATATTTATAATGTTATAAGGGTACAGTTTCCAAATTGTGTCAAGTATTATTATTTCCGAGGAAAACAAATTCAGTATTATATTTTAAAAAAAAAAACATCTTTCAGTAGTCTCAAGAATCAAAGCTCTCTCTCACTAACCCTCTCTCTCACTCTGTGTGTGTGTTTGCGTGCGTGTGTGTGTGTGTGTGTGTGGGTGTGTGTGGGGCTGTATTCATGGCGTTTTGGGTTTATAAACCTTGCACACTTAGTATACAATGGGTTCACAAACAAAAATGGGGTACCAATTTGTAAACCCATTTTGTTTTCCATTGAAATGCGCTGAAGTGCTCTTTAAGTGCATGCAAGTGCAGTTGTAGTGCATGGAAGTGCAGTTGTAGTGCATGTGCACTTAAAGTTCACTTCGCGAAGTGCAGTTGTAGTGCATGTGCACTTAAAGTTCACTTGGCCAAGTGTAGTTGTAGTGCATGTGCACTACAACTACACCAGGTCAAGTGTAGTTGTAGTGCACATGCACTACAAGTACACTTGACCTGGTGTAGTTGTAGTGCATCTTCCAGACGGGTAGGATAAGGAACTTTCCTCAACGATTAGGGTAAGGCAGTGCCTCGACGATTAGGGTAAGGCAGTGCCTCGACGATTAGGGTAAGGCAGTGCCTCGAAAAGGGTTAGGGTCAGGGCTAGTTGCAGCGCTGCAACTAGCCCTGACCCTAACCCTTTTCGAGGCACTGCCTTACCCTAATCGTCGAGGCACTGCCTTACCCTAATCGTCGAGGAAAGTTCCTTATCCTAGCTGTGTTTTTGAACAAACTTGACCTACTTCGTCTCTAAGAGGCGAGGAAAATTGCTAAAAGTAGCCGTTTTTCGAAGAAAGTTGACCTAATTCGCCGCCTAAGAGGCGCGAAGTACGTCAAAGGACCCCATTTTGACATGAATACAAGTATGTGGGTGTGTGTGTGTGTGTGTGTGTGTGTGTGTGTGTGTGTGTGTGTGGTTCTCCAACAAACAAGCAAACCAAAACCAGAACCAAAGAAACATTTTCAGTTTGAAAGGATTGTGGTTGAAGTCGTTATGTCGCGCACTTATCTAGTTCAAAGAACTGTCTATATTGGAGATCGTACGACCATGACATGAGCAATGTAGAGATATAATATCTCAAGAACAAACGTCACGATCACACATCACTTAAGGCGACAGTTAAAATAGAGGTTGTGTGTGTGTGTGTGTGGCTAGGTAGAAACGCCTTTGTTCTGACATACACTTGAACCTCTACGTACTTTCTTTTGACGGACCCCGTTATTTTGACGTCAAAACAGTGTTCAGTTAGGGTTAGGGCTGTGTTAGGCTTAGGGTTAGGTTAAGGGTTAGGGTTTGGGTTAGGGTTAGAGTTAGGGATAGCTTTGAAAAAATGGACAAATTTGTAAAAATGTCAAAGTAACGTATGTAGAGTTTCATGAAAGTCATCACAACGGCTTTCTACACGGTTGTGTGTGTGTGTGTGCGTGTGTGTGTGGGTGTGTGCGTGTGCGTGTGTGTGTGTGTGTGTGTGTGCCTGTGCCTGTGCCTGTGTGCGGGGTAGATTTACGGTGAAATTGTTTTGAAGCGGTCCGTAATTCCCTCCCCGTTCTCGTCCGCAAGTAAGATCCTGAAAGGCAACATTGAAACAAAGAAATCGGCAATCTTACTTTTCTTTATCTGGACTTTTGTTCTCTATACTTGTGAAACGGTCTGAAGGGACGTGAGGGCAGGATGGGGTGTCAAGAGTAGGTGAAGCTGGGGGTTCACAGGAGGTTGGGGGAGGGGGTGTGTGAAAAATTTATGAAGAGAGGCTTGGGATTTTCGCCCCCCACATCTGTACACAATCAGGATCGCCAAAAGACAAATATATGAACGAAGACTTGGGGAAACATTTCTGTTTTCAAAGATTATCAAGAGGGAAGGAGCAAGGAAGAAGGGAATGAGAAAGGGAAGGTATTCGTTTTTATATAGCACAGGTCTTGCTCAAGATCTGCTCGAGGCGCTGGCCGATACGGGCTCTAAACTCGAGCCGCCGGAGACGACCAATCCTGTGCGGCCGGGGATAGGGGGAGGGGAGAAGAACCTAGTGCTTGCTAGGTGGATTTGTGTAACTGGCAATCACCCGTCTGGGACATGAGCGTCAGGATCTTTTAAAATCCGTGCGATGTAAAGCGTGCGTGCACAGAACCGACCTCGGTTGTATACCACTTCCGAAGGAGTATAGTTGGGGGCTTACTTGTGTATAAGGGTCGGGTTATTTATTTATTTATTTATTTATTTATTTATTTATTTATTTAGTTAGTTTATGGGCACCTTTCTCTATTTTTAAGAAGATTGCAGGGTTGGAAGTGGGACCACAGGACATGGTTTAATAAATACGACTCCCCGGCAATGTGATGAGTGCGAGGAAATAATTGATATTGTTTGGATGATACTGCCCAGGGTGTCCTCTCTTGGTCCACTTCCCCATCTTCAAAAGTAAGATTCCCAGAGGCAGCCTTTGAGCAAAGATAACATCACGCCTTCCTTGCTTCGCATTATCTGAAGATGGTCCGAGAGAGAAAGACTGGAGAGGGGGAGAGGGAGGTGTTGGCATGGCGAGGACAAGGGGGTGAGAGGGAGGGGGGTGAAAGAGGAGATTTTTGTTGTCTAAAGATAGTACGGACTTCCTCCCTCATCCCCTTCACCTCCCTCAGTATCTTTGGTATCTTTTGTTCTGTGAAGGCGAGATGGGTGGGGTGGGGGGTTAAAGAGAGAGAGAAAGAGAGAGAGAGACAGAGAGACAGAGAGACAGAGAGAGAGAGAGATTTGATTCCTTGCGGTCTAGTATTGAAGCGCTGTGGATATGCTTGTGTAATGTTACGTGGAAATGTAAGTGCCAGTCGTTAAACTTTGTTTATTTATCCCAAATGGAGATATGTTAAATTCAGATTTTAAAACAGAGAGAGAGAGAGAGAGAGAGAGAGAGAGAGAGAGAGAGAGAGAGAGAGAGATAAAGAGAGAGTCCATATTGTCTAGAGATTTGGAAGAGACATAATAGTTTGAAGATGGTCCTTGGGACCTTAATTGAGAGGTTGGGTTATGAGGGGAAACTGTCTGAAGGTGGACAAAAAGCCCCTCTCGCCCAGCTTGTCCACCCCCTCCCCCGCTTCACTCGCCCTCCCTATCCCCTCTGTTCCTCCCTCCCCCGAAAGAGGCTTAAGGGTCTGTGTGGCCAGTAAAAGAGCAAAAGATGAGTTTGATGCTCTCGAGACGTTTTGGAGGAAAGTATGTTGGGGTCCGGGATCAAAAGACCTTTATTGTTTTGTCGTCTTGCTGTCACTCTTGGGTGAGTGTTCATAGCCACCGC